>OU744338.1:62286627-63536627 GCA_916610165.2 Gymnosoma rotundatum | reverse complement strand
AGTATGAATATTACATTAATTTTATAATGTTCAATTTGGAACTGCGAACAAAATGAATTGATTAACTAACAACTTAACGGTTAATCAATTGCATATATCAGTAAATGGATATTCATATGTACGTTGTTAATTATAAATAAATGAAAAACTTAATGTCTTTTGGATTGCATACGAACAAATAGATAAAAACAGCAGGTTGCTTTTATTTGCTCTCACAACTACTACAATTGAACTTAACCAAACATAACTTTAAATTCTTGTTCAATAGATACACACATATGCTAAATTAGTGGCACAAATATTATAAAACATTCATGCAGTCGTAGAAATCTAGTAGCAGTTGGGTACACTTGCAAACTGTGTTGTGAACAACAGGAGAATGAGAGAGATAGAGAAAAAGTTGAAGACAGTGCAGACAGTACGAAATGACTGCTAACTAATTGAAAATGTTGTTGCAACAGCATTTTCGGGTGTTTAACATTTAGGTGAGAGTTAACAATTTTGAATGTTGTGAATAAGATGTGGTTGTTGGAAGGATATATAAAGAAGGCAAAACTTAGTTGGGCAAAATCTTAGTCTAGGCAAAATCTTGTTGTTACTACTAATAGTATAATGTGTGTGTACTAATGTATATATGTATATACATGAGACATAACTTTAATTGTAAGTGATGTCGCTGTCGATTTTTAAGCCTTTGTTGGATTTTAAAAAAATTCTTAAATAAAACGAATTTTTAATAAAAAGTTTTCATTGAAAATTTAAATAAAATTTTGTAGCATAAAAGAATTTTTAGCGCTTAATTCATACGTGTTTCATCACATTGTAACAAATTTGATGTTTAACGAATTTTGTTAAATAGCCGCAATGTTTTTGACAGAGAAAAATGGAAAGTAATTTTTCAGGCCTACTGTTCTTCTTAGGCATGTCAAAATAAGTACGTCAGTTATATACGTTACGAGCACGGCGTACCGCGCTTTTAATATTAAATATACATCGTAATGTATCCAGATTTAGATAAAATGTTACTAATCGCTGGTAGATCTTACTTTGCAGGTGACTCATGTCTTCTCTAAATACATATCAAACCCACCTTAAGATCATTCTGTCTATTTGCATGATTCATGAGGGGAGTTATGTCCTACTTAGAAAGTAACAAGGTGGTTTTAGGTCCCACACTGCGAATTTTAACGTCGTGTTTAATGTAAAAGATGTAATGCGTTACGTCATTAACGTAACATCTTATGTGTTACGTCATTAACGTTGCGTCACTCCAATTTACAGATACATTTTTTCATATTTGGAACACATATAATTTTGAGAAAATTGCAGACTTGAGAAGTCAGTTTCCCGAGTCTTATAAAAAATTTCTCAAATTCAACTTGAATAAACTGTGTTTACAGTTTAATGGCTCTATATGTGTCCTTGATTGGGGTTTGTTCACAGTAATAAAATTTTTCACAGAGCTCACCGTTTATGAGAAAATTCCACTAAGCCAATATTCCGCGTCTTGTAAAAAATTTCTAAAATTAAATTTGAATAAACTGTGTTTGCAGTTAAAAAGCTCTATATGTGCCCTTGATTTCCCAATAGGTCTAATTCTCCTAGTTCGAAGGGTTAATGGCCACATTAACAAAATCCCGCGTAGAACTCATCGTATATGAGAAAATTGCGCTAAGTCAATTTTCCGCGTCTTATAAAAAATTTCTCAAATTCAATTTGAATAAACAGTGTTTGCAGTTTAATAGCTCTATGTGTGCCCTTGATTTCCCAATAGGTCTAAATCTCCGAGACCAATTGGACCTAAAGGGTCTAAATATCCAAGATCAAAGGGTTTATTCACAGTAACAAAATTTTTCACAGAGCTCATCGTATATGAGAAAATATTCCGCGTCTTATAAAAAATTTCACAAATTTTATTTGAATAAACTGTGTTCACAATTTAATAGCCCTATATGTGCCCTTGATTTCCCGATAGGTCTATTTCTTCGAGATCGAAGGGTTTGGTCACAGAAATAAAATCCCTCACAGATTTCATCGTATATGAGAAAATTGCACTAAGTTAATTTAATTGTGCATAGCAGAATTGTCTCAGTTGTGAAGGTTGTCAGCGTCTCGGTACAAAACACGTTACATTCAGTGGCGAAACGATCTGAGAAATTTAATCACTGACTCATTCAGTTTGTGTTTTTTCTTCCTTAACACTTTTTTTATCTGACGTCTTCATTCCATAAGACCACCTTCATATATCAGATCGAAAATGGAATAGATGATCTCATGATATTTTAAAATCTATTTTGAAGCTATTCGACGACATACTAGATTGGTCGATGAAGTTATCTATTATTAATCGATTAGTTGTGAATCTCACAATACAATAAAAGAAGATTTAGTACTTAAGCCGCACAACTCTCTTATCACTTTTAATGTTGAAATATGTTATGAATATTCATAAGCACCAGTGTTGCCAAAACTATGGAGCCAATTCCCGCTAGATATTACTTTAATAAACGCTAGAAACCGCTTACTAGTCGAAAAAACGCTGACATAAACCGCTATGAAATTTCTTGAACAATTTATTATTATACCCTTCACCGAGGCAAACTTGGTTTCACAAAAAAATAAATATGCCAATAAATCATATATAGAGTCGAAAGAGGTGATGTTGGAAATTAGCATGATCGGTCCGTGTCCTTCGAGGCAGCAGGCAAAACACCACGCCTACTTCTAATTTTTTCATGTCATTTGGAACAATAAAAGAAATCCAATCAAAAAAATAAATATATGGGGCGATAGAGAACTAAAAAGTAAGAAAAAAACATTGCCTGAAAAAATTGGCGCTCACCCATATTTTCCGAGTTACATGCATAATTATCGGAAGGCAAACTCAGCTAGCTCTTTGAAAATTTTATTTCCACCCGAATTTTGATATTCTAAAACTTCGTACCAAAAATATGTAGTATCCATTAGATTATTCCATTTTATAGCATTTATATTATTAAGCTGAATAAAAATTGTTTTGATTATTTCCGGGCTATAACCCAGTTGTTCCAAATATTGACAGGCATCATCTTTTTTTGTTGTAAATAAGTTATTTACAGATAATTTATCAGTTTTTTTTTTAAATGTCCAGATTTTCTGGTAATCTGAAATGACAGTTTCCATTAGTTAAAAAACGTTTTTATTGGCCCAATTAAAATTATTTCGTTATTTACCTTTGGATTAATTGTTTTAACATTAAAAAAAAACAAGGCAGAGACGGATAAACTATACATTAATATAAAAGGATACAAATACATAGTTTAGCTTACTTTGTAACTAAGAAAACTTATTGTAGTTAAAAAATGCTAAAAACCCGTCAACTAAAATTTTCCCAGCTGAAAAAAAAAACACTTAGCGGTTTTTTTTCTAGCTTTCCGCTTTTAATAGCAAAAAACCACTAGTTCTAGCAGGAAACCCGCTTTTTGGCGACACTGATAAGCACTACTCCCGCTATCTTTCATTTTGTTAATTTATTTTCCTAGTTTCTGCGCAATGCACTGTATAATTAAAGGCCATCTTATGAAAGGTGAACTCTATAAAATAAAATAGTAGAAATAAATATCCGGCGTCTCTTGTATTTAGGTCAAGTAATAGCAGTATTTATCAAAAATGTAAACGATTATCATAAGATTGCAAAAGAACAAACGAGGCAGATAATTCTATGACACGAACATTTATACGGCATTTGACGGAACGAAATTTATATAATTTGGTGGTTTTAATAAGACTTCGTTTATTGCCTACCATACAGCGCAGGTACCGTGAAATAACTCCCAAATAAAATAATTCCCAATGCAATAACTCCCAGTGAAATAAGTCCCAACAAAATTGAAATAACTTCAAAATTAAAAAAGCGAAACACCTCCCAACGCCAAACTGAAATAAGACTCAAAACTCGTTATTTCAAAATAAAAATACAAAAAAATTCAATAAAAAACAAATGAAATAAGTCCCAAAAAAAAAATGATATAACTCCCAATACAAATTTTATTTGCACCTGGGCACTGTTTTACTGTTTTAACCTCTATAGTATAACAGGTACCTTCCGATGAAAGAGGTCCTTCACTTTGATATCATACCATATATCATAGATATATGACCAAAGGCCGGCTGTACAGATATTATTTTGTTAGCGAAGCCGCTGTCCCATATGCCATAGAGAGATTATTGAGACATCCCGGCCTGTGTAGACGGCCTCTGGCCGGATGGAAGGGTTTAACTTCTATAGTGTAACAAACCCAGGCTCTGCTCACCAAAAGTTTCCTGCATAGTCGGCCATCGGCCGGGCGGATGGGTTCTTTTCTCTTTGCTATAACAAACACCGGCTTCGGTAACTAAAAGTTTTCTCTGTAGCCAGAATAATGGAATAAGTCCTAATTAAATATCGTCAGTTAGGTGACTCCTAATAATAGCTCTTTAATTAATTAAAATGAAATAACTTTTATACCATACCTGAAGGTTGAAGGAGGAAAATATTTTGATAGCGAAGCCATAGAGGAGCACATCTTTCAGCCCGGCCGAAGACTGACTACACAGAAAAAGTCTGTAAGCGAAACCGATATTCAATATACCATGGAGGAGAAATAAAAAAAAAAACAACTCAAAAAATTAGAAGCTTACATTGAATTAAATAACTTTCAAATGAAATAACGCCCAATAAAAATGAAATAACTCTCAATTATCAAAATAAATGAAAAAACTCCCAACAGAATCCAGTTAGGAGTTATTTCACAATAAAATAATGGATTCTTGAATTTTTTTCACCAAGCAACTAAATCACTTTAAAAATTAGATGTATCAATGCAGTTATTATGAAGAACAGTTTTCTGGTTTTAATAAAAATATTCATGGAGAATGAAGCTCTGAACTACAGCACGTGTCAGTGAAAGATTTCGATGGTTGTCAATTGAATAGTTTAAAAAGAAATATAATTTTGAGGTTGAAATATTTTGTTCTCGCCCAAATACATATATTTTTGTGCTTTAGTCATAAGTAACAAATATTTATATAAAAGTTGTATTAACGCAAGTTAGTAGTAGCATTTGTTTGGTAAGTACGACACATTGGATTATGTGTGTGATGAGAGTGTGGTTTGAACGGAGTACACAACAAGGAGAGACTGCACATTTTTGTGAGAGTCGTGTTTTATAAAAAAAGTTGTTTTTTCATTCAGATTTAAAGTTTATTTAAAGAATGAAGAAGAAAAAAATACACGAAAGGGAGGACGAGTGTATCGTAAAAAAATATATTAAACTGAAAGTTGCCAAGTAGACGACTGTCTGTATTTTTGTTGAATGTACACATTTGTTTAACATTATTTTTGCTGCTGTTGCTGCATTTGTTGTTGTTGTATTCTTAGTACAAAAGTTTAAAATTTAGATACGAGCACTGACTTCATAATTACAAACACACATATAAAACACACATTCTTTTTGCCTTTTTGTTACTCCCTTGTATTTGTGTTGTATTTTATTTAGGATTTTATATTTTGTTTTAAAACAAGTGCGTTATTGTTGGTGCTAGAATTCAAACTATTTCCAAGTGTTAGTGAGAGTTAAAATTTATCTATTTTCGAGTAAAATAAAAGACATTTTTAAGGCGATGCATTGTAATTTTTTAACTGTCTAATTCAAGTTTATGCTTAATTCAATAATATTTACTCATAAAAAATCCTTCAGATGTCACATAACAACTAATTTCTTTTTTTGGTAAAAATTCCATTGATATGTTCAAAATTTAATTACATATATAATTTTTTGATTTTTAACATAAATAAATTATAATTTTGACTAATTTTTAATATTAAAAACTAACAAATGATATTTGCGTCCAAATGTCGGTTGTAAAACCTCTTAAAAAGGTTATCCTTACCGATTTGTATCTTTACTCAAATCAATTCTATTAAATGGAAGATGCAACTAAACTTATTCAGCACATTACTACTGAAAACCCAATTTTGGTAGTTAGAATCATAAAAATCGATTGTGTCTTCTTAAATCAAAAAATGTTTGACATAATAAAAATTAATTTGTACACATTACAAAAAAAAAAAAAAAAAACATCAATACTTGAGTTAGAAAATACAAAGATATATTGTTAGTGGTGTAAAGTTCTCCAATATTGTTGAAAGATAAGTTCAAAATCAATCTGAGAAGACGTTTGTAAAAAAAATCTAAGATGTTTAATACACTTTGCAGCAGCAAAACCTGCGGTATAAGATGGAAAGTTGAAGATACTCTGTGGAAAAGATGATGTAATGAAAGGAGTAGGCTGAATACGATGGGTAGAAACATAAAATGTATGATGTATAATCTTATTTCTATAAATATTTTTAAAATAAAAGTAAATATTAAAATATTTTACTGTTTTATTTTATTCACAATAATACTTTATAGTCACCCAAGAATTATTTTTTTAAATAGTTGTGAGTGCTATATTCATTCAGTTATTACAACCGAATTCAAGATAATACACACAACCGACAAAATTCGATTGGCAACAAATTCGGTTCTTATAACGAATTTCTTTTCTCTGTATATGATTGTAGTGGCAGTAGTTATCGATTTTTTAGTTTTGCAATAAAGTGACGTTTTTGACTAATTCATTAAGCATTGTTTTAGTTTTGGTGTAGTCCAAACGAACCCGGATGAGTATAAACACTCTAAATTTAGTGCCTAGAGACTTGTTTTGACGCATACTTTAATTCATTTTCTTATTAGCACTTTATGGCAGAATTGTGTATACGGCGTCCTCTGAAGTACACTTTCATTTTTTTCACTTATTTTTTTATAAATTTTTCTCTAAATATCTTGTTTAATAATCGTTTTGAATAAGACTTCTGGGACACTATTTATATTTCCAATCGTAAAAATAAATGAAGTAAAGCATTCAATTGTTGTTGTTTCAATAGTGGTCACCTTCTTAAGGCTCAAAAAAAGAAATAAATATTAAAAATAGTAACTATTTTTCATTCTCATAAGGATTTTAAATAAGACATTATGATATTGCTGAGTTTATTCAAGGTCAGCAAATTTAAATGGTTTTTTAGTATATTTTACATTTTTACTTTAAAGTTATTGGCTTAATTCAATTAAAAATCGTTTTGTTTAATATAAAAATGTGAAAAGAAAATTGCCATTGGTTTCATCTCCTCGCCTCCTTTTCACGGTGAATTGAAAGGGATTTTAAGGGATTGTGCATATAAGCACAAATACAACTATTACCTGCCATTTTATATAACTTTTAGGAAAATAGAGTAGCAAAAGTAGGTGTAGGTGAGCGGATTGTCGTTGTAAGCGAGTAGGTGGGGTGAGGATTGGTTGTAAAGTTCGCAACGGATGTTAGCGGGTTATATTAACGAAATTTTAAATTTCTTCTTTTACTTTTCGTTGGCATGATGCAGCCAGATGAAGCAGCATTTAAATGGAACTTGGGTTGGTAGTAACAATGGCAAAATATAGCAATCGCCGTACAGCAGCAATCAACAAAAACAACAAATACGGACACATACTCACACACGTACATAATCTAAACCAACAAAACAAACCTAAACAACAATTTCAACGAAATCTATTCAATACAAAATTCTTTATACATTCATACAATATGCACAACATAACACAACAGCAATTGTACTGTACTAAAACACACACACATATACGCATGCATATACATACAAATGTGTAGGCTCTTTTTAATACAAATAACTACTAACATTTGGTCCTTTAAAGAGATACGATGACGGGCGGGTGAAGACAATTTTTAGCTGGAGTTGGTGGTTTAGAAGGTGTATATGGAGATTATGTGGGGTTGATGATGATATTACTATGCTGATGTTCTCATATGGGTGGGTGGTTGGAGTTGGTGTTGGGGTATGGTCGGTTACCAAACGATAACAGCCGGTTTAGTAGTGGCGTCATTGGTAAAGCTATTTGTTCGTTCGGACCCCTAGAAAAAGTTGTTTAGGGAGTAGAATCTGTTTGTGTTTGTGTAAGTTCCAACGTAGTGTTCATAGTGTATGTGTGTGTGCGTGAGGATGTATGTATACACATAATTTTCAAGTGTAAAGGAGAATTATTTTGACAATATAGTTGTGAAATATATTTCCATGTCGTTTGCTTAGCATTTGTCGACAAATTCTAGTCGTTAAATTTATATAGGGGCATTATGCATCATAGTATCCTTTATACGTTGGCTAAATCAATAGGTACTATTTGCAAGCCAAAAACATAAATATTATTCAAAATTATTTTATTTTATTTTATAAAAATTAAACCTTAATGCAAAACAATTGCTGGACTTAAGTGTTCTTTTAATCTTTTAAGCAAAAGGAAATTGATTTTTCAAAATTTTAAATGCAACCAACCCTCATGTTCATCTGAAGTGTGTAAAATTTGTTTTTTTTTTTTTTGTCTTAACCATGAGCAAGAGATAAAGGCAGAGGTAAACCAAACCTTTGATCACAACTCTGTATCCTTTTAAATACTTAAATCAGAGTAATCGGTAGGGGTTAAAATTATGTTATAGTTACACTTATAGAAAATTGCAGTTAGTTTATTAGTTGCCATAACAATGTCTGTGGAAATCTTCACAAACTGAGAGGCAATAGAACGCTTTATTTTGCATTTTGTCTAGCATAATGTCACTCTGAGCTGTAGCAAGTTTTTGTGTTGATAGTTTTAATTTCTTAATAAAATAGATAGAAACTTAGGTTATGTATGCAGCTCACTAGCATAATAAAGTAAACCAACCAAAAAGAAAAATTAAAAAAATGCGTGAAAAAATAATTCAAGACACAGAGGCAATAGAGGATAAATAAAGTGTTGCAAATGAATAAAATAAAATTTTAGGTGCCTATCAGTCATTTGATTAGGGATAGAACCGTGAATAAATTTTCACTCACAATTAAATTAGAAACATGTACTAAACAGAGGTCAATATAATTAAAAATTAACCACCACCGCAAAAACGAGATACTAACGGAAAATACCAAACTATCCAAATATTTTGTATCAATTGAATGCCAATAACGTAATACTTTTATTTGTATTTCATAATTTTATGATTGTTTTTCAGAAATTTTAAATGAAAAATCACAATGCAAGAATTTTTATAATTCCCACTTATGCATGCAGATTTTTTATGCTCAAACTCATACACGATTGCATGATTAGAGATAAAAATTTTTACTATCAAAGGTAATCAGGGTGGAGCCCATCTCTACTTTGACCTTCTTTTATGTCCGTTATAAAATCTACGCTTGGTTTGACGTTTTTGGGCTGCGTTTAAATATTCATAAAGAAATTGTGAACAAAATGGTAAAAGATATAAACAATCTTTCTCCTGTAAATTTTGTTTTGTGGGTTATTTTTTTTTTTAGCGATTAGGGCTCGATATCCGAATTTGTATGAGAATTTAAATTTCAAAATGTTAACTATTTTTTCAAATTTAATTTGGAAATAGGGTGTCCATAGTTAAACAGTATAATCTGTTTTCCTAATTTTCTGCAAAATTTTTTTATCACCAGACACAACGGAATACAGTTTTATCGCATGCAAGATAAAAAATGTATTTGCATCGAAGTTTTATTCAATCAGCATTGCCCACGACTTCGCCAGCGTGTCATTTCAAGATTTCATTACGGGTAATGAAAAATGTTTGAACTACTTAGCGGGAAAAATTATTTAAATTGTATAATGTGTAGGGATAGCACAACTCCTTGTATTGCCTTAGTACAAATTAGACCATTCTTCAGAAAAAAAAATTATAATAAATGTGCTACATTTGGGTTTGTTTTTTCTTAAAAAATGTAATTTTAAAGGGATATAATTTCAACAACTTTAAAAATGTTATTTCGTATACAGAAAAATTAAACGACAGACAATTTACAAAATTCTATCATTGATAGTGACAGTCACACACACACACACACGAAAAAAATAAAAGCTTTAACAAAAACACGCAATATTTGTTTAAAAGTAGTAAATGGAGTGAGTGGTAGACTGGTTACAAACAAACATGGGAGGTTAATGGCAAAAAAGAAAAAAAAAACTTGAAAGAAAAAATCAATGAATCGTACAACAAGAGGGTGAGGGTAAAGTGTAAGTAATCGCAAAAGTATAAATTTCTATATCAAAACAAGTATTTTTCTAAAATTTTTACATTCACTTACAAAAATCCGTATTTGTTTTAACAGACTTTAAGTCTGCTGTTTTAACCCTCCTTTTGAGAAGAAAACAGGATAAAGATAAAGTTTTTTTTTGAGCAAGATAAATAAATGTACATGAATTCATGAAGACTTAACCTTGATTGGAAATATATGTCTTTCAAATTATTAAAAAAAAAATAGTAAATGGATAAAAAATATTTATTTAAATTAAACAACAGTGAAATCTGTAGATTGGCTTTAATTTCGAAATAATTCCTGGGAATCGTTTGATGTTGTTAACAATAACATATTATTTTAGCAAATTTTTCTCAAAGGATTAATAATCGAAAAGTGTGTGGGTGCATATTTCCTTGTTTGCTTTGTTATTTTCTCTTTCGCTCTTTCGTCTCTGTCTCGTTTTGTTTAAAAGTAAAAAAAACACTAACAGGAAAAAGCAAGTTAATATTGCAGAAGTATTTGCTTTCATGCCATTTTATAAACGAAACAAAAAGCAAAATACACAAAGACATTGTCAAATACAGTCACTTTATTTATGAAATATAAACCAAATTTGAGAATAAGGGAAAACAAAGAGACTATATAAATAGCAGTATTTCCACTAAATTTAAAAATTTTTGAGTCTAAAATAATTTGGAAGTACCTCAGGTTTCTCTTTTTTTCTTTCATCCTATTTCTCATTTTAATAAATGACCTTTTTTGTAAAACTTTTAACCCTTGCTATATTTTCGCGGATAATCGTAGGATTTGCCATTTATATTTATTCAGTAGCAGAAAAATTGCTTGGTTTTCACCCCTAGTATTCCGCTAAGTGGCAGATTTTCAATTTTGACCCATTTTTAGGCATTTGATAAATAAATACCTGTATAAAAAAGAAAAAAAAGCATACATTTTTCAACGTCATTTTAGAAATTGGTATATTTTGACTTTGTATGTTTTGCTATAAATAATTAAAATATATTTTTTATATATTTACATATGTATATACTTTTTATCTACATAATATTTTAATTTTCACACGAAAATGTTAAAATAATTCAGTTCTGTTAACTTAACATTTTTTAAGTGATATTTATGTAAACTGTAACTAAACAAAGACGGAGCTATCACACTCTTAATATTTTATGAATAGTTATGGATTGGAACATTGGGTATTGCAAACTCTAGATGATCTTTTTATGATATTTTAGTGGGATATCTGGTGGAATAAACAAATATTTTATGTCAAAAAAGAAGAATTCAAGTGATATGATCTCATCTGATCTCCATAATATTGTACCAGCTGATCGGTGACAGTAGGATATCTAACTCTATTGACTTACTGAGGGATGTGTTTCGGCTGTGTTACTGTTACTACAATGGCGCTTTAATGTGCTCTAAAGGTATTAGGGAATTTGTTCTTGAAAACCGTGTTTTCTTGCGTGAAACAAGTTCTTTGTTAAGAGTTTATCCATCCATTTGTGACCAACTGGCGGGTTTATCACAAAACAAATTCGTTTTTTTTACTCTATTAGTACGTTAGTGGAGAAAACTGCCTTCAGAGATATTCGCTTTAAGTTTCAGTGCAATAATGTTCAAACCCAATGTATGTATATCGACACTACTGCTGCTCTCTTCCGTCCTATGACTCGCACAAGTAGAGGTCATCCCTAATTAAATGCCTTAAAAAGAAATTAAGTGCTGTTATTGTAAATTGCTTTTTCTCTAAAATAGTCCATCTCAAAAAACGGTGCTGACAAGTTTACAGTACACCTTAAATCGGGCAAATTTAACACATTTTCTCGAAAATAGATATTTTCTCAGGTTTTTTTTTTTTTTTTTTGTATACAGAAAAGCAGCACTTCAGGCAGCAATATCTTTGTAGTATTTCTGTAACCGTGCTACATTCTTTAGGAAATGCATAGATGAGAGATAATACAGATGGTAAAAGGAGAAAGATATAGACATTTTATTAGTTATTTTTCTAGAAAGAAGTACTGAAAAAGGAGGCTGTAATGTAAACTCTGTATTTAAACCAATTAAAAAAAAAAATTAACATATTTTTTTTTATTAATTTCTGGTTGCCGCAGGAGTTAAACCCTGGCTAACCAGATTTGTAGTCAACGTGCTTACTATCATGACTACAGCAGCCTTAAAAGTGAAAAAGTTTCGCTTGTATATTGTCTTGTTGAATCGAATTGTTAATTTGATGATCGAAAAAGTCAATTATCATGGCTCTATAGCGTTTTTAAGAAAGTATGGACCAATGATTTCACTTGAGGATTATCATTACTCAGAATACTCCTGTTTTGTTCCTTTTTGACTTATCTATTTAACCAAATGTGAGCTTCCAACAAAATTCGCTTATAAAAATCAGGACCAACCGTAATCTTATTTTGGGCTCATTCATGAATCTACGACTTGCAAGGTGACCGTAGGGCTTCGATTTATTTATTTATTATGACCTACAACAGCTAGGACTTCTTATGCATTATTATTTAGAGTAAGCGTGGTGCGAAAACGTTCTACAGTTAATCAAACATAAATTACTTGAAGGCTGACAATATGGCCGCCAGTTAAAAAAGTGTTTTAATGACCCCTACTTATGCAAAGCATTGTGCCAGAATTGGAAATTAGGTTATGGAAAGGGGGATAGAGGGAGTAGTGCTTGTGGACATTTAATTTGCATCTTAATATTTGCACACTGAAAGTCACAGGAAAGACCTCCGCAGAGAGTTTATTCCACATACAAACAGTCCGGCTAAAAAAAAGAAAGAGCGTGTTTCTAGTGAATTAATAGACCAGTGTACCCTACTGTCACCAATGAGCTTCTTCGCTCTCTCCTGCACGAGCTCGAGTAACTCCAAAATAGTCTTGAACAACCGGCTTATATAAAAGAGTTTTATTCCATTTTCGTCCTGATAAAGGTGACATAGATAGCGAGTAGGTCAGATGGAGTGAAGTATTTTTTACACCGTTTCAGAAAACCTAGGCACTTAAATGCTTCTTTGCGACTTGAAAATTATGCTTGTTTCAACGGACATTACATTGAATATTCACGCCAAGAACATTGAGATCTTCTGATTCCTTAATATCTGTCACTCATAATTACAGATGAGGTCGAGGTAGCATATTCAGCCGTACACATGTGTGAAAGCACACAGCACTGGGTTTTACGAACGTTATATTAAACCCTACTCGCAAGGAAAGGAAATGGGGTTAGAGAAAGAACGGAACCTGGGTGTACTCCTAATTAACCATAAACTCGTTTAATGAAATCCCATCAATAACAGCTCGTATGGTGCGATCCCTGAGAAAGCTCTAAACAAATCCAAAGAAGGTATTACCGACACCAAAAGCAATAGGTTTTGATATGAGTGCACCATGCCCCACTTTATCAAACGCCTTGGAAATATCTAGAGCCACCACCTTGTTTTCACCGAAACGGTGAATGGATTGACACTGTTTTTCTGAAAGAAAGGCCAGTAAGTCACCCGCATTGCGTCCCCTATGAAAGACATACTGCCGGTTACTAAGCAAGCTGTTGAACTCCAGATACCTCACAAGATAAAAATTATGCATACTTTCCATTACATTACTCCTCTCCCTTTTTGGGGATTAGTGTTACATTAGCAACCTTCCAACATGATGGAAATCCACACCAACATGGTACAAAATGCTAAAAAGTTTCGCTAATGGACATGCTAACGTCGAAGAGCACTGCTTCAAGTATACTGGAATTCCATCCGGTCCAGGGGATTATTTATGTTAAGATCCGCTAAAACCTTTTTGACTGCATAAATACAGTTTCATTCAAATTCCATTACCATTAGTAAAAACAATTATAATTAAAAAAAATCATTAGCATTAAATAATAGTTAAATTTTTTTCATTGTCATTATATCATTTCTCAATGGTAATGACAAAAGCCCAAATATATTTGGTTTTATAACAAATGAAAAATCTTAATTCGGCTTAAATTCACGTATATTTTAACATCTGAATTTATCAAGAAAGAAAAAATAACTATAAATTAATTTGTGTTAGTTTTTGGAAAAAACATGAAAAAAAGAGATACTAGCAGAGTCCAGTGCAGCAAAAAATTTAAAAACTTAATGATGGCCTGTACATGGCAAGGAATTCTTTATGTCTAAGTTCAACTCGTATTTTAATGCTGCGATAAAATTCAAAAAATAAAAACAAAATAATTTTTTCAATGATCTCGCCTTGACATTGTCTTTCATTTAATGATTTGCTGCACTAGTTTTTGTAGCGTCCTTGATTTGTGCTTCTTTTAAAATGTTACTAACTCTGACCTTAAGGGCAGAAGCATTGAAAACAAAGAAAAATAAAACAAGTTAAACTTTAGAATTATATTATAATTCAGAAAAGGCACACAACTTCATTTTACGTTTTGTTTTTAATAGAATAATTTTTATATATATTTTTTTCTTTAATTTTTAGGTCAATGTTGTTGATATTGTTTTGTCTTTAAATTTTTGTTATTGCAAACAAACATTTATTCAATTATAAGGCGATGTTTTTTCTTAAAAAACAAAACAAAAAAAAATATTGAAATTGTTTTTAGTTTTTGTTTGTAATTACGATTAATGAAAAGAGTGAGAGAAACAAAGATGACAAGTGTGTGAAAGAGTCAGTGAAAGAGTTAACAAAATAACAATTTCTCATACTCCAATGTTGCCTTAAACCTGTTTAGATGGTCATTTAATTGATTAAATATTCCAAGAACAGCTTTAGTAACAACGACAACAACAAAATGTCTGCAAAAATTATTTGTGCGTATTTTATTGGACGGGATGGGATGGTAGTAGAATTTGCTGTTATTATTTTGATGTTGTTGCAATTGCTATGGATGTTGCTTTTGCTGTAATTATTTGATAGTTGAAGAGATTTCAATTAATATTGCGGTTGGAATGGCTGTTGGTGGTGGTGGTAGGTCGGGCAGGCGATCAGATCAGTAGACTTGGAATGGTTGAGTGGTTTAATGTTACAGTGTTGTAGTTGTTACTGTTATAATTTTCTTTGCTGCTGTTTGAAGTTGCTGTGCATAAACATGTTTTGTATGTATTTTTGGCAAGTTATTGCGCACATGCTGTTTTATTTTTCGTCTCCGCCGTTTTGTTGTTGCTATTATTTCTGTTGTGCTATTTTTGTTGTATTGTTGTGCTATTTTTGTTGTATTGTTGTTGTTGTTTTTATGTCTAATATTAGGTGGAGCAATATCTCTATTTACATTGCTATAAATAAAAAGATTTCGAAATGTTATACACACCACAGAAAACTTAAACAAACAGCAACAATATTGCACTTTATTGCAACTACAACTTGCATGGTTGTATGAACGTCTATTTTTTGTTTGTTGTTGCTGCTGCTGAGTATTTCACTTTTTTGTAATAACTTTTTTGCTGTTTATTGTTTTAATTATTTTTAATTTTATACATTTTCCTTGTTGCCCACATTAATGGAGGAATGCGTGCCAAAACAGCCAGAAAAACCAGATTTGTAAAGAAAGAAAGTTTATCAAATCCTAAATAAAGATATCAAAATGGCTACTTCGATTATATATCTAAGTCGATTAAATGTCAACAGAATAATGATTGTTTATTTATTTTTTTTTTCAGGTAAATATTTCACTTGAACATTTTTTTATCAACTAGTTAAAGTAAGTTTATATAAAAATTACATAATTTATTAATAAGTTAAGAACATAAAAGATTTAAGATTAAAGCAAAATGTAAATTAATTTTTTTCCTTGTAACTGTACAATAATTTTATGCGTTCAGTTTTCACTGAAGGTATTAAAATCACAGAATTTGGTTCAAAGTCACTCTTTTATTTAATTTTATTTGCTAGAGTTCAAAACAGATAAATTTTATTTTTGTATAGAAAAATTTTAACGTCATACTAAAAAAATGAAAAGTCTTGTTGTTTTTAACTAATTTGCCACAAGCCGGAAAAAGTTTGGCAAGAAATCGGTTAAAATTTAAATTTAATTGCTCATATCATAATGAAATTTTTATTATTGATCGAATAAAATTTTCAAATATTTTATTTATTACTGAAGGTTGATTGTAACATCAGTTAACAAATCTATTCTGTTAATAAAGAGATGCAATGAAACTTATTCAGCACATTAGTTCTAAAACCTAAATATAGGTTATTGGAGTCGTAGAAATCGATTGCGTTTCATCTTCTAAAAACGGACTACAAAATTGATCAATCAATATAAACATTTATTTCATACATATCGCACTTGTACCACGATTTTTGAGTTTAAGCAAAAAACCTTTTTATTTTACTTTAAAAAAAAATAAATAATAAAAATTTTCTGATAAGGTTTAATTAAACACTGTTTCTAAAGTGTCCCATTTTTCCTGAGATTGTTAAAACATATCACCATTTATGCCACTTAAAAATAATGCTTTATTTTAATTTATGGTGTGTATTTAATGTTTAAAGCAATGAGTGACGTTTATTGATAGTAATGTTTTGAAACTATTTTATTATTAGTCAATAAAAATGACTTTGTTATTTTTAAATAATTATCAATAAAACCTTTGCATTAAAAAGCTTACCATTAGTGCAAATAATGGTAATGCTAAAACGATCATTAAATTTATGTATCATTCAATGCTAATTAAATAGTCCATCCAATTAATTGCTCCCTTGTAAGGTATATAGATATAAATACTAAATGTCGATTTTTCAAAACAAGAAAACCCACACAAGTTCGATAAATATTGTTCAGTTCATAAGGGTTTATCATAAACTTATTTTACAATACTTAATGTTTGTTGTTAACAATCGAAATAAAAAAAATAGAATAAATATAAAATTTCATTTAATATGTTAAAAACATATTGCATCGAGACCATACCTGGGATTTTCTATTTATTTATCTTACTAACTTAAAAGCTTAACAAAATAAAATTAATGTTTTGCGATAGTTACGAAAAATACCCGTGGGAATGTTTTATAAATTTATTCAGTTTAAAGTAAAATATTACGTTGCCTCGGCAAACTTGATCCCACAAAAAAAGAAAAAAATAAATATGTCAATCGATCAGAGATAGTGTCGAAGAGGTGCCGTCCTTCGAGGTGGCAGGCAAAACACTGCGCCTATCTCTAATTTTTTTATATCATTTGGAACAATAAAGTAACTTCAATAAAAAAAATATATAGGGCGATAGAGAATTAAAAAATAAGAAGATCACATTTAATGAAAAAATTGGCGCTTTCCCATATATTCCGAGTGCTTTGAAATGTTCAAATTTTTTGGAATATCAATATGGGTATCATTTAAAAGCTCTTGAAAGTATCTTTAAGGAAATGCTAAAATTTTTTAAAAATGCTTAACCCATTAAGAACCGATGTCATTTTTATGTAAAATTATATACAAGCAGTGTCAATTTTTTATTTTTTAATTCTCTTTCACAACAATAATTGCTTTTTTGATTGGAGTTACTTCACTAAACTAGATTTACATAGATGGTGAAGAGTATATAAGGTTCGGCGTAGCCGAATGTAGCACTCTTACTTGTTTGTAAGTAAAATTCTTAATATCAAAAGTACAAGTCATATTGTGGATGATTTCTATTTGCTTGCCATTATTTTTCTTTTGGTTTTTATTAATATATTGTTTATTTGAATAAAAAGTATCATTTCTTAGCTAAAGATTAAACAAAATATTTAAATGAATTTCCAACAACCTTATAGAATTAAGCAACAAGAATCCATCTGTTAAATAGTAAGATACTTATTGTTGATTCCGTTGAATCTTATAGCATCTAAATATTTCATAAAAAAAAAATAAATAAATAAAAACGAACAAAACTCCCCAGTCAGAGTCCACTTAACAAAAAACAAAAAAAGAATGAATAACAACAATGCACAAAACAGGAAACAGAATGTATTCCTACTACCAGTTTGCGGGTTCTCGGTGATCACCAAACACTTAGAGAAAAGTTTAATGAAGATTAATTATTCTTTTACAATTTTGCGATTTGAATGATTGATTTTTCATAAAAATTTATTTTTTAACAGACATTCGTTTCAACAACCCAATTTTTGTAAAGAATATCTTTATAAATAAATTAAAATAAAGTTAGACAGAGAAAAAACGAGTTTTTTTCGTTAAAAAAAACATTAGTATAAAAAATAAAATTTAAATTAAAAGTCCCCCTAGAAGACATGATTCTGGCGTATATTGTCGTATCTTTTCACCGTAATCAATAGATATTAAAAAAAAAGTAATAAAGAAAATAACAGATGGTATGGACAAGTTTGGCGGATCTATATATTTCGAAAGATAATATTGTATTGTTATTATAGTCCACGTTGTCCTCGTAAATTATAAGAATCTTCCAAACACTGGTGAAGGTAAGAATCATTTAAAAGCTCTGTGTACGCTAACTACTCTCAACAAAAACAATTATTTTGAAGTCGAAAAAGTTGTTAAAGAGCCTAAAGTTTTATGTCTCAACAACAACGCCACCTATCGAGTACAGTCGTTACACCGTTTAGCCAAGGTTTTACAAAGAGCTTTCGTTGAAGTCGATCGAATTGTTGCGGATATTAAGATTGTCAAACACAGTAGCACATGGATTTTCCTAAAAGTAGAAAAAAAAACTGTTAGAAAATTTGTTTGACAACAACAAACAAATTATAAATTCTGCTAATGTAAACACCCACATCATCAAGCAATAATGCTTGCATTCTTTCTTACTCTGTTTATTTTCTGTTTTGATATTCTTTTTTCTTTTTGTTTTTCAGACAAATAACTGTTAAATTCTAAAATTTATATTAATTAAATATTTAGTTTTCTTTTTGAATTAAATTGCAACAAAAAATGTAAATTTTTTATTTCTTTTATTTTTTCGTGCGGTCGTTTAATCGTTCTCCTCGTTTCTCGCTGTTTAACGAACGGCCTTGCGTTTTCATTAAAGTGTACGAAAGACGGTGTGTGTGCATTTGTATGAATAGGTATATGCATGCTTGCAAATATGTACAGTTTAATAGCCTTGAACTAAGAAGAAATAATTTTTGTTTTTGTTGATTTTCCCTCTTTTTAATTTTACTAAAATTGCATATTTTTATATTTTAATTTTATTCTTGTAATAAAAATAAATTCTGCTTACACACAGTTCCGTACATTCGCTTTAAATTTTTTTAGCCTTTAAAATACAATTAAAACAAACATACACACCATCATAAATGCATGTCGTTACTTAATCTCATGTAGAAAGGCCCTAACTCGCATTTTTTTAAATGGAGGTTTAAAGTGAATCCAACAAATACCATATAAATACATCTCGTCACAAAAATTAAAAGCAATAGTATCAGAAATTACAGTTTTAGAGGCAATTCCATTTACTTTTTAAATATTACATTTTTATAGATACAGTTTCTATTATATTTTTACCTTATACGGTAAAGATACGTTTAAATGAGTTAGCCCATTTATACAAGGTGAATGAAAATTTTTTTTACAGATATTTTTTGTTTAAATATTTTAAGTATAACAAAAATGCCTCTAAATTAAGAATGTTGCCTTATTAAAAATATTGGAGTCAAAAAAGTCTTCATTTGTTTACTGAAAAACAAGTAAGAGTGCTATATTCGGCTATGCCGAATCTTGTATACCCTTCACCATTTATGTAAATCTAGGTTAGTGGAGTAACTCCAATCAAAAAAGCCAATATTGGGGTGACAGAGAATTAAAAAATAAAACAATTTTTGGTACTGCATATATATAATTTTACATAAAAATGGCATCGGCTCTTAATGGATTAAGCATTTAAAAAAAAAAAATTTTTATTTCCTTAAAGATCTCTTCAAAAGTTTTAAAATGATACCGATATTGATATTAAAAAAAAAATTGAAAATTTCAGAGCCCCGTAACTCGGAAATTATAGGCGAGCGACAATTTTTTTACTTGATGTTTTTTTTTCCAATTTTTTTATTCACTATCGCCTCATATATTTTTTGATTGGAGTTACTTTTTTGTTCCAAATGAATGCGTGGTGTTTTGCCTGCTGCCTCAAAGGACATGGACCGACCATGCTGATAGCACCTTTTTCGACACTATACCTGATCGATTGACATATTCATTTTTTTGTGACGCAAACTTGATTTCAACCCTAACACGGACGGACAGACGGACTTCGCTCAATCGACTTCGCTATGCATAAGAAGTTAGAACATATATATACATTATGGGGTCGGAAGTATATCTGGGAAGCACTTCTTCGAAGATTAATAAACTGAAAATTTAGTTCAAAATGTTTTTCCTTTTTTTTTTTTTACATTTAATTAGGAATGCATCCGATGCCAATACTGACCCTTATATATCGACGGTACTTAATGTTTGCTGATATATCGGTATCGGTGATATTTTTAGTGTCGATACAAATGATATTTTAAACATTTTGAAATAATAACATTTAAAAATGATAATGTGCGGTTTCTGTATTACAAACTAGCGAGTCGTCTAGAAAATTTTTATCAAAAACACTCAATTTCTTGAGTGATTCCCATACAAATTTTCTAGATGAGTCGCCGCTTGCGATACAGAAACCGCACATAAGTTTTTCTTTACTTAAAGCTAACGATTGAGTTTTAAAAACCGTTTCACTCTTTTCAAAGCGCTTTATATACGATTAATCCTTGTCAAAGCTTAATTTATTACCAATAAAAAAACAGGTAATTTTAAAGGTATTAAATGCTTAAGCAATAAATATTATTTTTTAAAACGTTTGTTTACCTGAAAATACACTCTCAATCAGATGATTAGAGTTACTTAAATAGGCATTTTTGTAGCCATAGAAAAAAAGGATTTATAAAGATTAATGAAATATGTACAATAAAACATTTAGTTTGTCTCAGAAAACACATGATGATTGGAACCATCTTGCATTTAAAAATTGTTGTTAGTATTGTCATAATATTATAAATATAAATAATATATAATAAACTATTAATAAAAGTCCTACTTTCTAATAAACAGTGAAAAATGGTCAAGAAACGAGCAAAAATCGATGGTTAATCTTCGCAAAAGCCCTTTAGCATTTCAAAGAAAGGATTCCGGCTCCTTTAAGTTTAACCAAAAATGAAAATATTTAGAATTACGTCAAACTCTTCTCGCAATTAGTTCAACGACAAAAAGAGCAATTGCGAGCTATGAAAAACTAAAGAAAAAACTGCGGGTGCACAATAAACTAAAAAAAATAATCGATGTACAGATAAGCACGTTAAGTTAAATACGTTAAAAAATATATATCTTGCGGTAAGTTTTTCCACCCATATACATACTAAAGACGTGCACAGATATATCTGTTTATATCAGTTTTTGTGTGTCTACTCTTATGAGTGCGTATAGATAAGTACATTTGTGTTTCTGATATAAGTTGATATTGTTACTTTTTCTCTTTGGATGGATACGAATGAGTTTACAGATTAATAGCTCTATATGTGCTCTTGATTTCCCAATAGGTGTAATTCCGCGTGATCGAAGGGTTTGGCCACATTGACAAAATCCCTCACAGAACTCATCGTATATGAGAAAATTGCACTAAGTCAATTTTCCGCGTCTTATAAAAAATTTCTCAAATTCAATTTGAATAAACTGTGTTTACAGATTAATAGCTCTATATATGCTCATGATTTCCCAATAGGTGTAATTCCGCGAGATCGAAGGGTTTGGCCACATTGACAAAATCCCTCACAGAACTCATCGTATATGAGAAAATTGCACTAAGTCAATTTTCTGCGTCTTATAAAAAATTTCTCAAATTCAATTTGAATAAACTGTGTTTACATATTAATAGCTCTATATGTGCACTTGATTTCCCAATAGGTGTAATTCCGCGAGATCGAAGGGTTTGGCCACATTGACAAAATCCCTCACAGAACTCATCGTATATGAGAAAATTGCACTAAGTCAATTTTCCGCGTCTTATAAAAAATTTTCTCAAATTCAATTTGAATAACTACAGTTTAATATCTTTATATGTGCCCTTGATTTCCTAATAGGTGTAATTCCGCGAGATCGAAGGGTTTGGCCACATTGACAAAATCCCTCACAGAACTCATCGTATATGAGAAAATTGCACTAAGTCAATTTTCCGCGTCTTATAAAAAATTTCTCAAATTCAATTTGAATAAACTGTGTTTACAGTTTAATATCTTTATATGTGCCCTTGATTTCCTAATAGGTGAAATTCCGCGAGATCGAAGGGTTTGGCCACATTGACAAAATCCCTCACAGAACTCATCGTATATGAGAAAATTGCACTAAGTCAATTTTCCGCGTCTTATAAAAAATTTCTCAAATTCAATTTGAATAAAATGTGCTTACAGATTAATAGCTCTATATGTGCACTTGATTTCCCAATAGGTGGAATTCCGCGAGATCGAAGGGTTTGGCCACATTGACAAAATCCCTCACAGAATTCATCGTATATGAGAAAATTGCACCAAGTCAATTTTCCGCGTCTTATAAAAAATTTCTCAAATTCAATTTGAATAAACTGTGTTTACAGATTAATAGCTCTATATGTGCACTTGATTTCCCAATAGATGTAATTCCGCGACATCGAAGGGTTTGGCCACTTTGACAAAATCCCTCACAGAACTCATCGTATATGAGAAAATTGCACTAAGTCAATTTTCCGCGTCTTATAAAAAATTTCTCAAATTCAATTTGAATAAACTGTGTTTACAGATTAATAGCTCTATATGTGCTCTTGATTTCCCAATAGGTTTGATTCTCCGAGATCGTAGGGTTTTGAAGCTGTAATCGTATTCGTTAAAAAAGTCCGGAATTTACTATACAAATTGTACTGTATGTATGGGAGAAAAAAATTATCGCATGCTACATTTTTAAAAAAACGTATTTAACTTGACGTATTTATCTTCACACACATACAAATAACATAACTATAATATCCTTCTAAGTGCATAGAAAATAAAAATTGCGTTATTTAATACGTACATATATAAAAGGGACAATATTATTACTAGATGTATTCTAGAAATGTAAATGTTTTCCCTAATTTTTTTTTATTGAAAATTTTGGAACTCCTATTTTTATGTACATATGTTTGTACAGATGTATGTAATAAACATACAATAAAATTTCTTAATTGAATTAATTCTATCCTTATAACTCAACGCGCAACTAGACAACAATTTATTAATTTTCCATTTGTTTTTATAAAATAAAATTATCATTAATATTATAAATATTTCTAATTCTACATTTAAAATCATATAAACTAATTACTAAAGCTAAACAATAATAATTACAATTCAGGTTATTACTACAAAGTTAAAATACTGCTTACTAGTTCTCGCCTCTATCATAAGCGGCACACAAGTATCAAAAATATCTGTTTCATAAACTGATATATCCAAATACTCATGGTACAACAGATATTTGAGAGTAAAAAACTATGCAATACCATAAACAACTGTATGTGTTTATATCCATAGTGTGAGTACGCATAAGCGAAAGCATACAATATCAACTACACTCATGCGTTCTTTTGTATCTGTTTTACTTGTTATGTATATGATATATCTGTTTTTGCCATACTGTTGGATATACTGGTGCACATCTTTAATACATACACTAAAAATTTATAGAAAACTCCGAGCTCTTTTATTTAACAAAATGTACGATGAGATATTTATATTCTTATAAAAAATTCCACAAATTATTTTGGATAAATTGCGTTTGCACTTTAATATCATTATACGAGTATGTTAATTTGATTTTCAAATAGGCTTTATTACTTAAGATCGTATTTAATAGAGTAAAGCCAAGAATTTACTATGCAATTGGTACCATATGTTTGGGGAAACAAAATTTATCTCATGCTATATAAAAAACGTATTTAAATCGACGTCCTTATGATCAGACACAGCAAATCGATTGCAGTTTGCTCGAGAGCATATGACAAGTTTTTTTTTCAAGTAAGTAAATGTAAATATGTAAATAATTGGTGTACTGAGACATTTAGTGAGGAGAAGAAATTGTATTGAGATAGCTTAGATGACCATGATTATCATTTTGAACCGATTATATGCATTCTGTAATAAAAACTGATGCTATAAATAATTATAGAATTGTTAAATAATTTATTTCAAACCAGAGGCCGTATTCTGTCATTCTCTTAGCTAAAACTTAAGCTAAATTGCGTAAATCTTGAACTAATCAATGTACATTTTTTTAATAATTCAGTATCTGTAAGTCTAACTCATTATATAAGACAGTGTTCCAATGTCGTATTTGTAACAAAAAACTGCTTTGTTAAAATTAAATTATTTTAGAGATGACGATTTAGCTTTAGCGACTTACAGAATAAGGCTGAGAATATTCATGTTCTTCAATAATTAGTGAATCAGTAGCTGAAGCCATAAACTGCTACTGGAGTTTAATTTGAAATTACTTTGGATTACTTAAAACACTTATTGAATTAATAAAAAAAAACGCATATTTGAAGTTATTTTAAATAATGGAAGCTAGCGCCTGTTATTAAAATGTCTTAAATTTTATTAATAAACTTAATATTATTAATTCTTATTATTAAATTATAAAATAACTGGAGTTACACAAAGATGATAGTAAAATTTTAATTGTTGACAAAAAGTTGAAAAAATATGAAAAACAGAAATTAACATAAAATTTAAGTTATATTATTATAACCGTAATTTGTTATTACTTGTTTTTATTTATTTTAATAAGTTATTAATTTTAAAAGTTCAATTAGACGTGCCATAATCGTATAAAAACAGCTGTTCAAACTAATTTTATGGAAATCATTGTTTCATAATGATCGTTGATATCAATTGATTTGTTATTTTCTGCCATAACTTAATGTAGTTTTATTGTGTTTCTATATTTATAATTTCTGCGTTGGGTTGGTGTCTTTTAACTTATATTTTTCGTTGCTCGCCCCTTTTAACAAAGGTATACGTACGCAAATAAAGGTTTAATTCGACGTGCCGTAACCACAACCATAACAAACAGCTGTTTAAACCAACCTAATGACACAAAGTATAAAAACATGAAACCCTTGCCACATAGAAAACAATATACATACGTTTGCTGCAGCAAATATAGTGCTTTTTTATTACGAAGAAAGGAAAATAAACAAAACAAAAACTAAGACATTTAACAAGAAAACATGAAGCTCAAAAAGTTTTTTTTTTTCACAAAAAATGTAGTTATTATTTGGAACAAACCACGCATACCTCTAATTTTTTCATGTCATTTGGAACAATAGAGTAACTCCAAACATAGAAATAAATATATGGGACGAAAGAGAATTAAAAATAAGAAAAAAAAAACATCAAGTGAAAGAATTGGCTTTCGCCCATATATTCCGAGTTATGGGGCTGTGAAAATTTCAAATACTAAATAATTTTAAAAATGCTTAACCCATTAAGAGCCGATGTCATTTTTATGTAAAATTATATATATGCAGCACCACTTTTTGTCATTCATTATTTCTCTGTCACACCAATATTTGCTTTTGTCATTAGAGTAACTTCACTAAACTGGAGTTACATATATGGCGAAGGGTATATAAGATTCGACATAGCCGAATATAGCACTCTTACTTTTTTAGTTTAAATTTAAAAAAAATTGATTTTGCGATCCCTGTTAAAATTTACAATTTGTATCGATAGGCGTACCCATGCATCCCTACATTTAATACCTTAACACAACTAAAATAATACAAAACTCTTCATAAAGCTTTACAACAACACAAAAGTACTCTTTACAGAGTTGAAACAATACAATAAATTCTGCTCTCTATAAAACATTTAATAAATAACGTTGCGTATTCGGTTTATTTGTTGTTGCAGTATAATTTTGATTACTTGAAACTCATACGTGCCTAATTACAATTATAAAAGTAATGAATTAAATAAGCTGCAAGATCGTTCTTAATTATTTTGCATATAAATAGAAATCGAACTTTTAAGTAGTATAGGAATATTGGGTAAAAAGTCGAACAGAGGAGATGTAGTTAGTTGGGAAGAGCCGGATAAATAAAATTAAATCAAAGAAAATAGTAACTGACGTGATTTACTTTGTAATTAAAGGAACCCTTCGAGTAAATGAAACAACTTTATTCTTTAGATTTATTCAGTGTTCACTTTGAACAATTCAGTTAACCGATTATTTATATTAAATTATACAATGACTTACATTTTATTTTATGCAGTTTATGCCAATTTTTTAATAAACTTTTGGTCTTTAAAAACTTATTGTTCTTCAAACAAAGTCTCCCTATGCGAAGCTAAGAAAATCGCTCTACAGAAAAATTTTTAATAATCTAAGCGGCGTATAATTCCATCAGTTTAGTATTTTAAAGCATTCATAATTGATAAACATGAAAAATAATAGAATAAGCTTTTTATTTGTTAGTAATTTTAACGACATTGTACTCATTTTATTTATTTGCACATACATACATATGTATATGTTTATTTATAGACGTATTAGTAGTTAACATTAAATAAAAATCAAAAACAAAAAATTATTTTAGTAAATCTTATCACAAAAATTTAAGTAAAATTTTATAACATGTTTAATAATGATTATTTGACCCTTTTTTTAATAAATTATTTTCTATTTAATTAAGCTTTGGGTCCTTATATTTTTTATTAATATTTTATTTCAATATTTCGGTACTTTCTGCGTACCTTCTTCAGGAAACAAAATAATATTGATATTGAATCAAAAAAAACAAAATTAATTAACAATTGAAAAAAATTTTTTGTCATAATGAAATTAAAAAACAATGTATATAATGAAATTAAAAAACAGGTATAATAATTAATACAGCTAAAAATTTAATTGAAAGAGTTTTAACTATAAGTGATGAAGAATTTCATAAAAAGAATAAAGAAAAGATTAAAAATATACTAGCGGATAATAGCTTTCCAAAAAGACTTATTTATAAATTTATTAGACAATACGGACATAAAAGAAATACAAATAAGATAAGCACATTGGAACCTAAGATTTATAAGTATTTAACTTATGTACAAGGTTTTTCAGAACGTTTAAAGAATTCAAAAATCTTCAATAAGGAAAAATATAACATGGCTTATAAAACAAATAATACACTGAATAGATTATTTAGTAAGACTAAAGATAGAATTAATAAATTTGACATTTCTAATGTAGTCTATGAAATACCTTGTAAAGGTAGTGATCAGGAGATTTGCAATAAGGTATATATTGGTACAACAAAAAATAAACTTAAGACTAGAATTGCTGGACATAAGTCGGACTTAAGATATGTTAATTCACAAAAAACAGCATTATCCACTCATTGTTTTGACTTAGGTCACTATCCTAACTTTGAAAATGCTTCAGTTCTTAGTATTGAAAAAAATTATAAGAGACGGTATATTTTGGAAATGTTACACATTGTAAATACTCCATTGACTAAAAGAATTAATTTTAAAGCAGATACAGATAATGTCGCTCATATATACAGACACTTAATTCACAAAATAACATAAATGTTTTGTTCTTAATAAATGTATGTAACACAAAACACTTTTTTATATTTTTGTTTTTTGAAAATTTTTTGAAACATTGTTTTTTAATTTCATTATGACAAAAAAATTTTTCAATTGTTAATTAATTTTGTTTTTTTTTTTGATTCAATATCAATATTAATTTTGTTTCCTGAAGAAGGTACGCAGAAAGTACCGAAATATTGAAATAAAATATTAATAAAAAAATATAAGGACCCAAAGCTTAATTAAATAGAAAATAATTTATTTTATAACATGTTTTTGATAACATTAAATGTAACAAAACATTCGACAAATACAAAACTATCTCAACAGATTGAATTAAAAATCAATTTTTTTTATAGAATTGTTTTTAAGATAAGCCAGAGAGAAGGAATATAACAAATTCTTTAGTAGTTATGGCAAGGCATTTCCGAAGTGACTTGTAGTGTCAAAATGTCTATTTTTGTATTTCAATAATAAGTAATAAAGTGGAACAATAATTTAGTAGTCAAGTTTTAATATTGTTTTGGCATCTTAAATTCGAAAACTTTATATCAAGGCGAAAAAATTAAAAAGAATGAATTCGCCAATGGTAATTGTTTTGGCTTGCTTCATATATAAAAAATTATCAGCTCTCGAACTGGACGTACCTGGTTAAGTGTTTGCTACACACGCAGTTTGACGTTTGCGTTCTGTGAAGTTGCAGGTTGGTAAATTTTGATAGTTACTTGCTCTTTTATTATGTAAAATATCGTATTATTGTATCTAATCTATTATATATTGTAAGTCTCTGAACCGATTTTAGTCCACATGGTAAAGTAGGGTATTTGTATATTCAAATAGCGGATCAGGAGACCAGAAAAAGGGGAAGCGGGCATTTGTATGCGTCTGAATCAATTTTAGCAAAGTCTCTGCTAATCATTTTAATGAAATTCGAAAGACAGGTAGGTCCGCATATATGTATATCTGCTAAGACATATATGAGAGACATTCATAAACTTTTATCCAGAAAAAATAAAAACTCAATTTATTAGCAAAGAAGATATCAAAACTCCATGACGATACATTCTAGAAAAAAAAATTCTTTACAAACTTTTGCAAGCTCAACTTGGCTATGAAAATGACGTTGTTGTTTGGCATGGGAAACAGTTTCGAAAAAATTGTGTAGATCGTCTAAAACTACAGAACCCTTTGTTTTTCAGTTAAAAGCCTGTTGTTTTATTAAATTTGGCTCGTGTTACTCGTCCTATCGTTGTCCTCGCACAAAAAACTCAACAAAAATATCGAAATAACCCAATTTAGGGAACCTTAATATATGTGGGGTGAAAAAATATCGCATGCTATATTTTGAAAAAGACGTGTTAAATATTTAAGATCCAACTAAAGTTATCGAGTGCGACAATAAAAACTTGCCGAAAAACGTTTTTGGCGAACCTTGAAATCGAGCTTTCACACTGCAAAATAATACATAAGATGACCTTTTTTAAAAAGTATATTTTTATGAAGCAGCAAGTTTAATGTGCACACGTGCAAAAGTACGAATTCACTTACATACAATGGGTAAAGGATCACAGTTTTTAATTAATTTTATTTTTCTTTTCTAATTTATTAAGAAATAAAAATATTGGTTTTTATTTTTTCAATATTTCGCCACATCGTTCGTTTGTAGGCATCTTCAGGAATTAGGAAACAAAAATGAACAGTATTCTTATTTAAAAAAAACTGGCCTAGTGCTTAATAAATAAGAAAACAAGATTTTTTTGGAATTCTTTTGAATTTAAAATACAATCATACATTTAAAATAATTGTGAAGTCAAAAGGTTATTTCTTGAACATTGGCATAACGATAGAAAATGTTCAGCTGATAGTAACATAGTTTTATTGTACGTAGCAAACCATAAAACTATTCAGAAATCTAGAAAACATCAAAAGCATTGCGAAAAATAATTTTTCGCATCAGTATTAAAATACGACAAGAATGATTGAAATATATGTTTTCTTTTTGGAATAATGAAAGAAATAAGCCCTTGGATGACTACGATAAGCAAATTTTGAAGCAATTCATGTTTCCATATGGGGAACAGAATATGAATCGAAGCTCAATTCAAGCCTTGTAATGACTTTTGGTTTTATTCAATGAAACAGATATATTTTCAGAAATAATTTATAACTGTCAATGGTAAAATCGTTCTACGATTAATAACGCACGTGATTGCATATATTAAATGATGCGAACATGCATTTACGTTTCTGAAAAGACTATTGAAGAAGATCCCTATCTGTTATCTAATATCGAAAAAGTCATTAAAGAATTTTTTTTTTCAGTTGTAATGGCGTTTGCTACAGACATCATACATCGACATGCATATAAACGTTTCGGATCATTTCTTTAGTCACCATTTCGGTCAATAATGACGGTTTCACATAACATATAAAGTCTTACATTTAGAAAAACTACAAGTCATTACATTATTGATTTTTTTGAAATTTGAGCATATTTGTACAAACATATCTACATTGAAGACTTTCTGACTTTTAACAATAAATTAGACAGCGCAGACAATATCGCAGGCAAAAGCTAGAAATGAAAAATAATAATAGTTTTGCTTAAGCTACTTCTACACGACATGTTTCTAATTTCTGTTCTGCTTTTGTTTTTAGGTCCATGTATTTTTAGTATAAATATCCGAAATATTCAATCTCTAAAATGGTCAATGAGTGCAATAGGAAAAAGAAAAAATTCTTAAAAAAAATTATGAAGAATTTCTATTGATATGTGGCCCACTGTACTTACATATATACGTAAATAAATATACGTATGTGCAAAAAAAAACCGTACATCGTGTGTAAGTATGTCGAATACAATGATTACGTCTACAGCGATTTTAAAGTTTCTGTACACACTCGTGTGGCTACCCAGGCAAACAAGCATTCATACGCATGTATGATTATATACATATATGTGTTTATGTGTGTCCACGAATGTTTCTTGTTGACTTTAGCGTATATTGCTAAGCATCACTATTGTATTTACATAGAAATATATTTATGTAAATATAAAATATAAATACGTACAGAACAAGTGATGTCGGTTGCAACAACATAAGCAAAAATAATATTAGCAACATGAATAGAAGAAGAACAACAAATAATATGTACAAGTGTACGTAATAAAGCTGCGGAAGTTTGTATTTAAAACTATATGCTTTCATTATACTTGAGCACAACATAAAGATTTTTACATACATGTTAACATACATAAATACATATGTATGAATTCACATACGTATTTATGGCGACACTGCAATACAACGCATTGTCCAATCGACACCTTCAAGTAGTTTAAAGACACTTTAATAAGCAATCATGATTAAAAAATATATTTTTAAACATTCACCACAAAAAGTTGAAAAAGGATATATCTAAAGTTGTCATTTCTTTTGTTATTTCTACAATATCCATTTTCGATCCCAATAAATATATATTCTGACTTCTTATGCATAGCGAAGTCGATGGATCTATGTCCAACTGTCCGTCTATCTGTGTTAGTGTTTAAATTAAGTTTGCCACGACACTAGATCAGCTAGCGAAAATTCAAATACGCCAATCGATCAGACATAGTGTCGAAAGAGGTACTATTGAAAATCAGCAAGATCGGTCCATGTCCTTCGAGGAAGCGGGCAAAACACCAGGCCTTTCTCTAATTTTTCCATCTCATTTGGAACAATGAAGTAACTCCAATCAAAAAAACAAATATATGGGGCGATAAAGAAAGAAAAACATCAAGTGAAAAAATTGGAGCTCGCCATATTTTGCGAGTTATAGGCCACTGAAATTTTGATAGAAGAGAATGACTGTCAGGTTAATTGTGTTTTTTGTCATTAGTTTTAGTTAGTAAGATTCAAATAGGTTTTATACATTTTATCCTCCAACTAAAATATTGTGAATATTTTTATTCAATTTTATAATCTTAAATGTATAACTGAGCTGAAAAAGAGTAATTCTTGAACACTTGTATATAAAATTATAAAAAAATGAAAAAAAAAAATGTTAATGTAAATAAATAAATAAAATGCCAATACGGGAATTATTTAAAACCTTTTGAAGAGATCTTTGAGGAAACACAAAATTTTTAAATAATGCTTTATCCATTAAGAGCTGATGACGTCTTTATGTAAAATTATACACAGTACTCAATTTTTTTTTTCTCTTATTTTTTCTTTTTTTTTTTTTGTATTTTAATTCTCTGTCTTTCTCACTTCTTAATAAATACACATGTATATACATTTTGTCAAGATAAAGTTTACACGTTGTAGATGGAAATAAACATTTTTTGTCTAATTAGCAAAAACTATATTATTTTTAAATTAAAATTTGATGAAGTGTATTTACGAATGTTTGAGATAAAAACTAAAGCTCAGTGTTAGCGTCAAATAATCCGCTTCGCAATACCCCTTTTCTGTTTTTGAACTTATTTGACGGGTAATGACAATTTGACAATTTGTGTATTTTCTGTTACCCAATAAGTTGAAAATAATATTTTAAGAAGCAAAGAACAAACATGGTTAATGTAACTGTAATCTAACAACAAAATTTTTATATTTGTTGCTAAAATCCGAAAATTTCGAAAAATTATGATAAAAACAGTCCAATTTGAGAAAGGCAAAAATATTCAATATGCAATTAAATTTTTTTTCTAAAAAAAAAAATAATTATTATTTTTTTTAAATTAAAAATCGTATTATTTTTATCTTCAAATTCTAGAATATTTTAAATTTTGTTTGCTAACTCTGGAAAAAATTCAAACAAATTTGCGGAAAATTGTACTCAATATATTTTAAAAATTAGGCCACGGAATCGAAAAGTGAGAAAATTTAGTTTTAAAATGCTCTTAACTCGATCGTTTTCAAACATAAACATATGCAGATAAAAGCACCATTTTGTAGGTATTGACGAGGCCGTTAGAGCCATGTGTAATTTTCATAAATTTAAAAAAATTTAACTTTGAGATCACATAGTGCCATCTCTGGAAAGTGGATGTTACACAGCCTCAAAACTTTAGCTCAAATACTCCTTTGCTTTACTTAGAATCAATCGGCCTAGCCAATTTAAATATGTTATAGTTAAATGTAATTATATTGTAAAAAAAACCGAGTGGTATAGAACCATCATTGTTAAACAATTTGCGAAAAAAAATCTTTCCAATCCATTTATACAAAGATCATACGATTTAACACCTCGGGTATATATTTTCAGAGGTAACGTGAAAATTCATTGCTAAATGTAACAACATCAGCCAGCATTTTTAACGGAATCAAGAGTCAACATTAATCAGACTGTTATCGATATACTGATTAATACCGCGGTATATGATAGTCAGCCGCGGCGACGTCATGAAAGTTAATGTTATTTCTTATATGGAAAAGTTTACTTCCATTTGTGGCCAAGAGAACAATTACATCAAAATACTAAAATACATGTGGGAACTTTTAAGTTCAAAATCTGTTTAAATGCGCGGTTCCCAAATTCAAAAAATTGCATTTAAACTTCACTCACTGACTTGTAGTGAAATGTAATGTTGGCACAACTGGGCACAAATGATGGCTAACAAGAGAATAAAAGGATGATAAACATAATGATAACGGTTGCCGAAGTAATGCAGCAACTACTTTTGTGTTGCTGCTTTATATGATTCGGCATTGTCAACCATCATGGTTAATGATGGCTTAAAGTTTTGTTGCTGTTACTGGGTAATAGTTGCATTTTGTTGTAGTTTTCCACTGCAAATTGTGTTCACAGTAAGATATGACTGAAATTTAGAAACAAATAGTTTAAGTCGTTGATAAGGGTTGCTTGTTTATTTCGAATCTTTATTTTCGCCAAATAACAGACAATGATGACTATGGTAATGATAATGATGTTTCTAATAGTAAAGAGGAAAACTGCAATTAGATTAGAATTGAATTTACATCACTGTTTTTTTGAAACGTTTTTCATTGTGCTCCTCAACGTTTTTTATTTTATTTTGTCTCGAACAAATTTAAAATGTTTGATAGTTTTGTATGTTTGAGTTTGCTGAAACGATAATGATGATTATGAATGTAATGATGATGATGATGGTGAGGATGATAATGTGCAGTGTCGTATTTTAGTGCAATTTAATCTAAAATGCTGTAGTCAAGTACATGCTGTACTAGAACAGCATGCTAACTAATGTTGTGTTTAGTTTTTGTTGCTATTGTTCTTTTTTTTACAAACACATATAAATGTCTAATATTCTATGTGTTTATACATATACAAATACTTATTTGTGTGTGTGTGTGTGTTAGTGCTTGTTTATACTCTCATGTATTTTCTTGCTGCTACCACAACTCTGCTGCAATTTATTTGTTTATTTAGTTCTTTATATACTATTTTGCATTGATCTAACAAATACACATGTAACTAAGAGTAAATAACATGTTTATATATAATAAATACATTAAATTATTCACATCAGGTATTTCAAATTTCGCAATATTATGAGTTCTTGTCGTTTTTAAGCAAATTTTTAAAGTTTTACACTTCAAAGAAATCTCCTAACAAGAATGGTGATAAGCACTGGAAATCGAACAGAGTTTGTGCATAATGTTTGGGAGTATAAATTTTGGGGAAAATATTTTTTTCAAAAATAAAATACTATTGTATTCATTATTTTATTTTTTCAGAATTTGACAATTTCAATTTATGTGACTGTCCTCCATAAATAACACTAGCGGAAATCACTCTTCGTCGCAAACCATTTTTGCAAATCTTGCAAATACATTTACCAAGCAACACTATCAAAACTTCTATAGATTACTTTGCAAAATTGCAACAACAAAATACGTTGGACTAATTTTTTCTACACTTGAGCTAATTTACAAATCTAAAAAGCTTGCAAAAATTTGGAAAACAACGGAATATTTGGTTCGCGCAAACAATAGTAGACCTGCACTTAAAAAGTTTAATAGCGGCTATGATCGGCAAAAAATACTGCTGCCATGGATTTGAAATTTAACGTCAAACTGCTCAGAAAATTTAATAATCTGAGGCTTTTTTCCGCTAAAGATTCTATTGACAGCGTTGACATTCAAATATTGATAAGGAAGTATTATATTCTCATCATTATCATTTATAATAAATATTGAAATTAAATTAATAAATAAATGCTAATAATTTCCAACAAAATATGGTAATCACAAATATAAGCCATTGTATGGCAAATACTTTTTAAGCAAATTTCAAATTTTTTGCTGGTTTATTGTAATTTTGATTACTAAATATGATTACTAAATATGTAACAAGCCTTAAAGGGGGAAAATGTCTCAAGGGAACATTTAGAAAAAATTGGGTACGTTTATAACACCATAGCTGTTGGGATCAACTACTACGAAACTGTGGTAATTGTTGAGCACAATAGTAACGTCTTAGAAACGGCTTGCATCAATGTACAGCAAAACGAACAGCTGATACTTCTTAACAACTAAAAAGAAATAAAAGAGAGAGAGAGACAAATATAATAATAACAAATATAATAATAATCAGCTAAATTAATAAGTACAGTTCGCATTCGCTTCAAATATTCTTTAAACAAAGACGTATGTCCCATTTTTAATGTTATTTTAAAATTTGCACAACAAAACAAAGAACACTACAATAAATTGAAAAAGTCACCATCGTGTTTAAACAATCGTTCAATGTTATAACCTTACATACGTTTAGTGAAACTAGTATCGGTGCTTCCGTAAATGATATGCTGTTAAATTTCTTCAATCAGCTGTTGACGCTGAGTACATCATGTTGGCTTTGACTTTAGGTAGGTAATTTTATAATAGAAATATCCTAGCCGAAAGCCAACTGTTGAGTTGAGCGGAACTGTGTTTCGAAGACCAACAATAAACGGTTGCACAACAGTTATGTCCTGTAAACGTGCCAAATGATTCTTTAATAAATGATGATAAAAATGAATGAATTTAAAGCAAAATAAACATTTAGGACCAATCGACATTTAAAATTAAAATAAGTTAATGGCATTTAACATTATGAGATTAAATCGTTAGATCTGTCAAAAAAGCTTTTGTGTCCAAAAAGTAAAATATTGTGTTTTACGTTTTTTTGAACAGTTCTGTTCTCCTCGTAGCATGTTCGTTATAAAATAATTTCAAATAAAATCTTTGTTTAAAATGTAAATACAAAACAAAATTTATAAATATGTAGTGATGTACATACATATGCGTATATTCACTAAACAATGCCGATGAATAAAAGTTTAATTAATAATCGAAATTAAATCAAATAATAGTTTTATTATAATTATTTATATTCAAAATATACTGTCATTTAAACAAAGTGTAAAAATTAAAGTAAAAACAGAAAAGAATACAAAATCAAAGACTATTTATTGTTTTAATAAAAAATAGAAAAACAAATGTGTGACAAAAAGCGATAGACAAAGAAAAATCTGTTATTAGCAACATACTGTTGCATTAAAGGCTGGTTCACCCACAAAAATTTTGTTCCGAAACATTTTTTTTTATATGTAGTTTCTCTCTCTCTCAAAAAATAAAATGTCAAACTACATATAAAAAAAAAATGTTTCGGAACAAAATTTTTGCCGGTGAACCAGCCTTAAGAGTAAAAATAATATTAATACCAGCGTTGCCAGAAAGTAAAAAAAGAATTTTTGTTTGCTGTTAAAGGAAAAAAAAACAAGGCAACAATTTAAAATTAATAATTGTATTTATATTATTGTTTAGTATAAAATATAAATATGTTCATATTGATCATTTACTTCTAGAACTTCATAATTCAAAATTTAAAATTTTTAATTTATAGTAAATCATACAGTATTGTTTGCTATTTCATGTTTTGTATTGTGTATACGTTTCATCTTTATGTCTTTTCTACTTTCCACGTTTTAAGAGAATAAGTCGTTATTTCACTTCATGTTTGGAAACCTTGTTTGTCAAATTAAGAACGACACATTTGGAGTTGTGGAGTGAACTTTATAACGTAAAAATCATATCGCTTTCTAAAACATCGCCAAATTTCGTTTTGTGAATGTTTATATGAAAAAGTGATCTTTTAAAAATGTATCGACTTTTCGCATATAACGTATATTTTTGATTTATGGCTGTGTTGATGAAAAATATTACTAAGTAAAACTCCATTTTTCTTTTCACAAATAACGACACATTTTAGTTTATGACACAGTATCGGATATATTTTTACAGCAAGAATGTCATAATTCAAGCATCTCCCACATAGTCTGTCCAAGACCTCCACTTTAATATATAATTAATGAAAGTTTTCTTAAATTGATTTTTTATTTACGGATTATTTTACTAATTGTAGTGGGAACTTCAGCAGTGTGATATTTTTGTTTTTTTTTTTTTTTAGTTATAACGTTCTAGAAGTAAATGAGCAGTATATGTACATTATAAAGTGGCCCCATTAAGTCTACATAAAATAAAAATAACTACATTAATGAATATTTATTAACGTTTATGAATACTTAATTAATAAAAATATACTCATAAAACAAAACTTTAATTAATAATTAATTCTTAACTTGATTTTGTGTGGTGTATGAACGAGAACGACCAAGTTCACTAAACTATTTACTGAACTGAACTAACTATGACGTTTACCGCATGAACTCACTTTATTTCTGTAGTTCATTTTTCTTTTACATTTTTATAATTTTTAATTTGGTTTTTTTTTTCTTGTTTTTAAATTTTTAGTTTTTGTTTTTTTTGGAGAGAAGTGCTACATCTCGCTAGGCTATATCTTTTTTGCTTTTGCTTTCACTAAAAAATCGCAATATCACCAAAATATTTTATATTTTACCACAAAATAATTTTTACGTAAAAAATATTATTTAAAACGGAATTTTCGGAAATAAACTTAAGATTATTAAAAAATCTGATTTTCTATAAATTTTACATAAATAATTATTTTTTTTTAATTTTTATTGAATTTTTATTTGAAAGGTGAATGTTATTAATGAATAGAAATTATTTGGCTTAAGTTCATTTATTTTTTACTTTCTAAAAATCTTTTTTAGAAAGAAAATTTATTTTACAAATGTATGCGGACGTTTTCCAAAGAAAACAAGATAAATTAGACGCTAGCAGAATGAAATGCTGCATTTTCTGGACCGCTACGACCTTCATCAGCATTCTTCGCATCTATCTACCTTAGTTGTGTATTTTATAAACATCATCTATTTAACCAACTAACTTTGTAAATAAGAATACGAGAAAACTCATATCAACATTAATTTGGTTAGACGAAATTTACACACAAACCAACGTATTTCTTTACTGTTCTCTCTGTATTTCGTCTTGTACATTTGTTTTTGCTTTGTTTCAATCATCGATTGAACACGAATGCAAATTTTTATTTTTAATCATTCTTACTTGTTTACTCATAACATTATAAATAGATGCTGTTCCAGAATCATTTTGGTTGTTATGATGTAAGCATGAATGCTCGCTGTGCCTTGCGTGCTTATAATTTAATTTTTATTGAATTTTTATTTGAACTGTGAATGTTATTAATGAATAGAAATTATTTGGCTTAAGTTCATTTATTTTTTACTTTCTAAAAATCTTTTTTAGAAAGAAAATTTATTTTACAAATGTAAGCGGACGTTTTCTAAAGAAAACAAGAAAAATTAGACGCTAGCAGAATGAAATGCAGCATTTTCTGGACCGCCACAGCCTTCATCAGCATTCTTTGCATCAACAACAAATGTACCAGACGAGTTACAAAGAGAACGACAAAGAAATGCTTTAAGTTGTGTGTAAACTTCGTCTCACCAAATTAACATTAAGATTAGTTGGTTAAATAGATGATGTTTACGACGTACATAACATAAGGTAGATAGATGCAATGGCTGTTCGGGTATGAATTTATAAATATAAATAACAGGTATTATGTGTATAAATTAACATAATAATAATAAAAATAATAATAATAATATCACAGGTGGAAAAGTTTGTAATTTCTACAATATTCATTTCCGACCATATAAATTATATATAGTGAAGTCGATTGAGCGATCCCTGTCTGTCCATCCGTGCTCATGTTAATAATGAACTTATCTCTTAGTGCAACTTTATTTGTGAGTTTTTATTTGTGGACACCACCACTAACACACATCAAACTTTTAGACCTAATTTTATCAATTAAATTTTTTTTGTTGTTTTGTTTTGTTTATTACAGCAACACATTAAATTCGTCTCATCAAACTTTATTTCAAAATTGTTCAAAAGAAATAAGAAAGTATAATTTCATTGTCGCCTTTTTTTAATATTTTTGATTTTAAAACGATATGTAGATGGACACTTTGCAGTTAAATTAATAAATATTTACAGATACTGTTGTTTGATTTTCATAAAATAAAAAAGCAGTGGTTGATGAAAAAATTTTTTACATTGTCTCTTGTGGCTTAACTATTGAAATTGTTTCCCTCGCATCTAATTTTGATTGCAAGCTTTATCATTAAGATTTCAATACTAATACAAATGTTTTAAGCAATACGGTAACACTGTGTGTTATATTTGCTCTCTTTCTCTCACTCTTTGCAATAACATAACAGTGGGTTTGCCTTGCTATTTATTTTGATTTTTTTCTTAATGTACTATTCTCTATTTTGTATAGTTATTGTTATTGCTGTCATTGATGTTATGCTTGTTTGGGAAATTATAACAACTCGCGTGAATGCTTATTTGTGAAAACACGATGTCAAGCATACCGTTATATTCTTATTGTTTACTGCTATTTGCAATCTATTGTACAATATTAAGCAAATGTATTAAGTTATAAGTTAATGTCAGAAGTTCTTGTTCCTTGTTTAAACAATAACCATAATTATAAAAAAAAGTAGAGAGATAATTTAAATAAATATTGTATATTAATACTATAATTAAATATGCATTTAGTTAAAACCAATTTGTCTATAACTGTTCCCCGGTGTGTTTTTAGCCTCCTCATTTCATTTTATTGGTCTAACAAACAAACTTTTAAAACATTCACGTGAGTATCTGCCACTATATTTTCTTATTTCATCTTTAAAATTGGGAACATTTAACATTAAAATGAAGAGTTTTGTTTGACACAAACCAAGGAGCATTGGCAATCATTCTAAGAGTCTTGGACTGAAACCTTTGAAGAATCGCTACATTTGACTTACTCGTTGTTCCCCAAAGTTGGATTCCGTACGCCCACACGGAATTAATTATAGTTTGTATAAAATAATTTTATTTTCTAGGATCAATTAACAAGTATAATTTTTTTAATTTTGTATCAAGTTGTTTTCTTTTGACTTTAACATGGTCTATCCATGTTGAAAGTCTTCTATGTAGCTGGCTTAAATTTTTAAATATACTGTGGGACTTTACCTTAGACTGAAAGCCACATGGGAAAACTTTTGTGGATTTACGTTTATGTTCTATTTATTTAGCTAGGTATCAATGTTATTAACTTGCTCCTGCACAAGACTGAAACTTCTATTTCCGATTTACTTGATGCCAAAAACACTGTATTATCATCATAGGTTGCCATAGTCACTTCATTACTTGTTAACGTTGACCTATTACATGTAAGTATAGTGTATAAAGCTGGTTCAAGGGTACTTCCTCGAGGGACCCAGCATTTATTCTGCACATTTTTGATGTTTCAGAATTTATTCGAACATAAAAGCTGGGTAAACACCGTAATATAATAAGAAATTTTATTACGGTTGCAATTGTTCTTGTTGTAGTTGCTATCACTTTTATATTATTTTATTATTTCATATTAATTTTATTTTGCTTTACAAACACAAAAAATAATGACAAAAAAAATACAAACGAAAAAAAAAGAAAGACAGGGTTATAACAGCTTAAGTTCGTTGTAATGTTTAATAAAATTAAAAAAAAAATTTAAATTGTTGTTTTCAGGTGAAGCTTTTTGTGTGTTGAGCCTTCGACAAACACACATTTTAAGAAATTTTATAAACTAGATTATTAAATGGGTAATTTCATCAGATGGAATCTCTTACAATCTTCAATTAAAATATTGTTGGATTTAATAAATTTTTAATAGAAAGCTCATTTTATTTCCATGTAAGCTTTTGTTTATATCTTTAGTAAAATTAATTTTTACTGCGGCAAACATTTTGCAGATAGTACATTTATACAAAGAGCATGTCAAATAGAAACTTGAAAGATATAAAATAAAATAAATAAACATCAGAATAAAAACGTGAAACGACCAACTGCTTTACACATTTCATACAGTGATTAAATGAACGAGGGTGGCGGAAATTAGCAGAATTGTTTGCTGTAAATACTTAAAATCAACACGTTCGTGTTGATTAGAGCTAAATAGAGAGACGACATTATTTAAAATTTCAAGCTTAAATGCTAAACGTTTTTGCTAATCAGTAATTACTATTATTTATAATGGTTGTCATAATTTATTTTGTTTGCTTCTGCTTTTTTTTTCTTTTTCTTCTTTTTTTATGCTCTAAAACTTGTTTAACTAGATTAGCAGTGTTTTTTCTTAATGATCGTTTAGCGAAATAGAGCAAATTGCTCAAATGGTGGCTACTGCTTATAGCGTTGATGTATGTTTGTATTTAAGTTTTTCTTTCTATTTTCCTTGGTCCTCTTGGTCTACTAAATATGTATTTCTAGTTTGCATGAAAGCCTCCGTCCACATCATTTTATGGGTCGAAAATTAAAGGCACATTATTTACAGTGTTTCGCTGTATATTAATGGCATTAAAAAAAAACAAATAATTTTGTCTGCCACATTTAGCAACGTATGTGCATATTTTAAATGATATTCTTAAATTAATTTAGTTAAAAGTAACAAAAACTTACAAAATGTCTAGACTTTGCAAGAATTGTTGCTTTCACTTAAGTATATGTATCTAAATAGAACAAACGTAGAGAAACATTATTGTCCCATTTAAATCTGGACATACTTATCAATGTGATATATTTATAAGAAATACAGAAGCGTACAAAATTTTTCACACAAGCGATGTGAAAAATACTCTTTTACATAGTCTTCTTTAGAAAATTTCGTCGAATTTTAGGCGAATGTTTTTGTGAATTTTTTTGAACTGTACCTTGGACGAAAAGTATTTTTTTTTTCCAAAAATTTTGCCTACCCCAGCCAACTGCACAGTGAGGGAGAAACGAAATATTTTGGTAACTGACTACAACTTTTAAACAGATTAACACTAGAACTACCAAGACCGTCATTTTGACGGTTTTCAAATTACATGCTTATAAATTTGATATAATTTATATAATTTTTCTAGAGTTTTATTACGACTTTTAATAAAATATAAGAACAGTTAATTATCACTATTCAATTTCCCCTTACCGACTTTAATTTCCATAATCAGTATGACCTATACCTATTTATACCAGCACCCGTCAAAATGACGTTTATAATAATTTATATGTATAGCCTGGTACTCTGTTCAGTTTTTCATGCGGAATGCTGTCAAATCACATATATAAAAAATTTGTATGAAAAAGTCATGAAAAAATGTTGCAGAAGCAGTACTCTGTTTTTACTGTGGAAAAACATATGAAATGTTTCTGGCAACATTTTATCAAAGCTGTTAAATAAAGGCATTATTTCATGCGGAATTTTTCATACAACAGCTGATCGTATGTCCTTTACTTACGTTTTTAAAACAATGATACCACACTTTAAATGTCAAATATTCTACATGAAATAATCAATGTTGCTCAACAATTTTCACAAATTTGAACAGAGTACCAGGCTTATATCATCAAAATTGAAATCATATCAAAATTGAAATTTAGTTTTTGTAAACCCTATGCAACAATGAAACGATTTCCAGGAAGCAAAAATGTTTTTGAAGAATTCAAAAAACTCACTAATATAAATGAAGACTGTTCGGATACTAATTCAGGTAATAATGATTTAATCATATCTTGCGTGGAAAATAAAACTGAATTTTTAGATTCTGAAGAATCTTCAGATGAAATTGAAGTGCAAGATATTGAACAAAGTGAAGAAGATGAATATCAAAGTGAAGATTCAGTAAGCGAAGAAGAAATTCTTCAAAAGAGCCAGAAACGCAGAAAACGGTTGAGAATTTTTTCAGATACTGAATCGGATAGCGAAGCAGAAACCCAAGAAAAACCGCAAAAAAGCATTGCTGTCGACGGTACTGAATGGGAAGAATTAGGGAATGGTTGTGTTGGTAGACTGCCATCACATTCTATATTCAAGGATACTTCGGGCCCAACTGGTTATGCGAAGAGAAAAATTATGCTTGGTAATGTTAGTAGTGCATTTCGACTTATAATTGATAATCGAATGATGAATCACATAAAAGCTTGCACTGAGCTACAAGCCAAAACCATTTTACAGAAGGACTGGGAAATTACTATAGACGAATTATATGCTTTTATAGCCATTTTATATGCTCGAGGAGCCTATGAGGCAAGAAACATGAAGTTATCATATTTGTGGTCCAAAAAATGGGGTCCTTCTTTCTTTCACGAAACTATGAGTAGAAACAGATTTTCAGAAATTATGAAATTCATTCGTTTTGACAAAAAAAGCGAGAGGAGTGTTCGTTTACAAACTGACAAATTTGGATTAGTTTCCGAAGTGTGGAAGTCCTTTATTGATAATAGCCAAGCTTGTTATAATCCAGATCAGAATATAAGCGTAGATGAACAACTGTTTCCCACAAAGGCAAGATGCAGATTTCTGCAGTATATGCCCAATAAACCGGACAAATTCGGATTTAAGTTTTGGTTAGCTACAGACGTGCGAAGTAAATATCTTATAAGTGGCTTTCCCTACTTAGGCAAAGATGAAACTAGACCATCAGGAGTACCTTTGAATGAATTTGTAGTTTTGAATCTTGTAGACAACTATGTAAATTGTGGGAGAAACATAACAACAGACAATTTTTTTACAAGTGTTCAACTTGCAAAGAAGCTATTGGCCAAAAAAACAAGCCTTGTTGGAACTATGCGGGCAAATAAAAGAGAATTACCGAAAATAGCTAAAGTTAGAAAAGATAACATGCCTCTTTTCTCCACAAAGCTCTACAAATCAAATGATATTGTTCTAACAATTTACAAAAGTAAGTCTAGCAAAAAAAGTACTACTTCTTAGTACTAAGCATAAATCGGTAAAAATTGCTTCTAATCGAAAACAAATTCCTGAAACTGTATCTTTTTACAATAAAACAAAGTTTGGAGTAGATGTAGTTGACCAAATGGCCCGCAAATATAGCGTAAAAGCAGGCTCACGTAGATGGCCTCTGCAGGTATTTTATAATATTTTGGACTTGGCAGCAATCAATGCGTGGATTTTATATAAAGAGACTTGTGATGAAAAAATAACTAGAAAACAATTTTTATTTCAATTATCCGAAGAACTCTCCAGTGAATATAGTCGTTGCAGAAAAGAAGCCTCCTCCAAAAAACAAGAACAGGCAATGGATTGTACTCCAGAAAACTCAAAAAAAAAACTCCTTATGAACGCAAATCTTGCCAAATTCGATTGTGCAATAAAAACAGAGCGATTTATACTTGCAATGCATGCAACAAATATGTTTGTGGCAAGTGTTCATCTAAGATAACATGTACATGTAAAATATGTGCCTCATAGTTATTTCATACATGACAAATTTGCTATAATATAAATTGAAGTAGAAACTGTTTTTGTTTGTTTTTTTATATATATTATTAATGAATTATTATATTAAGTGTTGTTATTGCTAAATTGCATTCTTTTATTTACTTAAACTAAATCACAAGTTACTATGAAAGCCATAATCAAAAATCCGTCAATTTGACGGGTTCGGTAAAACTAGGTATATATTTAACATCGGTAGTTCTAGTGTTAAAATAATATTTTAGGAAGTAGCTTTTGAGCTTAAGTTTTGAGTTTGACCTTTCCAATCCCTGCAGGCTTGACAAAACAAAGTTTCAAAGTAGGGTGGACCACAAACCATATACACTTTTGTGACATTTGCCATTATTTTGGATCATGACAAGGTCTTTAAAGCAAGTAAAAATAGTGATAATCCATATTAAACGGTTTGTTTACATTTGAAAATGGAAATTTGTGAATTTTTCTAGACATTAGTCCAGGTGTTCTTCAACCGTAGTAATGTTAATCTTGATTACCTAAATTGTGTGTACTGTTGAACTTAGTCGACTGATAGACGTGGTTTTGACAATTTTAACTTTTTTTGGGGTGCGTTTTCCTTTCGAACTCTTGATTTATTTCAAATTTTTCTGACATTTCATTAAATCAAGTCCTCGGCGGTTGGTTCTGATGGTATAACTCTTAAATTTATTCATCTTTTAATACTAATCATTGGTGATTATATTTTGCATTTAGTTAATACAATATTCACAACTTCTACATTTCTTTATTTTGTGAAAGATTGGAAAAGCAATAATTCCGTTTTTATGGTTGAGCATCTCTTAAAATTTCAAATTGTAAAGCATGTTGATTATAATCAATTGCTTCATGACTGTCAATCTGATTTCCGAGTTAATAGGACTGCTACCACTTTATTTCTCGGTCTAACTGATAATAACAGAAAATGTGTCCCTAGCCAGGACTTTTGCTGACTTCTATCTTTGGACTTAGCTAAGGCTAAGTTGGCAACTCCTATCATCTTCAAGAAATTTCGCTGAAAAAGCATTTTTTTAAAGCTAATTTTCTTAAATCCCAAAATTTTTTTTAGATGTTGGACTGTCCGTCTGTTCTTATTTTTTATTTTGTATTTTATACCCTTCACCACAAAAAGTGGTGCCGAGGCAAACTTGATTTCACACAAAAAAAAAATCGATCAGATATAGTGTCGAAAGACTTGCTATTGGAAATCAACATGATCTATCCACATCCTTCGATGCAGCAGGCAAATCACCACGCATACCTCTAATTTTTTAATGTCATTAAGAACAATAAAGTATTTCCAATCAAAATGAAAAAATTGGGCTCTGAAATTTTCATATTTTTTAGGATACCAATGTGGGTATCATATTTAACGTTGAACCATTAAAAGCCGATGTCATTTATATATATATATATATATATATATATATATATATATATATATATATATATATAATAATTTTTATTTTTTTATTTTTTAATACTCTGTCACCGCAATATTTGTTTTTTTTGATTGGAATTACTTCACTAGACTAGATTTAAATAGATGGTGAAGGGCACATAAGATTCGGCATAGCCGAATCTGGCACTATCGTTAATTACGATATTAAAAAAATTAACACATATTTTTTATTCGAGATCAGTTACAGAGTGACACTCTGCGGTGATTGAATGATTAATTTAATAATTTTAGGTAGATTACTTATGCAAGTAGTGAATTTTAAAAACTTGAACATTTTTTAAGTGCCCTAAATCATATATTTTCTTTCAAGTAATGAAGAAGTGTTAAGGATTCCAAAATTATATATTTTCATGCTTGTTTCTTAAAGAAGAGTTTGAAATCAAGTTAATTAATTTAAACGGAATAGCGAGTCTTTAAAGAACTTTTTATCACTTTTAAAAGACACTGATTTTTATAAATCGCGAAAGCGTCAAGTATTGTAGTCACATTTTTCTAATAGCGCGAAGATGTAATGACCGCTTGTTTAGATCACTTGCTAACATGTCTTGTTTAATTTGGATGCTTGTTAAAGGTCAAGATTTTTTGGTGTGGCCTGCTGGAGCTGAAAACCTCAAGTTCAGTGCAATACACTTTGACCACACAACGTCAAATATTCATTTCTAAAAGATAACATTTTATGTTTACGCAACGCTCTATAATAAAATAACACCCATTTAAATCGTAAATTTTAATCTTGTAGACGTTTTGCTTTAACTTGTTATAGTAATATTTCCTTATTGCCTGAAAAAAACTAAATAAATAAAAGTCTTAAGGAAATAACCGCCAAGAACTATCAAAATGTTACCTTTTGTGCGAGGAGAAGTCGGAAAAGTCTTTAAGGATAAGAAATAAGGAACAAAAAATACATTTTGTTTATTGCGTTTTTCGTCAATGTCATTATTTACATGAACATCCTAAAAACAGCACCATAATCATAATTGATTTCACTGGAAAATAATAAATATATACATTACTCTTTCGGCAGATAAATTTTCGGGATTATGACATGGTTAATGGAACCTATTATGTCCCGTTTAACAATATATGGTTGCAAAGAACAAATTATAGTTGTTTTAAACAAAATCTTTTAAGTTTTCTTAACTTTTGATTATTAAATGGTCACCGCGCACCAAAAGTTTAGCATAACCAAAAACAGAACAGAAAATGAATAATCATAATATATTATAAACAACCATATTATGCCAAGTTTAATCTAATGTAATCACTCTATAACTAATAACAAAGAATTAAAGTTGGGATTTAGAAATAAAATGTTTTGTCAATGAAAAATATTTAATAAGTAAATAAATAATAAATTAATAAACAAAAACAAAAAAAGAGCAAGTAAATATAAGTTATGAACAGCAAAAGTTTAATAATATTATTTTTTATCATATTATGATCAAATGATATTGATATACATATATATAAACTATAAACGAATTTATGGTATTGATTTCAATAAAAACTGCCACTGTCTTCCTATTTCGCTTCTCCTCCCAAATTGATTTGTCGTTGCAGGCCAAAGCGGTTGTTTTTAAAGTTATGGTCTCACAACGAGTTTTTTTTTTTTTTTTTTTTTTTTTTTTTTTTTTTTTTTTTTTTAATGGCGATTCTTTTTAGTTGTTATTATGTATTATGTTATTTTTAGAAGGATAAGAGTTGACTTGATATTGTGATGTTGAAATTGACTCTAATTCAGGCCTGTAAAAATTTTTAAAAAATCTTTTTGATGCAGAAAAACGTTTTATAATCAACTATGGTTTTATACTCAAATAGAGTCTTTGTGAATTACAATTACAGTTAATACTCATATAGAGATAAAAGCCATATAGCCGGTAATCGCTTTGATCCCTGGATTGGATCCAAGTGTGACATATTTAAAATATCAGGGCAAAAGTCTACTTGAACTGTAAAGACTCGTTTGTTCGACTTTCAAGCAAACGCGGTTTAAAGCCAATGCAACTTAAAATTTTTATAAAAATAAAAAAAAACAAATTTGCAAAAGAGTTTATTTAAATATAAATTGCAGAAAAAGTTGACTTTAAAAATTTCTTAAACTGTCTGTCTGTGATTATGTTTAACTTTATATTTTTTGAAACTACTTATTTTTTTAAATTCTTTGTGCTTGTTATTGCAATTTTAAAGACTCATAGAATTGCCCTCGCGACTTGGATGAAATAACTTAATAGTTTTTGTTCGTTATGGGCCATAGAAATGCAGTTCACGCCTGGAAAATCTAACATATTTTGCAATTAAAAACACATTATTTTATAGTTCAAGTGCTTAATGTTGTTGTGGTCTTCACGTGTTTTTCCGTTTTTTTTCTACGTGTTTACAAATTTTTACAACATTTTAGAAGTAAAATTATTTATAGCTTTTGTGCTAAAAGAAATAACAAATATTCAAATAAATAGATTTGTTGAAACAGAAATAAAAATATAAATAACATGTACTGCAATAAAAACCCAAATAAAAACTGGTAATTATATTTTCTTTGTTGTTTTTATAACTTTTTAATTTATTACTCGTTCTACTAACAATTATAGCCTTTAACACAAACATAAAAATTAAAAGCAATAAGTGTTAACAAATTTTTAAAACTAAAAAAACATATTTGCCCTATTCACAAGCCCCCTAGTACGTGCTAAGTGCTAACAAAATACAACGGTGCTAGCTGTGTTGTTAGTAATTTTCATGCAAACATGCGATACAACACTTAGTACTTTTTTTCATATGTTTTTCAAACGTTGTATTTGTTTAAATGTTTAAATGTTTTATGTTTAAATGAATTATTATTTTTGTGTTCATGTGTGAATTATATTAAATTGAATTAAAAGATATTTTTATTAGTTTTATTTATGTAATTTATTGATTTGACTGAATTATTAGAAAGTGGAATAAGTCATTTCTGTTGTATATGGTAAGAGTGGGTATATTGGAAACATATGTTAAGGTTTGTTCTCTGCCAATATAAAAACTGTTCTTTAAGATTTAATATTGCTTTAATGATTCGATTTCTAATATTTTGTATGGTACCGCCATCACCTATACCAAAAAGAGATGCTACCTTACGAACACAAGCACCATTTCCTGAAGATCTCAAGTAGTAAAGTACAATTATAAGCTGCAAGTCAATGGGTAGTTGGAGCCTTTCGCCAATGGTGTGAAAAACATTCATTTATAAGGTTGAGTATATAGGCAAATTCCTCTGGCCGTAGTCGTATCATATGAAGAAATCTGTTTTCATCAAAATATCTTAAAACTCGATTATGCCATAATGATGATTTTGGTAGCCCTAAATGTATACTTCTGCGACTAGAGAGCAGGTACATTAGGTTCATCCTAAAAATGTCTTGAATTTCATCCTCATCTTCATCACCTGTATTAATTTTTTTCATTCAAAATATGTAACAAAATAAGGAAAACGGTTATAACTTACTTGAGTCAACCATTAATATATCGAAACTATATTTTTCACACAAAAAATTTATTAATTTACTTTTTTCTGTTTTCTCTCCCATTTGGCTTATAAATAACAAATGATGAATAGTACTTTTCTTCTTCTTATTTAGTTTTTGACGTATGAAGTACAATGTACAATGGCACATTGATACAATGGTTGTTCACAAAGAAGTAAACAAAAGGTAGTATGCAATACTACCTACACCTTAGCAGAGCTTGTGAATACGGCAATTGAGTTTTCAGCAATAATAATGTTGAAAGGCAGTACTCAAATAAAATAATAATAATAATTTACTTAAAAGCAGTTTGACTAAGAAGAAAAATGCATAAATTACAAATTTAATTTTTTTTCACATTTAGTCTACAGTTTTTTGTTTAATGCTTTTTTAATGTTTTTTTTTTCTCTTTTTTTAGGTACGGAAAATAATTAAATTTTGTCTAATTTTACATAAGTGTAAGTATGTATGTATAGAACAATGTAAAGCTGAGCTTTGTTTTGCCTTTTTAAATATTTTCCTATTAAATTTTATTAATTTCCTACCTATAAAATTTTATAAAACAAGTTTGTATTATTAATATTTCAAGTCTTAATGAAACCAACTAACGAGGTAATTTACACTATGAAATTTTTCATGAATCTAGCACGCAATTTCTGTATGGTGATGAAGCGCAAACGCATAACGCAAATCGCTGCAACTTAAAAAAATAAAAATTATCAAAAAATGGCATGGTGTAAATCTGGACTAACTTTTATTAATATAGTTTTGTTTGAACTTTTTAATTGTTTTTGTTTAATTTATTAAGCAATAGGTCTCATTTTATTTTCGATCGTTCGCTACTCCTTTGTGCAGCATCAGAAGGAAAGAAAAAGCAAATACATAATTATTTCGACATTAATTTAACACCAACAAATACGTACGATATATTGCTTAATAAATTTAAAAAAAAAATACTATTTACTTTTACAATTCAACTAAATTTACTTTAACCTCATTTTTATACATCATTTTTTATTATTCGTATAAACAAATAAGAATTATTAATAATTTCATTCTGCGATCTTTCTTTTTTGCTCGTATGTTTTGGGTAGTAATCTTGTTGGAAGACTTAAAACAAAAACATTAGCTCTATTCACGAACTTTGTGCAATGGTCTTGCATCATAGCATTTGGTAAATGTGTAGCATATTTTACTCTTTACTGTGTGTTTTGTTGGTGTTAACTTGCATCATAGCATTTGCTAAAAATGACCATTTCACAAAGATCGTGAATAGGGCAATTACTTTTTATAAATTAGCACCAAATTTTTTAGATTGTCAACGTAAAAGAAATTGGTCCCCACACTGCAGTGTAAAAAGCATTTCTACAATATTATGCTTAAACATGGATTTAACTCTTGCTTCATATTCTGGTTTCAAAGATCCTCTATCATATGCGTAGCACAAAGCGATTTTAATATTATCCGTCTATATACATATACAACATATAACAGAGCTATTATTTTAGTCGACACTGCAGTTGCCCGCCTATTCCCTAATTAAACTCGTAAAAATTAATTACCTAGAATTACGGACTTATGCCTGATTGAAACATTTTAAATTTATTTCGAGGAATGATTTAGTGATCGACTTACAGAGAATTGTACTCTTGTGTTATTAAGCTCAGCTATCAATAATTGGTTTTACACTCTTAACTACACTGCTCTTGAAAAATAATGTTTTCCTCCTTGAACAAACTACAATTGTTTTTTAATGAATGTTACAAATATGACCTTGTTAATGCCATCCACTATGCCTCACATTACGGCACCTGGCAAGTGAATATTGATTCTTATTTTCAACACAGTCACCTATTGAGAGACTTTTGCTGGTCATCAATATTGTGACAGAGTTAATTTTGCCCTAAGTAAAGGATGATATGGTTTCAAGAAAATATGTCATATGCCATGTATGTTAGTTGATTTTATGGAGAAATAAATACAGTCCAGGGACAATTGCAGTGCGGGATTGCCAAATAACTCGCCGAAAATTTGTAGACCAAACTGGCGTATGACCGCAATTCCAATGGACCTCCTGTAAGGGATGAACACTGAAAAGGCTTTTTTTCCAAAACCAAAGTATGAACATTTATTATAAAGTTTGAGCTTAAAAATAACAATTGGAAACAATCACATTCCTCCCTTTCAGTAGGTCCGTGTAAAATTTTTATTTTATCTATATTTAGGACTTTCAGAGAATTTAAGAAAATTTCAAAAAAGCACTTTAATAAAATGAAACCTAAAGTAAACGTCTGTCACACGTAAAGTTTTAAAGCGTTCTTCATTTCCAAATTCAAATATAATTTTAAAGAATTGAAACAATAAAGTGCACCTTAAATAGAAAATGTACTCTTGTATTTTGCCACCACCACACACACACACACACACACACAATCACATGTGTATATACAAAAGCATAACATCTTCAACACCAAAACTACTAATACAAGCACTACCAGCATTGTGATCACCATCATTGTCAACATCATTATCAGAAGCATATGCACTATGATGCACTATTGTTCTCGTTTGGCAACCATTTTATAAGTTATCAACAAAAATTCAGAGATGTCTGTGTAGAAAACTGACTGGTGTTAATTCCAGTATTTGTTGTGTGGCTGTATGTAAGTGGTGTTTGAGGCTGTAAATACATTTTGCAAAAACATCTACTTGTATAAAATAAACATACTTGCCGTTGTGTTAGTTTTATTACGAACCCAGTTAGTCATATATCCTCAAGACAATGAAATATCCTTAATAGCATTTAGAGAACTAGCTTTTTCAAACAAGTATCCCGAAAATGTCGCCTGACTTTAAGAGCAAAGAAACTCATTCTTAATATAAAAAGAAACTGAGTATTGTGTTACTTATCCTGTCATCAATGAGGTTCAATAATAAACATCAAATATTCAGGACCATAACATTCATCAGGGCTTAAAAAACACTTTTCGTTGTCCAAAATTGGGGGCGAAATGTGGAAAATTTTATTTACAAATCGTTTGAAGCCATTTGGTACTATGACCATCTGGGAAACTATGGATGTATGGATGTAAGTATGTATGTTTGGGTATTTGTATCTAAATATAACAAACGTTCAAAATACTTATGCAAGTTTAATTATTTGTATGTTTTACTACACTAAAACTTTTGTTGTTGTATTATCATTTTTATAAACCTTACCAGTTTACAATATATTTCAAATAAAAATTCTTAGCGATTGATACAAGAAAATAGGATATCCTGGAAAAATATAAAAGAGAAAGAGGGTCGAAAAGTCTTAAAAAACGATAATCGCTTTAAAATTTGTAATTAAAAAAATCGTCAAAAATTTTTCTGTTTTTTAGAAACACCGCTTAGTTTTCCGTTCTCTTTTTATTTCATCATTTGTAGCCGATAACTTCCTTAAAAATCGAAACTGATAACCGTAAAAAATATTTTTTTAAAAGCTGGTTCTCCTTAAAAACATTTTCTTTATGTTCATCCATTTGATGGTTAGCAAAAAATCGCTAAGCATACCGAAAAACGTCCAGCAAAATGGCAACATATGCTAGAATATATTTAGTTAATGTTCACGAAGCACGGAAATTTAGAAAAATCATTTCCTCTTATATTTATTTGCTATCTAAATTTTGGGTCAGCTCAGTCCTTTGACGGCCCTTGTAGATCTGAACCAGGGTACCAATACAGTAGCGTGCACTTATTGACGAGCCGATCAGCTTCGTAGTTGCCTTCACTGAACCAAAGTGGCCTCATCCAAACGAGTGCTAATGTCGAATGTATCACTAACTAGTTTAAGGATGTACTGCATTCTTCGACTAGATTGAAGGGTGTGGAAACACCCACTGGGACCTGATTGTAACTATTTGTCGCTTTAAGGAGCCTTAAATAAATTCTCACACTTATCATTGTGGAAACTATCTCATGTATATTCCCTCAAAAAAATAAATAGCCGAGATCTCCCTGAAGGTTAAAGGATGGTGTGATCCATGAATTGTGTTATATTGTCCACAATAGAGAATATGCTGGCATATCCGTTTCAACGCTTAGGCAGTAATGCCCACAAATTAATTGTGTTGTCTCTTTTGGAAAAGGAAAAGAGTAAAGATAAGTGGAAAGTAGCAGAATAATAGAAAGCCTCATTTTTCACAACCCTTCATATTTCACGTTCTGCTTGGCTTAAGAGTAGCGGTGTTTAGTTTTGAAGCCGGCGAATTAACCGCAAAAGACAGTACTGTAGTATCCATTACATAGTTAACAGCGACTGGGATATGAACTCAAGCCTTGAATAATGTTTTTAGCACTCAACATAAAATCCCTTTTAATTTAAAGCATCCTCACCTTCTTGCAATCTGTAATCTGGAAAGCGATTAATTAACAATGTTATTGTTAGAGGACAGTTTGCCTCATATTAATTTCTAAATTCGGTTTAGTTTGTTTACACGAAATCGATTTTTTTAAACTGATTTTTAACTAATTGAATTAGATATGATTTTGACGTAACGGCCTTCGTAAAATATATTTTACTGTAAATATGCCGAGTTAAATAAATAAATAATTATTTTCAAAGTAAGGTTATTATATACTCTTAAAAGTTTAATGTGTCTGCCTGTAATTGTTTTAAAGATACGATAATGTAAATTAAAAGCACGTGGTATTCTAGGGGCACACCATTTAAGCTTTCATTTTATTCCTTATTATTTTTATTACCGCATACATTTTAAATGTCTGTGCAATTAAAAAGACAAACGCAAATAAGAGTAGTAAGATAGCCCTTTAATTTTTATTATTTTTTGTCTTTATCTCGTACCTTATGCTACGAATTTTGTTTTAATTTAAGGGTCGACCTGTTTCGGTAAAAAAAAATGTCTACATGAATCTGGTGCTCTTAGAATTTTTAGTTTTATGTTATTGGCTGTTGAAGCGGCCATTATAATAAAACTTTTCTGAAAATTTCAAGTGTCAGGCTTTTTCGGTTCCAGAGATGCGTTCTTGCCCTTTGGTACCCAAAGACCTTGGTCTCTTATTATACACTCTGTATTATAAATCAGCGCTTGCTACAGTCTGTAGAACAAAAAGTAAAAAAAGAAACCTTTGCACACTCTTTTCCAGATTTTCTTTTTCTACCCCTCACCACAAAAAGTGGAAAAAGGATATACCTAAGTTTGTCATTCCGTTTGTAATTTCTTCAATATCCATTTCTGACCCCATAAAGTATATATATATATATATATTCTCACTTCTTATGCATAGCGAAGTCAATTGAGCGATGCCCGTCCGTATTTGTGTTGAAATCAAGTTTGCTTTTGCATTTAAATGCGCCAATCAAACAGACCTAGTTTCAAAAATGGTGCTATTGGAAATCAGCAAGATCGGTCCATGTCTTTAGAGGCAGCGGGAAAAAGACCACTCCTACCTCCAAATTTTCCACGTTAAATGGAACAATGAAGTAACTCCACTCAAAAAAACAAAATTATGGGTCGATAGAGAAATTAAAAGTAAGGAAAAGCATAAAGTGGAAAAATTGGCGCACGCCCATATTTTCCAAATTACGGGCGTCTGAAATTTTTGAATTTTGTTAAAATATCGATATGGGTATCATTTAAAAGATTTTGATGAGATATTAAAGCAAATATTAAAAATTTAAAAAAATGCTTAACCCATTAAGAGCCGATGACATTTTTATGTAAAATCATATATATGCAGTGCCAAAATATTTTTATTTTTTAATTCTCTGTCACCCCAATATTTGCTTTTTTGATTGGAGTTACTTCACTGAAATAGATTTACATAGATCGTGAAGGGTATAAAAGATTCGGTATAGGCGAATATAGCACTCTTACTTGTTATTCAAAAAATTAAATTATAGGAAAACAAAATAGTTGTTTAAGAAATGGAATAATTCGACAATATTGAAAAAAATAACTTTGTCATTATAACAATGTTTTTTTTTTAACACATTGTTATCTTATATTTATATTGGTATATAAAAACATGTTTAATTCATTTGTATTGGTAACTGTAAATTTGTATGTATGTGAAATAGTTATAAATGATTGTGTTTCTATTTGGGCAACTATGCAGCTCCTTTACATGAACAAATTTACATCGATATTTATATTTTCTGGCTTGAATTGTTGTTGTTGCTGTTGAGATTATTACGTAAAAGTTTGATAAAATGTATCCACATACAAGAGTAATGTTTATATTTACAATTCAAATACATACAGTTTGAATACAATATTTGCGGAATTCACATTCTGGTAATAAAATCTATATTCCTGCTTTACTCACGTATGTACATGCGTACAATCATACATACATATGTATGAATAAATGTATGTAAAGATGGTTATTTGTTGTATGCAAAATACACAGTATGATTTTATAATACAACTTACATAAATAAGTATACTTATTTGCGTACTTGCACATTTTGACATTTATTCACAAAATACAACAACACTCGCTCCACATTTAAGCCACCATACGATCCAAAATTCCTACCCACTTGCACTAACAAATTTGTTCTTTTGTCGCACCTCTTTTAGGTTGATTTTTCCCAAGCATTACACATCCCTTTATCCTCTGTTGTTCTCTTGTCCATCAGCTAGTCAGCCAGTTATCCAAATATGTTAGTACAATTATCCTTTTATTCATTCGCTTCTTCTACATCTTTCATTTGTTTTTTGTGTGTTTGTATTGTTGTTGTCATTATTGCTATCCTATCTACTCTTTCCATTTTATCAGTATTATTTTATTTGTAGTCATTGCAGTCTTGATGGCTATTCATCTATAGTTCACCAAAATGTATTCGAGTTTGCAGAAAATTCTTTAAATACAATTTGAACATAAATAAGGTCGGAGATCATTTCAACTGCTAAAAAATATAATTTTCAAGTAACAGTTTTTATTTTTTTTAAATGTTTTAATAAGCCAAAAAATCTTTAGGGAAATACAAAATTTTTTTAAAAATGCTTAACCCATTAAATGACGATGTCATTTTTATGTAAAATTATATATATGCAGTACCAAAGTTTTGCTTTTTTGATTGGAGTTACTTAACTAAACTAGATTTACATAGATGGTGAAGGTATATAAGAATCGGCATAGCCGAATATAGCACTCTTACATGTTTTATTTTCTGTTTTTTGTAACCGTGCTACATTCTATAGGAAAGGAATAGATGGGATATAATACAGGTGATGAAAGGAGAAAGATATAGCCATTTATTAGCTATTTTACTTTGTCGGCTATAATGCAATAAAGAAGTACCTACGAAGGAGGCTGCATGTTGTAATGTTGTTTCTGGCAGTAATGAGTATTTTTCATTTATTCTGTTTACTTTTTCCAAAAAGTTTCTGTAGATATTTCCATGGACATTTCTTGACTTTTCTCGGTGGCATTACCTAACATTCAACGGCCTAGAAATTTATTAGGAATGCGACTGTGTTTATCTTCGAATTTTATTGAATGCAACACGCAATAGCAGGTACGAGGTCTGCTCTATATATTTCTGGCCTAATAGTGAAAATGCGAATATTTATAATCAAAAATGGTTTTATTGTTTTTCAAAGTATTCTCCAGCATGATTTATACACTTTTGCATGCGCTCAAACCAGTTGTCGAAGCACTTTTTCCACTCCGATTGAGACACCTCTAAAACATGGTTTTTGAACACTTCAACAGCTTCTTCTGGCGATGAAAATCGTTGACCACGCATTTTTTTCTTGATGTGCGGAAACAAGAAGAAGTCATTAGGTGCCAAGTCAGGGCTGTAAGGCGGATGAAACATTAATTCGACGTTTTGGCCGGTCGAAAACGCTCTGGAGCTCGCATTGTCATGGTGAACAATGATTCGTCTTCTCTTGTTGGTTTTTCGAATTTCTCCGATGACTTCAGGCAAACAAATTGTAGTGTACCACTCAGAAGTGACCGTCCTACGTTGCTCAAGCGGAACAGTCGCCACATGACCAGTTTTGCCGAAGAAACAGGCGACCATTTGCTTCGAAGTGCTTCTTCCACGAAGAACTTTCGTTGGATTTTGCTCGTCTTTGAAGACCCACACGGTCAATTGTTTTTTCGTTTCGGGCTCATACGCATAGATCCATGATTCGTCACCTGTGACGATATTATAAACGTCTTTTGAAGCACCGCAATCGTATTTTTGCAACATTTCTTTGCACCAATCGAACGACACTTTTTTTGAGCGACTTTCAAATTGTGCGCGATCCAACGAGAACAAACCTTTTTTACGGCCAGGTGTTTATGCAGTATCGAATGTATGCTGGTGGAAGAAATGTCCAAAGATGTCTCTATCTTTCGGTGTGTCGCATGTCGATCTTGCAGTATGAGTTCACGCACGGCATCAATGTTCTCTGGCACAACAGCCGTTTTTGGACGACCTTCACGGAATTCGTCTTTGAGCGAGATTCGGCCACGATTAAATTCATTATACCAATTTTTCACAGTGTTATAGGATGGTGCTTCATCGCCATACAAAGATTTAAGTTCATCAATACACTCTTGTCGTGATAATCCACGTCGAAAGTTGTGAAAAATGATGGCACGAAAATGTTCACGAGTTAATTTCATTTTTTTCTATATTAATTTTTTCAAGTCACTGTAAACAACACAAATAATGGTCGTACGTCAAAACGTTTTGAGTACGATTATGCTTAAAAATGACAAACTTTCCAATGGAAATGTAAGATTGCACTTGGCAGCACTCAGTGTTGCCAGGCCAGAAATATATATAGCAGTCCTCGTATACATTTCATGCCAAATTAAAATTTTTGAGATCCGAAGGTGTTTCACTTTCCAAGTTGAGGGAGGGACCTTGCAAAAAAAAAAAAATAATAATAAATAAATTTGTTTGTTTGTTAAAACAACTAAAAGAACGATATTCCGAAAAAATTAATTAGTCAATTTTTTATTTAACCTTAACCTTGTTCATATATCCACCATTATTAAAGTGTTTGAAAAGACTTCGGTCTATCGTCGTATTAAGCCTAATTAATTCTCAGTATAAACTTACGTTGCACTTTTTGTTTTATTTTCAAGTTCGACTGATTTTGGCCATGTCAATCAAAGTCAACTATTTGCAAGAACTCCTGAGTTAAATTTTTTTACGAACTGGTTTGCTTGATTTCACTCCTCAATTTTATTCGTAGTTTTATGTTGTTTGTAAAAATAAAAGTATCACAAAAAATTCTATTTGCTTTAGGGTTTTTCTTCAATTTCATTATTTTAGGCAACGTAAATCGCGAAGTGCTTTTTAAAACGTTAATAAACAATTCTGTTTTAAAGAGGGAATATTTAAATTTTTTTTATAATATTTGACTTTAATTGAAATAAAGTGTGTTGAATAAAAATAGAAGCAAATTGTTATCTTCGATACCGATCGAAATTTCAAGCAAATCGAATATGAAAATTTGAAGTCACTGTTTTCTAGGCTGTATAAAGACTTACAGATTTCACATTTATTCAAATAGAAATTATTTTGCAAAAGAATACACTTACTAAAGACCGAATATGTTATCCGTCTGTCCAATAAGTAAAAGGACATGATTGTTTATTTTTACTAAAGACCGAATATGTTATTCGTCTGTCCAATAAGTAAAAGGACATGATTGTTTATTTTCTTAGCTGTTACTCGGAAACCTGAACTAAAGACTAAATTTGATAGTTATGACCTTAAGGGGTTCTTCTTACGATATAAAAGATATCTTTTGTATATAAAAAAGATTTAGTATGAAGTCTACAAGGTTGAGTTATTAAAGAGTGTATGAACTAAATAAAGTAGGAATAACAATAATTTCATATTTTAAACCCGCTCAGGTTTGTTTTTTTTTTTTAATAAAAATACACTGGCAACGGGACACAATAAATTTTAACGGGATTTAAAATAATGAAATTATTTTTCTGTTGTTCAATTATATGTAATTTACTCTACCAAATTTTTTTTTTTTTTAGATGATGACAATTTCTTTTTTTAATAAAACCATAATAATTCTGTAAAAACACAAAATTATTTTTCATTAATACAAAGAAATCTCAGTAAGTCATAAGAACAATATAGTTTTATGATGATTATGATTTATTACTAAGGCATTTCGAACAGGTGAATATTGTTTTTATTGCAGAAACGAAATGCTGACTTGATTATTTTACTGAAAAATAGAATCATTTTTTATTTTTGCCTTGGCAATGATGCAGCTTAAATAACTTAAATATTTGTTACTGAGCATGTAGTTACTTTAAAGGCTGGGTTTTGTAAACCAGATGCTGCCAATTGACAGTTTTCTATAATATCATAATCTCGGGAAGTGACCATATGCCTTATATTATTTGCTCAAGTCCATTCTTATGTCTTCAAATACATTTTTCGTCAAACGAGAGCTATATGTTATTTTTTCAACATATCTGAAAAAATAGTAGCCAATTCACATTGCTACAATACTTTTGCTCTCGTCTTCTTCAACGTTTATTTTCATACTGGTATGTATTGCAGCGCCCTCTTATCGACTTTTTTTAAACTTTAATGCAACTACTTAACACCAAAAGCGCTGTGAAAATGTAGTGTGTAGGATTGTAAAATGTGAAGCATGCTATCATTCTTCTTCTGTACCTATCTTATCTTCTATACTCTGCATTTAATGTTTTTACTTACTGCTCATTTTATGAAATCTTTTTAACAAAACCTTATACAATTTTAGTATCCGCATTTTCTTTGTTATATTTTTTTCTTCTATTTTCGATTAAGAAAACATAAAACCACTTGCATTAACAAATTTTGGGTTGTTAATAAACGCGGCAATTATGAGGATGATGGTAATTAATGATCCCTCCATATGCCATGCATTGTCCTAAAAGTAGTAAAGTGAATTTTGGAAAGAAGGGTTGAAATTGAGGGGGAGTTTATGTAGACTGGCTGAAAAATATATTTCTTCCAGTAATTTGGCTAATCCAAGCCCGAACTTTTGATACTTATAACACTAATAATTTTAGATTAAGCAGGATCGCACGCCTGCCTTCAACATTTGATCTAACATTGAAATTGGACATCCTATTGACTAGATAATTCAAAATTTAACCAGAAACCATTTTAACAGGTTTTTTGTTTTGGCTTAAAATTGATCTCGGTTTTTATATTTTAATTTAGCTTTTCCTATTTAGCTAAATTTATACCCAACACACGAGCTGTAAAAAATCTTCAAATAGTTTTTATTTTAATGTTATTTTATATCTAAATTATTATTTTAGAAAATATAGTTTATAAATTTCCGCTTGAGCAACGTAGGACGGTCACTTCTGAGTGGTACACTACGATTTGTTTGCCTGAAGTCATCGGAGAAATTCGAAAAACCAACAAGAGAAGACGAATCATTGTTCACCATGACAATGCAAGCTCTCACACATCGGCTAAAACCAGAGCGTTTTTGACCGGCCAAAACGTCGAATTAATGGGTCATCCGCCGTACAGTCCTGACTTGGCACCTAATGACTTCTTCTTGTTTCCGCACATCAAGAAAAAAATGCGTGGTCAACGATTTTCGTCGCCAGAAGAAACTGTTGAAGTGTTCAAAAACCATGTTTTAGAGGTGTCTCAATCGGAGTGAAAAAAGCGCTTCGACAACGGGTTTGAGCGCATGCAAAAGTGTATAAATCGTGCTGGAGAATACTTTGAAAAACAATAAAACCATTTTTGATTATAAATATTCGCATTTTCACTATTAGGCCAGAAATATATAGAGCAGCCCTCGTACCCAACACACGAGCTGTAAAAAATCTTGAAATAGTTTTTATTTTAATGGCATTTTATATCTAAATTATTATTTTTGAAAATATAGTTTATAAATTTCATAATTAACTGCCATCCCTAAATTAGCGCGTAAGACGCAAAGCAATGTAATTCATAGCTTTTGCGCTGAAATGTTATCCCTAAATAACAGCGTTAACTTCGTGTCGTTAAAAGTAATGTTAACTCATTTTATTTTATAAAACCCGCTGTATAAGAATAAAGAAGAGATAAAACCGCTAGATTGCCTTGAAAATTACTAAATTGTCACTACTTTTCAACCATAACAAAACAAAACAAACCAACAAACAGCAAACTTCACTTCCTAACGCACTGTCAAAATTGGATTTTCCAATTGCTAAGCGTTGACGCCAAGCTATTTAGGGATGCTTCATACATTTTGTATGTACATGAGAAATTTTGACAGTTATCTTGCGCTTTACGCGCTAATTTAGGGATGGCAGTAAGTGATAAATTTTTAATACAATCTGAATTGATGACAATGTAGTTTGTAGTAAAAAGTCTTTATTTTATCATATGAACTTGTTTGTTTCTATCTATGGCTTGGAAAATATCAATGGAAATAATTCGTTAAAATATTTTTCTTTTAATTTGCTTATGAAAATTTACAAAAAACCGGCTAACCGGGTTTTTATGCCCTTCGGCACAGGGGGGAAGAAGGGTATATGAAAGTACGTCATTCCATTTTCGACCCTATAAAGTATATGTTCTGAGTTCTTATGCGACGTCCGTCTGTCCGTCCGTCAGGTTAAAATCAACTTGGCACTACATCGATCAGATATAGTTTTGAAAATTTTTCTACTGGAAATCAGCAATATCGGTCCATGTCTTTTAAGGGAGCGGGGAAAACTATATGCGCCATTAAGTTTTCCATATCATTTGGAAAAAATATAGTTTCGTGAAGAAACGCAAATTAAAAAAAAAAAGTATATCGGGGCGAAAGAGAATTAAAAAATAGGAAAATAGCACAAGTGAAAAAATTGGCAAATAACGTTTGTCATACGCAAATGAACAGAGGAGATTTAAGTTCTGAATATAGGACGAGATCATTCAGAAAAAACGCAGAGCACTTCTTGAGCTAATTTGATTGAACCTATTTACAAACAATCCGTTTAGCGTCGTTTCTGACAAAGCTTTCTATAAATGGAGAAAACTTATGACTGACATCAAAAGCAATAAGTTTTGAGACGAAATATCTAGGGTCACCCTCTTGCACCGTAATGGCATTTTTCCAAAAGACAGACTGCTAGCAAGTCTCCACTTGAGCTACAAAACTCGAAATTTTTATAAAACTATTTAATTTTAATTTTTGATAAGAATTTTGCAACAGCACGTTAATAACATTTCGTTTTCAAATAGTTTTCATGTTTTATTATTTAATAAAAGGAAATTTAAGCATAAATTAATCTGTATTTTGTACGTCTGTGTTTTTACACAATTAAAACATTTTACTAACCCATTTCTTTTTAAATTTGTTTTTTTTTATGATATTTTTGTTTAAAATTATTTACGCTTGATTTTATTTTATACTCGTTTGTATTTCTTTGTTTCGAGCTTTACGTCGGCAAAAAAACAGAAACAACAACAACAACAACAAAAAACCAACACAGGCACACACAAACACTTAAAAAAGTAAATGTGTCATTAAAATAAAATAAATAAAAATAAATAAAATCTTAGAAGCAATCTATATACACTTGTGCTAACATTTAAATACATACATACATACAAACATACATACGTAAATATGTACAGTAGAATATTGATTAATAAAATAGTGAAATTAAAAAAGTTGAATTAATAGGCTGTTGGTCATTAAATGTTTTTCTTAGGTCAACTGTTTTAGTTTCGCAGTTGAAAAATAAATAGAAAATTAATTTGCATTCATTTTATATTATTATTGTTAACCGTGCTTGATTCTTGTAAACTATCTATTTTCTGAAACCTAACAATTTTGTGATATTCGCACAAAATATAAGCCGATGGCTCATCTTCAGAAAATAAACGGACACAATGGATTACAGCGGGAAAAGCATAGCGATTATAATAATATTTTATGGAAAAAAAAACAAACTTTTGTCAAGCATGGAAAATTACCTATTAATTAACTTGAAAGATAAAAAATATTTACAAAGTAAAAATATAATTTATTATAATATGTAATATATAAAAAAGGCACAAAATGAGGATTCGATACCCCTTTGGTACTTTGCCGCACTTCCATTTTTACTTTAAAAATTTTCATAGCAACGCAGTACAAGCCTTAGGAAAATCTTCTATATTTAAAAATAAGTTGTCCTATGTTCGTGATTTTATAACTCGAGAACCATTCAGCCGAGTACATGCACTTGAAAGGTATACTTTCACTGATGGCTTAAAAGAAAAAAACATCGAAAATCTTCTACGAATATGCGTTATATGCGTACTTTTATTATCGTTTGTTTTCCCAATATAAAATGTATTTTTTTCATATAAAAATTACATTTTGTCGGTAAAAGGCTTTGCTTGTTCACGTCATTTGACTTATTTAATTTCTGTGTATTTATTGATTGTCATTTAAGTTTACAGTGCGAGAATTGAGATTTTTTATATATTGAGTTGTACTCGTTCAGTTAAAATTAAAATCTTTTGCATAAAAAAAATTATTCAAAAATGCCGCGACGAAGGCGTTCATAAAAAATTCCTTGAAAGAGTGGTCGTGGTACGATTATTCTCATTAAGATAGCGAAGCGCCCCGGAAACACTTAGTAATTAAAAAATTTAATACATTGAAAATACACAATATTAATCATCAAATGGTTCATTTTTATTTTTCAATACTTCAGGGGTATAAACTTTCACCACAAAAAGTGGAAAAATGTTATATATAAGCTTGTCATTCCGTGTGTAATTTGTACAATATCCATTTCCGAGCCCATAAAGCACATATATATTTTAACTTCTTATGTATAGCGAAGTCGATTGTTCAATTTCCGTCTGCCCGTCCGTCTTCTTCAGATTCCGATCGATTTTGCTTATTTAAAAAAAATGCATAATCCCATCCTTTTTATTTAAATGTGGCAATATTGCACACACCAAAGTAAATTTAAAATCGCAAATAAATTTTTAAGAAACTAAATTCTACTTTGAAATTTTAAAAGTGGTTTCACTCCAAAAAAATTTTTCGTTTTCTGAAGAACCAGTTTGCGGAATTGAAACCACTTTCGATCGGAATTGAGTTCTGTGACATGCCTGATAATGTCGAAAGAGGTGCTATTGGAAATCAGCATGATTGGTTCATGTCCTTCTAGGCAGCAGCTAAAACACCACAACTTCCTCTTATGTCATTTATAACAAATAAGTAACTGCAATCAAAAATATAAATATATGGGGCGATAGAGAATTAAAAAGTAAAAAAAAGCATCACAAACATTTTAAAAAAAATGCTTAACCCATTAAAAGCCGATGTCATTTTTATTTAAAATTATATATATGAAGTACCAAATTCTTTTTATTTTTTAATTCTGTCACCCCAATATTTGCCTTTTTGATTGGAGTTACTTTACTAAACTAGATTTACATAGATGGTGAAGGGTATATAAGATTGGGCATAGCCGAATATAGCACTCTTACTTGTTAAAATTAACAAAGCAAAAACTTGTAGTAAGTCAAATATTATGCTAAATAAAATAGAAATTTAAAAAATAGGTTCCCTATTTGGTCATTTTCCAGCTGTTGGTCCTTTTTAACATTTATATTGAAATAGCTATTCTCGGTGCACTTTGCTACACTAATGGGAATAATCATACCACATCCACTCTTTAAATTAAGCCAGCTTTATAATTGACTGTTTACCAAAATAAGAATTTTCAGACTATAATAATTTGACATTTTGTTTGGGAGGTACCACTCTCACTGTTTCAATCCAGTCAGTTTTTCGTAGTGTTATGTGCAGGTAAAATAGAAAAAAATAAGTACTCTATTTTACCAATCGCATACCATACCATCTGTGAATATTCCAGAAAGGTCGGCCTACTGGTGTAGGAAGCTATAGCTTTCCGGCAAACCAACACATTTTGTGCTTTCTGTAATCGATTAAAGTTTAATCGGCTGTAGCTGCGGGCATAGTTAGTTCCAAACGATTTTATTAAGAACTAGCTATTCAAAAAATATCGAAACCTTAAAGATATTAAATCAGATTAAACTATCAATCTGACAATGGTTCTACCAAAATTCATTACAACATCGATCGTATTTCGCGAAATCCATTAAAAAAAAAGTCTTTACATAAGATTTTATAAAAGAAATTGTCTTTCAAATTTCTATTGATATATAATCGAAATTTTATTGTGTCATCATTAATCATTTAAGAATATTTTTTGTAAACACATGCGAACCATAAATTTAGTGTAAATTTGTTAGACCGGCTTTATTGGCATGAAATTAAAAAACAATGTCACTTTGACAATATTTTACTCAATTTTAAACATTTTTATTTTTTTTATGTTTCTTTTATTTTCCTAAAAAACAAGGTCGGCATTGTTTCGTTTAATATCGCAAATAAACTAACAAAAGTGTTGGTAAATTGGAACAAAAAAATATTTCAAGAATGTTAAAAAAAAGTCTTCAAGCATTTTGTAGGTTAACTTAACTTTCCAAGGCCAACGGCTAAAAAAAACGTGTATATGAATGAAGCGTTACTATGTAATTAATTCTCAATAAAGTTGAACTCTTAAATAGTGCTCATATCCTTCGTCGTACTTAATTAAGTTTATATCCATTGCTTAGGGTGGAACTCAATTTGTTGATGTTCGACCACGAAAATTAAAATCGCTCCATCTCAGACGAATTTAAGATTCTGTAAATATATTATTCACGTTTAACTTGCCGATAATTTTTTTGGTTCTTTTGAATCTTTGGTTCACGTTTTTTGTTATATCATTTGCATTATAATGCCCAACACTGTGTAAAATTCTGATGTACCGTGGGCGAGCATTTTGCTTAGAAAAATGGAAAACTGCATTAAATTAAATAAACCCAGTTCAAATTTATATCTAAATTATTTAATTAAATGATAATTTTATAAAACAAAATAAAATTCAATAATACTGAAGGAAAAACTGAGGATTTATGCTAGTTCACGAAAAATTTCCAAGAGTTCACATTCTGCACGTTAAAAAATAGTTTATTCTTTCACTTTTCAATATTTTGTTCAGAGCTCTTTTGCTTTAGTAACTCTTTTGAGATGTCTTGGCATACTTTCCAATAAGTTTTTAAACATATGCTTCGTAATATTTGACTACTCCTTAGGACTTGGGACCAAAGCTCATTTTAATTTGTTGACACATTTATCGCTCATTTCTTCAGCCAGACCCATAAGTTTTCGTTTGGGTTGAGATTCGGGTTTTGCACTGGTTTTTTGGGTTGCTTGAAATCTTTAATTTAAAAACCAATTTTTAACAATTTCGGCCGTATGTTTGAAATCCCATCCTGCTCAAAAACTACTTCCTTTCCTGCTTATTTTTACTACTAGACCAAGATTCCACCAAGTAAAACAGGGTTATTCTATTGAGCTTTCCATTCACACGTCACGGTTCCGTTTACTCGGTATTTTAAAGGGTTTCTTATATTCGTAACAATATTTTTTGGTTTAATCTGACTAATCTAATGTCGTGATTTTAAAATTTTTCCATCATAATTCTTTTTTCTTTATAGTTCAAGTGAACCCAATTCTTTTATGGGCTCGCACTAACTGACTTGTTTTGGTTAGTGTTTTTACCTGCTTCGTAACCAATAAAAATTTCATGATTTAAGCATGCATACCTTTCGGTAAAAAAAAAAATCCATGGCAATTTTCTTCCAATTTTTTTTCTTTTTTTTCACTTGAAGCACTGGTATTTGGCAATTACTTAAACCCTCGTAATTTCGATATCGGCACTTTCTTAATCGGTTATGCATTTTTTAAAAAATGTAGTATTTCCTTTTTCTTTAAAAAATGATACTCATATTGATATTATAAAAGTTAGAAAATTTCAGAGCCCCGTAACTCGGAAAATATGTGAGAGCATGATGTTTTTTAATTTAATGTTTTTTAATGTTCCAAATTACATGAAAAAATTAGAGGTAGGTGTAGTGTGTTGTCTGCTGCCTCGCAGGACAAGGACCGATCACGCTGATTTCCAATAGCACCTCTTTCGACACCATATCTGATCGATTGACATATTTTTTTTGTGAAATCAAGTTTGCCTTGCCACTGTATTTCGGTGTCGTCTCATTGCAGCTGGTGTTGCAAATGTTGAATATATTTTTTCCTACATTTTTATATTCTTAATTTGTGGTATTACTTTTCTGTTTATTTATTATAATGTTATTATGTGTTTCTTTTCTAAATTAAAAATAATAAAAAAGCTTTTTTATCATCTTGCTTTAATGTCTGTTACAAAACTTGAGAATCCCCACAACTTTTACCACAAATTTCTCACTTGTTTCAGTGATTCTCATATTTTTTTCGGATCTTTTAAGGATTTTATTTATGTTTTTAACACCAGACACTAATATATTTAACAAACCATTCATTTCTTGTTAAAGTCCTTCATAACCATCTGCTTCCGTGTAACTTTAAGTGTGTGGTGTGTGTGAAAATAAAATAGAACACACAAGTTTTTAGTAGGATTTAAAATTAAAGCAACTAAATACAGAATTTTACTGCGGCCAGCCAAAACTGTTAAGGAGTCCAACTTCTTTTAGCAAAAGAAAAACTGATTCTTTATTATAGTTCCCCCTTATATATTTCTATAAAAAAAAATGAAAAACCTTCAATAATTATATAATATATTGTTACGTTTTTCCCTTTTAAAAACAAACGTATGGAATCTTTTGATTGCAAATACCACTGTGGCTCATCGTAAATTCTGTATTCAAACTTTTATGGCTTTCTCTTACTTCTTGATCCTACCGGTCTTGTGAATCCCATGGTCTCGTATTTACTAAACATGCGTTATTATTAAAAACGCAGCCATCCACGCTACACTACTGTGTTACTCCAGCGAGACATGAACTACTCGATGCCTTGTTTAGTAAACTTAACCATCCACAGACATCTCCACTACTCCTTTTATCCAAGCGAGTCATCCCCTTTAATCCAATAGCCACAACATACACTGTTGTTATGCTGTTACACTTCCTTGCGCTAATGCTGTGGTTAAACGGCGTGTAAAAGTCATATGGAATGTCAGATTTTCCATATGTAAATCAATACACACCGTGTAAACCTCATGAATTATAACATATGTTATTTTCCTATGTTGTATAACATGTGTTAGTTTTTAATTTAGAGCACGCTCTATTATGAAATGTAAAACTATATAACAACAGATGTTTTCAGTGATGCTAACTTCCACTTTTAAAATTTCCGCTCAAAATATTTTATGATAAAAGTTTGATTTCTGAAACGTAGGCTAAAAAATAAAATTTGGGCATTTCTATAAACATGCTAACCACAGCAGAAAAAACAGAAACCCTTTTAATATGCAAAAGAAATGTTAAAATTTACTATTATTGTTGTTATTTATTATTTGGAGATTATTACCGCTTTTTGAATTTTTAAAGAACAAATATTACAATTCAAACTCAGCACCAATTATTTTATGGTAAAAAATTAATTAAAATTTAACTTATTGTCCTTATTACCATCTTGTAATTCTTATTTTTTCTTAGTGGAAGTGTACTCCAATACTCCAAAAATCATGTCCACTTTTTTTTTTTCATTACTATATGTTTTGTTGGTGTAGACTAAAAATATGCTACACAATTTTGCAAATGCTATAATGCAAGACCATTTGCACAAGATTGTGAATTGGGCTATTGATTTTTTTGATTGAAACTATTTTAATTTGCCTAAAATTTTATTAAAAGGTTTTTCCTATGGTAACAATTTCTACAGAACAGGTTGAAATATTTTTGTTTTTCTCTTGTATCTTTTTTTTCTTGTTTTTCTTACTCTGTAGCTTTGGCCAAAATTTTTAATCCGCTGAGACTCGAACCACTCGATGTCTTGTAAGCAAACCTGCGCCTTTAAGCAGTACAGCCATCCATACCACAATACTTCGTAGCTCCAATGAGATACGATAACACTTTGTTATCAGGCATGTTCTGAAAATCACAAGATTTCAAATCACTTGTGATTTTAAAACCACAATTGTTATTTGATGGTGTTCTGAAAACCACAAAAGTTTTAACTTTTCGTTGTGATTTCACCTCTTCGAAAACACAAGAAAACAGCTGGTATTTTGTTTTATTTTCACGAAATTTTTTATGTATTGAAAATTATTAGTGTTTTTCTTAAAACATAAAGTGAAAATAAATTAAAAGTATTGTTTTTATAAAAAACTAAAAAACTGATAACAAAAAAGTAAATGCAAAATCACAAAGCAAATAACAATATTTCTTGCAATAGAAAGTGCCTTTAATTTTTTCATAATTTTATAAATTCTTTGGTGCCAATTGCTAATTTTGCTATAAAAATCAATAAAAAACATTTTAAGCTATTCATATTATTAATTTACTGCGAAGTTCAAAATAAAGTGGTTGAAAAAATAACCAAATGATACTAAATCGGCACACATTTAGCTGACTGGTTTAAAATCACAAAAATTTTAAAAGTTTTGTATGCAGAACAGCTTTCTTGTGATTTTAAATCACTTTCACAAAAAGTGATTTTCAGAACATGCCTGTATGATTACCAACCACGCTCTTTAACCAATTTAGCCAAGACTTACACAAGCTCTATGTTGTTTTTCTTTTACCATTATTTCCTTGCGCTTTTCGAATCCTTAAGGTAAAAATCCTGCTGTTATAGCTACAATATTTCGCCGTCTGTCTCTGGAACGGTAATAGCTAGACTCTTGAATTCCTAACAGATGTTGTATTACAAATATATAAATGAAGACAAAAAGCCCCAAAGAAAAATTTACACAGATAATATAGAACTATGTCCGCTATAACAGCAAATAACATTAATTTGTACACAATTTTTAAGAATGGATGAGTGTTTGTAAGTATGTTTAAAGTCTATAGACTGCTAAAAAGCTAGACCTTTTTTCTTAAATTCTTAAAAGTCCTTCCCTTATTTCCTGAAGAAACTATAGACTACTATTTGTTTTAAAATAGTAAGCGTAAGGTGCCACGCCCAAGCTAAGAAAATCCTCTAATTTTTGTAACTTAATTTCCAACATCTTTATTTTAAAGGAAATGGTTGGGTCTAAAGAAATTGCTGGGGCACCTCCCAAATGCACTATCGTTTAAAACGTTAAAGCCAGACACTTTAACTTTTCAACAGCAAATAATAAAAAACCTAAAATTTAAAATTAAAGGATGGTCCATACCTGGCATTTATTTCAATTAAATTGATAACTCATTCATTGCGGCTTCAATTATTTTTGTTTATACTCAAGGCTTTTTTTGGGGTTTGAACTCATGGTTTTCTTTTTAAATAAATAAGGCAAAAAACTCTATAACTACTTAGAATAGGTTCTGAAATAGTTAAGGTCAAGAAATTTTGGAGTTAAACTTATATAAATACTTCGTTTTACTTAGAGGGACAAGTATGTTTTGTTCTTAAAATTATCGCTTTAGAGATATTAGAGAGAGACACAGAGTTTCCAAAACTTATATGGCGCCTGAAATGTAGTTCTCTATTTAAAAGTTACAAATCCACTTTACCTTAAAGGGCTGTGAATAACCTAGTTCCAGGGGAGACAGAAAGGTTACTTCTTTTGAGGTGCCACCAATGACCTAATGCTGTTGTCACAGGCTTACTACTGAGACATTTCCCGGCACCTATCAGTACAGGCAAGGATATGTCATGGATTATCCTTTGGGTCTTATTACTTTCAGTGGAAATTAATTTTATTTCAAATAATTTTTTTTAGAGAGTTATGTGTTTACGCTGCTTCTTTTTTTTTAAATTACCGTTAATTGGCTTTTAAATTTTAATCATTTCGAAACTTTGTAATTAAAAAACAGCTCATCTTTAATTGCAAGAAATAAAATTATTCCAATTAAAAAAAAAAACAAAAAAATTTTGTTTGAATCAACGAAAAATATGCAGTGCAATATCAATTAAAATATGTATCAGTGTTGTCATAAAACACATTTTACCTAATATTTTAATGTTCGAGACTTTCGCTTATGTTCTCGAGTTACATTGGATTTTTAGGCACACCTTACTCTCATTTTTCATAATTTCTTATTTCTTTTCATCCAATGTTTTGTCTGTCTATTTCTTTAAATATAAAATGGTGTTTCTTTTTCCACGTTCTTAATACGAGAATCCGTGAATAGATTTGCGAACCTTTTTTTGTTTAAAGCACCAGAAAGCTACAGTGTTGTTAGCAATCCTTAAATCTTTTTAAACTAAAAAGTTTTTATATTTAATGATTTTTTAGTTTTGTTTCTACAAGTAATTATTTTTTTATTATTATCTCTACATATCTCTGATTATCGTTCTTATTTATTTCTTTTTTTCCAAAGTGTTAACGCTCCTGCTGCTTACGATTCTATGTCGTTGTTTTATGATTAATATTGTTGTTGGATGCTGTTGGTTGTTGTCTAGCAGTAACGTGTGTGCGCTTTAATCACTTGACTGGAATGTTTTTCTATTTCGTTTTATTTTTTCTTCTCACATTTTTTCTTTATTTCAAATTTTAAAGTCTGTGTTAAAGTTGTTTTATTGTATTTTTTTTTATAATTTATTTGTTTTAAAAGTCTTGAGCTGTTTTGTTTTGTAGAGAATACAGAAAGTTATTGTATTTATCCATCCAATAGTGTATATTTTTTCCTTTGTGGTGGATATATTCGCATTTTGGTTGTTGTATTTTGACAGTATTGTTTTTATTGCCCGGTTTGTTTAGAAGCGTTTAACGTCAACTAAAAGGGTCATGTTTAAGAGAACAAAATCAATTGATGGTACCATACGATACTTAAGGTATGAGAAAAAAGAAATAGGTATGCAAACATGCCGAAACGAAATCTGTTTTTTAAGTAAAATATATTATTTTAATTGTTCTTAACGTGGATTTTTTATTTAAAACCGAAAACGCTAACATAACACTGATATTATAGAATAATTTATTATTTATATTATTTATAATTTATTTATTTATAACTAGGGTCCTTATAGTATCAACGTTTCATATGTGCCAAAACTGGACATTTACACATAATGTACACTTCCATCTCATCCTCTTCCAATTACAGTCTTTAACTACCCTCCTCTTAAATAGCTTGTTGATGACAGATGATACTTGCAGTTACCATGATCATATACTTACGAAGTTAACCAGTCTAAGTTACCTCAATTATAACAAATTGGTTTTATTATAATTGTAATTCAAAATATGTCCACCCAATTAAAAATTAATATCCGCATTCAAACCAGAGGTCAAAAATTGCCTGAGTTTACTCCATTTAATTTAGCCACCCTTCTAGCAGATCCAAGACCAAATTACCAGCCTGTTACAGGCCGCCACAGCGAGCAGGTGTAGGTCCAGATTTTTAAGGTACACTTAGTAATGGCCAACCATACCCTTGTACATACCAGCCGACAGTAGTTTACACAATCAGCCCAATTATGAATATTCTCACGGAATTTCTTTCCCACGGAAAAAATTTTTCTCGAGAAAAAATTCCTCCAATTATAAATTCGGTGGGAATAAAATTATAAAAAAGTGGCATCATCGCACTTTGAAGGGAGTTGTTTTTTTTTCATAGAATTTTTTTTTTTATAATTTATAATACCTACTTTTTTCCCCCGAATTTTTTTTTCACTTCCAATCAATCAAAAAGGGGAAAAAATTATAATTGGAGAAAAGGGAAAAGTAAAAGACTCGCACGAAATTTTTGTTTATAACTGATTTTTGTTGGTAAGATTTCTGCTTTATCATTAATTTACATATATAAAAAAAAGTTCTGCGTTGATTATTAAACAAACCTTAAAATAAAAATTAAATTAATTCCGATCACTGTATTTTAAATATTAAAATCTAAGCACTGAAAATTTATTTTAAATAAAAAATATTTAAACAAACCTTTATCTCAAACGTTTCATGCTTTGCGAATATACAATAATTAATTAACAATAATTACGACTAGATTCTGTTTGTTTCTTTTGTTTCAACAATCATCTTCATTTGCAATTTGAAATGATAATTACATTCAAAATGTCAAAAGGTAATTTCGTTAGAACGTGACCATTGAAGTTGCATTATGTATAAAAGAACAACAGACTCTGTAAATACATATGTATACACATATACACACACACACGTAATATATATAGTCGCTTTAACAATTCAGTTATTATGCATAGACGTAAAAACATTTGTATGTATGTATGTTTTCATGTACTCCATACATGCTATGTACAACAACTTTTTCCATACATACCTATTATATGTATGTATATTTAAGTAAATACTTATCTTATTTACTTGGAATTTGTTTAATGAAAATCTAAATATTCCAAGTATTTTTAACAAAAAGAACACAAGTCTGTTTAAACTTAAAGTGTATGTAACTTTATATTATATACAAAATTATGTAAATACCTATATACATTTATATTATTCACTTATTATATACCTTGTATATTATTTGATGTCATACTAGTTGACAACGTCGTCACAAACGTCTCTTGGTGTTTTTTTTTTTATTATTTATTATTATTGTCTCGTTGTTCTGTTTTTGTTGTTCATTATTATTTTTTATAAGTTTTCGCGTTTACATACATGTCGGTATGTATGTTTGTATGTATGAAGGTGTAAAACTAGACATTTATATATATATATATATATAATATGTAATAATTTATATAAGTATTCAAGTATGTACTCATAAATATATACATACGTTACATATATGGATGTATGTACATATGTACCTACGTTTGCATGCATTTTTTATATATGTATGTTAATTTGTATATGCAAGAGCTTTTGCTTGTTTATGTATTTTATTCACCCCATAGCAGCTACACTTCTCACTCTAGTTTCTTATATATAATTGAACATATATATGTATGTATGTGTGTGTGTATGTATTGTATGTACAAATGTTTGTTTGCTTGTGTGTATGTATTCATTCGATGACTGTCTGTATGTATGTAAATCCATTCGTGTGTATTTATATAATTGTGGTGTATGCAAAAGTGTGAGTGAATGAATAAGTTTCTGTGTGTGTGTGTAACATTTTGCTTGCTGCACAACTGTACTTTTTTTTTGTTGAGATAACCTTAGTTACCGAGTATTTGAATGGTTTTGCGTTGTTATCGCCGCAGATACATTTACTTCTTGTTGTAAAATAAAAAACTTTTTCTTTTATTTTTTTAGCTGTTCTTGTTGATTTGTTTTTTTTTATTATTACTTAAATTTTTTTCTATTTATAGCAAACAAGCAAAACAAAACCAGATAAATTGTGTGTGTGAGTTTTTTAGTCAACAAAACAAGGTTACGGTCGTATTTCTTTTTGTGCTTTTCTATCGTTATCATCTTAATTTGTTATCAAGCTCTTAATTTCAAAAAATTCTTAATGATTTAATTTAAACTTAATTTTACTCTTTTAAGTAGAAATTTTTTCGTTCAATACCTACTCTTCTCTACGGCCAATAAAATTTTATATTACAATGCAAATTTTATTATCATAATTATTTCAACACCATCCCTGACTAAATTCTTTAAACACAACAAAAATTTATGGCAGGAAAAACATAATGAACATTTATTAAACACAATAACAACAGCAACACCAATAGCGATATTGAACTTGTATAATAAGCGATTTTGTTTAAATCAACAACAATAAAAAAAATGCAAAACAAACAAATACATTTCATTCAATAAATAAAAGTCGAAGGCCTTTCAGACATGTTTTTGCAGAGCTTTCAATTATTGTCATGATCATGAGAATTCAAAAATAAAAAAAAATTACTAAATAAATACATGTATATATAATTTTACATTATAAGTGCCATCGGCTCTTAATGGGTTCAGCAATTTTTTTTTAATTTTAGTATTTCCTTGACGCTAGCAGCTAATTTTCTTGTTTTCTTTGGAAAACGTCCGCATACATTTGTAAATAATTTTTCTTTCTAAAAATGTTTAGAAATAAAATTAAAAATGAACCTAAAACCCGAAAAAAGTAAATTTTCATCAATTTATAAGATTGATTGTTCAAATCCTAATTGGGAAAAAATTAAAAATTAAACTTTTTTAAAAATTTCAGAGACCCGTAACTCAGAAAATATGAGCGAGCGCCAATTTTTCCACTTGATGTTTTTTTTCTTATTTTTTAATTTTTTATCGCCCCATATATTTATTGTTTAGATTGGAGTTACTTTATTGTTCCAAATAATATGGAAAAATTAGAGGTTGACGTTGTGTTTTGCCCGCATAAGAATTTAGAATCTATATACTTTATTGAATGAAAAACTTTGTTATACCCTTTTTTCACTTTTTACGGTTACAAAAAAAAAAAAAAATTATTAAATATTTTATTTTTTCGTGCTTTTTTAAATTGGCGAATGATCGAAAAACTAAATATAATAATAAACCCTTCAATACCAATATATCTGGAGATGTTGTTTATTAAAATGTCTCTTAGCTATAAATCGATAACTTTATTAAAAAGCTGCGTGTCTAAACAGAATAGCATTAGTGGACGTGGCACTTCCCAGCAAAAAATTTGACAATACCTTAAAAAGTATTTGCCATATAATGACTTACTTCTGTGATTACCGTATTTTGTTACTCGTTTACAAAACACATTACATTAGTTTCCAAAAAAGGAAGTAGTAATGGAACTAGTTCTTTTTGTTAAAAGAGACTACTGTACTAATGGTACTCATTATTTCTTACAGTAATTAATGTAATCAATTCTTAGTAATTGATTATAAAAGTCTCATGCTTGTTAAAATCATTAAGTTGGCAATCTAGTTGGGAAGTACTTCTGCCAAAACTGCTTAATTCCACACTCTATTACCTTTTCATAATTTTTTTGGTGGGTTCATACACAAAACCGATATTCGTCATCGCTAGAGAAATTTAATCGGTGGTTGCATTTTTTAATAAATGTCAATATGATAAGAGCCAGTGGGTTTGACAGTATCTAGATAATTATCATAATAAGAAATTTTTAATTTTGTTTGTACGAGAAATTTGATAGAAAAGAGCGTAAGCGAAATAGGAACTCACATGGTCATGGTTGTTGAGAGAAACATAAAATTCAAAAGTACACCTTTAATTAAAAGTACATGTGCATTCATCATTGTATATTTAAATAAAATTAGCGGAAGTCATTGTGAGTTTCTCTAATATTAATTCTCATGCGGTTTTTATAAGGCATAAGCTTGCTTAAGCTAATGACAAAAATCTAACGAAATTCCTGTCAAACGCTTAAGCAGCCCATTGAGATAAATTTTGGGCGACTGCAATGTACTTACATAAACTTGGTAATTAAATGGCCACAGTTGCACATTTTTGTTTAAGTCGTTCATTTGCAAAAAAAATAACTTCTTTATAAATAAATAATATTGAAACACAAAATGCCACTGAAAGAACTTATTTACATGTATATACTAGCTTATTGTACCCAGCGTTGCCTGACCAGAATATATCTATATTTTAAGTATCTTTACAATCTGATTTTGTTAAAATCAAAAAGGGCCTATCCGTGTTTCGAATTTAATTGAAATCGACCAGCCCAGACTTTGTTTAAATCAATTCAGATGCATAAAAATATCGGCTTTCCTTTTACTCCGGCCCTGGTCGGCTTTTTATTTTACCGTGTGGACGCATGCAAAAACAAACATCACAAACGCGTCGACCGATTTCGTGCAAACTTTAGATAAACCATCTACACGACCATACGAACAAACCCTAAAAAAAGTCACTTGCAACGATTTTTTGTATATATAGATTTCATAGCAGTCACATATCGCACTTGATCAACAAGAGGGTATTAACTCAAAATTTTAAAATTTTCAGTAGAGTCAAAAAACTGTTTGTGGCCACATTTTAACAGAATTTAAAAATTCAAATATACCATAGGAAGTAAATTCGATTTAAAAATATATTTACATCGTTTTTCCTAGAAATCTGTGCAAGTATTGCAAAAAAAATAAATTTTTTGAGTTAATACCATTTTTCTGAAATTTTTCGATCATAAATGATACAAATTTTATCAACAAGACAGTATCAACTCAAAATAAAACCAAATTGAAAAGAGACTCAACTCAAAATAATACCTTTTTCATGAAAATTTACGAATCAGTTCCATGTTAACTTTTGTATTAACTCGAAATAATACCGTTTTGTTGAAATAAAGGTAATCACTACATTATCATGAATATGGTCTCAAAAGTGGTTTTCGAGATGAAAGAGTAAACGGAATACGTTGAAATTTTTACAGTAGATAGATGTTGTTAGCTGATTTCTTGAAAAAAGTGATATTTCAAAAATTTTGAGTTAATACCCTATTGATCAAGTGCGATATGCATATTTAATTTTTTTTCAATTAGTTTTCAGAAAAAATCGATAAATTAAATTACAATTTTTTTTCTTTCTTAATATTTTTAGCAAACAGTGTGCATAACTAATTCTTCAACAAAATTAAAAATTTTATCGCGTAGTGTGTTGAAAATGGACAAAAACTTAAAAAAAATATTTTTTCTACATTTTCTATTAAATTAAAAACAAAAAATCTATCACTGAAGGTGATATATTAAAATTTTTTCTTTATGAATGTATTATGTGCAACACAAAACTCAAACAATTGAAACTTGACGAGAAGTTTTCTTAAGTACATTATAGTTTGCCATACATGATTTTGTATTTATACCAATTGTTTACGTTGGCTTGTATACATTTATATTTATTTCGGCAGCCACTTAAGAGAACTTAAGCCAGCTTACTGACATTATAGATATTATTTATTTTTTAAAAATCAAATAGACATTTAGTATTAATTGAATGTTAAAATTGTTACGTTCATAGTTCACAATCACCAACCCTTGCTCGGTACATGTGTTGAGTATGGTAAAAAGCTTGAAAACTTTCTTTCCGAAAAATTTACTGGACATTGTGATCTTAGATAATATCCAGATATATAACGATTATTTTAATAATATGTTCAGTCACGGCCCCTTTTTACAACTTGGAGTCATGGAAGTCACTATATATGTATATACATTTATAGAATATTTTTAGTATTGTTAACTCTCTTGAAGTGCAAAGTACCTTACAAAAACTTTAAATTCCTTCTATAGCATTTGTAAACATAACTTGCGATTGAATATTTGTTTTTTGTTATTATTTTTTTCATTTTGTTGTTGTTAAACAAGTCACGTTTGCCGTAGCTGAAAGATAATAATAAAAACAATATGGGCAAAAAATGAATCTATACTCTTCGCCAATAAAAGTGCACAATTAAATAGAAATCAGAGTTCGTCCACTTTAGCAATAAGTTTTCTGTAGAAAACACAGAATATGAGTAAAACCTAGACATTCCATTTCTACATGGAGGTCATTAATAAGATCGCCGTATTAATTTCAATTAATTTCTTTTGCATTGAGTAATTAATAATGCTAATTCTTTTAAGCATTAACTTTAATTTGAATAATGGTAATGCTTTTTAATGAAAACGTTTTATTGTTAATTAGTTATAAAACAAACTTATTACCACCATTAACTAATTAATTAATAGTTTCAAAACAGACCGACCATACCAGCCAGTGAAAATAATCAAATCTATCTATAGAAGCGTTAAGGTTTGTTTATTTGGCACACAGCTATTTGAAGCTACTGCCATCATAAATTTATGTTTAATAAATTTAATGGTTAAGTTCTTTGTTGTTATTTACAAATAATTCCAATAAAATTGCAGTGACTGTTTACTAAAATGTTATTTTCAATTTTAAAGCCAATATGAATGAAATCTTGTTAAGTTTTATTAAACCTTGCATTTTAAAAAGCGTTTTATAGAAAATAGTTTGACTTTGAAAACTAAAATGAATTGTTTTCAATTAATGTATGCACTTACAAAGTCGTATTTTGTTTAATTAATACTGAGAAGCTTTTTGATTTCTAGAAACTGACATCCAATTGATATTTTAACTGGAAAAAAAAAGATTTATTAATTGCGAAATGCAAATATGTAACACTAAAAGTTAATGCTGTTTTTGCCCGCAAGCTCAATAAGATGTCACAAAGTGTGTTATGTTTGAATAAAACAAAAAGAAAAGTATGCGAACATAAGTGGAACACCTGTCTTGATTGTGTTGGTAGAGGTGCCAACATATTCGTCAACTCCTATCCGCTCCATGAATTTAGAAAAAAAAAATACTGTTTTAAAAAAGCAGCAGTACAAACCTTTCGAAGCCTAAATTAAAAAAGAAGATAATTAGTGTTATAGCGCAGTCGTACTGAATTAGTTGGTCAAAGCGCCACAGCGTGAGGTAGCTGGATAGTTGGTCGGGTTAAAGGTGCATGTTTGCTAATCAAGTTACATAAGTCTGTAAAGGCGTATGTTAAGTAAACAACAGATCGTTGAAATTAATCTAGCCCAGATTCACAGAAGAAGAAGTAAAAGAGAATAAATGAAGTCCTACAGAAGAGTAAAATATAAACAAGTAAGAGTGCTATATTCGCTATGCCGAATCTTATATACCCTTCACCATCTATATAAATCACCCTATATAATTAGTGAAGTAACGTTATTCAAAAAATCAAATATTGGGATGACAGAAATTTAAAAAATAAAAAAAATGTTGGTACTGCATATATAAAATTTTACATAAAAATGACACCGGATCTTAATGGGTTAAGCATTTTTTTAAAATTTTAGTATTTCATTAAAGAACTCTTCAAAAGCTTTAAAATGATACCCATATAGATATTTCAAAAAAATTTGGAAATTAAAAATCCGTTGCTCGGAAAATATGGGCGAACGCTAATTTTTTCACTTAATGTTTATTCTTATTTTTTTATTTCTTTATCGCCCCATGTATTTATTTATTTGGTTGGAGTTACTTGACATGAAAAAATTGTGTTTTGCCTGCTGCCTCGAAGGACATGGACCGATCATGCTGGTTTCCAATAGCACCTCTTTCGACAATATATCTAATCGACTGACATATATTTCTTTTCTAACACAGACGGACATCGCTCAATCGACTTCGCTATGCTGGATATTGTAGAAATTACACACGGAATGGTAAACTTAGATGTACCATTTTTCCACTTTTTGTGTTTTGTACCCGTTGTTCAAAAATGTAGTGTAAAATCACAGTTTTATATAAAAAGTTCAGAGGCCCATAACATAACATTTTCTAAAAATTTGTAGATTCTCTATTCCCCTGTATAATTTTCTTTTTGGTTGGTGAAGCTTGAAAGGTGTATAGAGGGGAGTATTGCTCGGGGACATTCGATTTGAATCTTAGCTGACTGAAAGTGACAGGAAAGACCTCAACTGTGAGTTTACTCCCTACACGGCTTGTTCGGCTAAAAACCGTATTTTCTCGTTAATGTGTAGTGCGTTTCACTCGCCAATGAACCACAAAGGGATGAGCGTACGAAACTACGGTTTTAAAGAACAAGTTCCTGATTTTATCAGAATACATTGCTGGAGTAACGAAAAAACAGTGGATCGATGCTTCTGATGTTGATATCTTAAAAAATTTGAGAAGTTCAAAGGCCCGTCACTCGGAAAATATGGGCGAGCGCCAGTTTTTTCACTGATGTCTTTTCTTATTTTTTAATTCTCGCTTTTTTAATTATCGCCTCATATATTAGTTTTTTTTGTATTGGAGTTACTTCATTATTCCAAATGATATGGAACAATTAGAGGCAACCGTGGTATTTTGCCTTAACTATCAACCGAGAGGAAAGTTATAACGAAAAATGTATGTATCTGGCTCTTGGACTTATTTTCAAAATCGTGCAGATGGATGATAAGCAAATCTCTCCAAAACAAGAGAAAATATTATGTCTTCTGCTGGATTACATTGAAGTTTTATTTTGTTCAGTGTTTTTTAATTTTCTACAATAAATGAAATACGAAGCAAATTTTTTAGATTCGGTCATTTCTAAAAAGAGAGGGAGAGAGAGAGAGTGAGATATGCGGGGTTTCAAAATATCTTCTTTAGAATATGCGTAATTATGCATAATTATAATAAATCGTTTTCGTGTTTTAAATAACTGTTTTTGCTTTAATGTTTAGAAATGTATTTGCAAAAGCTTAAAAAATCCTATCACAACAATAGTAATGATTATGTGATGATAATGATGATGATGATAACTTCGTTCAGGGGCATTACTGCTGATGCCGGCAAAATAAAACAGATCAAGTTGCCAGCTAAAATGCAAAGCCTATAAGAAGAAACAAAGAATTACTTGCCACAGAGGGAAGCAAAAGCAAATCATGCTTTTAGAATATTGTCCATTGTGTTCTACTTTTATACTGAATAGCGAGCTGTTGCTACCTTAAGTAAGCACCATCATTTTCATCTTAACTTGGCAAAAAAAAAAAAAATAAATAAATAAAACAGACAGAGACAGTCAGACAACGACAGCAAAAAAAACGAAAGAATTTGCAACATAAGTAGTAAATTGAAAAGACATAAAAAAGAAAACAAGTATACAACAACTACAAAAAATAATAATAAGAACAAGTGACACAACATGTTACGACAAACAAAAAACGACTTAGCACAGTGAAGACCCGCTAAAGCGAAGCTGTTTTTTTTAACTCTTCTTTTTTATTTTTATCTTTTTAAGAAAATTCTGAAAATAGCAAACAGAAAATAAGAAATGAAAACAAGTAAGAGATTTGGCCGAATTTCCTTATATACGCTTCACCAAAAAAATTATGTTTTTATTTGACTAAAATATTATTTTTTGCCTGAATATTTATATCTTTAATATAATGAATATATTTAGCGTTAAGTTGAGGTGCTTATTTGTCACCTTGGAGTCTGTTCTGCACTTTCCTTTGTTAAAGAATCTATTGAAATATAAAAAGAGCGAAAAGCATGGCCCTTAGTAAGCTGAGCTTTCGCTCAAAGAAATATTCTGCAGATGTCAGATATTTGGTGTTCAGCCACATTTACACAATTATAATATAAATAATAATATATTTTTTTCGAAAGAGGAGTGTAAGAAAACATCTAAAATGATGATAGTTTTATTTTTTTTTTTTTGCATTTCCGGTTTTTAATGAAATTACAAATTTTTTATTGCAAATTGTCGTGAAAATAAATGTTTTTTGATGAAACTTTAATCGTTAAGTGAAATTCAATTTTTTTTCTATAGTTTTTTCTGAATTGTTGGATTTTATGAAACCTTTAATTTTCAATGCAAAAACAATTTTTTAGCAAAGTTTAATATTTTTGGTGAAAATGTAATATTTTGTTAATATTTATATGGTTCAGACATATTTCAATAACCTGGTAGTTTATAGTTTTTTTTCTGAAATTTCGGTTTTCATAAAACAAAGCCAAAAAAAAAAACAGCAATAACCAGCAAAAAATCAAAATTAAATATAAAAAAATAAGGAAAAGAGAGACGTTCGCCTTTTAATTGAACCTTCTTCGAAACTATGTCTGAAAGAAAAGTCATAAGTTAACTTTAGTTTATCTGGTTACTTGGCAAATACTTGGAAAATAAATAGTGTATAAATAACAAACGGAATGACAAACTTTAAATACCCATTCCATCTGTGGTAAAGGGTATAAAAAGAGTAAAAGTTTTGAATGAAAAAAAAAAAGAGAGTGAAAGCAAAACTTTACGATTTTTTTTAAGTATAAAATGCCATATCAATTACTTGTTGAAAGAATCAAGAAATAAGCAGTAAGAACAATTTTTAATCTCTTAAAAACAGCTGTTTTTCCCAGTCGTTCAAATCTTCAATATAAATTATGTACACAAAATGAAATGACGAGCACTTTTTTTGTCAATTCATTTTAGTTGCAAATGTTAAAATTTATAAACGACTTTGATGATTTATCTTTGCAGAAAATATATAAACTGATACCTGTATTTTATTGAATTTTAGTTTTATAAGAGATTTAATTTTTTGTGTAAGGTGGATTTTTTTTATTAAATATCACAAATATGTGCCAGATCTTCTTTTTTCAAAATATTCCCCATCAAGTTCTTTAAAGTCTCACGGCGATCAAACCAATTTTGAAAGCAGTATTTTCATTCTAAAGAAATTAAACAAATTTTTGTGTGCCAAAAAAATATATGTGGCACATGTGTAACTGCTGGCGTTGCCACTATAGCAAATGATTTGTATACGCCCCCTGTTTTTATTTTATATTTTTTTTATTTTTTTTAATTTGTTTAACCACTGGTAACCGAATTGGTTTATACAAATCAGAGTAAATAGTCGTGGAATGGGCTTTGAATCGTAAAGTATCTACGTGACTGGTCCTTTCTTTCTTTCTTTGGAATCCAAAGTCTGCAATATTGTGTTAATGCAAGGGTATGAAATGAAACGCGGGTCATATCTTGCAGTGGGTGTTGGAAGGATTTTGCAATAATTGTCATGAAGCGAATAGCGTCCACAATAGAGGCTTGCAATGCAAATCTAAATGGCGGCATTATGCAGTAAAGTTTGATACTCAAAAGTTGATCGAACAAGCAAACTAAATCTCTTACTGAATTAATCCAAACGAAAGTCATAAGAAATCATGACACTTACGTTTACATTTGTGGACTAATTTAATTTTTATTAAATTATTATTTGAACTGTGAATATTAGTTCTTGTTTTCTTTGGAAACGTCCGCATACATTTGTAAAACAAATTTTCTTTCCAAAAAAGATTTTTAGAAATTTAAAATAAATTAACTTAAGCCAAAATAATTTCAATTCATTTATAATATTCACAGTTCAAATAATAATTTGATAAAAATTAAATTATAAGCACGCACGGCACAGCGCGCATTCATGCTTACCTCATAACGATCAATATGATACTGAAACAGAATATATAATGTTGTGAGTAAACAAGTAAAGAGGACTGAAAAAACAAAATTTGCATTCGTGTTCAATCGATGATTGGAACAAAAGCAAAAACAAATGTAAAACACGAAATATAGAGAGAACAGTAAAGAAATACGTTGGTTTATGTGTAAATTTCGTCTAACCAAATTAATGTTAATATAAATAATCTCGTATTCTTATTTACAAGTTGGTTAAATAGATGATGTTTATAAAGTACACAACTAAGGTGGATAGATGCAAAGAAAGGTCGTAGCGGTCCAGAAAGTGCAGCATTTCATTCTTCTAGCGTCTAATTTTTCTTGTTTTTTTTTTTGTTTTTTTTTTTAAGTCCGCATACATTTGTAAAAATAAATTTTCTTTCTAAAAAAGATTTTAAGCCAAAATAATTTTTATTCATTTTTTTTCGTAATTGGGTCTATTGAAGATAAATGAAAAGAAAACCAAATTTATTAATTACAACTGTGATATTAAAATAAATAGAGCAATGTTTAAATGCTTTTGTAAAATTTTTTATATTATTTATTTCTAAAGGTGATATTTCTTAATTTATTACGAAATCCCTTGGAAAAAGTCAACAAAAAATTGACGAAACGTCGGGGTAAAAAATATAATAAACTTGGTTTTTCTAATATTTATCCTCAATGGGCCCAATTAGCTTATGAAAACATTAAACCAATTAACATAGTGTTAATTGGCCAATAAAAACATAAACAATAAAATTAAGCAGTTTTATTTATGTGTCCAATTTGATGTTTACTGTTCGGTGTTTTATTGGTTTTAATTTATTAGAAGCACTCGTATCAGTATATGTTTGGTTTTTTTATATTAAAAAAGAAATCAATTTCTTACTTTAACAAATGGATTTAAAAATGCATTGTTCGTTATATCAGGATTCAACTGTATATAAAGGAACGTAAGATGATGTCTGTGTTTTCGTTTACAGCACAGAATACAGCCACTCTACATTATTTACTGCAACAATATGAACTTTTTGCTGTTTTACGTTAAAGTTAATATACGTTCTGCCAGACGATATCTCCAACAACAACAAAAAATAATAATAAAACTGCAAGCATCTTTAAATGTTTGAAACTGTTGCAGGGATATTTTTCTTTTATATTCTCATTCATATTTTCGAATAACTTGGCCAACTGCCTGCTCTACATCTGTGACGAACAAAAAGTATAAAATAAAACAAAAAGTAAGCAGCATATCGTTGACAACTTAAGCCAGCCAACCTAACGTTCTACCAGTTAGCCGGTCTGACAATAAAATAATAAAACGGAACATGGTCATAAAATATTAAAAATGACAAAAGAAAAATGTGTTCATATTAAGAGGAAAAGCGCGTGGTGAGTTCATAACATACTTTACAAGATTTTTTATAAACTGGTGCCTGTCTGTAATAGTTGCAACTCCCATTAAAAAAATACCTTTAAGCATTCTTGCCACTTAAAGTCCAACAAAATTTTAAAAAGTTTTTCCACATGTCCAGAGAAATAAAAATATTAAATCGTTATTGAATTTGCTTCATACAAAAACTTAGTTGACAAAAATGTTCAAGCAGCTGATTAAATTTTTAGTTTCTCTAGGAAGAATAAAAATTGTTGCGTATAATATAATGCAGCCAAATTAAATTCTATTACACGAGGAGAAGTGAATAAATTGTTTAAAAAACATATATTATTAAATTTTTTTCTAGGTTTTTTGAGGTTCCTTACCCAAAGACTAAAAACATAACCCTTTTAATATAGCTACAATGTAAGTCTCTCCGTCTCGGGCTATTAAAGTACTCTCAAGACGTTTTCCTAGCAGGCCTAGCAGGCCTAAGATTTACCAACATTCTCCATTTATTGTATTTAATATTTTTACATATTTAACGCAGATAATTTCACTTTTACAACACACTTGCAAATTTCATTAAAATTTTAGGACAATATTTTGAAGCGCTTGTGCCAATTTAGTTAAGTTGAAGCGCTCGAATAAAATACAGATAAAACCACTGTCAGCTGAGAAAAATATAAATTTGTTTTTTTTTACCCGAGTCAACGGTGGCAGCTTTAAAAACACTCGGCTGCCAAAAATAGAGAAGTTGTAGTAGAAATATGAAATTCGGTACAGATATTTTTTTCGTTAAAAGAAACATTTTGACGAATTTTGGTAAAATTCAAATAAGTTCCACGCCTACCGCCCATACAATCAGAAGTGAAAAAATGCATTAACTTGGTAATTAATGGTTTAAGAAGAACGAAATTATGTACCACCTGCTTATAGAAATAAATATTAGGACAAAATTTAATGAAAATTGAACAAGTGCCACGCCTATCGCTAAAGCAATCAAAAGTGAAAAATTTCAATAACTCGGGGACTAATGGTCCAAAAAAAGCTTAACTTTCTATACACTGCTTGTTAATAAAAATTAAATAAATTTAGACAAAAATTTTATGAAAATATAACGAGTAACACGCTCACGCATTCTTAAGTAACAATTGGCAATATCACGAAAGTTTATGGTACGAGAAGTGCAAAACATAACATAAATTTTAAGTGTTGATATTTTCAATAAAAAAATGTATCATAAATAAATTTATTTTAAAAACCATTTTTTAATAAGGAAAAAATTTTAGAACACTTAATACCTTAAATACGACTTATTCACTTAAGCTATCATATTCCTCATCACTCTATTCATACTGAATTTCTACTAATATATTTTTAACAGCATTATCATGTTCTTTTTATAATCTGCTTTTCGATTGATGGCATAAATTACCATGTTTCTTTTAGAAGATTTTCACAGTTGCAAAGTTTTATTTCTTTTTCACTTTAAGGAGTCCTCAAAATGAGTGCAAAATTTCTTATAAGAGAAGGATCTACTTCAGTTATGTTAGATTGTATTTCAATATTTTTAAAAAATGTCTGGCCGTGTTGCTAATGTTAGTGGTAATAATATTGAAATTTTTTCTTTCAATTCGGATTAAATTTTGGCAATTAAGTGGCAGTCTATATAAAATATGGAGTATACATTCAAAAAAACTTAATACATCCATGTAATGTTGATAACCCATACTTAGGCTGCTTTCATTGCATTATTTCTAATGAAAATTTCAAATAATTTACTAATTTTTGACTTGTGCGTCAACTGAAATTGTTTAAAATCTTATGCCGGGGGGACGCGGGGGAAAAATTTTTATATATTTTTTGATATATGTACATGCTTGCAAAAATATTATATCAAAATTTCAGAAAAGTCTTTTTTGGTCTTTTTTTTTAAAGTCAACTTGAATTATAAGTTTTAAATATTATCTTTTTTTTTGCTTTTGTTTGCATTTAGAATAACGGTATATTTCAGATGAGCTAATATTTTTGCTGAAATATATTATAACCATATCTTTAGATTCCCAGAAAATTATTTTATAAAAAATCATGCTATTCTGCCTTCACTTAATACAAAAAATTATCCGCTAAATTATGCATTTTTTGTTGAATTTTTCCTATATATTTTACATTGCTGAAAAACGGTTAACTGCGAACCGCCATAACTTTTTTAAAAATAAATATAAATTTTCGATTTTTCTTTTTGATTTGAATTGCCTGAAGTGCTCTTAATAAGACGTAATTAACACATTTGGCATTTTACTTTTTGTCTGCTCTCACGATACGTAACGTAATCTGCAAAATTATAAAGAGTTAACTTTTTTTATTTTAAAATTTTCTAAGTGGGTGGGAGGTGGTTAATCTTTTTTGTTTAGGAAACCTTGGCTGACCCTTTTTGAAATGAATTCATATAACTTGGTCATATTATCTAGCTGAAGGTTGTATCTGGCTTGCTTGGCCGCTCAACTTACAATTTAAAATTTTTTAAACCCTGCATTCTAGTGAACAAGGGGAATGGTTTAAAACTAAAAGGATAACGGTAGACCTTTTCATTCGTATGTGAAAAGAGCAGATTTTAATAATTGGATCCTTTTAAATTAAACAGCTTCTTATATGCGAAAACAACACAATGTCACTCAGCGCTCCAACTTATTAAACATATTAATTTTGATATACAAATTCTTTTCATCCTTAAAAATTGTTTAATGAAAGCAATCTTTTAAGTCAACATGTAAATAAAAAATTATTTAGAAAAAGTTAAAGTAAAATATTTTTACACACGACAAGGTCTTTGTGCCATTAACTGCAACAAGCGTTTATTTAATATATATTTTTAACGTTAACATGTTTGTGTATCTGCACACAAGATTATGTACAAACAGTGAGCAAAAAAAATATGGTATTCCTTAAGTTACAATTCCATATGAATTGATTTGCACTTTGGGGCTCAAATCTAGACTTTAGCGGGAATGAAGTACAGCATTTTGTATTCGAAATCAGTGATTTCTTGCCTTAAATTTTACTATTCACAACAGATGGAATTTTTTTAAAGTTTTCTAAAAATCAAATTAAATCAAACGCATGAGGGCTTAAATAGACACAGACAATAAGGTGACAACAATTCCAGTTAACTCCAAATATCTTTTTTCCGTGAACTCCAAACCATTACACTTTCACCGATATTTTTCATTTATTTTTCATCCCATTTGCGCACACTAAGCACAAAGGGTAAAGACTTCACACGAAAAGTCTGCAAAATTTTAATGGGTTGTGGGGCCACAAACAATGTAGAGGGAAAATGAAGCAGAACGTTACCTTTTTGGAACCCTTTTCAAAATACTTTTCGTTTCTCAGTGAGGACAGGAGTTCAACCGATTTTGACTTTCTTTCATCACCAAGTCCCACACCACCTAATAATATAGTGATTTTTGGCATTTGTTCCTTTTTCTAATGCCAGCCAATGAATAACATTCGCACACATGATGAACATTAGGCACAGTTTGCAAACATCGTCTACCTCTACAAACATCTTAGCAAGCTGACATCTGAAGCTGTTATGCCCTTTCAACAAGCCAGTATTAAACTTGCTATATAAAGAGATTTCAGTCGGATCAGAATTTTTGCTATGGATTTAGTGCATAAAATGACGAAAAAGTTTTTTTATACCTTACAAATTATAAATGCAATCTCTAATTAATTAAAAGCCCATTTTGCTCCAACGAGCGTAAAAACTATTTTTATTATTTCTTTTTTTCCTCACTGTTTATGTTTACACATATGTACACGCACATAAACACATGCACACATTTATTTTATTTTCTGTGTTTTTAAAATCCTCTTCCCCGCTTAAACTTAGTGTAAATGTTGTTGGCAAGTTATATCGTATGTTTAGTTTCATTTTCGTTTAAAAAAAATTGATGACGATGACTTTTGAAGATGTTCTTTTTAAACCAGAGTCTTTTTAAATGCTGCTAAACATGTGCATTTATCTTTGGTAATGTAGTGCTTTTTGTGGTAAGCGGCTATTAGACGATCTAACTTCGCCTCTGAGCACGACCTGATGAGAGAGAGTGTTTTGCTATTACACGATCATGCCAAGTTTGTCAAACATCAGTGCGCAAGCAGATTTTGAATAGTAAAGTTCGTATTTGTGATAGCGCATGAATTAGTTGCAACATGTTTATTTTATTTTACAACATTTATTGTTGCATTTGTTTCTACTTTTTTTTTTAATTTTTCTATAAGCTTTTTGTAAGACTTTTGCTTCAAATTTTTATTATTATAAACTTTACATTTTATTTTCCATAATTCCGGCAAACTTTCATAAAATCTTTCAAAAAGCGAATTAAAAAACTTTTTTCAGTTATTTCAAAAAGAAATAAAATAATATATTGTTTGTTTCTTTCATTTTTTATTTAAGATTTTATTCTGATATTAACAGAAGAAGATAAAAAAGCTAAACTTACAAATTGAATTAGGTTTATTTATATTCAAACTTGCATTATTATAAAAAATTCATTAATTTTTGTATTGCATTTCCGTTAGAAAAACGGTAATGATATTTAGTTAAAATAAAGCAAAATTTTTAATTGTTAAAAATTTTTATTTTACTTTTAACCTATCAATTAATAAGAATTTCAATGTAGTATAATCTACATATTCTAAAAATTTCTGAAATGAAATTTACACGCTATTAAACGAGTATAATGGCCTGATGGCAAACACAAAATATCAAAAACCTTGGATTTCATCCAGCGCCGCTGACAAACACGAAATTTACCTTATTACACAATTTTGATGGCTTGTCATCATATCAGGCCGCGCTCACAGGCGAAGTTTGATCGTCTAATAGCCGCTTTAGATAAATAAAGCGTTTTTCGGTTTTGATTTTTTACCTTTTTTATAGTTTTATAATATTTTAAAATATGTTCTTTCCTTTGAAGTTGTCTACTGTCTATTGCTAAAACTCTCACTATTATTTAAAAACTTATTAACTATAAATATAATTATTTTGAGCCAAGTTTTCTCCAGAAAAAGTGTAGAAAATGACAGAGAAGCGTAACATAAGTTCATAAATTCAAAAGACCTTTTTAAATTTTTTTTGCATAATTCTGAAGAAATTTTCTGATGCATTCCTAACTTTAAAAAAAAGTCAAACAGTCGTAAAAATCGCATCAAACAATAAACAGGAATTGCTGGCCAGAAACAATGACAACTATTCTGTTAATTGTCTGACAATCCAACATCAGACTTACTTCTTATATAAAAAAACGATTATTTTGGGATAAATTCACTATTGAATATTGAGAAAATTAACTTTTGATTGTCCAAAAACTAAACGTGGGGAACCCTTAAAATTAAGTTTTGTCACGGAGCACTCCCATTTTTTATTATTTTTCTTTTTTTTTTGTTATAAAGAAATATATCTCGGACACGCGAACTTTTTTAGACACTTAAAAGCTTCCACTAACACCTACAAAAGTATGCTGCATGTGTAGCTTATCTCTTAAATACATTTAAAATTAAACATTCTTAATTTTTCGATACCTAGTTTCAGTTTTCTAAAATGTGGAGCATGTATAATTATCTAATATTTTATATATTTTTAGGGTTCGGTACATAAAGTATACAAACGTAACTTTATTGTTTCGTCACAATGTCTGTCCGTCTATCACAGCTCTCTTTCTCTGGAACCCTAAAGGGTGGACTATCACAGAAGATGTATTAATTAATGTAGCCGCTACAACAAAAAATACTAACAATTTAAGGGTGTTCTAACACAACGGGGCCTTCAGGACCTAAGTGAGTCGGCTTCCTCACGCCTACAGCCTGTGCAACCTAAGGGTGTTCCGAAAGTAACGTAATATTCAAAACATATTGTTATTTTTTAACCTGTGATGGGCCGATACATCCAATTTACAAATTTGGAATTTTTCTTTGTAAGAAACTCCCCAGTATTTTATTGCAACAAGAAATTGACGCAACAAATTAAAGTAATGCTGATTTAAAACGTCATGTCATTCAAGTTTAAGATTTGAAAATAATCTGTTACTCACACTGATTTTAAGTTATGCATTGTACGATGGATGTACTTTATAAAGTCTCTTATCGGACTTCATGCAACGTAAAAGTTATAATGATAAAGTCAATTATTTTTTTTTTTTTTTTTTAACAAAAAGAAATTTGAAGAATATTATATTGTTTCCTTAAATATTTGTTGTTTTAATCTGTTTTATATACAAATTATCATTAATTCACACCTAGTTTCAGCAGCGGGCAAAAAACAACGAATGCTTCTTATTTTACTTCAACATCAAGTCAAAAAATTGGCGCTCGCCCATATTTTCCGAATTATGGACCTCATAAAAAAGTACGATTGCGCATCATATTTTTTAAGATATCAATATGGGGTATGATTTAAAAGCTTTTGAAAAGATTTTTTAGGATATACTATAATTTTTTATAAAAATGCTTAACTCATTAAGAGCCCATGACATTTTTATGTAAAATTATATATCAGTTTTTTTCTTATTTTTATTTCTCTCTCACCCCAATATTTGTCTTTTTGATTGGAGTTACTTTGCTTAACTAGATTTACATTAATGGTATATTAGATTCGGCATAGCCGAATATAGCGCTCTTATTTGTTAATTTTATATTTTATAATTTTTACTAAACAGGGCACAAACTTTGTATAATTTTAAATTATCAGCCTATAATAATTTTAAAGATCAAGTTTAAAAACGTCTCTATGAGTACAGCATTTTATTTTTAGAATTTTTTTTCTTGCAGGGGCCATAATTAATTACTATTGTACTTTCTTAAAATTGTCGCCGTTTTTCCTTAGTTTTTGTGTGTTTTACTTGCCCAAATTTGCTTTGGTTTATTTATTTATGAAAATATTTAATGCCATAGATTTATTTTTTTTTTTTACACTTTTCTCCCATTTACTTACACACAGAAAGCGAAAAAGCCATTTTAATTTTTTATTAAGTTTAAATTCAACTATGTGAAATAAATAGCTCTGATAAGTTATGATTTACTTACATACGTCATGTGTACGTATTGACTATGTTTTATTTTTATTTACCCAACTTAATATTATTTCGCCTTCACTTTCACTTCGGAATTTAAGAAAAACTCATAAAAACTAAATTAAAAGAATTAATTTTCAACATTGAATTCTATCTGTTCTTAAGTGTCAAGGTCAGTATAAAGGAGAAAAGAAATAAAAACCAAAAGTATATAAATAGAACTACAAACAAAAAATCTAATTACCTTTAGTATAATACTTATTGTTGCTGTTGCGTTTAACTTTACAAGCAATAAAGAAAAACCTTTGAAGGAAATCTTTATTTTATTATCCTGGCATAGACCTACACACACGTATGTACATTAACTAAATCATTCACATGGACAACAACGTGAGCACAAAAGAAAATTCCAAACAAATAATAAAAGTAAAAGAAAAAAAAAACAATTCTCAACATGTCCAGTAATGAAACATAATGGAATATTAAATTTTAATGCAAGAACAAGCAGAAGACGTAACAAAAAGCGCAATATAAACCGGAACTTAACAAACCCAAATACAAAAAAAAATAATAATAAAAACAAAAACAACAAAATTAACAGCAACTACGTAAATAGTATTCAAACTCCTTAGGGGGTTGCACTCGTTCGTACAAAATATACGCCCAAGCTGTATACTATTAAAGCTGATTCTTCAGCAACAACAACAATTATCATTAGAAAGACAGCAGGATAAAAAACATACAGCTGAAAGAACATAAACGTGTTTGGCATTTTAAACTTTATTTGATTATGTTTTGTCTTTTCTTTTTTGAAGAGTTACTTGTACTTAACAGAGCTTTTAAAGAATACTTTTGTTTTTAAGTTTCAATAATATGTATTTTATGTATGTTTAAAAAGACAAAGGTCGTCATTCAGAGAGTTTGCCTTATTGGTGATTTTGCACCGAAAAATTGTCTGCGTTAAATTATAATTATTAAACCATTTACCACAAAAAGTGGAAAAAGGGTATAACTAAGTTTGTCATTTCGTTTGTAATTTTTACAATATCCATTTCCGACCCCATAAAGTATATATATTCTGACTTCTTACAAAGTATATTTATATTAAGTATATGCAAGTCAACACAAATACAAAATTTCATGTATTATGTCAAAAAACAGTTCAGAGACGGTAAAGTGGCTAACATTTTATTATTTTTCTAACTAAAAAATTAATATGAATTTTTCTTAATTATTATAAAAAAAAAGTAAGAGAAATACCTCTAAATGACTATATCAATGTAAATTTAAACAAAAATTCAATAAAAGGATGTTCAATGCAACTTGAGTTCGAAAAGTGTAATTTGAATATTTCGTTTACCATCCCTGATAGAACATAATAAAAATGAAAAAAACACGTAAAAAACAAGAGCAAAATAAAAATTGAAATAAATGTAAACAAATTTTGACACAATACATGATAAACACGCACACAAATATAACTATCACCTGAGCTCCTGCATATACTTGTTATAAATATACTTTGACTTCTTATGCAAAGCGAAGTCGATTGAGCGATGTCCGTCTGTCCGTCCGTGTTAGATTGCGTTTGCTAACTTGATTTCAACAAAAATTTAAATACGCTAATCGATCAGACATAGTGTCGAAAGAGGTGCTATTGGAAATCATCAAGATCGGTTCATGTCCTTCGACGCAGCGGGCAATACACCACGCCTTTCACTAATTTTTTGATATTATTTGGAACAAAACCTCCAATGAAAAAAAACAAATATATAGGGCGTTAGAAAATTAAATATTAAAAAAAAAGGTCTATTGAAAAAATTGGCGCTCGCCCATATTTTCCGAGTAACGGGCCTCTGAAACTTTAAAACTTTTTTAAAATACCAATATGGGTATCATTTAAAAGCTTTTGAGGAGATATTTAAGGAAATACTAAAATTTTTTAAAAATGTTTAACCCATTAGGAGCCGATGACATTTTTATGTAAATTTTTTTCTTATTTTTTTAATCTCTGTCACCTTCATATTTGCTTTTTCGATTGGAGTTTCTTCACTAAAAGGGTATATCAGTTCGGCATAGCCGAATATAGCACTCTTACTTATTTATAAATAAATAAGTCCTTAAATGATTAAAAATATATTTTATAATTTATTTTTTTAAATATTCAAAAAAATATCCTTGTTTTAAAGAGCAAGCACATGTGTATGTGATGTAAATTGCACAGCTTCTAAAATTGTCTTTTCTTCTATAACTACATCATTTAATTACTAATATACATTTTAATGTATACATAAAATTGAAACACCCTCTATTTCCATAAATAAAATAAAACGTCTCTTGCATTCGAAGAAGTTTCTAGAGTTTAAATTGTCCTATAAAAAAAATAATGATATTTAATTTACTTTATTCGTGCTTGATTCCGAATAATAAATTTTCATATCGAAAAATTAATAATACGAAAAATTTATTTTATAAAGGCCCGTTATATTAAATAAATAAAAAATGAATTCATTAATTTAAACGTCGGCCTTCATATTATATCAAGAATATTAAAACAAAAGGGAACATGAGATGTATTAAATGAAAAATAACAACAAAAATATGAAGAAGAATAAAACACTTTGCAATTATAAAAATGAAGAAAACAAAAAATCTATATACAGTTAAGAAAAACACTTTTCACGCACTTCACACAAACCTTCCGTAGAAACCCTTGACATTTTTTCTGTCATTCGTTTAATAATTTTCTCTTTTTATGCAATCTATTCTCTGACGTATGTATGTATAGTTGCATTGTTGTTGCTTTTATATATACATATATATTATTTTTGGTTTGTAAAGAAAACAAAAAATAAAACAATTCCATTTGTAGTAAATTTTTTTAAAGTATGTTCTACATCTTTAAATAAACTTTACTTACTTTTCACAAGAATGTAAAATTATTTTTGCCAGCATGTAAATAAATATTTATATTGAGTTTTTTATTTTTTTGTTTCTTGCAGATAAGTCAATATAAGCCAACACGACGCGACGCGCAAAGATGGCCAAAATGGAAGTCGACGATGTCGTCGACTTAAGTTTAGGCTCTGGGCGAGATCCAGCTTTAACTATAACACCTGCAACAGTAAGAGACTTGAGAGCATTAACGCAAAATTCTGGACTGACTATAACACCTGCACCACCGCCACCAATATCAACTGCAACTGCAACAATACCGGCCACAGCAGCAGCAATCGCAAGCCTGGCTAATAACAGCACTAGCAGTACTAGCAATAACAGTAGTATTGCAAATACAACAGGCAATAGCACACCAACAACAAATAATATATCGACGACTATAACAACGGTGGATCCATCTAGTAATAGTGCAACAAATCAAATAACAAACTCAAATGCATTAAATATAACATCATCTGTAACTAACGCAGTTATGCCTACAACATCAACAACAACAACTACTACTACTACTGCTAGTACAACTGCAGCAGTAACAAACTCAAATACTAACTCATCAGGGACAGGGTCATCTGGTGGTGGTAGTGTTGTTGGTGTTAATGTTGGAGGAGGAGTTGGTTCTAGCAACGAAGAGAATAAAGTTCAACGTCGTGTACTGAGACCTCGAACTGAACCAAAATCTTATGCAGAAGCCCCAGATATTGTCTTATTGCCGGCACGGATGAATGGTCGACAACAAAATGGTAATATTGACTCTGAAACTGATGACGACGAAATGCCTCCGTATGTGCCCATTAAAGAGTTGTCACCAGCTGAATTGAAAGAGCGCGAAAAGGGATTGCGTAAGTTACGGGAAGATTTACGCAATGAAGAAACCAAACTAGTGTTACTAAAGAAGCTAAAACAGTCACAGCATGTGATGAAGGAAAACATTGTAGTCACATCGACCAGTGTATCGCCTACGAACCCGCTAGCGGCCATACCAGCAGCATTAACATCGAAGGGAGCTTTAAGTGTTACACCCACTACGGCAGTACCACTGCCAGCCCATACCAAAAGTTCACGTTCCAATTGTACTAATATTTCATCTTCGGTTAGCATAAGGTAAGAAGCAAAAGACTGATGTAATTTCTTATAAAGATTACAGAAATACTTTTTTTCTCTTAAATAGCGCCACCAATAGCCGCTCGAATACAAATAGCTCATCAACTGGTTCAACATCATCTCCTCATCGTTCAACTAATAACTCTATACTGCCCCCACCACGTTCGGCACTACCAGGTGGTGCCACCCTAACTCCCGGATCGTCAGCTTCAATTAGCATTCAACCGACATCTTCACCATCATCATCAGCGACATTATCGTCATCCACTCGTTCGAATGCTTTACCACCCCGCACTAATTTACCGAATCTCACTATAACGCCATCAGTGACTATAACGCCAACATCGGCTCCACCGTCTGGACTTAAATCACGCAATGTGAGTTGTTGTAATGTGATCGTTGCAGTAAGCGCTGTGTTGTTACATTATTACATGTTACTATTATCCTTAATCTTCTCAAACTTTAATCCTACTAAACATAATGTTTTATTACACAAATCTCTTCCACATTGACACTCGAAACATACACACAACGCTTACTAACAACAATACATACAAAAATTACAGCAATATTCTAACTATAACACTAAACCAATTCAATCACACACAATTTACATTGCATGAAAATTTCTCGCGATATTGCCATCAAAAAGTTACGGTTTTGCGGTTTTAGCAGCCATAACGAATAAAATACTGCAAATTAATCGAGACCGTTTTTATTACATTTAACTCATCTGTTTCTTTATTACAGACGACCAACTCGTCTGAAAAATTTGTACGAAAAGCACTCAATATTTTTAGTTATTTCCATATAACATTTCCAGACGAGTTGATCTCATGTAATATAAAAGCAACACATAAATATCACTAAAAGAAAAAAAATACGACCATAAATTTGTATTTATTCTTAAATATTTTTTTATTAGTTCTTTAATTGAAACATTATTGTCTGAAATTGAAGAACAAATAAAAAATCACCGTTTAGTTTTGGCTTCTGATCGAAATAGTACACGGATTTTAAGCACTTGATTATAGATACTAAGAAATTCAAGTTAGTGCGAAATTTTTTCTGTGGTTATTATAGTTGAACAAAAATTTTGCACGCAAGATTTTGATTTTAGAAATATTAATTTAAAATAACTAGAGCAAAGTGTACGTAATTTCTAACGCGTTAAATCTACAAAAATATCCTTAGTTAATCAAACAAAAAATCAAAATCTCGAAATTGTTACCACGTAAATATTTTGGCGAATTCAAGATTTCATGTTTAAAGTTCTTTGCTAGAAGAAAACTGCTGTCTGGTACAGCTGCTGTAATTGGCCAAGTGCAATTTTGAAAATAAAAAATTTTAATCATAGATGTCCATTGCTACTTTCACCCTTCCAACAATAGCCACGTAAGAAATTCTAATCACATAAAAATTAGCACCTTGGGGTTTACTTCTATGCAGTGTTGCCAAAACTATTGAACCAATTCTCGCTAGATATTACTTAAAAAACGCTAAAAACCGCTAACTAGTCGAAAAAACGCTGACATAAACTGCTACAAAAAATTTATGAACAATTTATATTTTAATACTGTTTTTTAATACTAACTGCCGTATTCATAAAATAAGATAAGATAAGATTTTTCTTAACCCTACATATTAGTTTCGTTTTGAGAACTGGAATAAATATTGGACGTTCCAATTAAGTTTAAAATTTTTTTCGGAACCTTGTAATCGAAGCAGTTTTTATTATGCCGACGGAGCCCAATAATTGTATTTTTAATACTAATGTATATTAACTAAAGAATTTGTGTGCAACACCGCTGTCGTTTATTTACTAAATTGCTGGACAGTGGAGAATTTCTACTATTTTGTATCAATTTGTTCATTAATGTTTTTAACAAATTTTTTTTGCTGATAGTCCAAGTGGAAAAACTTTCCATCACAAAATATGTTTCTTTATTAGCTGATCTGCCAACTCAACCAGATAAAGCCTGTGTCTGAATTCCAGGTAGGACGCATATTACTCCAAATAACGTAGGAGCTACTTTCTGATACGTCTATCATATTTGAAAATAAGGCATCAGTTCATCGCCTAGTCATGCGCATACATGTGTAGATAGCAACTGGTTGGTCAAGCGCATTAACTCTAGCTTTTGTTTGGCTGTTAAAGTGTTTTATTTTAGTTTTTTGCCATCATTTCTGACATAGGCTAAATAATGAAGATAACGTAAGAAGAGCACGTTTTTTTTCCTTTTTTTTTTTTTTTTTTTTTTTGAACATAGAACAATAGTTATATCTTTGATGAATTGACATACTTAACGGTTAAACTAGCATTTACAATATCGGTTTGCAATCGATTTCTGAGCTTTTATTTAGCTATATTAAGTTGATAAAAAAAACTCGTTCCACTTACGCATTACACCAGGCATGCAAAATAATCGCAAGGCAAACTCAGATAGCTCTTGAAAAATTTTATTTCCAGCCGAATTTTGATATTCAAAAGACCCGCATCAAAAAGATGTAGTATCTATTAGATTATTCCATTTTACAGCATTTATATTATTAAGCTGATTTAAAATTGTTTCGATTATTTCCGGGCTATAACCCAGTTGTTCCAAATATTGACAGACATCCTCTTTTTTTTTTATATAAATTTTATGGAAAATTTTTCATTAAACACAATTCAAAGTTATTTTGTTTTTCATGAATACGGCAGTATTTGTTTTAAGAGTTTTAAAAAACAAGGCAAAGACGGCTAATCTATTATAAAAAGTTGGAAATGCACAGTTGAGCTTACTTTGTAACAAACAAAACTTATTGTAGCTTAAAAAACGCTAAAAATCCGTCAGTAAAACTTTTTCCATCTGAAAAATTCACTTAGCGGGTTTTTTTCTAACTTCCCGCTTATGATAACAAAAAACCTCCAGTTCTAGGTGGAAAACCACAGTTTTGGCAACACTGCTTTTATGGCACGATTTTGTTTGTTCAATATTTTAAAAAATAAAAATACTCTGTTTTTAATTTGAACTTCTTTTTTTTTTTTTTTTTGAAGAGGTGCTTCGAGTATTGAACTAAATTAAAATTTTTCATAACTGTTCTAAAACCATGGTAATATCAACAACAAACATCGTATTTGATTTTAAAAATTTTGAACTTAATTTTCATTTCTCGAAATTACCGGGAATGAGCTGATTTATTTGTAAACATAGTTTAGAAAGTTCCTCTACACCAAGAGTTTCAATCTATGCAAAATTTTGCAATAACAACAATTTATTGTAAGTAAGGATATTCTCCAGATTTCAAGCCAATCGAAAATCTTTGCATAGTACGAAATAATTTTTTTTTTCTAAATTTAAATGTGCTTAAGTTCTACGAGAAATTAATGGATAAAATAATTATTAATTAAAAAGCGTTGGTATAAAAAAGAATTGAGGATGTAGAACCAAACCTATCAAAGTCGCTTCGTTCTAAGTAGAAATATCGAAGGGCTGTGGTGTGAGCATATGGGACGTTCCATATGATGTATCATCTTAGGCTGATGGCGGATTGTTCACTTCAAGCGATAATATGCTACAAACCTCTCTAATACTGTCCAAGCGATCATATAAGATAATACAATGCATTACAAGGTCATTACAGCAAAGTATATCATCGTCTATAGCGTGCGCAGTCTGACATCAGCTTTATGGAACCGTAATATGACTTGCAACCGCTGGCACATAAAAAAATCAAATCAAACTAAAACAAAAAAAAAAATAAAAAATTACAGAAGAGTGTCGGTGAGTTTCATAAATTTTCAGTTTTTATGTATAGAAGACAAAACATAGTCACTTCGATAAAGATTGATTTGCAGAGTAGGTCAGGCCTTTTTATCTTTAGAGCAGATTTTTTGACATTTTTTAAACATTTTAAAAATATTTCTATTCTTATTGAATTTAATTTAATTAGACATGGAAACTGTAAAAACTATTAAAACACGCTCGTAACATTACACTACTCTCACACAACAATGTAATAATTTTAGGGCAGAACTTTTTAACAAATTGTATATTAATATTTAGGTCTACTCTACTAAAGAACTTAAAGAATGACAATAATTTGTTATGACAAATATTTGTAATTAAACATTTATGTAACTTATTTAACGATTTCATAAAACTAACTAACCAATAAATATCATATTGTGTGTCTTGTATTGTTTATATTGAACTAACAAAAACTAAATGAAAACAAATAAGCAGCAGCCTAATGTTTCGGATAATTCAAAGGTACCTAACACCATCAGCAATTCGGTATCAATAACGCCAGCACCGCCGTTGTCATCTCAAAATCAACAACATAATGACTTGAAGGTAAATTCATCAATTTAAAGTTTCTTAACACTTTAACTCTATTATTATCTCATTTAAATTTAGAATGATCGCTTAAATTCCCGCGAAGATGTCCAAACGCCGGCACAAAGACAAGCGGCTGCCAAACTTGCTTTAAGGAAACAACTAGAGAAGACCTTACTACAGGTATTTTATATTTTCTTTAGAAACGCTCACAATTTTATGTTAATTTAAAATCATTTTCTTATTGAAGATTCCACCACCTAAGCCTCCACCACCAGAGATGCATTTTATACCAAATCCTAGCAATACTGAATTTGTTTACCTGCTTGGCCTAGAGACTGTTGTCGACTATATTACGACAAATAATAAGAAAACAAACGCAGTAGCTCAACCATTTCGCTGTGCTCAGTGTAAGATTGATTTTACACCAGTATGGAAGTGGGAAAAACAAGGTAAACTTATAATTTTTAATTTTAACAAAATAATCCCATTGATTCTTCACTACTAGCTCTCTGTCTGCGTCTATATTTCGAAATATTAATCGTGTGCAATATTTCAAAAGTAAACACTCGACTTCTAATAATTAAGTTTTTTTTTTAAGAAGCGGTCCATTAATTTTAAACAAGATGAATTATTTTTATAACAAACTAGCAGGTCTTTAAGACTTTGTCTGCGCGTCATTCCTAATTTTTTTAAAATTCAAATTTAGAAAAATGTGTTTTTAACTATTTATTTCAGAGTTCTGTAGACACCGTTGAAAATTTTCCATTTGAAAAAATCAAATGTGCTGGCAACTGTTTTAGTACCAGTAAAATTGAGTTCTTTCACATTTTTACATCCTTCACCACAGGTGGAAAAACTTAAGTGGTCATTCCGTGTTTAATTTCTAAAATATCCATTTAGTTCTTATGAATAGCAAAGTCGATTGAGCGATGTCCATCCGTGTTCGTGTTGAAATCAAGTTTGCCAAGGTACTAGATGAGCTAAAGAAAATTTAAATAAGCCAATCGATCAAAAATAGTTTTAAAAATGTTGCTTTTGAAAATCAAAAAGAACGTTACGTGTCCTTCGAGGCAGCGGGCAAAAAAACCACGCCTGACTAGTTTTTTCATATCATTTGGAATAAAAATAACTAAGTGAAAAAATTGGCGATCGCCTATACTATCCAAGTTATGGACTTTTGAGCTCTTCTTTTGAAGAGATCTTTCTATATATATATATATATATATATATATATATATATATATATAGAAGCACGTTATGACAATCGCAAATCGCTTAAGACTTGCGATGCGAGTTGACATCGATTTAAGTGTTAAGGTACCTTAACAGATTTATTAAAATACTTTTAAGACGATCTGAGTTAAATAAACAAAAATAATTTTTAAGTACTGTTCCATACCCAAATGGTGAAAATGTAACCCTATGGCTCTTGCTACAATTTCTGTCTATAGGTAACATCCCTCTATCTCTGGTCTATATCCGATAATTACGGTATTCATCAAAATATTGTGATAGGCAGGCATGTTAAATTTGCAGTGTATTTATAACTATCAGGCATGTTCTGAAAATCACTTTTTGTGAAAGTGATTTAAAATCACAAGAAAGCTGTTCTGCATACAAAACTTTTAAAATTTTTGTGATTTTAAACCAGTCAGCTAAATGCCTGCCGATTTAGTATCACTTGGGTATTTATTTTGAACTTCGCAGTAAATTAATAATATGAATACCTTAAAATGTTTTTTTTTATTGATTTTTAAAGCAAAATTAGCAATTGGCACCAAACAATTTATAAAATTATGAAAAAATTAAAGACACTTTCTATTGCAAGAAATATTGTTATTTGCTTTGTGATTTTGCATTTACTTTTTTGTTATCAGTTTTTTTTAGTTTTTTATAAAAACAATACTTTTAATTTATTTTCACTTTATATTTTAAGAAAAACACTAATAATTATCAATACATAAAAAATTTCGTCAAACTAAAACAAAATACTAGCTGTTTTCTTGTGTTTTCGAAGAGATGAAATCACAACGAAAAGTTAAAACTTCTGTGGTTTTCAGAACACCATCAAACCACAATTGTGATTTTAAAATTACAAGTGATTTAAAATCTTGTGATTTTCAGAACATGCCTGTATGTCCGATATTGCAACAAGTTAAACAAAGAGTGTCTCAAAAGCGACGTGATGTTCGCGTTCGTGGCCTTGTTTTTTAAGTTCAAGTAAAAACAAGTAAGAGTTTTATATGCTGAATCTTATATACCCTTCACCATCTATGTAAACCTAATTTAATAAAGTAACTCCATTAAAAAATCAATTATGAGGATGACAGAATTAAAAAATATAATATGTATGTACGAGGGCTGCTCTATATATTTCTGGCCTAATAGTGAAAATGCGAATATTTATAATCAAATATGGTTTTATTGTTTTTCAAAGTATTCTCCAGCATGATTTATACACTTTTGCATGCGCTCAAACCAGTTGTCGAAGCACTTTTTCCACTCCGGTTGAGACACCTCTAAAACATGGTTTTTGAACACTTCAACAGCTTCTTCTGGCGACGAAAATCGTTGACCACGCATTTTTTTCTTGATGTGCGGAAACAAGAAGAAGTCATTAGGTGCCAAGTCACGGCTGTACGGCGGATGACCCATTAATTCAACGTTTTGGCCGGTCAAAAACGCTCTGGTTTGAGCCGATGTGTGAGAGCTCGCATTGTCATGGTGAACAATGATTCGTCTTCTCTTGTTGGTTTTTCGAATTTCTCCGATGACTTCAGGCAAACAGATTGTAGTATACCACCCAGAAGTGACCGTCCTACATTGCTCAAGCGGAACAGTCGCCACATGACCAGTTTTGCCGAAGAAACAGGCGACCATTTGCTTCGAAGTGCTTCTTCCACCAACAACTTTCGTTGGATTTTGCTCGTCTTTGAAGACCCACACGGTCGATTGTTGTTTCACTTCGGGCTCATACGCATAGATCCATGATTCGTAGCCTGTGACGATCTTATAAACGTCGTTTGAAGCACCGCAATCGTATTTTTGCAACATTTCTTTGCACCAATCGACACGAGCCTTTTTTTGAGCGACTTTCAAATTGTGCGGGATCCAACGAGAACAAACCTTTTTTACGGCCAGGTGTTCATGCAGTATCGAATGTATGCTGGTGGAAGAAATGTCCAAGGATGTCTCTATCTCTCGGTATGTCGCATGTCGATCTTGCATTATGAGTTCACGCACGGCATCAATGTTCTGTGGTACAACAGCCGTTTTTGGACGACCTTCACGGAATTCGTCTTTGAGCGAGCTTCGGCCACGATTAAATTCATTATACCAATTTTTCACAGTGCTTCATCGCCATACAAAAATTTAAGTTCATCAATCAATGCACTCTTGTCGTGATAATCCACGTCGAAAGTTGTGAAAAATTATGGCACGAAAATGTTCACCAGTTAATTCCATTTTTTTCTATATTATTTTTTTAAGTTACTGTAAACAACACAAATAATGATCGAAAGTCAAAACGTTTTGAGTACGATTATGCTTAAAAATGAAACTTTCCAATGGAAATGTCAGACTGCACTTGGCAGCACTCAGTGTTGCCAGGCCAGTACCTCGTTTCTGTATTTCTCGCATCGTAAAAGTTTTCACATCAAGTGTGAAACAAAAAATTTCATCGTTTCTCGATTTGCGAGTAAAAAGTGTTTCTGGTTCTTAATGCGAAAACAGACAACATTGATTCTGTTTTTACTGGAATAATTCCAGTACTAGTGTCAAATAAAAACAAAACGTCAAAATAAAGAAATAAATTATCAAACAATATAAAAGTTAATAAATAAAATAAGTTTTAGATAATATAGCGAAAAAAATGTATAGTGTGGTCTTAATAATAGCTAAAGAGAATGATCGGCGAAATATTATTAAATTTTCTATTTTGTAAATAAAATACAAAACATAAATAAATGCATGAATATTTATTGATAATACTTTTTTATTATTAAGTTAAATTGCTTTTTACCTTTTCGTCTGAATTAGACTCCATGTTTACACAAATTTAAAAATATATTTTTAATCTTACTCGTTTTCGCACTGTTTTTAAATGTGAGTTGTTTTGACAGTTCTTGCGTAAAACTTTTCACAAAATATTGGTACAGAAACACTTTTTCTCGCATACTTCCAATAACTGTTGGAAAATAACTTAAATGACATATAGTTCTCGCATTTTAAAGATACAGAAACACTTGTGTGAGAAAACCCATTTTTTGTTTCAATTTACATCGTTTTTCTAAAAATTCAGTTGTTTCATGCGAAAACTTTTACGATTCGAGAAATACAGAAACGAGGTACAGAAATATATATAGCAGCCCTCGTATGTATGTATATACATATATATATATATATATATATATAACATCAGCTGTTAATGGGTTAAGTATTTTTAAAAAATGTAAATATTTTAATTTGTAGTTTTAAATAAAAAATATTTCATGAGAATATCATGAAATATTTAGATTTGAAGGAATCAAGCACGATTAAAGTTAATTAAAATCAAAAAAATCATATTGATATTTTCATAAAAATGTTTGTACTTTTTTAAAGATCTCCTCAAAAGCTTTAAAATGATACCCATATTGATATTTTAAAAAATTGAAAATTTTAGAGCCCCGTAACTCGGAAAATATGGGCGAGCGCCAATTTTTTCACTTGATGTTTTTTTCTTATATTTTAATTCTCTATCGCCCCATATATTTATTTTTTTCGTGTGATTTTGAGAACAGGAACAACTCTCACGTGTTACCTAAAACTGTGATTTTCAGAACAGGGCTGATTGTATTTTTTTTAACCGACTTAAAAAAAGAAGGAGAACAGAACTAAGTTTTTCTGAACCGGTTTTAAACATTTTTGGTAATTTAATAGATTATGCTTTTAAATTGGTCCTGTTTTAAATACTCTTCATAATCTTAAAAATTATTATGAACTGTAAAGGGCAGAAGTATAAATATTTTTAATTATAAATTAAAGGGTTTTGCAATAGTTGATGTATATGGCCAAACAAAACTGTTGAACCGTTACAGACTGACGATTTAAATTTACAAAGAAGTATATAATTTGAATTGGGAAATGAAAGGTAGGTCGCTCTAATTTAATATATATTGCCAAACTGTTGAACAGTTAAACAAGTTTAAAATTTAAAGATGAAAAATAAGGGTGTCCCAATAGATAATGTTAATTAATGTATGTGGCCATACTCTTAAACCGCTATATACCGACAGATGAAATCTGTTTTGGATTTGGGGTTTTTTTTTCAAAAACTGTTTTAAGCTGATGGATGGTACCATCGTGTGTGAACCGAACTTGCACAGGTTTTTTTTAATCTTTCCATTTTCATTTTATAGATTTATATAAATTGCTTTTTTATTATTAATAATATATTTTGATTTCAGGCAACAAAGAAGCTAAAGTTATATGTGAGCAATGTGTTACGACAAATGTTAAAAAAGCTTTAAAAGCTGAACACACTAATCGACTGAAACAGGCCTTTGTTAAGGCCTTGCAACAAGAACAAGAAATTGAGCAACGCTTAGCCACTCAAAGCAGTCCCTCCCCGGTGGATGCTCATGTCGCTGCAAGTTCTGTACTGTCTCAATCTCAGAGTCATTCTCAACAAACGGCGCATCAATCTCAGCCGCAAGCAGCTCATGCTGCATCGACGGCAGCTGCTTTGGTTAATCTTCCACCTTCTGTAACGGTTATACCCACCAAGTGTCAAACTCCAACTCCGAGTATTACGCCACGTCCTACACCACCACCAGCTAATCAACCGACACCTCCACCACCCACAACGCCACGTTCATCGCGAAGTTCTTTATCCCATCAAGCTCTGCCGAGTCCTAGTACACCCACACCCAGTCAAATGCATCACCATCAGCAACACCAGCATCAACAACAACAGCAGCAACAACACCAGCATCAACAACAACAGCGCGAAAGAGAGCGAGAAAGAGAACGCGAACGAGAGCGTGAAAGGGAACGAGAACGTGAGCGTGATCATCATCGAGTTGAACAGCAACAGCAAAGAGCTGCTGCAGAACAGCAACAACAACAACAGCAGCAGCAACAGCAACAATATGACAAATATTCAGCCGCTGCTTTAGCTGCCGCCGCCCAGTTAGGTGCACTTAGTTTGCCAGGTCTCAACAACTTAGCTGGTTTAGGTAGCCTCAGTAATCTGGGTAACTTAGGGCAACTGGGAAATCTTGCGGCGTTAGGTGGTCTGGCTAATCTTGGTGCTGCTGCTGCGGCTACAGCAACAAATCCAGCAACAGCTGCTGCAAATCTTGGTGCCCTTGGCAATGCATCACCTGCAGCTGCAATGCAAGCGTTTCAACAACAATTATTCAGAGGTAATGTATTGCATTTCTTAAACATAAAACTTTAAAAATATGTTTAGAAATCTTTTTTATACATAAAATCGCCGAAGTATTTCAGTGCGATGTATTTAGTGCTACATTTTTTAGTAGTCCCTCTAAATGAGAGAAATGATAAATGGTGAAAGGAGAAAGATATAACCATTTTTTTTTTAGTTATTTTACTTTGCCGTCGAATATGCTATGAAGAAGTACCGACGAAGGAGGCTGCATGTTGTAATATTAATGCTGAATGTGTATTTATACCATTCAACAGAACCAGATTTGTAGTGAATGTGCTTACTATCATGACTACAGCAGCCTAGGAAAAGGCAAGAAATCTTTTAAAATTGACAAACCCGCAATTAAACTTGAGAATTTCGATTTAAAATAGATTTATTTCCAAATAGTTAAGAATTTAATTTTGAAATTAGAAAATACCATTTTAATTAAGAACTAAGATTTATTTATAAAATTTTTAAAATGTATGGAACACAGAAATGCCTTAAATGTTTAACTCTAAAAATATGTACAAAAAATTGCTTTATATAATTTTCTATCATTTTCAATAGAGGGAAATTTCAATTAAATTTTTAAAAAAAATATACAGCTCCCTTCGATCTGATTCCTTCCACCTTTAATTTGAGTTTCCGGTTTTTTTTTTTTTCATTTACTGAGGTAATACAAAGCCTTAAGTTCAAACTTAGTTTATATTAGTTAAGCCTTGTACAGACGGTTGTCAGATCTTACAATATTGTCAGAAAAATATACAGAAACGCCTAAAAATCGTGTGATTTAACAATTGTTGTCTGACAATATTGTCAGAAAATTGTCAGACTTCTACCTTACGAGGGCTGCTATATATATTTCTGGCCTGGCAACACTGAGTGCTGCCAAGTGCAATCTGACATTTCCATTGGAAAGTTTGTCATTTTTAAGCATAATCGTACTTAAAACGTTTTGACGTACGACCATTATTTGTGTTGTTAACAGTGACTTGAAAAATTAATATAGAAAAAAATGGAATTAACTCGTGAACATTTTCGTGCCATCATTTTTCACAAGTTTCGACGTGGATTATCACGACAATAGTGCATTGAGGAACTTAAATCTTTGTATGGCGATGAAGCACCATCCTATAGCACTGTGAAAAATTGGTATAATGAATTTAATCGTGGCCGAAGCTCGCTCAAAGACGAATCCCGTGAAGGTCGTCCAAAAACGGCTGTTGTGCCAGAGAACATTGATGCCGTGCGTGAACTCATAATGCAAGATCGACATACCGAGAGATAGAGACATCCTTGGACATTTCTTCCACCATCATACATTCGATACTGCATGAACACCTGGCCGTAAAAAAGGTTTGTTCTCGTTGGATCCCGCACAATTTGAAAGTAGCTCAAAAAACGGCTCGTGTCGATTGGTGCAAAGAAATGTTGCATAAATACGATTTCGGTGCTTCAAAAGACGTTTATAAGATCGTCACAGGCTACGAATCATGGATCTATGCGTATGAGCCCGAAATGAAACAGCAATCGACCGTGTGGGTCTTCAAAGACGAGCAAAATCCAACGAAAGTTGTTCGTGGAAGAAGCACTTCGAAGCAAATGGTCGCCTGTTTCTTCGGCAAAACTGGTCATGTGGCGACTCTTCCGCTTGAGCAATGTAGGACGGTCACTTCTGAGTGGTATACTACAATCTGTTTGCCTGAAGTCATCGGAGAAATTCGAAAAACCAACAAGAGAAGACGAATCATTGTTCACCATGACAATGCGAGCTCTCACACATCGGCTCAAACCAAAGCGTTTTTGACCGGCCAAAACGTCGAATTAATGGGTCATCCGCCGTACAGCCTTGACTTGGCACCTAATGACTTCTTCTTGTTTCCGCACATCAAGAAAAAAATGCGTGGTCAACGATTTTCGTCGCCAGAAGAAGCTGTTGAAGTGTTCAAAAACCATGTTTTAGAGGTGTCTCAATCGGAGTGGAAAAAGTGCTTCGACAACTGGATTGAGCGCATGCAAAAGTGTATAAATCATGCTGGAGAATACTCTGAAAAACAATAAAACCATTTTTGATTATAAATATTCGCATTTTCACTATTAGGCCAGAAATATATAGAGCAGCCCTCGTACAATAATATTGTTAGATATCTTACAATTGTGTGAACGCTTTTATTTGCATTGTCAGAACATTGGTTTACTTCCAAAACGTCAGTTGCTTTGTATTCGAACAATGTATTGTGTTTCATAATGCCGTGGTACTAAATATTTACAACGCATACCATTCCAAAATGTCGCAGACAAGTATTAGAAACAATGCAACTGAGCAACTAGCACATCAATTACTAAATTGATGCTTTGTATATGTACAAGACCTTAATACCGCAGCAAAACTGTATACAAACTTTAATATATTTTGGAAGTCAGCCATTGTTAGGCATTGTCAGTATAAAATAAATTGTAATACACTTCGGTTCACTTATTTAAAGGTACACAAAAGATCCCATATTCAGGAGCCGGTATCTTCTGCAATTTTTAACCGATTCCAGAATTTTAAACTAGAAATGGAAGACATCTTGAGATATAAACAAAATCATGATAATGGTGGTTTCTTAACTAAGGAACCTTTTTTTTATAAAAAAAAATTCAAAAATGTGATATTTTTTTTTGGGTTCACTTGAATTATTTTTAAAGTAACCCTGGAGTTAATGTCGACGTCGTTGACGGCGTTTCAACGCCGAAAAAGTTGAAACAGATTGAACTTTTACGGCGTTGCAACGCGTTGAGATTAACTGCTCTCATACAATTTCATACGATTCAACTTTTTTTTGACATTTGACGCCGTCAGCGACGTCGACATTAACTCCAGGGTAAGCGGTGATTTTTTATTGGGGACGTTTGTTTATGCAATTTATTACATTTAAATCTATCGGAAAGGGCTAAAATCGATGTTTACCGTTCTGAAGGATGTTCTAACCGCGCAATAGCTAAAAAAAATTGGACAGAAAATGTGTGGGGTTGGTTATCTCGTAAGGTTTATGAAGGAGGTAGACAATTTGATGACAAGCAGTCACTAATTCAGGCCTTTAAGGATGCTTGGAATGAAATTTCGTTCGATTACATCTGTCAATGAAAATCCGTATATTTGAAGTTATTAAAAGCAAAGGGGGTTGTACACATTACTAATAGTTCTTTAATAAAGTTAGTTAAAGTGCCTTTATTCAAGTGAACCAAAAAACCACATTTTAAGATTTTTTTTTTATAAATTCCTCAAAAAAAAGGTTCCGTAGTTAAGAAATCACTATCGACATGATTTGAATTTTATTTCAAGATGTCTAGCTTCCATTTCGATTTTAAAATTATGGAATCGGTTAAAAATTGCAAAAGATACCGGCTCCTGAATATGGGATCTTTTGTGCCTTTAAATAAGTGAACCGGAGTGTATGTTGAAATTTTTAAACATCTGACAACCATATCATTGTCAGATAAAAGTAAATGAAAAAAAGTGAAAAAGTGCTTTAAAAAAACCTTAAAATTAAAAATTAAATTAAAATTAAAGCAGAAAAAAGAAAGTTAAAAAATGGACAGCGACGGTATTTCACGGGATGATTTTGATGGTGGAAAAAAACTTGCTGTTTTCAAGCACTTTAACCCTGCATAGATAAGTGACGTCTATCAGACGTATGCTTTTTTAAATTTGTACTCTATCTCTGTGGTTTGTAGTGAGAGAAAATTTATATGCTCAGTATTCTCAGTTGATATCATTAACCAAATTTTTTATCAAAGAGAAAATTCAATAAATAAATGATCTCAATAACTACTTTACCAATATTTATTTTTTTTAAGTCTTTAAAAGGATGTTTGAAACCATGCGTCTTTCAGACGTAACGTTATCTTTATCTTACGAAAAAATAACGTTATCTTTCTAGGGTTAAAAATGGCATATAGTTCTTCAGGAACGAAGCTTGAATATTTGAAACTGGAATACGGAACAAGTATTTTAGTGACCGAAATTTTTCATGTAAATTGACTTACATGCTCCTATCTTTTGAACCGTCATAAACAAACGCTTGATAATTGAACAGAATTTAGATAACTACGACCGTTGTAATAATAAGTTTAAATTTTCAATACAGAGATCATTTAATTTTATGTACATATATTATGGTTGTAAAAAGGCGATTGAAATTTACAAAGAACCTGTATTGCTAAGTCCTCTATAATAGCAAGAATAAAATTTGGTTGTAGAAATTATGGGTATTTCAATAATTGATGTAATTTTGTGTATGTGACCAAACCTTTGAAAGGTTATAGATAAACAACTGAAATTTACAGGGAACCTTGTATTGCTAAGTCCGCTAAAAGAGCAAGTATACAATTTGAATTTATAAATTAAAGGGTGTGCTCATACCTGATGTAATTTTACATGTATATAACCCTATATTTTAAACCGGTTTATACAAACACTTGAAAATTAGACAAAGTGTCCACTAATTTGTATGGTTAATTAGGAAATATAAATAGTTAACTAAACTAAAAATAAGGGATGTCCCAGTAGTTGATGTGTGTGGCCAAACCACGGAACTTGTTTAGACAATAAATCTGCTCTGAAGTCGGTTTTTTGCAAGAACTATTGCTTTTGATCCCCGCTAAAAACGTAAGATGTTAGAATCGTTGCAGTTTCTTCGTTTTGATTAATATCTATTTGTTTTGATAAAGATTTATAATATTAATTTGTACCTTTTATAATAATTTAAATAAAAAAAATTTTAAATTGTCTTTTGGATTTTTTAATTCTGACACTTGGCAATTCTTACTACCGTGTGAACTAACAATTTGTTGTCTGACAATGTTGTTAGATAAATTTATTGTCAGATAATTGTCTTACAATGGAATTGTCAGTCTTCTGACAAATGCCTTGCATTCGTGTGAACTGATAATCTAAATTGTAGTTACAATTTTTCTTTGCCTTGTCATTGTCTGTACATTGTTAGGTCTGAGACCTGACAACCGTCTGTACAGAGCTTTAGTTCTAAACATACCTAAAAAAAAAATTAAATATAATTTGAAAATTTAAAAGTAATTCAGACGAATCTCTGCTGTTATGAAATTTTTTCATTATTTTCGTTTAATTCGTTTCGATTGACGTATTGAACATTCGAAATAAATCATGACGCATATCCAGAAAATATATGTTATATTATACCCTTCTGCAGTTAACAATTTTTTCTTTGACATTTATTTCCAGCTTTGGGTCAAGGTTTGGCAACGAATCCTCAACATATGATGCAATTTACACCTTTATTGTATTCCTATCAAATGGCAATGGCTCAAGCAGCACAAGTAGCCGGTAAATATTAATAACGCGTTTATTTTAAACAAAATATAATTTTAATTTCTCGATTTATTTTTTAAAGCGTTTACAAACAAAAACAAAACAACAACTGCATCTTCCTCCTCTGCATCATCGTCCAAAAATCAAACAGCAGCATCATTGGCTGATATACAAAGAGCTGCTGAATTGCAGAGACAATATTTATTAGAGATGATACCACCGCAAGCTCCAGGGCCCAGTAATAATCGCCAAAATAATTGGAAAACGTAAACGTTATAAGACAAAATAGCTCTCCACAATAATTACAATAATAAAAAGAAATAGTATCAAGTTTTTTTTTGCATGCAATAATCCACGATTTTCAAATGGCATTTGAAAATTAGTTTAAAAAATTGACTAGCTCATCTCTCTTTAAATATGTTTGCTAATGAGTGTGGTAAATACTTTGTTTACTTTTTTTCTATTTTGAAAAAGAAAGAATGCGAAACTAATGCAGGCATGCTTTGGTCTGGTCGCTTGATCAGACCATAAACCCAAGATAAATTTTTGAATATTTATATTAATTTGTATCCCCTGATTTTGCATTTCTCTTTCCCTCTCTCTCTCTCTCTCTGACACTATCATTCTGTATAGTTAATCCCTTGAATATTGTCTTTGATACTTTGTTCGTTATTAAAGAAATTATTTTAAGTTTTTATTTATTCTAAATAATATCTCAAAAATTATATAGAAAAACATTTGATGAAGAAAAATTCGAATGTTCAAAAAGAATTTTGAAAACTCTAAATAAAAAAGCAAAAAATAATTTTTGCTCCTTTATTCATCTATTTTTAAGAATTAGTATGACATAAAACAATTAATAGAAATTCTTACAAATGCAAATGAGTCCCATAATTTTTATTAAAATAAACGAAAAAATAATGCTATTTTTATAATTAAAAAAAAACAAAAAACAAAACAATACAAATCAAACAAGTAATAAATAAAGAAGAAAATAGTTTAATAATTATTTTCATTAGTTCTTAAACGATTTAAGCATTAAGTGTTATGTTTTTTATTTTCTATAAAACAAAGCAATTAATAAACAATACAAATGAATTTAAGTTTTGTACTTTATCATAAAAAATTTTATATACATTATATAATACAACATAAAAAACAAAAATTAATAATTCCTTCATATCGCTGCCTACTTTCCCTTTCCGCTCCAGGGTTAAATTTTGTTTTTAATTTGTTTTTTGGTTAATATTTCAAAATTACCAAGTAATTGTTAATTTCTACTTTTTTTAAATTGTTTTCATATTTGTTTGTTTATTAATTACTCTGTATGTTAAATAAACTAAATAAAATATTTCAATTTGATATCTGTAATTATGATTATTTTAATCTTTTTTTTTTTTTTAATAGTAATACTATGTATCTAAATGATTTTTTTATAAAAACTGAAAAGAAAGAAGCCTTAGTAATATCAAATTTAATTTTTATAGATTATTTTAATTAAAGTTTAGTTATTGGATTTAAATGAAAAAAACAACAACAATAAAATAATATAAAATTTATTTACTAGATATAATTGAATTAACAAAAATAAACATTTTATTGCTTCATTTGAATAAAAACAATAACGAGAAAAAATTATTTTTTAACGGGTGATACCTAAAACATAATAAAAATAAAATACTTTTTATTTTTGTTATTAACTTTCTTTATATTAAATGTTATTTTGACGAATACAAATATTTTTGACTGCTTCACTAAACTGTCGGAAATACTTATAAAAATGAAATCAAAAAGCTAAAAAGGATAAGAAACACAATAGACCCGAATTTTTACAATGCTAAAAAGTTATAAGCTATAGTTCCATTATTTAATCGCTCTTGCTCAACAATTGCGTTTAAACTTAAAATTTTACAATTTTTACTTTTTGGGAAAATCGTCGTTCATATCTACTAATTTACTAAAGCTTTGACCATTCTTATTAAACAATCAGGCATGTTCTGACAATCGCATATCGCTTAAAACTTGCAATGCGAGTTGAAATCGCATAAAAGGTTGTTCTGCAGTTCACAATCGCAAGAAATTTGGCGACTTCAAATCGCAAGCACATACTGAAGAGAAGTTATGAATTTTGCTTAAAATAAACTTTAAGACAATAAAGAAAATTATTGGCTGACTTCCAAAACGTAAGATGCTTTGTATTCAAGCAATGTATTGTGTTTTATAATGCCGTGGTACTAAATGTTTACAATGTAAACCATTCCAAATGTCTCAGACAAGTATTAAAAACGTTGCAACCGAGCAACTAGCGCATCAGTTTCTTAATTGAGGCTTTGTTTCGCTACTTTGTATATATACAAAAACTAAATACCACAGCAAAACTGTGTATAAACTTTGTATTAACACATTTTGGAAGTCAGCCATTCACAGATTAAAATTGATATGTTCTCTCTCTTTTCTTTTTAATAAAAACTATTTTTATACAATTAAAGTCGTAAATAATGAATTTAAAAAATGTACTGTTTTATCAAGTGTTTCTTTTGATTGTTTTCCTGAGCACTGGTGATTTCAGGGGCAAACTACGGCATTCGATATTTAAATTCTATTCAAATTTCGATCGATATCGAATGCCATAATTTGCCCTCTGTTCTAATTGATGTTTGAAAATATATTAGATTAGTGCAGTTGAACGTATAGTCGGTAGTCAAATAATACACGCGGTTATTTTGATTTTAAATTCTTATAAAAATATTCGGTTCTTATTAAATGTGTGATTTAAGTATTAGGGTACCTTAATAAATTTATTTACAGGAAGATATGTTCTTTTTCTTCAAAGACGCTAAATGCAATATCACTAATAGCAAATCCATTCGTAAATGTTAGTAAATATGTATTGGATTGGAATATCCATGGCATTATCATAATATCTACGCGTCCGTTTTTTAATTGCATGTTTTTTTAAGAAATTAAACTAAGCAAGGCAGCTGCTGGCATTTTATTGTAATTTTTTTTTTTTTTTTTTTTTTTGTTTATGTTTTGCATCGTTAAGTCAGAACATGCCTGATAAATTTAGAAACTAAAACAAATTTTAGTTTTTTAACACAGTCAAATTAGAAAATTTCTTGAGAAGATTAACCTGGCCCCTAATTCCCGAGTTAAGCGTTTAAATTAATGAATGTTAAAATTCAAACAACAGTTAAGTGATTAACAGTGATATGTTAACTGCAAAATTAGCTATGTAAAAAATTTATTTAATATAAATCATTTGAACTTTGCTTTCCATATATCTTCAACGTAAAATCTACTCAAATGTTTTTAATTTTGAGTTAATATATTGCACAAATGCTAAGTGTTGAAAAACTCTGTTTTGCAAACATTTTAACAAAAAAAAATTTCGAGTGCTTACAAAAAATATTTTTCGTATTGAAGGAACCACAAAAAATATATATTCTAATGTCACTGCAGATAATTCGTACTTACAGAAAGATTTTAACGTATCAATCGATATTGAAGCAGCTTGAAACACATCATAATCCCCTAGATGAACATGGGCAGCAACTACGAAAATTATTTTGTGCAAGACTATTTGGCCTTAAAAACTATAATTATTAGATGAAAGGTTCAAAAACTTATTGTTTGTCTAATTACATTGAAAATGAGAATAGTTCATCCTACTTTTGGACGCACATGCCATTGTTGAACGATCTGACGACTCATAGTTTCATAGTGTATCAATAGTTTTTATACCCTTCACCACAAAAAGTGGAAAAAAGGTATATAAAAGTTTGTCATTCCGTGTGTAATTTTTACAATATCACTTTCCGACCCCATAAAGTGTATATATTCCGACTTCTTATGCATAGGGAAGTCGATTGAGCGATGTCCGTCCATTTGCCGAGGCAAACTTGAATTTAAAAAAGAATAGTTTATTTAAAAATTTAAATTTAAAAAATATTGTGTATTCATACATAAGTAGTTCCTAAGGCTTTGGTGTTACTATGTAATTTAGATTAATTGGCCCAGTAGGGCTTTTATATTACATTTTAAATAAATAAAATATGTCAATCGATCAGATGTAGTGTCGAAAGATGTGCTATTGGAAATCAGCATGATCTGGTACATGTCCCTCGAGGTAGCAGGCAAAACACCACGCCTACCTTTAAATTTTTCATGTCATTTGGAACAATTAAGTAACTCCAATCAAAAAATGAACTTATGGGGCGATTGAGAATTAAAACATGAGAAAAAACATCAAGTGCAAAAATTGGCATCTTTTCCGAGTTACAGGGCTCTGAAATTGTCAAATTATTTGAAATTTCAATATGGTTCTGCATATATATTATTTTACATAAAAATGACATCGGCTCTTAAAAGGTTATTCATTTTTTAAAAATTTTAGTATTTCCTTAAAGATCTCTTCAAAAGCTTTGAAATGATACCAATATTGATATTTTAAACAGTTTTTAAATATCAATTTTTATTCTCTATTGCCTCATATTTATTTTTTGATCGGAGTACTTTATTGTTCCAAATGACATGAAAAAAATAAAAGTAGGCGTGGTGTTTTGCCGGCTGCCTCGAAGGAAATGGGATGATCATGCTGATTTCCAATAGACCTATTTCGACACTATGTTTGATTTTTGACGGACTGATGGACAAGACTCAATCGACTTCGCTATGATAGGGTCGGAAATGGATATTGTAGAAATTACGCACGGAATGACAAGCTTACATATACCCTTTTTCCACTTTTTGTGGTGAAGGGTATAATAAGATGTAAATAAACAAAATAGCTCCCAAGGCGAATAAATTATTAGGTGGTGACGATAGCGAATTAATTTTTTTTATAGCATATGTTAAATGTCAAGCACCATATAAAAAAAAATTATACATATTTTTTATATATGGAGTTTGACATTTAGCGTTTACGGCGAAATTAATGAATTCGCCATTGTTTTTTCGAGAAAAATTTTTTCCGTGAGAATATTCATGATTGGGCTGTACATATTATGACGTTATTGTTGTAAAAATATATACGTTAAAGTGTCATAAACTAAAATACTTATGTCGTTATTTCTGAAAAGAAAAACAGAGCTCTACTTAATAAAGTTTTTTATCAACACAGCCATTACTCAAAAAATACATTATATACAGTCACAAAATGGAATGTGACAATGTTTAAGAAAGCGATATGATCTTCAAGTTATGAAGTTTACTCCACAATTCAAATGTGTCGTTCTTTTTGTCAGACAAAGCTTCCAAACATGAAATGAAAATAACTGCTTATTCTCTTAAAACGTGGAAATTACAAAAGACAAAGATAAATCGTATGCACAATATAAAGCAAGGCAGATTTATTTTACCAGGTAGTAGCGGTAATACAACAAATACAACATTTACAAAAACAACATGCCTTTTTATTGTTGCTTTGTCTCGCAAACGCTTGTTGTTAGTGCTTTTTCAAATTCGTAAACAAAGGAAAATACAAAAACTTTTGACATTTCCAACTACAAACCAGCTGGGCGGACGACACTACCTAGTAAAATAAATCTGCCTTGATATAAAGCATTAAATGGCGAACAATTCTGTATGATTAACTCCAAAATTTGAAATTTTGAGTTATGATGTTGTATTAGTAAATCAGATTAAAATTGTTCATTTGGTCATAATAACGAAATTGTTTGACTAATAATTAAATTCAAAGCTAAAAATCAATATGAAGCACAAAATGTGTTCGGTTGTTTGTGGGAATGTTTTGGCTAAATTTTCCTAAAATTTTCGATATTTCAAGTGGTCGTATTAGTTGCAAAATATACTAGTTAGACCTTTGAAATTTTTTCCAAACAACAATCCACATACTTTGGTAAAAAGCTGCTTGAATCGGAACAGTAGGTGTGGTAATAACAAAGTTAAATATATATATCTGAATACTGGCTGGAGTAACACAGTCGGTGTTGTACAAAGTGAAATGTTAATTTTAAGATGCGTTAAAGTTACCAAGAAACACCATAATAAATTTACTTTGTGTAGGAATAACTACGCCTATTTTATTGTGCCCTGTTTTACCAACCGCACATCTGATGAAAAAAAATATGAAAATTCCAGGAAGACGAAGAAAATTGATGTGCTATTAAAATTTAGCAACATCGGTCCATATTTAGTATAGATATGTTCCACAAAAGCTCCTTTATTTTTCTAACTTCTTTCAGATTTAGTTGTTATTTTTGATTCTGTTGATTCAGAAAAAAACTTTCAATTACCAGGTAATTAAAAAAGAAACTTTTTCTTTTTTAAATGTGTTTTTCGAACGAATGTCTAAGTTTGTTTACATTTTGTTGACGCGCCATTTTAAAAACTTAAAAAATATTCAATATTAAAATTGAAAATATACTTTTAATAATTAATTTGTTTATAAAATAGTGAAAGTGCGAAAAAGCCGTTGTGTGAAAAGTAAAAAGAATGTGTATGCCCAAGTAGTGCAGTTAAAATATAAAGTAAAACAAAAGAAAAACACATTTAAAAAAGAAAAAGTTTCTTTGAGAAACATTTTTAAAAATGGTTTATTTTTTTCAACAAAATACACATTTTATAAAATACATTTGAATATATGTATATGAAGAAATATTAATGCGGTTTGAAAAAAAAAAGACGAGCGCAGGAGTGGAACTTTGTTTGATATGCAAAACGACTAAAGGAAAAATTAAATGAAGTTGCATTTGTTTATAAATTTCTTTTTCTTCTCAGTTTTTTTATATTATTCGTCACTGCTTACTGACACATACACTTAAAATTTACACTAACAAAATACACGCGTTTTTTGTTTTTGTCCTCATGCGATTACCTAGTATTCAATTATTCAATTTGCGTTGCCTAGTATTCAATTTGCCTTGAATTATACCATGGCAAAATAATACAAGGTGGCCGCAATGGCGAATTCATTAATTTCGCCGTAAACGCTAAATGTCAAACTTCATATATAAAAAATAGTTATAATTTTTTTTTATATGGTGTTTGACATTTAGCGTTTACAGCGAAATTAATAAATTCGCCATCGAGACCACCCGTATTATTTCGCCATCAATTATAAATATTTTAGCCTTCACTGCGAAAGTAATGAATTCGCCATCTAGACCACCTTTATTATTTCGCCATGTCAGTGGTCAAATATTTTTTTTTTATTTTATACACCCCTATCGTGAATAAGATGTGAAATTTTTGTTCACGTGAAATTTTTATTCCACCTGAACTGAAAATTGGTATCGGGAAATTCACGTGAACAATTTTTTCCACAACTTGAATACTGTTATCATTTCATTTGCAAAAATTAAAAAAAAAAAATTGTTTACGGGGTATAAAATGCAAATTGAAGCAAAAATATGGACTGACCCTTAAATTCACCGTTAAGGACTCCAAAGCTTGTATGTATAATATGGCATATATCGAGGCAATTGACCTGTTACCTTAAATCTTGTCACTTGAAATTTTATTTACCAATTTTACCCTTAAATTACTTTTTACATACCTAAAACTTGTTATTAGATGAAAAATACTTACAGTTAAAAAATTCCACATTTCACACAAAAAGAAAACATTCATGATAAGGGAAATTTGATTTTCAGTGAATTGTGAAAAAATTTCACGTTGAAAATAATTCGCGATAGGGGTGATAATTCGAGTAGCTCTGTAAATGGGGACACGACACGAATAATTTTATGCGATTTCTTTTATACGCTAAGTACTTTTTGACGCATTAGGCGGTTTTAACTGTCAAAGTAATGAAGTATCTAAGTTCTTTATGTAAAGTTTTCGATATTATTTTTAAGATTCAAGTTTTTTATTTTAATAATGTCGTTTAAACCTTTTGTTGATTTTATATCTGTGATTTATTTCTTTACGGATTTTCATGCTATATTATCTAATAAATACTATTAATGTTGTTTGTTTGTTTGTTCGTGCGTCAATCACGACGAAGCGACCAACAAGATTTTAATGAAATATGAAACACAGAGAGATATTGGTCCTCACAGTAAAATAGGGTATTTATGTTTTCTAATAGCGGGCCAGAAGGGGAGCAAAGGGGGAAGCAGGCCTATGTATGATTCTAAGTCTATTTTAACAAAGTCGGCGAATCGATTTTAATGAAAGTCGCATCACAGAGAGGTCCTCATCTAAATCTGTTTCCATAGCTAAGACTCAGATGTGAGAAAAATTGGGAAAAATGGGCAATAACGGCTATACCGATTTGAATAAAACTTTAGAAATAGTCAGGTATTTATGTAAAGGGTAAAATATTCTATGTTTATTTTGAAAAAAAGGAATATGGAATTACATTCTATAGATATTTGATATAAAGATATGTTCTGATTTACAAGATTTAAACAGATTTGATAGATTTAGAAAGGCCATAAAATTAAGCCCAGGCAACATCGGGTACAATAAGTCTTGACTAATAATTCGAAAAAGTATATGAAAAAATTTTTGCTGCCATTAACCTAATCCAGTTGTATAACTAGTTTTCGAAATTTGAAAAGTAAGTTTATGGTACACCTAAATTACCATAAACTTACTTTTCGAATTTCATCTACAATAACTCGCTTATAAACCACGAGGGTAAATAAGTCAGTATCAAGGAGGTTTTTAAGAAATGTTTACGGACTGAGAAACTTATTTTTTGTTGTTTACATTCATATAAACTGAAATAAATCTTTTTATATAGAATAATCTTCATTTTACTGTTTATTTTAAAATGTGTTATTTTTTAAAATAATTATTGTTTTTTTTTTAAATCACCCGGTATTAACAGCATGTATACAGTTTTATTTTCCAAGCAATTTATCACAAATTAGTAATCTATGCATGTATTAATAACAAACATTTGAAATAACGCATTTTGTAAAAACTTTCATAACAAAAAAAAAAAAAAAAAAAAAGAATTCCAATTTATAAATTAAACAAGCAATAACTAAAAACAAAAATTATAAAAAATCCCATACCGTACCATAAATAAAAATAAATTATTTATAAACATTTAACAAAATAACATAATCATAAATTTTCAAATGCACACAGTTTTAAGCAAAATTTTAAAATAATTATAAAAATACAGTGGATCACAGCTTATTTCGTACAGAAAAATATTTTCATAATCATTTAAGTAGACTGTAAATTTGGCTTAAAGCGTCACCATTGGCGTATATAGTTCATTCTGGGGAGGGCTAGCCCATTCCCAGAACAAATTAAAGCTTTTATTATATGTTCCATTCCATGTTCGCTGACTAACGAAAATTCGTGTTATGAGGGACACTGTCGAAAATATCGTTGTGCAACCAATTTTTAATCGAACACAATTTTGCTTTCAAAGGTTTGTGTCAGTTTGTAAAACTAATTGAAAATTTTAGTTCTTGGTATTTTTTGTTTTTTTTTATAAATGGTGGCAATAAGGTTGTAATAATTCCGTCGTAGTCATATTAATTAATAATTATTTTAATTTTTCGTTTTTAAATTAGTAAATAATATTTCTTTAGAGTGACAGCTGATAAACATTAACTATTGTAAATAATTCAATTGAGTAAAATTCACAATAGCACTATTTTTATCGAGTGTGCACCATAATACCAAATGATAATTCCTTCATTCAGATCTTTCGACTACGGTCGAAGATCGAAAGTTGCTCATAATAGGCACCTAAGGCTTGTACTTTTTTGCTAATGTAGTTTTTAATCCATGACATAATTTTCCTCTCAGTAGGAGGGCTGAAAGTTCCTCGAAAAAGATTATCGGTTTACAAACCGAATAATCAACAAAACAGATATAATTCAATGATGGCACATCTTATTTTGTATAATTGCAAAGGCAAACTGGGTCAATGTCTTTCTTTCTTTTTTTTTAGGGGTCCACTTTTTTCGCTGTGGCCACCTTATCAAAGATTTTTCTCAAGACACAATTATTTTACTAGGTAGTAGCGACTCTAAAACAAATACAACATAGGCATATCAACACGGCTTTTTATTGTTGTTTTGTGAGTTGAAAATGTCAAAAACAGTTGCAAATGCTTGTTGTTGGTGTTTTTTTCTATTCGTAAACAAACGTAGTAAAATACAACTTTCGATGTTTCCAACTGGACGGACGACACTACCTAATAAAATAAATATGCGTTGGAATTTTCTGAACAGCGTATATATTTGTCATGTTAAATTATGTTATATGAACGATTATGTAAAGTTTATTAACAATCAGCGCCTAAATCTTGTTCTCTATGGGATACAATTAGTTACAACTTAGGAAGAGTAGTTCTTATTTATCAGGATATTTCCACACGGAGACCTTCTGGTCCCTTTTTATTTCCTAGTGATAATTTTTAGTAGAACTTCCAAACTTTATTTTCTGTATAAGCTTCACTGTCTGTCATAAAGCCATATGGTTCTTATAATAAAATGTCTGGCTTTATTTGTTCTATTAATTACTAGAAATATCGAGAAATAATGCACAGTGGGGCAGAATCAAAATATTTTGGAGACAAGTCTGCCATTTTTAAAGGGCATCGACCTAGCTAAAATCCAAAACTTGACATGAGCATAGCGAAAACAAAAAGAATTTAATTTTAAAATGAATTTAACTTGACCGTTTCAAACATAGTTTGCAGATTAAAGCACTTATTTGTAGGTATTCACTAGATTTTTAAGACCAGATACCCTAATTTGAGACCACGTAACGCCACTTTTGAAAAGTGGATAGTACCAAGCTTAAAATTTTAAAGTCAGATACTCCTCTGCTATGATCATATCAAATTCAATCAGGGTTTATTACAAATGGCTGAGTTATTTCCAAAATACTTTGATTCTACCCCACTGTGCACTGTATTACTACATTTAGACTCGAACTACTGGACATAGCAAATATCTGACTTTAGCTCGCACAATTAACCAGACCACTGCCGCTCTTTCGAGACTCAAACTATTGATCTTCTCTGCCAGTTTACCTCTCAAGTCCTTTTAACTCACTCATATACGATTTTAACTTTTTTATATTTAAACTAACTCTACTCCGTGTGAAACAAGATGACTTTAATAATTTCATGTAAAATTTCTCTCTTTAATTTCAGAAGCAAGGTAATATTCTGATACGTTCTGACATTATCCATGTCATTTATTTTTTAACAATTGAAATCTGCACTTACATGTAAAACTATAACAGTATCTTTTAAATTGCCTTTCAAGTATTTGTTAATGCTAAAACATAAATTGTAACGATCTATATAAAAAAACCTATTGTGAATTAATAACTTCTGCATTAAAGCCGAATTATCGAAAGATCTGTCAAAATTTAAGTATAAAATTACCTTTTTATAAAACTAAAATCGTAGTCTCACTTGCACTTATCTAAATAAAGCACCTTGAATTGAAAATTCTAAAACCCATACTTTAAGTTCTTATCTCATTACCAAAACGCTTAAACTTCTCTAATTACGTAGAAGACAAAGATAATAACAGGAACAGAAATCTAGGTCTCTTGATTGGCTTCTTATATTTATTTGGGTGCATTCTAATTCCAAATACAGTCCACTCAAATTTGACTAACATCCAAATAAATCCTTTTCTCCTCTAAAGACGTCACGTCATTCCTAAGTTTTCTGCCTAATCCTGTAAAATATGTTTAAAATTACAATACGCGTTATATGAAATAAGCAGTGATCCTCTTTAGATAAACGAACTTACAGTGTAATATTAAAAAAAATATGCCTTTAACGTCAATTTACCGTATTCAGTTAAATGCCTTAAAATATCATTTTATTCGTTATTTATTTAAAAATCTTAATTCATATTTTTTAAAAATACTTGATTAATGATTATCCTAAAGTATATAAAGTACATACATAAATACACGAATACCTATACAGTCTGTCATGAATATGTTTACACATTGAAATTAATTAAATTTATTAATACAAAAAAAAAATAACTTTTTGTTGTACAGGGTGATACAAAAGCAAAGCCATAGTCTGATTGTGCCCAAGGCACATTAATTTTACAGGTAATAGCAGTTCTAAAACAACTACAACAATAAGTAAACAACATGTATTTTGTTTGTGTAAATTATATTTTCAGATGTCAAATTCAAATAAAGCACAGTGGTTTGAAAAAGTTTTTTTTTGGCAAAATTTGGTATCATATAAACCACTTAATATATCTCAACGAAATTCTACAGAGGCAGAGCAGTATTTTTAAAATGTCTAACGTACCCAAATGTGATAAAAAGTTTGTTTTTAACTCAAATGTTAAGATTTTTTAAATTTAATCAAACATTGAAAATGTCTATAAAAATATGTTTAAATGTAGCTAATCTTAACTTAGTGTTTTTGGCGTAGTACGCTTATTAATTATCGGATTATTACTTTAGGACATTTGCTATATTATTAATAAAATTTAAAATAAACAAGTTTAAAGTTATGATTGAGAAAATTTAAAAATATCGTTTTTTACGGACTTTCCGCAAAAAGGTGGTGTTCTTTTCTTTGCTTATGTAATTTAAATTTACTTCAGTAGTAGCAAATTTGTTTAAACAATTTTAAAGACAAACTAAAGCAAAATTAGGTCAACAATTATAAAGGTTCCCCTCCAGCCCTTTCCAACATTGCCAATTTTGGAACAAAATTTTTAAATTATTGTAAAATTCCTCGGAGTGCAAAGCACCGATTAAAAAAGGTAAACGGTAAGTCTCCAAATTTTGGCTACATACTTCAAAAACCATTTGACAGCCCCGTGATTATCTAAGGCCTCTTAAAAAAACAAAACAATTTTTTTGGACATTTTCCCCTTTCCGGGAATTTATATAGTAAAACAAAAAAAAAATAAATTTTATTTTACCATTTGATTAAAAACTCTTAGCTGCATTACTTAAAAATTTTGTAGGAATAGCCCGATGCGTTGTGATATTTAATTTCGCAAAAACCCATCTTAACATGATTTTTTCAGTTTTTGAAAATGTAGCTTGAAAAAAATAATTAGAATATTATTAATCTAGAAGTCATAAGCTTTTCTTTGATGCTACTTACATGCATATATTCAAGGAGCTTCCTAAACCTCGTGATTATGTCAGCTTATTTTTTATATGTAAAAACCAAAAATGTGTATAAACACATTTTGTACCAAACTTCTTGGGTTTAACATATATAGGCAAACAAAATCATGAAGAGGCGAAGCCTACAATTTGTAAATAAACTTCAGTTTCAAAAAGTGTGTGAAAGTGAAACAATTTTGTTTTATGAAAATTTTAAAAATATTTCCACAACACCACTGTAAGAAAAAAAATTTTGAAGGAAAAAAAATAATAAGTATAAACAATATAAGACATCTGAAAACATAAACAAGAAAGTCAACTGATCTACTGCCACTACCTAGTATATTAATCTGCCTTGATTGTGCCGTTATTTTTGTGAATAATGTCAAATATTTGTGTTATTTCAAATAATGCACAAACAACAAAACTTATGCAATGTACACAAAGGAAGTGTAAAAAAGATTCCCTGAAAATTCAAGCAATGTAATTTTGCTTACCCCGCTTGCTTCACTACACTTCTTTCCAACATAAATAAGTCCAAGAGAGAAAAATCGACATATTAAGAAAACATAAATTCTTATCTAACATGCTCAATTTTTAAATAGTGAAGAAAAAGAGAAAAACTGTCGTCTCATACATGTAAATCAAGTGTTACTGAAATTGTACAAGTGCTCAACTAATTTTAATGAAGTTTTTTGTCCTTGTGTACATTTGATCACAGAGACTTTATAAATTAGATCCAATTTCTGAAATTGCTCCTTCGATTTCAAACATTCTTTCTGCCGTTTTTGGAGCAAGCAACAATATTTAAGCACCGTTGACGGTTCCTTAATTAAAAACGTTAAAATCAGTCAAAGAAAAAAACTGTAAAAACCTTAACTTCACTTTAACAGAACCAGTTACCAATTTTTGCGAGATATCAATGGGACATTAGGTCTAAAGTCACATCGCTTTCCAACGTTATAGCAAGCCACCGATATAGCCAAGCTTTAGTGCACTGTTTTTATCTTATTTAAATCGGTTCAGTATTTATGTCAATCGATCAGATATAGTGTCGAAAGATGTTCTATTAGAAATCAGCATGATCGGTCCATGTCCTTCGAGGCAGCAGGCAAAAGGCTTACCTCTAATTTTTCATGTTATATGGAACAATAAAGTAACTCCAATGCAAAAAAATAAATATATGGGGTGATAGAAATTTAAAAGAAAGAAACATCAAATGAAATAATTGGTGCTCGCCTTTATTTTCCTAGGGACTCTGAAAATTTCAAATTTTTTAAAATATTAATATGGGTATCATTTTAAAGCTAATGAAGAGATCTTAAAGGAAATACTAAAATTTTTTAAAAATGCTTAACCCATTAAGAGCCGATGGCATTTTTATGTATTAGATTTTTTGAATAAAGTTACTTCTCTAAACTAGATTGACATTGATGGTGAAGGGCATATAACATTTGGCATAGCCGATAATAGCACCCTTTTTTTTGTTTTATTTTTATTTAACAAGAATTTATTGATTTAAACGTTAGTATCTTTGAACATGAAAAATTAAATTTCCGTTTTGAAGAAAAAAAGAGGTTGTTTTTGTTTTCTAGTGTGTAAACTAATTTTTGACAAATTGTAAATTGTACATGTTATGTATGTGTATTCTTTACAAAGTTTAATTTTGCCAGTAGTTTTAAATTATGATTTTAAAAATGTGTTTTAAAATAGAAGATATTATAGATTTTTAAAAAGCTTAAACACACTTTCATACTAAATAAAATCTTCCATTTTCAAATATTTAAACATTATTACATATTTATTAGTAATTTATTCAATTATCAAAATAAATAGATGCATCGATTGATTGCTAAAGTTAATATAGCAAAATATTAATTAAAAAATAATAGCAACATTAACTTATAAGAATAAGTCATTGTAAATAAATTAAATACAAAAATCTATGATAAAGGATTTGTTTTTCTTAGGACCGATTTTTTTTTAATGACATAAGCATGGCTGGCAAGGCATCTAATAACGTCAGAGACGTTATTGTTATTTGGTTCGTGATCTCTTTATGAATCTATTATACACAATGCTGCTTTTATGGATTTACTGCCATATTCATTAGAAATTAAATAAATTTGAGATATGTTTTGTGATTAATTTTTCTTATAAGTTTCTCCTAAAATACATTTCAAATCTATTTTAATAATTTATGAATACGGCAGTTAATGCAGTTAATGTCTAACAGTTTATTTAGTTTTAATTAAAAAGCTCCATAGACCAAATTATTATGATATTTTATATTTGAATGTGGAATAATTATTTATTGTACATTACGCATTTAATGATCTTTTAAAAATAAAGATTTAAATCTTTAAAACCTTTTTTTATTTATTTGAAACTAACATCGAAATTAAAATATTTGTTAATAATTTATTGTACATAAAAAAAATTATTAAGAATACTTAAAACAAGCTAAATTTTAATTAATTCTAGGCTTATGTTTCAAAGTGACTGAATTAAATTAAACAAAGATACTTTTAGGTTCTTTGATTAATTTATAATTATAGCATTAAAAAAAGGTATTTTTGGCAAATAAATTTAAGTTGTAAAAAAAAACGTTTCAAAATTATAGTAAAAAAAGCATTGAAATGATAAAAAGAAAAATATTTTTGGATATTCAACACAATGTACGAGTATTTTTGGCTTGAAAAGAAGGGTTAGCAAAAGAAAATAAAAAACACAAAATTAAACAAACAAAAAAATTAAAATAAGCTTATTTTAAGGAAAATTTATGGAGTCAAAGAAATTAAATTGTGATCAAAAAATAAAATAGTAAACAAAATAATACAACCTACATTTAGGCAAAGAATGAAAAATCCCTTTTACCAAAAGTAACATTATACATACATACTTATATACAATTGAAATTTTTATAAATAATTTTATTTTTTGTATGTTAACATTTTTATTTAAAATTTCACTTACAAAAAGTCTATGAAATGTTTATAAACAAATAAGTAGAATATTCATAATTTTAAATCTCCGTGTGCTACTTTTACTAAACAAAAACAATAAAGAATACATTAAATACATACATTTAAATATTTGTAAGCAAAAACAACATCCAAAAAATTAATTATAAAAAGATTTAACTCTCTTCGTAAATGTATGCATAATTGTTTGCCATTGAAATCAGCATATAGCATAAATAAAACAAAATTAATTCCTTTACCAGAATCATAATTTCCAATTGGAACAAACAAAAAAAAATTAAATAACAATTAAACTAACAAATACAAAAAACCATATAATTACTTTTTAGTTTATTTTTCCTTTTTTTAGTGAATTAACAAATGTAACAACAACAACAAAAACTAATAAAATTTCATAATTTTCTTATTTTAGAAAATACATATACATCCGTATAAAAATACAGTATAAAAAATGCCTTTTATTTTTGCAGAAGCTGTCTTGTCAATCTATATCTAGGTGATTAGAGATAATATATATTTTATATATAGCAACTGATTTATATAATATAATAAATTTAAATTACTTATTATATGTTTATTAATTTTTAAATAAGAATTTTGTTTCCATACAAAAAAAGAATCAATTAATATTTAATGGATTTAAGTTTAATTTCAGAAGTCTTTATATTCGCTTTTAGGAAAGAGGAGAACCAATATGTATGTATCTGGCAACCGTTATTTACATGACACTGCAGATTACTTTTTTCTTATTCTCTTTTGACCTTGTCTTAACCTCTTACAACCGCGAAATTACTAGACACACAATAAATAAATAAATAACTTAAGTCGAAGTAATTAAAGCAGAAGCAGTCGATGGAAAAGTTTTTTTTATTGTGCTTTTGAATGCGGTCAGTAAGAAAGAAAAACGCATAAGCAATGTCTTGCTTTTGCAAGTTGTCAGCAGTCGCAGCCCAAAAATAATAATTATTTTAATTTTACAAGAAACATTTTTTTATCTTCTTTTTTGTGTGTATGTGCTTATATGTTTACAAACCCCATTTTTTTAAATATATATAATCAAGTAACACTAGAAGGCAAAACAAAAAGCATTTTAATACGGTTACATAAAACACAAAAATCACAGTAGCCTTTGTTTCTGCGACTATTCTTTTTTCGACTTGCAAAAGCAAAGATACTGTTTTTATTTTCGAAATATCAAAAGCTAAAAAAATACAAACCGAAAGTGCTGCTTAAGGGGGGTTTAGACGATACGACTTTACGCACGTAAAATCTTATCTCATAATATGATATAATGATTCGTAATTGTCTTTTGAAAATTTCCAAAAAAAAAACAAAGAGAGCCATAGGATTGTCAAATTTTCATCCGTATTTGCTCTCAATTTGTGCAGATTCTTTACGTATTTAGCTTAAACGATCCCACGATCGTGTTTTGATTTTGCTTTGACAGAACTGCCATTTTTTTCAGTAGCAGAAGCAAAACCAAATGAAATGAAACTTATTTTATTTTTTTAAAACTGATTTGCACAGTTGTTTATGTTTGTTTAAGCTGTCTTATGCACATTATAATTGAGAGTTAATGGTGATTTCTTGTCATTTTATTTAAAAAATGCAAATTGGTGATGTTTGTTTTATTCTAAAAAACTAAAACTAACTTATGTCGGAAGGCATGACACTTCATGCCCTATATAAATCGACAGTGCTTTTGTTTTTCTTTTTTCTTCCAAAAGCCAATATTTGGTAAATATGCTGCATAAATCCAAAATTTGTTTCTCCTTCTATCTAATTTAAAGAATGCAAAAAATCAATAGTTATTTGGAAGGTCTCCTTTGCAGTTTAATTCGAAAAAAGAACTGTTTCAGTTTGAATGGCTTTTACATAGCGCTTCTAAATCAATTTCTTTCGGTTCAAATTACAGAGTGGACCAACTGTATATTGCAACATTAGGCCGATATACAATCATAATATTTTTTTTCCGAAGACTTGCCTCAAAAGCTATAAGCGCGCATGTTTATTTTCGTGCTTGCTATTGCTGATTTTCTCCTTCATTTATTGTATGCGTTATTTATTCAATTTATCTGCGATCTAAGTCCTTTATATCAAAATAATTATTGTTTTTGTGATCTTGAAATTTTAGCATATATTTTATTTTTTATATTATAAAGAACAAACTTATCTGTCAGTTATTAAAAAGAGCGCGTTCTATTTTTTTTTAACTTTATAGTTATTTTATTACAGGGTTGGCAGAACATTATTTTTGTAGGCAAAAATCATTAAAAAATACTTAATAAAAAGAAAAAAAAAGCAACGAATTCGTAATCAAATTTGCTTATTCACTTATATTGTTTAAACTTTGAAAATTTTAACAAAATTTAAAAAAATTGTCGTTTTTAGACTAAAAAAAACTGTTTTATTTTCAACTTAATTTTGAAATATTTCTTTGTAAACACAAACGCAAAACAGCTGTTTGAATAATTATTGCAAGTAAAAATTTTACTTGTAAAAACTTGGAAGAATTTTTTGTCTCTCAATTTTTTACGCTCTTTCGACGCTCTCTCGTTGCAAATTTTTTGGGTTAATGAACGCTTTCTAGTAACAATTGTTACAAATTTGTACAAATTTTTAGTAAATGAACACACCTACTATTTAGCTCTTCAACATCTATCTACTTGGTCGTTAATAACATTCCGTGTACTACCAATACCAATTTCCCGAATGCATTTCCATGTTTGCTTGGAACTAGCTGCAGAGCCAAAACGTCTTGAATAATACTCAGTTTTTACAATTCTAATGGTCATATTCACTTTTTTTCTGACGGCTTTAAATACTTCTTTCAACCCTGGAGTTCTGAAACGTTTCAACCTTAAGTAAGCAAGGTCCCGTTCATGAATTAGGAATTTTATATAAGAAGAAAACCAAGGTTTTGTACTAGCGGATGTATTTATAAATTTAACTGGAACTGTATTTTCATTCAGACGCTGAATACTGTTTTCCAGAAAAAACACTTGCTCATCTACAGATGGCATGTAATACACCTGTTCCCAATCGAAATCTGATATATTTTCTTGTAGCAAACTATAGTTTATGTTCTTAAAGTCGCGAAAATAAATTTTGTTTTGTGGCAGAGGAACTCTAAAGTTGTATGTCAAAAATATTAAATCATGTTTCGAAAAACATGAGGCAGACACCTGGTCATATAATAAAACGTTTGATATGTTGGAAACTAAGAAAATGTCAAGCAAAGTTCTATTGGTTGTAGTATGGTGTGTTGGGTTAACTGTATTGGTAGGAGTAAGTCCAAAAGATTGCATATTTTCATTTAATACAGATTCTAAAAGAAGATTCGAATTAAAGTCCCCAGCTGTGATTACTTCGTTATATTCAACAGCAAGTGTTTCTAGCGCTGCAAAAAAACTTGTAAAAGGAATCATTTTATTTGGCCTATAGGCACAACCGACTAGAATTTTTTTACCGTCAGAAATTATTTCTATAAAAATAAATTCTACGTTACGCTCATTAGATACTTAGTTTGTTGAAGACCTTAAACAAACTCTGCATGATAAATTATCTTTGACAAAAATAGCTACTCCACCAGCATTTCCATTCCTATCCTCTCTAAATATCTTATAGCTACTCAGACAGATAAATCTATCTGCAGTCGCAGATGAAAGCCAGGTTTCGGACAAACAAACAATATCAACTCCAGAATTTTCAAAAACAAATCTAAATTCATTAAGTTTATTATTTAGGCTTTGGGCGTTGATATGGGCTAGAGTTAGTCCTCTTTTACATTTAGCTAAGATTCTAATTAAGTTCATAGTCGTGTCTTTAGAACTTCCTCCTACTGTAGCATTATTATCATCTGCCTCCATTCTCAACTAAGTTAAGTTAAGTTTATTTGAGACTTCAACAAAAAAAACATTACAATGTGAAAAAATTTAAGAAAAAAAGATTACAAAGTAAGCTTAAATCTATAATGTTTTGAAATAATGGTTTTAAGGTTACACAGCAACAAGCTTATCAGTTTGTGTGGATGTATGGGTATAAATTTTTGTAAATTAAGTGCTTGCTCCCGGCACAATGCTGAAGAGTTTTAATAAAAAAGAATGGACTTATAAACTAAAGATCTAAAAAAAAAACAAAAAATAAAAATTTATATTAGCCCCTATGGGCACCTTGAATTTTCGAGACATAAAATTTTGGCAGTAAACTTTTAACACAAGCAATTTCGGGTTCAACATAGCCCTCTCCCAATTAAAACCTACTTGACTATGAAGGGTATTTTGAATTAAAGTATTGTCTAGACTGTGTAAAGAATCAATGAAACGTTTCATTAAATCAAATGCATAAGACGCCAAAGGTCTTACCTGAGCTGAATCATATATATATTCATTAGAAAATTTTTTGTTTGTTCGTTCAAAATGTTTGTTAATGCAAAGTCTTATTCACAAAAATTTCTTATTGTAAGCTTAATGTATACTTTAGTTATTAAACACTTTTTGTTTTATTAACCATTAATAACAATTTTTATTCACAAACGTTTAATAACGCAAAATTAACTATTAAACGGTTTTTATAGCATTGTAGTTTTATGTTGGCAACATCATGTCATATTATATGTAAATTTACGTTTGGTGATGCATACAACAATGAACCAAATACCTGAATAATGTTTTTATAATTAAAAAAGAATAATGAAATCAGCTATAATATTATTTGACATAACTTAAATTATTATTACTTTATTATTATTTATTGTTTTATATCAGAAAAAATTTTAAAGTAATAAAAAAATGGTTTTTAACCTTTTTTATAAAATGATTCACTGAACGAGTACAAAAAAGTATCCAAATACCGAGCTTGGCATTTCTGTTTGTACAGCACTATATTATTTTGTTTATTTATTATACAAATTTGTAAATTTTTTATTTATTATTTTTATTTTCAAATCAATAAAATACAATGCTTTAATTATGAAAGAACAATTAATTAAATTATGATATTTTCTCTAATATAAACACATTTTCCACAAATATTAATAGTTAATTTGGTATTTATTACCTGGAAACGTATCGTTTTCTTTAATTGCAGAACATATAAAGTGATAACTACATTTTTTGCATTTGAAAAACCAATTGTAAGTTCATCTTATAAACTACGAAAACGCTGCTTCAAAACCCAAAAATAATTTGGGAGTTATTGTGTTTGATTTCATTTGCATTTTGTGGTCTTAAATGGTGTAAATAAATACATATAGTTGTAATTTATATTTAAGTATGTTTTAAACACCTATTTTAGAAATTAAATTTATTATATTCGTTATATTTTTTTAATAGTTTTTCACACTTTTACAGTAAAAAATTTTACGGGAAAAATGCTTTTCAAAACTTATTAAAGATTTAAAGAAGGGTAACTGCTACATTAAATATTTGAAATTTATTAATGATTAATAACAGCGTAATAGTGCTATTAAGCGTTTGTGAATACTACTTTAGCGATTTTTTCTTATTAACCTCTTATTAAACAGTTTAAAATTTTTGTGAATAAGACTGTAAGAGTTTTACGCTCAAAGATTTCGAATTCTTTCATTACTGTTGGGGATATGGTAAACCAAGTTGAAAATGCATATAGAAGTAACGGTCTTATACTTAATTTATATATTAGCAATTTTGTTTTTTCCGGCAGATAACTGCTATTAAACATTCTTCCAAACAACATTTTAACTCCCCGGGCTTTATTAAGGACTGATCTAGCATGATGATTAAATTTAAACAATTTGTTAAAATTTACTCCTAAATATTTTACATTATCAACAAAAGGAATATTTTGTCCATCCAGATTTAAACTAAGTTGCTTGCTTTCTGGAACAACAAAGTATTTGCACTTTCCTGAAGCATTCCTCAAACAAATAGCTTTACTTTTGGTTGGATTAATTTTAATACCCCAGTGCTTATAATAGTTATTGACTTCACTTAAATATGATGAAATTGATGTGAGAGTATTTGTTGGAGAAATACCGTGAGCATACAGAAGCGAATCGTCCGCATAAAGAATTCCAGTTGCAAAGTTAAATGTGTGTGGAAAATCATAAATAAAAATATTATATAAATGTGGTGCTAAAATAGAACCCTGAGGAACACCACAAAAAACGTTGCCAAAGGCTGAAAATTCATTTTGTAATTGAACACAAAATGTTCTATCTGTCAAAAAATTACGAATGAGTTTAATAAGGCGAGTACTAAAACCAATATTCATCATCTTAAAAATTAAACCATCATGATAGGTGCTGTTGGAAGCTTTTTCTATATCAAGAGAAACCGCTATTGTACAACGTTTTTCTCTCAAATTATTCACAAGATCGTTCTGAAATTTAAGCAAAGCAAGATTTGTTGAATGAAATTTTTTAAATCCAAATTGATAATTTGGAATACAAGAAGTTTCTAAATTGTTGTCCAACTTAATTCTAATGACTTTTTCAAAAAGTTTTCCCAGGTTAGATAAAAGTGATATTGGTCTTACATTATCTAAATCAAAAAGGTTATTTTTTTTGAACAGGACAAATTTTTGCCTTTTTCCAAGATGTCGGAAAGTAGCAATGGTTAATACATTTATTATAAATAATAACTAAATAGTCGAAAGCAATTGCGGGAAGTTTTTTATGATGAAATAAGAAACGCCATCCAAACCAAAAGATTTCTTGTTATTTAACGACTTGACAACTGAAAGTAATTCATCAGCATAAGTTAGAGAACTATCCCTATGAGCAAATACTATAAATATACTAAGATGTTTCACTGCCGTACATTCTACATCCAGTGCATATTTTGTCGATGGACGTACTGCTACTGCCACTTTAAGAGTAAAATCACAAAGAGAGATTATTATTCTCAGCAAACTTGTTACTCTCATCTCACATTAATTCATTTGTATATACGTGCATACGAATGTGTATATATTTACATTATAAAATATTCAACGTAAACCAATGTTACCGATTGTGTATTTGTATGGTAACAACATGTGTTTTGTTGTTGTATAAGAGAAATAAAATCGATTTACACCGAATATTAAATTCATTTATTATCAATATGCAAATTTATTATTCGGAACCTTTTCGATTTTAATTTACTTTACTTTTTTAGTTACTGAATGTTTGCTGTGTTTTTGTATACTGTCTTTTTGTTCCTGTCTTTTTCTTTTATTGATTCAATAGAGTTCTTATTTAATCAATTTGGGTTTTGATATAAGACTTTCAAGTTTTCTATACAAAATTTGGGTAAAATCCACTAATGAGCTAAAATAGCAGTAGTGAAATGGTCATATGAATATACTTTCTACGCAGTAATATTTTCAATTTCTACTTTTAAATAAAAAATGTTTCATGAGAATATCATGAAATATTTATATTTGAAGCAATCAAGCACGAATAAAGTAAATTAAATTCATTTATTATCTAAATTTAATTACTACATACATATAAACTAAATACCACAATTATTAACATTAATGAATTTGTTTCAATAACATTTATTAACATTAATTTTTTTAACTCTTATCACTATTCTAAGAAGAATACTAGTTTAGCGTCTCAGTTGTAGTGAACATAATGCTTGAATCTATATAAAAATGGTGTAAAAAATGTATAGTAATTCATAAAACAGCTGTGCCGATTTCTGTAGAATTTTTTTCAGTTGTTCGTATTTTCAAGTAGAAGGTTTTTACGGAAATTTTTTTTTGAAAATCCCTCCAGAAAAGTTGGAAAATTGAAAAAATCAAAAAATTGGTGATTTTAATAATTTGCTCGGGATAATTAGCGCAATATTTTTTAAAGATAAAAAATTTAATTTTAAATTCCCGTAATTTAATTTTAATTATTAACTTGCAAGTGCCCATATAAAAGGCATAAATAAATTATCGTGGTGTGTTGTGATATTTTATTTGTTGTCTTAATTTTACTTAAACTAATGTTGCTAAGAAAGCATTGCTCATGGAAAACACATGAGTGCAAAGTAACTAGTACTTGGAAAGTCTCAATTTCAAAGCGCCAGTAATTTATTTTGTTTGGCAATTTAAATATATAAATTTAGCTATCAAATTCATATTGAGGTTTATATGTATTGAACCTATATGCAGGCTAAATATACTTAACAAAATATTTAATAATAAATATACATAAATAAGTGCCTTATTTTATTACCATTGTTTGAAATTTCTTAAAACACATATTAAGTATCCACAAGAATAAATGCTAAAAAAAAATTACTACATAATTTAGGGTATGATTAGTTCGGTGCGATTACGCATATTTTTAAAAATACACAAATAAAAATGTATAGTTACCCTACAATAACAAGAGCAGTCATATAGTTTCGTTTTTAAGCTTATTTTACAAACAATTTTTAAATAAGTAGGAAAAATAGAATTCAAAAATAAAATTTTATGAAGGTTAAGGTTAAGGTTTAATTTATTGAGCCTTTTATAAAACATAATACAATATTGGAAACATTAATAGGAAAGAAAACTTAGGACTAAAATGTATTATCCTAAAAATAGTGAATGAAATCAGTTACATACTTACAATAATCTGGAATTTTTAATTGGAAAAATAGAAATAAAAGTAAAATACGTCTTTGCTCCCGAGACTTGGTTAACATAATTTGAGAGAGGATCTCATGGGAAAAAGTGTGCTTAAAAATTAACTTAAAACTAACTTATAAAAAGAAGAGAAAAGAAAAAAAATTAATGATAAAGTAATAGTAGAAGAAATTACAAAGAGAAAAAAAAATAATAATAATAATAATAACAATAATAGAAGCTGAGCTAACCCCTGTGAATACCCTGAACATTTTTTGAGAAGAAATTGTGCCGCAAAGAAGTGGACAATTTTATGAAGCACATTCCTCTTTATATGTAGATATGAAAGTATGTATGTACGTTTCTATATGTTAAATGTGTGTTTTTGTCTCTCAATACTTTACTTTAACAAAACATTTCTTATGAACATCCACACACATTTTTAAACGCATGTGTGTATGAATCTGTCTTGTTTACAAAACTAATATTGTGCTCTCTTAAGTTTTGGTTGCGCTCACAGAAATTTCTTCCCTCTTATCTCTTACCCCCGCTACCGTGAAACTGCTCATAATTTTTGATTTTTTAAATGTTCAGAGTGCAACATCTTTATAAATTTATTGTCTTTGCTATGAGTGTTAGATGACGGAACCATGTTATCAAAATTAAACATCGAATTTGGAAAAGACAATAAACGTCGAATTGAGTTTTCAATAGCTGAAACATCCCGATGTGGACCTGAACCTGAATATATTGAAGAAAAATGATTATGAAGATTTGATAATTTTTGGTTGTTATCAGTAATTTCAATTCCGTTTACTATTAATTTTGAAAAAGCACAATTTCTTGAAGTTCCTAAAATATTTTTAATTTTTTTATAAGCAGTTGGCCCTGAATTGATATTTGCGAGACGATTTTAAAAAATTCCACCCTGTTCAATTTGATCCTGTTCCTTTATAATAATTTTTATCAACTGAATTTGTTTTGAAAGAAGAATATAACTTGGAGTCGATCTATTTAGAGTCCTTCTGAAAATGTTCCTTAAATCTTTTTGCCAAGAATACTTTAATTTATATAAGTTTTTAATTTTATCCGAAATTATAACATGCTTATTTCCAACGTTGATTTTTTCACAGTGATTCTCAGTAATTTGATTCACTGTGAAAGAAAAATTTTCGATATAATTATCAATTTCTGAATTGGACAAGCTCAAAATCGAAGAAGGGAAATTTAAAATTATTTCTGATGCAATTTCATTTCTAATTGTCTTAAATAAATTCAAAGTTCATAAATCTTAATTGAAAAAGTAATGGCAAATGGTCAGAAAAAGAAGAAAGAGATCTTGTTGAAAAATTTAGTACAAAAGGGTTAACCAAATTTGTACTTACCAAAAAATGATCTAGAAATGAATTTCCATTAGGAAATGAAGGCAAACTATCAGAAAATCTTACAAAGTCAGAACAACAATCTGTTAACCAATTGTATAAAGCAATACCATTTATGTTATTTAAAACATCCCCCCAAGACACATGTTTTGCATTAAAATCACCGCCTAGCATAACTCCATCGTAGTTGGAAGAAAGGACTTTACGAGGGCTGCTCTATATATTTCTAGCCTAATAGTGAAAATGCGATTAATTATAATCAAAAATGGTTTAATTGTTTTTCAAAGCATTCTCCAGCATGATTTATACACTTTTGCATGCGCTCAAACCAGTTATCGAAGCACTTTTTCCACACCGATTGAGACACCTCTAAAACATGGTTTTTGAACACTTCAACAGCTTCTTCTGGCGACGAAAATCGTTGACCACGCATTTTTTTCTTGATGTGCGGAAACAAGAAGAAGTCATTAGGTGCCAAGTCAGGGCTGTACGGCGGATGACCCATTAATTCGACGTTTTGGCCGGTCAAAAACGCTCTGGTTTGAGCCGATGTGTGAGAGCTCGCATTGTCATGGTGAACAATGATTCGTCTTCTCTTGTTGGTTTTTCGAATTTCTCCGATGACTTCAGGCAAACAAATTGTAGTGTACCACTCAGAAGTGACCGTCCTACGTTGCTCAAGCGGAACAGTCGCCACATGACCAGTTTTGCCGAAGAAACAGGCGACCATTTGCTTCGAAGTGCCTCTTCCACGAACAACTTTCGTTGGATTTTGCTCGTCTTTGAAGACCCACACGGTCGATTGTTGTTTCGTTTCGGGCTCATACGCATCCATGATTCGTCACCTGAGACGATCTTATAAGCGTCTTTTGAAGCACCGCAATCGTATTTTTGCAACATTTCTTTGCACCAATCGACACGAGCATTTTTTGAACGACTTTCAAATTGTGCGGAATCCAACGAGAACAAACCTTTTTTACGGCCAGGTGTTCATGCAGTATCGAATGTATGCTGGTGGAAGAAATGTCCAATGATGTCTCTATCTCTCGGTATGTCGCATGTCGATCTTGCATTATGAGTTCACGCACGGCATCAATGTTCTCTGGCACAACAGCAGTTTTTGGACGACCAGCACGGTATTCGTCTTTGAGCGAGCTTCGGCCACGATTAAATTCATTATACCAATTTTTCACAGTGCTATAGGATGGTGCTTCATCGCCATACAAAGATTTAAGTTCATCAATGCACTCTTGTCGTGATAATCCACATCGAAAGTTGTGAAAAATGATGGCACGAAAATGTTCACGAGTTAATTCCATTTTTTTCTATATTAATTTTTTCAAGTCACTGTAAACAACACAAATAATGGTCGTACGTCAAAACGTTTTGAGTACGATTATGTTTAAAAATGACAAACTTTCCAATGGAAAAGTCAGATTGCACTTGGCAGCACTCAGTGTTGCCAGGCCAGAAATATATATAGCAGCCCTCGTAATAGCAGATAAACCAGTATATATTGAATTATAATTATAGTTGCAAGGTAAGTATAAGGAACCAAATAAAATTTTCTTTGGTAATCCATTCATAAGCAAAAATACTTCAACAAACAAATTTGGAAAAGAGATGGAATCAATAAAAACACGGTTATAATAATATCTTTCCTTTAAAGCAATAGCGACTACAACAGAGCTTTCATCCCTTAAAAACGAATAATTTTTAAGAACAATTTTATGACTTAAACTTAGATGCGTTTCTTGTATAAAAGCAACATCAATGTTATTACATTTCAATGTATTGACTAAATCAATTTTCCTGCTAGAACTAACAAGAGAACGAACGTTAAAAGTAAGAATATCCACTGTTCTATTTACCATAGATCGATTCAATTTCTTTAAGAAGATTTAAGCAATCAATTTTTGCTTGTGCTTTAGCAGAGTTTTTATAATTTTTCATCAAGTTTTTTATTTTATCTTCCAAAGACAACGTTTCCTCTTTACACAATTCTCTAGCAATGTTCAAAAATTCTTCAAAGCTAAAAAACCGCCACTAAGGTTTTTTAGCTTTCATAATTTTTGGGGATTCACTAAAACAGCTGGCTAAGGTTTTATTATTAACAATGAAATTAGATTCGATACTATCGTTAACATTTTGTGTGGCTAATAAATTTCTTTTTTTGTTTGAAACTGTCAAATTATTTTTTCGTTCACAGTAGTTCAAAAAAAAGGGACAACCCCGCCAACTCGCTGGGTGACCCAAACTTTAACAATTAATGCAAACGGCTTAGAATTTTCATCAACCACTAATTTAAACTCCCCTGGACCATGTTTTTCAGAACACTTAACACATGCTCGAGGTCTATTACAATTGCTTGAAAAATTACCCCATTGTTGGCAGCGCCAACATTGGACTTCTTAAGAGTTTGCCTTAGGAGCTTCCCAAGAAACAGACTGATGCAGTAAATACCTTATATGTGTTTAATCATTTGCACTTTTGCCGGGAAGCAGTGTAATTAAAAATAAACCTGTATCAATGCCATTTTGTTTTGAAAATTTAGTTTCAAATTTTGAAATTTTTTCTATTGCCATCAATATCCGTCTTGTAATAAAGACCACGCAATACAATCCTGACTTTCTTCAATGCCTTTGGAGTAAATGTATAGGAATCAATTTCTTTTCAAGCAAAGCCATCATTTCTTGATGAGCACCCACATCACGCAAATACAATTTACACTTATTTCTCGAAATATTTTTAATTTTGAAATACACATTTTTTGATTTGAGCTGATCTACCAGCATTTTCACATTCAAATGTTTAATAATAATTGGAGGACAATAACTTACAGTTTGCGGCTTTTTTGCATTTTCTTTTCGATCATTAGCATGAATATTGGACTGCCTCTTATCAATTTCAATTTCACCCAAAATCTCGAAACGGTTGTTACTATTTATTAACTGTGTTTCACAATCAGAAATATTTAAATTTATAGGCCCGCTACGTTTTCTTTTCCTTCCCTTGACTTTTATAAATTCTTCAAGCTCATTTCGTACAGAATCATCCATCAAATCCATTGAAGACAAAGAGCTGGACCTTGGCAGTGAGTTTTCATTAAAATTGATTTGGTATTAGTTTTTGGATCACATTGGCTCATTGTTAAATTGTTATTTGGCAATAGCCCCAGAGAGTTAACATCCACAATAGCATCAGAGAAATCCGAAAAATCCTGACTTTTGTCTGGAGGCAATTTTAAAGGAACAGAACCGCTATGGCTGAACTGCAGGCTCATTTAAATTTTCCACAATATGACAAAAGTAAGTTTTTTTCTTCTTAATATTTTCAATACATTCAATATTTGAAATATTTTATTTTATTTTTTTATTTATTTTAAATATTAAGCACAACCTTCCTTGTTGAATTCAAAATTTCAAAAACTCCATTCTCAACTAAATAATAAGAAAACCTAAAAGCAACGCAAGGAAAAAAATTCTTGACAAAGTCAAAAGTATGACATAGTAAATAAGTAAATACAAATTAAAGTGAATTCTTAAAGGTACAATTATGCGAACGTCCACGTAAGCTAACCTAACGGCCGTTTGTTTTTAAATATACTAAAACAATGCAAACGCTTACCGAAATTAACTGTCACGTTTCCGGAACGCTTCAACCTGTATAAAATAGGTTTTAACGGCATTGTTACGTGACATTCGTAAGATAGTGCTGGAATTATATGTGATAAGTACCATTGCGGCACATTTGCCCGTTTTAGGTACTTTTAAGTATTGACAATAATTGTATCATTCATCAGTTTTTATTATTTTGCTTAATAAAAGTATAATAAATAAATAGTTACATTAAATACATAATAATATCTTTTAAAACAGATAATTAAATTTGTCAATACATTGCACATATTGCAATGTAAAATAACTTTCGAAGCGAAATTAGTACTTTTTCTAAATTTACATGTACGGAACAGTGCCCGTAACTATGCCACAAATCTCAACACTGTTCTGAACAGCTGCAGCAAATTGAAAATTGCGTTAGGTTTTGTAATTTAATATTTTGGCTTTATAGTTTTTTTTTTGCAAAACAATTGTAATTATACTTATCCATGAAGAACATCAGCAAATAAATCCTCAATATCCATTTTTAAATTCTTTTCGGGCTTTTGAAATTAAAATTACAAACACATTGTGCTGCACAATGTTTTGTTTTTGTTTATTTTATTGACATGCGTCACATTTGTAAAGTTTCTATAAGTACATAAACGACCGTACGTTAAAATACGTTAAGTTTTTCTTACATCAACGTTCGCATAACGAGGCCTTAATAATAAAGAAAAATATTTCAGTAAAATAATAAAATTTCAAAAATATCAAGCATAGCTTAGGTCCGAAAAAATTGCGTTAACTGATCAGCGAAATCGATTTTGATAGGATCATCACTATCGTATTTTTTCACGTATACAATTCCACGTTGTGTGTAGGCAGATTTAATGCACCTATTCTTTTTTAGGCCTAAAGCTGTTTTAAAAATACCGTGATTGTACGGAGTCAAATTCTCATTAATGTAGAACGGCATGTCACTATCAAATCCTGCATTGCACAAACGTAAAGGTGTTTTGTGTTTAAGCCGATAACTAGCTGAATTTTTTAAAAACGAATTTTTCTCATATGGGGAGCTCATTTTGATAATAATTGGCGGATCACTCATATCACGCTTATTTGTAAAGTGCCTCACACGGAAAATAGCTTTGTGAGATGGCACTGATGTTTTTAACACTGATTTTTAAACATACGCGGTAAGTCTTCATTCTCATAATACGGTATGCCCGTTATCCTGATATCGGATGCAACTACGGAATTATCATGTGCTAGGATTTTTAAATTTAAATTTTTTACATCATCTTTAAGTTTTTTAATTGTGTTATTCTTTCATTTAGCTGATGTAAGTTTGCATTTACGAACGAAGAAATACTGTGAAAATGGAAAAATTAATAATAAACTGGATTTGTACTCTACATGATACCAATAATTATTAAAATTTGTGTAAAACTAATAAAAATAAAATTTTTAACAAAACCAATAAATAAAAAAAAAACTTATCAAAATTTATACTCACACGTTCATTGCATCAGCCATTTTTATTGTCATTTTTTTGGTTTTATTTGCGCATAATATACTTTAGTGATGCATTTATGAATAGATGACACTTGCAGTGATACCACTTTTTGCATTTACGAACGTAATACTTATCACATGCAGTGCAGTAATGCATTTAGGAACAGACTCATACACTTGCAATCTAACGGTTTCTTTTATAAACCAACAACTAAAACTTATCGGAACCAAAATGATAAGGAATGAGTTGACTCGTTATCCATTTACTGCATTTTTTTCTATGTAAAACTTATTGCAATTATAAATCATTTTTATCTATTTTAAAAAACTACCAAAAAAAAAATCAGAGTCAGTTTTATTGCTAGAGATGTGACTTTTATTAAAAGAACCGAAGATTTCGGTTTTGAGATAATTTTATTGCAATTATTGAATTTCATTGGAATTACTTTAATTACAATCGATTTATTAGTATATGAATGAATATATGAATAATTTCAAATGGAAATGATAAATTCAATTTACGATTTTAAAAAAACACAAAAAATCATTGCAGTCTTTTACAGTTCTGGTATGTAAGCGATTTTGTTTGGATTAAAATTTGTTTTATTTAAAAATAATAATACAATATAACAAAGAAATATAACATACAAAAAGTTCAACAAGTTTATCACTCTACATCTAGTAAATGGTATAAATCTGTATACAAATATATATATACATTTGTACATTCATATAAAAATATAAATGTAAAAATTAAATTACCTAGAATAATTAAACTATTTGATATTCATTTATGTAAAAACAACACGAAACCCCAAACGCCAATCAGTACCAGAACCTTCAGCAGGGTGGCAATATCAATTAAATAAAAAATAAACAATTATTTACGTATCCTGTAATCATGATGTATATGGATGCGAGCCGAATATCGAGTATTACCATTTTCTAGGGAATTTGATCGATGTAAAACTTTGGCAGAACCATCAACCTGTGTGTTGCCATCAGAACTTCGCCACAAATTTGCAATGGCTTCAAGAGCGACTTCGGTTTCATCTTCTTTGTCATCGTGTTCAGCAGATAGGGTTAAATCAATTTGTCTTTTCAAGCGTGTTTTCAAAAGTTCTTTTAGTTCCAAAGCATGTTTTGGTAAGGGTGTTGAATTTTCAAATACGATTAGAGCCACAAGTAATAGCATTATTTTTCTCGCGAAAAAATTCATTTTAATACAAGTTGACTGTTTAAATAATTAATAGATACTAAATTGATAAGGGACTTGACAGCAAATTAAATGAAAGCTTATAAGCTTGGAGACATACTTATAAAGAGATGTGTTATTGTAAAATGTAATATGCTTGTGCATACATAAGTACAAACATACATACATATGCACGATGCTCGCAAGCAAAATAAAAATTTTTATCTCCTTTGCTCAAAAAATAGACGAGTCTTAAGGATTTCGTGTAGAAATTTTTTAGGTTTCAAGTCAAAAAACAAGCGGATCATATTTAACCAAAACACAAGAAAGATAACGACTTTACTATTTATCACGCCCCTAAACAATTCTATCTAATGGAAAAAATTAAAAAGTTAACTTAAATAACGGCCATTAAATCCTCCATCCTCTTCCTATCTTTGTTCAAATTAGTATTTCTCTGCATAACAATGTTATTTGTTTATGTAGTATTACTATTATTATATCCTTCACCACAAAAAGTTGAAAAAGGGTATATTTAAGAATGTCATTTCGTTTGTAATTTTTACAATATCCATTTCCGACCCCATAAAGTATATATATTCTGACTTCTTATGCACAGCGAAGTCGATTGAGCGACGTCCGTCTGTCCATCCGTGTTAGTGTAAATATGCCAATCGATCAGATATAGTGTCCGAAGAGGTGCTCTTAGAAATCAGCATCATCGATCCTCTAATTATTTCATGTCATTTGGAACAATAAAGTAATTATAATCATCATAAACAATAAAGTAACTCCAATCAAAAAAATAAATACATATATGAGGCAATAAATAATTAAAAAATAAGAAAAAAACATTAAGTGATAAAATTGGCGCTCATCTATATTTTCCGGGCTCTGAAATTTTCAAATTTTTATATTATTATATGAGCATAAGTGTATGTATGAACTTTTAAAAAATTCCTTTGATACCAGGTTTTTTGATAAACGCTTTTCAATTTTATTATTATTTCTACATTTTTATTAAGACAAATTACTTAAGACTTTTTACAGGCGTTTGCTAAAGAAAGCAGGAAAAGTTATATACCGGAATAATAGAATAAGAATATCATGAAAAATTTATATTTGAATGAATCCAGCACGATTAAAGTTAATTAATATTGTCGAGTTTTATCGGTTTAGGTTTTTTTCTTGTTTTAACATTAGGTCTGTCTGCGTACACACATTTTGCATCATTTTCTGCAAAATGTTGCAAAATCTTGCAAAATGTTGTCTGCGTACTCCAAATTTGTTTCAGCGAGAGAGCCAAAAAGAGAATTTTTTGACAGTTGGCAGTTAGAGAACTTGCAAAATGTTACTGGAGAAATTTCTTCTTGCAAGATTTTGCAACTAGTTTGAATGAAATAATTTTTGTGAAAAAAATAAAAATTGAAATTTAACAATGGCATAGGTAAGTAGTTAGAATTGTGTTGATTTTTAATGTTTATAATAAATTATAATAAACAAAACAAATTTAAGTATACTACAAAGTAGATGCATAGGCAATGATATATTTTCCAGTCTAAAGCCTTTTCTTATGAAGCCAAAAGAAAGAAGTTGTGTAAACCTGTATGTGGAAGAAATAGTGCCCAATTACTGCAAAGAGGAATTTCGAAGACATTTCCGGATATCGAGGTTACTGTTTAAAATCCTATGCGATCGGTTTTCAATTTAATTTTGCGTAAATCTTTTGCTTTGTTATTTCAATTGTTTACACACCGATCAGCTGTTTTCTTGCAAAATTTTACTGGATGCTGTCTGCGTACTTTTTGATATATTTTCAGCCGACAGAGTAAAATTGGTCTTACTCTCCCAAAAAAATTTACTGAGTATTAGCTACTGGAAAAGTACTCAGACAGACCTAATAGTTATGTTGTCATTAACATATTTCTGTTATCGTTATGTTGTCATTAAAATATTTCTGTTATCATAACAGAATGTGGCTAGTGTTAAAAATTTAAAGATTTTTGTTGCCATACAAACCCTTTAATTTTTTCTTGATTTGTTGTTTTAAGGCCAGGATTCACTATCATACTCAGTCGTACGATCTGTCAAAAATTGCATGTGTGCTCAAAATGTATGATAGTGTGGATTAAAAGTGTATGTGTTTGACAGATTTTTTGACAGATCTGTACGATTTTATAATCTTTTGAAATAATTCATAAAATATTTTTCTCTATGCGATCAGAGTTGATTTTTTTAAAATGATGATGAGAAAAACAACAAAATATTAAAATCATATGTTTTTGCATCTTTTTTGTATAATAGTGTGGCACCTACGACGCCATTTTGGAACGATTTTTAAAGTAGGACAGAATTCTGTCAGATTTTTGTGTGATTAAATCGTACGATTGTGTATGATAGTGAATCCTGGCCTTTAGCGGCAATCAAAGTATCGTTATAAGGGTTGTCGAAAACGACAGTCGAGAAGAGTATTATGTAAAATGTTCGATAAAATAGTTTGATGTTGATCAAAAAATAAAATGATAATTTTTTTAGCATTAGCTTTCTAGGTGGTTAATAGTTAAAAACAATAAGGAAAAGACAACTTTAAATGAGTGTAAAACAAACTGCACTTCAAATATTAGTAAAAACTCCCTTTCAGTTCATCTATTTCTATTTTACGTTTTTTTAATTGGATTTTATCGGACGAAAGCTTTAGAAAATGTTATGCTTTTATTTTTTTAGGCTAATTGTATACGTTCCTTCATAAGTTCCACTAACAGATTGAACTGCTTTACGGTCGCTATTTTTATACTGAAAATAAAAGACAACATGAAAAATAAATTGTAAGCGTTCATTTTAAAAATTTAATTTAAATAATATTTGAAAAAATTACTCTTCGTCCGCGACATACCTAATGCCGGTTTTTGTAATAAATTTGTTTTTTCAAGCTAAATGTTTAACGATGACGAGCGTAATACCATATAAATAAAACGTACGATTTTTGACAAGATAAAGACGCCCGTAATAAGGTTGGGGGCAAATTCCAATAGTATTTAAATGTTAATTTCGATCGATATCGAATGCCATAATTTGCCCCTGATTACTTCGCCTGAAAAAAGAGTTTCCTCTGAGAGACGGCAGATATTAGGTCTGTTCAGTAACTATAATCACCCTTATTCTGTTTGGCGTCGTCAATTTTGAGACAACATCAACTTAACACAATATCAATACTAATTTGGTATTCCCTAACAAACTTATGACGACGTTGACTGTTTATCGATAATGCAAAAAAAAACTCATATAATCTATATCTAACATTTGAGTCAGTTGATTTAATTTCTTTTCTATTGTGTTAAGTAAGTGTTGTGGAAAATTAAAATTTTGTAAAAAAAATAAAATAACTATAAACAATAAAATAAGCAAAACTATTACAAACAATTAAAATAAATAGTCTAAGGGCCATTATTACAACTTGTCGTTAGTTAAAGGTAGGATTTTGTCTGCCTGATAAATAGTATTATTAAAACTTCCAATTTTTATTGCTATTATTGTTAATAATAATAATATTAAATGGATAAAAATAATAATAATAAATTAAGTTTTTATAATGCAAATCCATTTATCGGTCCGACAAAATCCTGCCTTTAACTAACTGCCTTTTTTTCATTGGGATAGATTCTTTCTAACTCTTCCACTAATTTTCCAAATTGGCAAAAGTTGGTTATTTAAGTTTTTTCTATTTCTTTTTTCTTTATTTGTATATTTCTTATTTTGTTATTTTAATATTGCTGTATACTTTTTCATGTTTTTAAAATTTTTCTTTGCATACAACACAACTCAACATCAAAAATGGCGAAGACAAACTAAACGACAACATCAACACCAATCGTTCTCAGAAAATACCAAACATATGGCGACAGTCATCGATTAATGACAATATTGACAACGGGAATACCGATTTACAACAAGCGAAGAACAACGACGCCGGTTTGTGTTGACGTTGCCAATAGAATATAGGTGAATATTAATATAATTGTACATAAAATTTGCACTACTCTTATTAAAATTGTACCGAAAAAAGTAGATTGCATTGAATGTTTCATCAGTGGCTGGTTTACCAATAATTCTTAAAGAAACAAAAACACCTGCAGAGCTAGAAGATTCTAAACCACATTTCTGTTATTTAAAACTTCTTTGCTGTATATTCCCGTAGTCAAAGTAAAGAATGAGCAGTAGAAGTAGTGCTTTCCCTGCAGTAATACATTTCATAAATATTTTATGAGAATATCATGAATTTATTTTCGAAAAAAATCAAGCACAATTAGAATAAATAAATAAATGGAAGTAAGATTTTTATATTCGGTCATGCCAAGTCTTACATATACACACACGGTATGACATACTTATATAATCCCTTTCCACCTATTACGCAGGATATACAAATAAGACATCGAAAACTGGACCTGAAGTAATTTATAACTAAAAATAATTTAATAAACGGAATAAACTCTTCAACTCAATAACAAAAAATATTCATTACGCTTTTAAAAATGTTTTCCACACACCTCATCATATGCATCTAACAATATTTCATGCAACTGCTTGGATACATCCGTTTTTCAAGTACTTTTTTATTTTATTCTTTAAACTTTTGGTTCAGTAATTCTTGCAGGTGGCCAATCCCACTGCTTGTTGGGAATAGGTTGCGCTAATTTTTCCCAAGGTTTCCATCCCAGCATTTTTCGTGCTAGTATCAATTCATTTTCGGCTTGCACAATCAACTCCTCAACTTGACCGCAACCAATGGCCTTTTCTAAAGCGTTAATATCTTTGTTCTGTAAAAATATTTAAAGATCGTTGAAAAAATTATAGATGCCAATACATTCATATGCAATTAATATTACAGTTTCAACGGCTTTTGCTCTTTGTTGTACAATTTGTTCAGTGTATTTGCGATAGGCAGCGTCCTGAGGCATCTTTGCTACGGCTCTAAGGATTTTTCCATACAAAGCACCTAAAGTATGATGGGGATTAGTAGCAACCGCTAGGCCCGTCAATCCAGTTGACTAAAATTAAAAACATTTACAAAATTTCTTTCAGGTTTAAGATTCTTTGGCAAAAGTAACGAGGAAAAGCGTGACATAACTAGAAATTTTAGTTTGCAAACATAAATTATAATCAGAAATTCAACTCCTATCGTTAAATGGCAAATGCATTCTTACTGCTTTTAATATTTTAGACATGCTTAGAAGCAATCTTATAAATATATTTCCTTTAAAACAAACACTGAATAATAATGAAAACCACAAATTAAGCAAAGATCTGAGAAAAAAAATCATAAAAATTAACAGCTGGACTGAAGGCTGCCAGACCTTTAAAAATATTATTGGTTTGTATGTACACTGCGCTTAAAAGGTTTTTCTATTCTACCAAATAGTGGATTCTATTCAAAATTCATCGGATATTTTTTAAAATATTTTGAAATGAATTCCAATTTTGTTAAATTTTTTAATTAACTTTCTTAAGGAATGTCAAACTAGTCAATAAGGTTGTGTCGAAAAATATATTAATTATTAAAAATTGGGGGTGAAATTTCAATTTAATTCCAGTGCATTATACAGAAAATTATTCAAAATCATTAAACCAAGTTTATTTCCTAGAGTAATTAACGGCTTTTTTGTTTTTAACAAACAAATAATCTATTGATTAATTAATTTGCAAAAACAAAATGAATCTTTTCTATCAAAAAACCTCTGCTAATCCTTTTCCAATTGTCCTAAATGTTGCTATAGGTTACTGCCTTTGTTTAGTTAGCTGATGCTAAAATTGCTTACTTTTTTGTTATAACAGTTTGACAACTGAACTGAATATTACAAGTGCTATAATAGCAACTTGGTTTAAACTTTACGCTACAGTTACCCGTTTGAATATTTTGCTTTCAAGTAGATATAACGTAATGCTTGCCAAAATTTATTGGAATCAACTACTGCGATGAAGGCTGAAGCTTCTTATGAAGTTGTCGTCATGAACCCAATTCAAAATACCCGATTAACAGAAAGTACTTCATTTTGATTACTCTAGTGTTAATGATGTGGTTACCGACGCCTCTTTAATACATATATTTTTTATTTTTTTTTTTTTAAATATATCATAAACATACTTTTTTTTAATATTTAATTTTATTCGGAACATTCATTGGCAATTAAAAAATTAATAATTTGTTCCTTCATAAAATGGCACGTCAACAAAATCTTAACAAGTTTTGAGGTAATAATACGTTGAAGAGAGTGAATTTGAATACCTGGGCTATTTGACCTATGACACAATTCGTCAGCCGTCGAACTGCACCTACCCGATAAACTTCTTGCACAACAATCATTAGTAGAGATATGCCGGGTCTTTTTCGTTCAACAAAATTCCAAAACACATATTTTAACCAAAGTAAGCTCCCCAGCCCAAACATATAAAGCAAGAATAGTAAACAGCAAAATTAAATGAAACATAGTCCCTATTAGCAGTAAATCAAATTCACGCTCAAACAATGGGTTCCCTTTTGAAGACAAACATATAGTTTGTATATGAACGTATGCAGTGTAAAAACACAACCCAAAATTTATTCATTTAATTTCGTTGGTATTCATGTATAATTTGCCATGTAGTTCATAAGCTTTAGGGGAAAACGTTATTAGAGGTAGAAAAAAATTGAAGCTCTAAGGTAATTCCAGATACGAGCAATTTTCACGACGAAAAATCTCTCAAAAAATAGTCCAAAAATCGTACGGAGGTACATATGAGGATTTCTTATAAAATCGCAAGGAAACCATTCCTAATAACTCTATGAAACAAAACTAAGTTACGATACTTCACAAAATGTGGTCACGACATCTAAGAGTATACACAAATCTAACAATCATGTTTACTATACGTCTCAATTTCATCCTCAACGTAAGTACAATTTTGAAGGTAAAGAACAGATTTTCGATGCGAATTGCAAAAGGCTACCACACCACTGACAATTTTTAACACTGCAAAATGAACACTCTTGCAACTCTAGAAAGCAGGGTTCACAGATTTTTTTTGAGTGTTATACCCAATTAGATAAATTGTATCCCCACAATTTTCCAAAAAAAAACAATTTCAACTATCCTTAAAACTCCCCAAAACAAAGACTATTTTACTATTTCAATATAACTAGCTAAGTTGATTAACAAAATCCATAAGTTCTGAATCAACATGTTTAATCTCCTTGTCTTAAGCAATTTTTTGTAAAAAATTTTTGGAGGTAAACATTTGAAGCATATCTGAAAATGGAACAAAAGTGTCACAAAAAATTGTTATTATTTTTAAAATGTGTATTAGTTCTCAATAAAGAACCTCGTATAGAATTTTTTCCTTATTTTAGTTTTCATTGAGTTCATTGTTGAAAAAAGGCAAATTAATATTTCAAATCTACAGAGTAAATAATAGTAAATTTTATTAAATAATATTAAAATTACAATAACCAAAAACAGAATTTTTTAAAATCCCCAAAACCTCTTTCAATCCCCAAGGCGCAAAATATATCCTCAAAGAAATCCTCAATCCCCAAATCGAAGTTTTCATCCCCATTTTGAAAATTAAACCCCTCATTTGGGGATAAATCCGATAATCTGACAACCCTGCTAGAAAGTTCTTATCAGAAAAAGTGAGAAAAAAAAATTAATAGAAGTAGTAATGTTGTTTCTTGATAAGCCATAAAGATAAGCTATCAACAACTTTTTCAGTATTAATCATTAAAATATAATGAAAAAACAATGAGAACACGTATTTAATAATAAAGCATAATTGATGCCAACAGTTAATAAGCACTTAATGGATGCAGACACTGCACTAATGTAAAGTTAGCCTTGGTGACGTCGGAACAATAACATAAAACATCCAAAAGTATCTGCTCAGTCTACAGTTAAATGCCGCGGTGTGTGCTAAGAATGCAGACGATCAACAAATAGACCGTATAATATCGGAAAGTTTAACAAAACACTGACGAAAAAAGTGAAATTGTAAAAAAATACGCGACATACTCTTATTTACATACGTACATTTAGTGAGAAAGTAGGAAGCAACAAATAAGTGTTTATTTAAAAGGGCGTAAAATATTAACAAAGGTCAGCATCTTTAACTCATTCATTGTTTTGTGTGTTTTATTAATAATCTTGATTTTCTAACGCTTAGGTATCTGACTGACATTCAGCTGCGGTTTTTATTCTCTTAAATGTATTGTTGTTTGACCAGTAGATCTGTTAGTGTAACTTCTTCAAAAACATCATCATTATCACTTTAATAAAATTAATACATTTAAGTATTTGCACTGGTAACGTGTTGTTTACACCAATAATTAGGTTCTCTGTAACTGAAAAAGTTCCCAGTTAATCAAACCAACGTTTATACATACAGGTATGTGTAATGAGCTAAAAATTGAGTTGCGAACATGACAAACGATGTTCGCTGGTACCATCTATTTATTAAAAAAGTAAAATAAAGTCAATTGCTGACGTAGATTATTAATTAAATTAAAAAAGAAAACTTTTGAAAAATTTCTAAATTAAAAAAAAAAAAAAAAACAATATTTGTAATTTTAGAGCACATAACACGATGGCTCCCCCGACAGTTTTGGTAACGGGTGGTGCTGGCTACATAGGTTCCCATACTGTTTTAGAAATGCTAAATGCTGGTTACAATGTCGTCTGCGTCGATAATTTGTGCAATGCCTATAGTTCGAACACTGCAAAACTTCCCGAAGCTTTAAGTCGTGTACAAGAAATAACTGGTAAAAAAGTTAATTTTTATCGTGTCGATATAACTGATCGCGAGCAAGTACGTGCAATCTTTCAGGAGGTAAGTAATTCATTAAAGTCTTATCTTTTTCTATTTAAGTTAGATAATAGTTCGCATTGCTATGTCTTATACATTGTGCTTCAAAAGCTTTTTATTTCGAATCGAAATGTATTACTGCGGGGAAAGCATATCCATATGGCCATTTCACTACAGCTCAAATAGCTCATCATTAAATGAACTCCATTGAATCAATAAGGCAATGGAGTTCTTATTTAATCAATTTGGCTTTTGATATAAGACTTTCTAGTTTTCTATAAAAAATTTGGGTAAAATCCACTGATGAACTATTTGAGCAGTAGTGAAATGGCCATATGGATATGCTTTCCCCGCAGTAATACATTTCATTTTTAGTTTAGTTTAAATAATAATTATTTCATGAGAATATCATGAAATATTTATATTTGAAGGAGTCAAGCACGAATAAAGTAAATTAAATTTTAAAAGATTCAAAATAATAAATTTTCATATACTCTTCCCAGTACGATGTTGCATATGAATTGACTTAATATTTTTAATAACGAATAATTTTAGTCTTATTCTCAAACAACGTTTTTTAACCACTAACGATGTACGTAAACCGGCTTACATTTTCTTATTGGATATATCTGTAAATATTAGAAACGGAAGAATAAGCATTTTTTTTCGTGTGCCTTTAACAACTATTTATACTTATTTTATGTCTGCACAAGCAAAAAAAAAAAAATATTTATCACATCTTAATAGTATATTTAAGACTGATCGTTCAATAGTGTTCACCACAAATTAAATAAGCCAAAACTCAGTCATTTCTGAACTGATTTTGAATTTTTTTTTTTTTTTTAATTTGGTAGATTATGCTTACAGATCGGTCCCGTTTAAAAAACAGTGTTTATAATCTTTAAAATTAAAGGGTGTCCCCATACAATATACATGTTTTTTAAAATGGCTGCGTATTACTATAGCTCCCAATAGAGCTCCTAATAGCAAAAAGTAATACAAAAATAAATCTAAAAATTATAGTGTGCCCCCATAAATTGACACAATTTTATTGTTCATTCGAAGAATCTATAAAAAATACACCTTAGAACGATTTTAAACTGGATGATGACTCATAATCTATCTATAAACCCAACAAAACCTAAAGCAATTCAATTTGCATTGCGTCGTCAAATAATTCAAAGTCCTTTTCTTTATATATTGGATGAGGTTATTCAGTTTGTTGATCATTTAAAATGTCTTGGTGTTTATTTAGATCAGTACCTGTGTTTTGAGCGACACGTTATCCACATTTCTAGCAAAGTTTTTTTGATGTTAATATTATATTTCTTTACTTCTTATTTGCCTGTACATATTAAAAGATGTGTAGCATACGTATTGTTGATGTCTAATATAAATACTGTTTGGAAAATATTTCTGGTTCATCTATTGGTACTATGGATAAATTAAAGAGAATCTTTAATCGAATTTTGAGGTTTGTTTATAGTCTAAGGATACGTGATCATGTTAACACCTTCGCGGTTGACTTCATTGGTTGCACTTTTGATAAGTATGTTCTTTTGCGTACTGTATTGTGTTTTTTCAAACTATTATGTATGGTGTTCCTATTCATTTGTATAATAAGTTTAATTTTATACACACTTCACGTAACCTACAGATCAAAATACCTCTAATTCTTATGAGATTTTCTCGCAGTCTTTTCTTATCAGAGTTGCGAGAGTATGGAATAACTTGCCTTTTGAACTAATATATTTTTCTGATACCGTTTCTGTTTTCAAGAAAAAAATGTTAATGTACTTCAACCTCTAGTAGGGACACTTTATTTCTGTGTTTTTATATTTGAACACTTTTTATTTAAATAAATTGAGATGATCTTATCAAATATCTTTATTTTTTAATTTTTTTTTTTTTTGTTATCTGCATTAAATACATTATGTAATCAATAATACTTTGTATTGGCCGCGAGGCTTTGTGTATTATTTAACAAAAAAATAAAAATACTGTCTTTTGAACAAACGCTTGCAATTGGACAGCTTGCCGATTGCTATGGTCGTTATAGTAACAAGTTTTAATATTAAAAATCATAAATTAAAGGGTGCGCCAACTGTATCTTTAATTTGATGCATATATGTAGCCATACTTCGCTATGATAAAGAAACTTATTTTAATAATTGAAAAAATAACATTTTGGACAAAACAAATAAACTAATGCTGAGACGACAGAGAAAATTTATAAATCCGTTCTATATATACCAGTTCTCAGAACGAGTAAAAAATGCTGGATTATTTAATGCAGACAAATATAAAATAGCATTTAAAAGTCAAAATACACTAAGACAACTATTACAAAAAACAAAAGCAAAATAGACAAGATGGACAAATCAAATGTTACTTATAAAATCAAATGCACTGGGGACGGGATCAAATATATGTTGGTAAGACAAAAAAAAAAAAAAAAAATAAATAAAAACCAGAATATCAGGACACAAATCAGACATAAAATGTAGACACAAAATAATTACATAGAAAACAGCACTCGCAGCCCACTGTACCGAGAGAGGACATACTCCAAACTTCGATCAAATAGAGATTTTAGAAATTGAAGAGAAATATAATAAGAGACTTGATGAAATGATATATATTATCAACACCACAGTACGAGGGCTGCTATATATATTTCTGGCCTGGCAACACTGAGTGCTGCCAAGTGCAATCTGACACTTCCATTGGAAAGTTTGTTATTTTTAAGCATAATCGTACTCAAAACGTTTTGACGTACGACCATTATTTGTGTTGTTTACAGTGACTTGAAAAAATTAATATAGAAAAAAATGGAATTAACTCGTGAACATTTTCGTGCCATCATTTTTCACAACTTTCGACGTGGATTATCACGACAAGAGTGCATTGATGAAAAATTGGTATAATGAATTTAATCGTGGCCGAAGCTCGCTCAAAGACGAATTCCGTAAAGGTTGTCCAAAAACGACTGTTGTGCCAGAGAACATTGATGCCATGCGTGAACTCATAATGCAAGATCGACATGCGACATACCGAGAGATAGAGACATCCTTGGACATTTCTTCCACCAGCATACATTCGATACTGCATGAACACCTGGCCGTAAAAAAGGTTTGTTTTCGTTGGATCCCGCACAATTTGAAAGTCGCTCAAAAAAAGGCTCGTGTCGATTGGTGCAAAGAAATGTTGCAAAAATACGATTGCGGTGCTTCAAAAGACGTTTATAAGATCGTCACAGGATCTATGCGTATGAGCCCGAAACGAAACAACAATCGACCGTGTGGGTCTTCAAAGACGAGCAAAAACCAACGAAAGTTGTTCGTGGAAGAGGCACTTCGAAGTAAATGGTCGCCCGTTTCTTCGGCAAAACTGGTCATGTGGCGACTGTTCCGCTTAAGCAACGTAGGAAGGTCACTTCTGAGTGGTACACTACAATTTGTTTGCCTGAAGTCATCGGAGAAATTCGAAAAACCAACAAGAGAAGACGAATCATTGTTCACCATGACAATGCGAGCTCTCACACATCGGCTCAAACCAGAGCGTTTTTGACCGGCCAAAACGTCGAATTAATGGGTCATCCGCCGTACAGCCCTGACTTGGCACCTAATGACTTCTTCTTGTTTCCGCACATCAAGAAAAAAATGCGTGGTCAACGATTTTCGTCGCCAGAAGAAGCTGTTGAAGTGTTCAAAAACCATGTTTTAGAGGTGTCTCAATCGGAGTTGAAAAAGTGCTTCGACAACTGGTTTGAGCGCATGCAAAAGTGTATAAATCATGCTGGAGAATACTTTAAAAACAATAAAACCATTTTTGATTATAAATATTCGCATTTTCACTATTAGGCCAGAAATATATAGAGCAGCCCTCGTACAAGAGAATGAATTTTAAAACAAATATTGAAAATTGCGCACAAAACTATAGACATATAATAAATAAAAAAATATAAAATAAATCAGTGCAATAACAGACATTAGGTTAAACACTTATTTGTATTGTTTGTTGTACATTGTTGTTCTAATCAGTAAATTTTGTGTGTACAGTGGTTAATATGAATGTTTATTATATATAATATAAAATTTGTTTTTTAAGATTTCCTGAAGAACATCCAAAAATAAAATATTTGTTACAAAAAGGACCTTCAAGCTCGAAAATTATTTAAAACTTCATACGAGTTAAAGAAAAAGGTCGACCAAACTTAGTGAATAATAATCGCTTTACTTTAATAGTTCGTTCTATATACTTTGAAAAATTCATGCCAGTATTACCATTTCAGCGTTTTTGAAGCATAATTCTAATTTTGCACCGTAGTATTTCTAAAAGTTTTTTAATAGACAAATTTTGGTTAAACTTCATTCACAATCGGTTAATGGTATTTAATAAAATTACAACGATTTACATTGAAATTGTTAAAGTCTATAGTGCGAACTTTCTGTTGGTAGTTTGGGTGTAAGCGAATACAAAGGCGAACTTCCTTAAATGGACCAACATCTATCCGTGTTTCAAATTTCATTAAAATCGGTCCGGTCGTTTTGCCGTGATTGACGCACACACAAACAAAAAAATTAAAAACAAACTTACCATTTAGAGAAGATTTAGTTTGATCTTTGAAGTCAATTTAATTACAAAAAGTTTTATTAGCTTCATTTATAACTTTGCAAGCTAAATTTTTATAAATAGAAGCTTAAAACTAGACTTAGTCTGCTAAAAAATTCATTATCATTTTGTATTGTTGTTAGTACATTTTGAGACAGAAATCTCTTCTTCGTTATTTTTTTTTCTCTAGATTAAAAACCTAATTTTACAAAAAGAAAAAATACATTAATATCGAATTAAGGTCTCCTAACAAGCATTTTTCGTCGTCTAAAGTTTGCATAGTTGGAATAGATATTTTTAGAAACAGAAAAAAATGGTTATTAACTAAACACTTAAAGGATTTGAATCATCCCTTAATTGCCTTCTTTGTATATTTAATTGACGTATTTTTCGTTTTCTGAGATAATTGTAACTTAATACAAATGCTCCGGTCATTTTCAATCAACAGCTGACTTTGGCGTTTAAGAAAAAGTTCGAACTTAATTTCGAATAATGTCAAAGCGACTGATTTGCTTTTGAAAATCGCTCGCTTTTAAAACGATTCGGTTTACAGAACAGAGCCGTATGTTGTTTTGTTTTGTAAGTTGTATTTAGTCAAAGAGATTGCATGCATTCTGTAACAATACAATAATTTGATTTTCTTTTCTACCCCTTTGAAGCTTGAAGGTACCTTTTTTTTTAGTATTCCTTTATTTGCAATCTATTTTACAAGAAACATTTAGCAAATCTTATAACTAGTTAACAATAACTTATATTATCAATTTCCAGTGAAACCGATAATAAAAACAATATGTACAAATATTAATAAACATACGTATATATCAAACAAAAATAAGAGATAAATCTAGCTTCTAAAAGGCAGATCAAGAACATGCTATCTTTTAAGTCTTTTTACTTCCTAACTGCCATCTAAAAGTGCAATAGCTAACAAATTTGGATGATTGCTAAATCTGTTCAAGTATTTCTCACTACATGCATTGGTTTCATCTTTTACTGTGCATACTTTGAGATCATTACGTATTATCTTGTTATTTTCAAACCATGGCGCTTTAACTATTAATCTTAGTGTTTTTAATTGTTATCTCTGAAGTATTTCTATATTAGAATTACTAGTTGTTCCCCACAGCTGAAGACCATAAGTCCAAACAGGTTTAAGTATTGTCTTATATAAAATGAGCTTATGCTATAGGCTGAGTTCGGATTTTGGACCTAATAGCCAATACATTTATTTTTTGTTTTAGTGTTCAAATGATTTCTTTTAGCTTTTACATGATGTTTTCATGTTAGCGTTTTATCCAGGTGTAAACGCAATTGGAAATTGGGTTTTCTCTTATTTTAAATAATAAAAATATTTTTATTTTGAATAATAAGATTATTTAGTGTTAATAAGTTAATATCATTTAAGACACATGTTAGTCAATATTTGTTTCAAATGGGGTCATATCTCGAAAAAGGTACTCATTATTTGTTTGCTTAATAATAATATCATTTATATTTGTACAGCTTTTCTATTATTCTTCCATGTTAGTTAAAGCACTTAAATGAAAATAAAATTGTTTTATTTCTTTCTTATTATCTACTTCTAATTTTGCGTACTAGGTTAAATATTGTTTTTATAAACATGTAAACAAATATACATTTTAGAACAAATTTATGTTTAATTTTAAACTTAACACTAGAAAGTATTTGTAAATTGATACAAAAACTACATTTGGTGAATGCAGTGCCACTCACTTCTTTCGCAATGTATATTTTTAATTTAATTGGCGCCTTAAAAATTTCCTGCTAAATATTAAATTAGTGTTTAAATGTCTAAATTTCTTTAAAATACGCAGATGTATTTTTTTTTAATTTGTATGAAATTAGTTTTATCTTTGTTCGAATAAAAAAAGTAAAATTTTTTAATACATCCGCCGTTTTTAAGATAATTTAAACAAAATTAATTAAAAGTTGACGTTAGCCATACTTCTTTTGTTTTTAGCTTGCGTATATGTAAAAAATTTACTGTTTTAAAGAAACAAAAAAAACGTTATCAATTAAAACATATTTTTTGATTGTTACAGTTTTTAAGTTTTATCAACTACATGTTTGTATTTAATATAAATTAAATATTTTTTATATTTTTTTTATTAATACTTCATTATTGTAGAGAAACTTAAACAAAGAAATTTATATTAAAATAATTATTTTGCATTAATAATTATTTAAATTATATGTAGTTAAACATAATAAGGTGCTGCGTTATTTAATTTGAATGCATGAATAAATGTATGCGAAAAGTTCAATATCTATTGAAATAAAATAATTAATTATCCTCATATTTGTTTTTAAATTTTATTTAGGTACAAAAATCAATAAATACAACTAAATGAAAACAAAAAAACTATTATACTATAAAATATTTTTTCTTTAATATAGAATATGTAGTTCGGCCTTTTCATAAATAGGGTGAATTCCAAAACGTCAAAACACATTGCAGTGATTCGGGTTTGCTGTTTACTTTGTAAAAAATAACTTTGCAAATTTTTTACATTTAGAAACACTTTTTTGCAATCAGTTTTTTTTCAAGATGGCGATGTCAACAATTAAAACTATAATCTTAAAAAAACTTGATGGGATTATTGGACGAAACACCTCAAAGCAATTATAAAATTGTACAAAAATACATAAAAAGTCCTATTCAATGGTTGAAATTTCCCGGAGCACCTTCTCGCATAAAACAATTATTTTCTTTTTTTTTTAGTGGCAAAACCACTTTCATTTTGCAATTGTGTTGTTAACAACAGCTGCTTCCACTTAAAAGTCCACTTTTTGTCCCTGAAGATATAAATAAATTCTGCTTAAATAATAATTAAATTTAAAAGAAAATTTTCTTACTTTCCTTCCGCCATGATTGATGTGTTTGTAATTTATTTTGCACAAAATATCAAGAAAGCAGTAACAAAATTTATTTTTGTTTGCGTATCAATAACTTTTATTATACATTTAGGGATGCGTAACATTGTCAATGTTTAAATGGTTGCGTTTAGGAATGCATGACTTTGTTAAGTTGCATTGCAAATGACGTTTTCAAACTCACCCATAATCAAAATTGTGCGTGGTAAAAAAAACTTGTTAAAAATAAGTTAAAAAAGTATAGTTAAAATTTATTACGACAATAAAAAAAAATCATTTTCATTTAAACCATCTGGCTCATCTTCTGGCCAGAACACTTCGAATTGTTGTATAAGCCACCTTGGCCCTATGCTATTTTCCCTTTTCCCAAATGTAAATAAGTTTTGCAATGTTTTAATGCACGCAGATGATGTAAAGATTTTTTTAAGTTACATATTGTCAGCAGATGGATTCTTCTTGCAACAGGATTTAAACAGGTTTTATGGTTGGTGTAAAATCAACTTAATGGACTTAAACTTAAAGAAGTGTAAGCATATGCGTGTCTCACGGAATTTAATTTCTACGCTACAATATACACTTGGTGGATGTTTATTGGAATCAGCAACAGAATTTTTAGATCTTGGTATCTTGGTATAGATCGTAAGTTAGATTTTTGGACGCATATTACTATGATGGTAAACAAAGCTCGCGGTGTATTGGCATTTATTAAAAGGTGGGCAAAAGAGTTCACTGACACAAATATCACGAAACAATTATGGTTATGGTTATGGTTATGGATTTAATCTTTCGTCATATACAGCAAGGCTGGCTATTATTAAATTGCCTACTTTAAAAAGTCGAAGAACAATGCTTAATGTGACGTTTTTATTGAATTAATAAATGGTGATGTTGTTTCAGAATTTCTTTTAAGCAATATAAATCTTAATGTTCCTCGTCGATTTACCTGCTACTGGACACCGTTACATCTTCAAGTTTTCCATACAAATTATGCAGATGCTGATTCGTTTAGAAAAATGTGTAAACAATTTAATGAACTAATCAGTTTTATTGATTTTTTCGTGAATGTAAATGTTATCAAATGTAATATTATTTTGTTTTTAAATACTCATGCTTTTATTATTAATAATTATTTTCTTTGTCGGTCTGTAATGACTTTTTTCTATAGACTTATTATATTAAATAAACATTTAATGAGTATCTTAATTTTAACATAAAAAGGGACCATAAGCTATATACATATATATTTTACTGTGATTATTTACTTAACTATTTTCTGAATAAACCCCAATATTAAAAAATAAAGTAAACGAAACTACTTTAACAGGTTCCCTGTCCGATGTATCACATGTGATACAAAAATATTTTTTTGTACCATGATTACAAAGTCCATGTATCATATATGATACATGATACGCTCAATGAATCATTAGTGATACATATCACATATGATACATGCAACGTATGGGATCTAATTTCAAAACGACAAGTTCATGTAGCCTATTTGATACATATATTTTTACCGTTATAAATCCAGTAAAGATTCGTATGGCTAATTAAAAAACACATTAGTAACCTCGAAAAATACCTATAACATTAAAATTACAAAAATATATGTGAACGTATACCATTAAAAAATAATTTTTGTATGGGGACAGGGAACCTGTTAATTGTGGTCAAAAATCTTTAATACAGAACGTTAGGACAGTTCTAGAAAATTATTTTTCTCGTCAACATCTATTTTTTATCATTTAACACTTGCTTTTGAAAAAAAAGGATGTTACGCTAGTTTAAGTAACTTAATGACATTTAAGGCACATGTTAGTCAATATTTGTTTTAAATGAGGATATTCCTTGAAATATGTACCAACTTTTTATTTCATATTGGTATATTTGAACAATTCTTTGCTTAAAGTATCAAAATAGAAATAAGTTTCTTATTGCATTTTGTTTTTATTATTTAGGGCGTGTGTAAAACGGTAGCAAAGCACCATGGTTAAATAAATTTTTTCTAAAGGGAGAAAATTTTGTGTTACTACCATGGCGAAATAATACAGGTGGTCTCGATGGCGAATTCAGTACTTTTGCCGTAAACGCTAAATGTCAAACTCCATATATAAAAAATATGTATAATTTTGAATTCGCCATTGCGCTCACCCTGTATTTCTTCGCCATGATTACTACTGTGTGAAATGATTTTTTATTTTACAATATAAAAGTTTGACGTTTCTCAATTCTTTTGAGAATGGCATCGTCGCAGTTATTTAATATTTTATTTTTCATTGTATGTACATATATATATATATAAAATTTTTATGTCATAAATATCTATGCTTTTGTAAAAAAAATTCGACAAGCCCCCAGGGCTAGTGAAATTGTATTCACCTCAGAACTGTCAAAACTTTACTTACAAGAGTACTTTGCTACCGTTTCACACACTCCCTTACTTTGAATTGTTCGTTCTAGATTAAACATTTTTCTTTTTAACATGTATGACTAGGACCACTTTCTTTGAAAGAAATGCCGGCAACAAAAAGTAAATTTTTTTCAGCAAAAATTTAAAAGTCCCTTTTTTGGATCATTTAGTTCGCACCTTCGTAAGTTTTTAAATATTTTATAAATAATATTTTATTTATACATTACACTATTGTTAAAATTACTTTCTAATAAACATTAGTGAAAAATTGCAAAGAAAAGTATCTTAAATATAGCAGAAAAAGCTAAAATCGTTGTTTATGTTTTGCAGGGAGGCGTATTCGTATCGGGAAATTGGGCGAAGTCATAAATCTGAGCTCAGATACTTAAAAGATATTGAATATTGAAACACGTATTCGTATTTAATTTTCATTAAACAATTTTTAACTGTTTAATTTTGTCAAAATATATTTTAAAACGTTTAATATTTTAACACCAATGTTTGTCAAGGATAGCCGTTAAGATTGAAATAATTACACCTTTGCCTTTTATTATTAAAAGTATGAAAGTCTTTATTAATTATATATTTAAGAATGTAAATTATCCGCGATCAACCATTCGCTTCAAAGTCTAAACACGAACTCCCTCCAACCCTCGACATGTTGTAAAGTTTTTCTTTTTATTCTTGTAAATGTGTGTGTGACAGCTCGGCCCTTCCTGACTATGGTTCGTTCTCGGACCATCCTTCATCGTCTAACATAGGAGAATTTTCACAAAACAGTCGCATCTTATCTGATGTATATACTGAGCTGAATTTTCGCTTGGAAATCTGCATACCTGGTATATCTTCAATAAGGAATCTGTCTTTGCCAATGGATTTGGCCACGATATACGGCCCTCTGAATTTAGGTTCCAGTTTACGCGACTCACCAGTAGCTGGAGGTTCGTTTTCCAACACAACTAAGTCACCTTCATTGTACTTGGTAGGTTTGGCGTGTTTTTCATCGAAACGTCGTTTCCATTTTTGTTTCTCTATGGCCGCATTAGATAGGGCGACCAAACGTTTATCTTCTGCGCTGGTGTCTTCGTTATTATCTGCTACGTCATCGTGAATAGCGGCTACTATTCGGTTCTGTACTACATCAACCAATTTGAAGTCAAAAACAAGTTCGTTAGGTGTAAAACCCGATGTTTGATTTCTTTGAGAATTAACTGACCATTGGAGATCCCTTAAGATAAGATCCCAGTCTTTGTCACTTTTCGTGCAAGTTCGTAAATAATTCAGGATCGTCTTGTTGGCGCGTTCCACCTGGCCATTAGCACGAGGGGTGCGTACTGCTGTACTTACGTGGTGAATATTGTTCTGTTGACAGTATTGTTCAAACATTTTTGAGGAAAACGCAGTTCCTCGGTCACTGATGATCACCTTTGGCAGTCCGAAATAACTCGTAATTTCGTTGAGTGCATTTATTACTGGCTGAGTTTTTGTTGTCTTCACAGGTTTCACGATTAGATATTTGCTGAAGGCGTCAGAGATTGCTAAAACGTAACAGTTTCCTCGTTTGCTTCTTATAAAAGGACCTAAATGGTCAATGTGCATACGGCGAAACGGTATCGGTTCGGGGTCATCAACGTACAAGCATCCTTCGGTTTTACCTCCTTTCGTTTTATTATAGCAGCACTCCATACAAGCTGCAAGGTAGTCTTTCACGTATTTACGCATTTTCGGAAACCAAAAATTTTGTTTTATTCGTTGTATGCTTTTCTCTAGTCCAAAATGTCCCATGTCATCGTGACATAGTTTTACTATACGCCATCTTACGGATTTTGGTACTACAAAACGTAAACCTTCAGGGCAAATTCGGTACAAGCGTTCATTGATGAGTTTGTACTCCGACTTCAGCTGCACGGATTGAGATGATGACTTTTCATCCTTCAAAACTGATATGATTTCCTTCAAGGTTGGGTCCTGCAACTGCACCGTTAACAACCAGTCGTCTTGATTTAACGTTACCTTCATAATACGATCGGAAATCTCACATTCCTCGGGTTGTAAATTTGGTGAACGACTAAGAGCATCGACATGGCTCATACGTGAACCTTGTCGGTGAATAAATTCACAGTCGTAATCCATTACTTTTAAGAACCATCGTGCAACCTTTGGAATTAACTCTTTCTTTGTGTTGGCTTTTGCAATAGCTGAGCAATCGGTGATAACTTTAAAGTGCTTCCCCATAATATAGACTCGAAATCTTTCCATTGACTCGACCACGGCTAACATTTCCAGTTCATAACTGTGGTATTTGGATTCTGTTGGTGTACAGTGTCGACTGTAGTAGAACACGGGTTTCCAGGTTTTCTCATCCGTTGACTGGAGTAAGATACCTGCAATGCCAATGGCACTGGCATCAGTATGCACCTGATGAAAAGCGTTAACATCGTATAAAGCAAGGACAGGTTTGTTGCTCAAAATCTTGATAAGTTCTTCAAATGAATTTTGTTGTTCTTCCTGCCATATAAACTTTTGTTCTTTTTTCAGTAACTTCGTGAGTGGTTTTGAGATTATGGAATAATTCTCGACAAACTTTCGGAAGAATCCCGTTAAACCTAAGAATCTTCTTAGTTCCGTTATATCGGTGGGTTGTTTAAAATTTCGTATCGCTTCAACCTTTTCAGTTCCTGGTGTAATACCATCTTCATTGATTGTGTGTCCCAAATACGATATTTCAGACATCAGAAATCTACATTTATCCAGCCGAAGCGTAAGACCATTTTCTTGTAACACCGTCAAGAATTTATCAAGTCGCTGCATTCCCTCATCAAACGTTTTACTTGGTATAACAACATCGTCAAGGTAAGCTAGGACCTCCCCAGGCTCCATACGTGATATCAGTTGATTCATGACCCTTTGAAAAACTGCTGGGGCATTAACCAATCCAAAGGGCATTCTATTATACTCGTAGTGACCATCCATAGTCACAAATGCAGTATATTGTTTGGACGTCTCCGACATTTCGATTTGGTGGTACCCCATTCTAAGGTCCAATGACGTAAAATACTTATTTCCTGCTAGTTGTGCAAACTGATCATCCAAATTTGGCATAGGAAAAGGCGTTTTCTTCGTTACCTGATTGAGTGCACGGTAGTCAACACAAAGCCTGTATTCACCGTTTTTCTTTTGGGCTAGAACAATTCCTGATGCATAAGGTGATGTTGATGGACGTATGATGTCACTCTCTAGTAGTTCATTAACCAGCTCACTTACTACTGGTCGTCTAGCAAATGGTATACGATATGGTTTAACGTTAATAGGTTTGTCTGTAGTCAATTCTATGTCCATTTTGACAACGCCACATTTTCCTAACTCTCGGGCAGATTCTGCAAAACATTTTGAGTGCCTCGTAAGTAAATTTTCTATCTGCGTCTGTTCGCTTTCAGTAAAAGAATCATTCGTTGTTAACGATAGCACGTTTTCAAAAAAACAATCATCTTCTTCTATAACAAACCGTTTTCCCTCCTGGCACAAAACATCTCGACCAAGGAGCACATTCTGAGAAATTAAATCATCAGCCACTATCAAAAGATCAACATAAAATTCATTGTCATCCACCAGTAATTTAACATTCACCTTCTCGTTGCAACTAAATTTGCCACCAGCAAATCCATTGAGTGTTACCGTATGCTGTTTGGGCTCTCCCACATCGTTAGCAAAGGATTTTCGTATTAGTGAACAACTACTACCTGGATCAACAAAACTATTTGTAAAGAATGTGTTAACTTTTATTGTTTTGATTAGATCAGCTGAACGTTGCTTTTGTTGCACATTATCTACTTTATTCACGGTTTGGTTGTAGTTATCTGCTTTCTTTTGGGGGCACATGTCTGTCTTATGAGTAGTTCGTTTGCAAATCTCACATCTACCCTTACGTTGTGGCTCTGGGCATTTATTAGCATAATGACCCATTTTATTACAATTGAAACACTTCACATTATTTTTACCCGTCTTTAAAGGGGGTGCATCATTCTTCGCATTTAATTTTGGTACACACTTGTTGTGCTTTGAAACATTGTAAGACGGCTTCCCAATTTCGTTATGTAGACAAAATGTCATTATGTCGTGTAGAAGTGCGTTGCAAGACTTATATTCATTTGATATTTTTTTCTTGAGGTCACTATCGTTGACTCCATTTATCACATGTCGACAAATTGCTGGCTCGGAAAGATTGCCACGTCTTCCAAAAGCGAGCATTCTGTAAAAGTAGTCTTGGGGTGATTCTGCATCTTCTCGTTTCATGTTCGCCATAGTTAAGTGCATATCTGCTTCGTTGATGACGCTTGGAAAATCGTTTAAAAACCGTTCAACAAAATCTGGCCAAGACACAAAAACTTCCTGAAGTGAATCTACCCAGTATTTGGCAGCACCCTGCATTTTCTGCTGCACGGCAAAAATTACCATTTGATCACTCCAGTTGTAAGCACTCTTAAGCACCTCCACTCGTTGTATAAACTGTCTGGCTCCTAGAGATTTTTCTGATGATGGGTCGAAAAACGGAAGAAGAGCGACCACATCTCTTGCGTTGGAATACTCACTTATGTTGTTATATTGTTGACATTCATTACTATAAGATGACGTTGGAATATTTGCAAAATTATTCATAAAATTTACTTGCTGTTGCATATTTTGTTTTGAAAAATGTTGTTCATGCCCGTAACACTCTGCAAAATTTTCGTTGACATTCTGTTGATTTATGTTGCGTTGATAAATGTTATTGTTTGATGGTGGTTGCTGTTGATCAACATTAAAATACGTTAAACGTTGAGGAACATTCAAAAAAACGTTGTCATTAACTGCAGCACTGTTAATTAACAGCTGCGTAGTATTTGGCTGTCTATGTATATTTGTTGTCATCATTGGTTGTTTATAAACGTTTGTTGGAATAGAGACATGTTGGTACGTAGGTCGTATGTTCGTTGGTTGCAATGGCGCGTATAGAGTTGCCGACGCTATCGTTGGTTGTATAGGTTGGCGGTGAACACTTGTTGGGTTGAGAACATGTTGATACGTAGTATGTAAATTCGTTTGTTGCAAAGGCATATTTACATTTGCCTGAGTAACCGTTTGTTGTTGTATGTTAGCACTCGTTGGGTTGGAAACCTGTTGATACATAGCATGTAGATTCGTTTGTTGCAAAGGCATGTTTGCGTTTGCCTGAGTAACCGTTTGTTGTCTACATTGATCGTTTACGATATTAGCATTAGTTTTCTTTTCTGTCCACTGCTGCTGAAGAGTAACATTCGAAATAACCGTTGGTAGAGAACGTTGTTGTGCGTTTATACCCTCGTTGTTAACACATATGCTGCTTCGATTAACATTCTCAAGACTGCTCTGCACAGCAGACGCTGACGTATAGGGTATATTTGTTTCTGTTGAACTTCCTTGTATTGCATCATCCAAACTTTGCTTTGGTGATGACGCTGTTGAGGGTGGAAACTTTAATTGTTGTATTTCCCTCAGTGTTTTCTCAAGCAAATCCACTCTTTTGGAGATAGTATACTCGTGCATCTCTTGAACGCTTTGGAACAGTTCTTCGCCGTAATACTCCTCCAATCGTTCGATAAGCTCTTTACGTTTTCCTGACGTTGGTAAACCGACTTCTTTGCACTGTTTGCGTAGTGCATCGACTTTCATACCACGCACGTTAGGCATTTTTTTTTTTTTTATTTTAACCTTTTACTTTTCTACGACACGTGTTTTTAGTTTTTCTTCCGCGACACAAAACGTATTTAGATTTTTGGTAAAATCCCACTTCTGAAAAATGTCAAAATATATTTTAAAACGTTTAATATTTTAACACCAATGTTTGTCAAGGATAGCCGTTAAGATTGAAATAAATACACCTTTGCCTTTTATTATTAAAAGTATGAAAGTCTTTATTAATTATATATTTAAGAATGTAAATTATCCGCGATCAACCATTCGCTTCAAAGTCTAAACACGAACTCCCTCCAACCCTCGACATGTTGTAAAGTTTTTCTTTTTATTCTTGTAAATGTGTGTGTGACAATTTATATTAATGCTTCATTATTCTAGAAGTTAAACAAAGCAAATAAAATTAAAAAAAATATATTTGCATTTTTTATTAAGCTGTATAGCTTTTTGTACCCAGCGCTGCCTGGGTCGACTTATTTCTTACTAAGCATTCTTTGCCCACCATGCAACTTAACTCCAAACATAGCAAAAACAGTTTTTGAAGCCGACGAAGCAACTTCGGAGATAAAACAGTAAGATTTCACAGTGTCACCTATCTGCCCCTAAACCATCAAGACTATGACCAATGTTTTTATGAAATTCTACCTTTGTTTTAAAAAAACCTTTATCAAATTGAAAGACCTTAGCTCATGTTGGTCCTTAGATACATCTTAAATAACTCTTGTATGGAAGATACCACGCACACAAGTTAATTTTTAAATGGGCTACGCCTTCCTGCACTAAAGGACCTATTACAAAGTTTTATGCCCTTGGCTATGCATTTTTCCAAGCTTTCCACTCAATCAATTATTGTGTTGATGACAGCAGCATTTGCCGTTATTATTATTAATTTTTTTACCGAACTGGCAAGCATATGAGTACTGCGTCTGATATGCTTTATCGTGTTCTCGATCAATCCCCGAATACGGCAAATGACGTTGTTTACAATGTTCGCAATGGTCCAATGTTGTAAGCTTATACAATCGTGTTAAGGAACATGCTGCTTCACCTCTATTTATGGTTGCTATTAGTACTAAGGGATTTTCCAAAGAACGATGTTGGACTTCATTTGCCTCGGATTTTTATCTTCCATCCACCTTATTTCTTATCCATCCAGAACAAATATGGAATACATATAGCAGCCGGAACTGCAAAATGTATTTTAGAACTTCTCCACCATGAGCACAGAGAAGTAGTTTTCCAAAATTCTAAACTAGTAAAATTCCATTAATTCGGCGCATCTTGTTATAAGTAAACGAATATTATATCCCTTTGTTCTTGAGTGCCAATAGATTGTGTTTTATAATGGGTTTTGCCTTGAACACATTCTTATCAGTGTGGTTTAATACGTTTAAATATTTTTGTTTGCTAGATGCTTGTTACGTTTAATTGTATAAATATATAAGTAGTTATATCAGTTTATCGTAGTGTAAATACAAACAGACATATAAACAGGGTTGGTCATAAGTGCTAACATAACAGACAATATTTTACATACTTCATAAAATTAACTCTTATTCATTGTTGTTGATAGTAAATTGGATAAAAAAGTCCCATTTTTTGAAATTAGCTTTCAACAAATGAGACTTATTTGAAGTGATTAAAAAGTGCATGGTTTTTTATATCTTTTAAGTGCGACAGAGATATCCTTGGTGAAGAAAAATACCGGTTTTGTCTCTTTCTGCTATATATAAATCATTATTTTGTCCATTTATTAACGTATGAGTATTTTAGGAATAAAACGATTTGAATTAATTTTTTCGCATAATTAAAGAGCAAAATATTTGTTTATTAATTAACGCAAAAGAGAAATGCAAATATACCGTAGACGAGCACTCATTGCCAAAGTTACTTTTGTTTCTCCATCATATTAATAAGCTATTATACTTGTACGACAACAGTTAAGGCGAGAGATATACAAAAAAGAAATTAAAACTATATTTTATGATATTCTCATTAAATTTGTATTGTTTAAAACTAAAAACTAAAATATATTACCGCGGGGAAAGCATTTCCATACGGCCATTTCGCTACTGCTCATGTAGCTCATCAGTGGATTCTACACAAATTTTGTATAGAAAATTTAAAGTCTCATATCTCAAGCCAAATGGATTAAATGAAAACTTGTAACAAAGAAAAAATACTTTCCTTAAGGTCTTGAATACAGTCGGCAAACATATTATTGTAATTAACGCTGCCAAAAGTTTGGTTGTTGCCATTTTATCAATGAAAAAATGGCCCGCATGTCAGTCAGTATGTTCAGATCGGACGGATCGGCTGCAACTATTGCGATACCTTTAAACATTGCTCCGAAATCTTGCTTTGATTTTCCAAAAAAGTATAATTTTTTGAAATGGAAGTGTTTTTTGCTAATCGTATTGTTCACTTAAGCACTTGTCTTATATTTATGGGGGGATATACTTATCGCATGCTATATTTTTCAAAATGTATTTAATTTGACACATTCGTTTAAAAAAAATTAACCTTACAAAGTTGGAAGGCGTTAATATTGAATTTTTAAGAAATATAATTGAAAAGCATTTTGATATTTCAAAAAGCATTTAAAATAGTTGATTGCTTTTTGGTTGGATTTTGTAAAACCAGCTATTAAAATAGCGAAGGTTCTATAGGTAAATCAATTCAGCTCTAAATACTATAAGTTTCATATTATTTTAAATTGATTACATATTATCTAAAATTTTCTAAATATTTTGTATATATATATATATCCACTGTGCGGTGCGCCCGGCACTTGTCTTACGGTTTGAAAGATACGGCAAGCTGTCACAACTTTACACATTATCTGATAGAATGCCCTTTACATTTTTATTGTTGTAGTCTATATAATAATATACTTACTTTAAATTTTATTATGGCTAAGAAAATATGACAAAAATTCAAAAATACATAACCTGATGGAATAACCTTTAATTTTTTATTGTTTTGTTTAATACTCAGTGACCTTTACAATACTACATTATATAAAAAATTTCAAAAGTATTTCACTTTCGGTTTCCAAGATACAGCTAATTTTCAATATATTATTGTTGAAACTACATTAATTAGCAGTGCCCACGACTTCATCTGCGTGTCTTATCTAATTTTCAGAAAACTCAAATTTAAAAAATGTGTTTTTAAGTATTTATTCCAGAATTCTGTGGACAGTGTTAAAAATTTTCCATTTACCGGTAAAATTGGGTGATTTCACATTTGTAACTCTACTTTTTCTACGACTTGAATTATTTTTACGAAAAATAATTTTGCTAGCATCTAATTTTTATTGTATTCTTTGGAAAACGTCCGCATACATTTGTAAAATAAATTTTCTTTTTAAAAAAGATTTTTAGAAATTAAAAATAAATGAACCTAAGCCAAAATAATGTCTATTCATTTATTTAATAAAAAAAAAGTATTATATATTTGAACCAAGGTTCTAAGAGACCTCCTCAAAAAGTTTTGTTCAAATCCATCCAGTAGATTTTACGTGATGCGAATAGGTGTTTTGTATTCCATATCGATTACTATCTACACCAATATTAAAATTTTCAAAAATTATTTCATGTACAGTTTTATTATATGTAAAGATAAATTACAGTGTTATTTGGTGTAGTGTTTATAATAATACTGTCATGTATTTATTGTTTCGGCGCCAAAAGTTTTAATTTTATATACAATCAATCGGGTAAAACGTACGCCAATCGTGTTTTCGATTACCTACAAGTCAAATTTTGGAGTTAATGATACAGAATTGTTCGCCATTTCATGCTTTATATTGTGTATAAGTTTCATCTTTGTCTTTATGAAAAAGAGATATTTTTGAAACGTATCGACTTTTTGCATATGTATATATAATGTATTATTTTCAATTATGGCTGCGTTGATGAAAAATATTAAGTGAAACTCCGTTTTCTTTTCAGAAATAACGACATATTTTAGTTTACGACACACGGCTTTATTTTTACAGCAATAATGTCAATTCAAATATCCCACATAGTTTGTCCTAGACCTCCCCTTTAATATATGATTGATGAAAGTTTTCTTAAATGGTTTTTTAATTATGAATCATTTTACTGATTGTAGTGGGAACAAATCAAAAACTTAAACTGCGATTATCTCGAAATCAATGTTTTTGAGTTATGACGTTGTTGAAGTAAATGAGCGATATGTTTAATAAGTGGTTTTTTGTAATTTCTTCTTTTTTGCTAAATTTAGATTTCATATGAATATACCCTTTACAATAAAAAGTGGAAAAAAGGGTATAACTAAGTTTGTCATTCCGTTTGTAATTTATACAAAATCCATTTTCGACTCCATAAAGTGTATATATTCCGAGTTCTTATGCATAGAGAAGTCAATTGAGCGACGTCTGTGTGGCCGTCCGGGTTAGTGTTTAAATAAAGTTGCCAAGGCCTTCGATCAGCTAGGGAAAAATTAAATACGCCAAACACGCCTACCTCTAATTTTTGCATAACATTTGAAACAATGAAGCAACTCCAATCAAAAAAAGAGATAAAGAATTAAAAATTAAGAAAAAAAACATCAAGTGAAAAATTTACGCTCGCCCATATTTTCCGTTACGGGCCTCTAAACTTTTCAAATTGCCTATATTTATTTATTATTTATATTTATTTATATCGCTGGTCTCATTTAGAAAGGCCCTAACTCGATTTTTTACGAAATTGAAATTTTTCGTGATTCCAATACATTTACACAGATACAACTTGTCACATAATTTGAATGCAATAGCATCAAAAATAAGCGACTTAGGGCCTTTCTACATGAGACCAGCGATATGTAGTATTTAATTTTTTTTTCTTATTTTTTAATTCTCTCTCGCCCAATATTTCTTCACTAAACTAGATTTACTTATATGGTGATAGGTATATAATATTCGGCTTAGATGAGTTACTGTTAATATTAAAAGAGGGAGTGGAACTTCCTAGACAAAGTTAACATTAGTGTAATAGCTTGCAAACAAATACATATTCGTTTATATATTGTTGAATTGTAATTGAAAACACTGATAACAATCCATTTTAACGTTATAAAATGTTTATTATTTATTTTATTTAGCATAAAATTGACATGGTTGCACATTTTGCTGCACTCAAGGCAGTCGGTGAATCATGTCGTATTCCTTTGCAATATTACCACAACAATATGACTGGCACAAATGTTTTGCTAGAGGCCATGGCGGATAATAACGTTTTCAAATTCGTGTACAGCTCAAGTGCCACCGTATACGGAGAACCACAATTTCTGCCAGTTACAGAAGAACATCCAACTGGAAATTGCACTAGTCCCTATGGAAAAACTAAATACTTTACTGAAGAAATTCTTAAGGATTTATGTAAATCAGACAAGGTAAACAGATGCAAATGAACAAAACAGTCATACTAACTACGTGTAACTCCTTTACTTTTTGTTTTAGCGTTGGGCCGTTGTTTCTTTGCGGTACTTTAATCCTGTAGGTGCACATCCTTCTGGACGTATTGGAGAAGATCCAAATGGTGAACCAAATAATTTAATGCCATATATCGCTCAGGTGGCTGTAGGAAGACGTGATTGTTTACAAGTTTACGGTACAGATTTTCCTACTAAAGATGGTACTGGTGTACGTGACTACATACACATTGTTGACTTGGCTGAAGGTCATGTTAAGGCCTTAGATAAGTTACGTAATATAGCAGAGACTGGCTTCTTTGCTTATAATCTTGGAACAGGTGTAGGCTATTCTGTTCTTGAAATGGTGCATGCATTTGAAAAGGCATCTGATCGAAAAATCAACCACAAGCTTGTTGAGAGACGATCTGGTGATGTGGCCACTTGCTATGCCGATGCTTCTTTAGCTGAAAAGTGCTTGGGTTGGAAGGCAACTCGCGGTATTGATGAAATGTGTATTGATACTTGGCGTTGGCAGAGTAATAACCCCAACGGTTATGCTGTTAAATGATTTAAAAAACTAACAATAGCATTTCTATACTTTATTATTTGATAACGGAACATTCTTGAAACCATGTATTTTTTATTGTTTTATGTTTTTGTGTATTTAAACTTGTATAAAATAGTGTATCTTAGTAAGCATATCTTGCCTTGCTGTCGCTACTGATGACAGAAACGATGCTCAACTTCGAACACTAATCGATCACATTTTGTCATAGATTGTTACGCTTGTTTTTGCTGTAATATACACATATTAGTCACTGTTTATTTTAAATTGCATTTATATTTCTTCCAAAGTAAAAACCTTTACTTCGTTAAAAAACCAAACTTGTATCGTTCCTTTTATTCTCCTTATTTTCTGTTTTAGTTTTAAGACAAGATTATCTTTATGAAAAATATACATAAATATTTAGTTCAATTATAATAATCAAAAGCATATTATTGTCGCATTGTTAAAATATACATATATGTATGTATGTAAAGTATTGTACAATGTGTATTTCATAAAAAAAGTTTAAATAAAAAATTTAAAAAAAAAATCGCAAATAAAAATGTTCAGAAGATTTTTGATCAAAAAAAAGGTTTATTATATCGGCTTAAAATTTTGTATAGAGTGACAACTATGTAACAAACTTTGTTTACATTTTGTTTGCTACTCTCTACTACTGTTCTGAAATATGTACGTGTTATAAGTCACATCAGGAAGAATCTGAACTGTAAGAATTGCAGTTATACGTTTTTAAAAGATTATTTTGTTGCTTGTGCCCTCAATAGGCGAAATAGAATTTAACGTTTTTTTACAACTAAATAGGTTCTCGGCTGGAACTAAACTCTATACGGTCGGGAGTTTTACATAACATCTTACTCAGTGATTCAACCAACCAAGCCGGTTGTAACTGGGAGGTACTTAAAAAGAGTCAATTGTGATTCCATTCCGTTGGGGCATAAAAGGTTATGAACTAGCAGACAAAGCAGCAACAGAAACGATCGTTATGCCTTATTGAAAATGCAATGTCTAATATATTTAAATTAACATACATACATGTCTATGTATTACATAATCCAAAATAAAAATTTATAAAGGGAACTTGATGTTGTTTTGACAATTATACTTCCAATCTGTTTATGTTTTGCAAGCCACGATTGCCACACACTGTTATACTGTAAATTTTTTCTGTACCAGCGCTTTTACCAACTCCTCTATCCAAGAATTGTTTTCACTTATACTCCCGATTTCGGGAGGTTTGAAGTCTTTTTTTGAGTTATGTATTTAAGGATAACGACATGCGTAATACTATTTAAAAAAAACGTACGATTTTTACGACAACCGTAATATGCTATATTCTCTACGATTTTACAGTTATGTATGAGCTTCATAATATTTAAATTAAAAAAATGCCTTTTAAGCCTTAGCAGGAAGTCTTTAAAACAGTTATCTTTACAGATTGACCCACCGAAGTTATTTTTTTACCCGTTGATTCTGAAGGAATGTTAACCTTCCTATACCTGAGTCAATTTTTGTAACAAATATACCCGCGAGCGGTTTCACAGACCTGGAAGTTTGAAGCCCTGTTTTATATACATATATATATTTTTTTGAAACAGAACAGTTAAAAGATATAATTAAAAAAATTAAACTATGCATTAGATTTAACGTATTATTAGCCTTCGCAAAACACCCATCAAATTTGATATTTACAAAAAACCACTTTCTCTGTGTCACACACTAACGCGCGGGTATGGGAAGTTTAAGGAACTTTTAAGATGTGTTTTTTGTAATTCATGGTTTGTCTTATATGTTTGTCAAAATTGTTTTTTTTCATTCTCAGCTTTACCCTATTTTATTTTCAATATTTATGCCTAGTTTTAATGAAGAAAAACGATGCATGCATATTTATAATTTCATACATTGAAGCTTTATTTAATAATAATTTAACTATACACTTAAAATTAACTTGAAGGGATAACACTATTAGTAATTATTTAAACAGATTTCTATTTACGAAAGCAAATACTTCCTCCCATATAATTGGGCTTTCTTCTCAAACGTGGGTGATTTAATAGAAGTATTTACTTTATAAAATGAGTTCATGGAATATTTTACATAAGTCTCATAAATTTCATTAAAAAAATTCTTGATACCTTCATCGTTTTTGTGGTCATGGACAATTAGAAATCTTATTTGACTAGCGGTAACAAAAGCCGATACAAACCACTGATTAAAGCGATCTACTGATTTTAAATGCATATTAGGAGTTTTCCATTTATGTTCGTCGACCAAATCTAATGCTGCATGTGCTATAAATTGTGATAAATGTCGATGGTCTTCTTTCTGCAAAAAAATATCAAGTTAATTTGGTATCTATAGTTCCTTCGTTCGTACAGGGAGTACTTTATTCTTGGAAAAAAATAGACGACTGAGCTTACCCTCATTTCTTTACTGACTGTTGTAAACTCCATTTCAAATATGGGATTATCATAATGGCCCACAATTACAAAGTAAAAAGTAGGCATTTCAATTTTTTTCAACGTTTTATGCTATGGAAAAAAATAAATTTAAAATCTGAAAAAATTGGATTTATTTAATTCCAAAGCGATTTTATTTTTTTCAAACAGCTGAGCAGTAATGCTATTGAAGCTATTAACACTTTTATCTTGGCGCTTAATGTATCACACATGGCCAAGGCGAATTGATAACCAGGTGGTATCAAGGCGAATTAAATACAAGGTGATAGCGGTGGCGAATTCAATTCTTTTCCCTGGTATTCTAACTGTCAAACTCCATATATAAAAAATTTATCTAACTGTTATACAGATTTTTTGTATATGGAGTTTGACAGTTAGAATAGCAGGGGAAAGAATTAAATTCGCCACCGCTATCACCTTGTAATTAATTCGCCTTGGGTGGTATCATCAGCATGATGTACTGGTCCAAGGCGAATCAATTACCAGGTGGCAGCGTAGGCGAAATCATTAATTTTCGCCGTGAACACTACTGTCGAACTCCATATATAAAAAATCTGTATAATATTTTTTATATATGAAGTTTGACACATGTTTCTACCAGCAAAAAATAATAAATTCTCTAAAGCTGCCACCTGGCCATTGATTCGCCTTGTACTGGTCGAATTAACGTCAAAGTTTGTTTTGATTTTTTTCCATTCGGTTTGTTTTTCGTATGTCCACACCAATTAATACAGGTGACTGCATGGCTACAAAGTCAATGTATGTTGTCAAAAAACAATTGTTAAAAAAAATATATATATAAAATTAAAAAAAAAATAAACAAAGGTAAATTTAAGTTAAACCTCTACTAACCGGGTCTGTATTAATCGGTTACATATATTTACCGACATAAAGTTCTTTTATTTATTCTCTCAATATCCGTGCTTTAGATTTATACCTCTATTAACCATTTTTTACATCTAATATCCGTGTAGAATTTATATGGTTTTTATTGTGTAAACCTAAATCCGGTTTTCCGCTTTTTAAAGTTCATTTAATTCCACACATAGGAATATGTTTGCTCTTTTATTTATTTAGTAATTAAAATTTGATCTGCTAACGCCGGCTATGGAATGATGGTTTCTTCAAATAGTAAATTACTCGAAAGAGCCAGAAAAGTTCTTTCAGTGTCGACGGTTATTACCGAAAATTATAACAATAGTTTAATATATACTCGCGGAATCAACCCAATTAATTTAATACCGAAAGTTCTTTCAATTAAAGACATAATTACTTTGATTCATGACTACGACAATAACATATCTGTTAGGTTGCTGTTTCTATATGCATATTTTGATATAAACTCTATTAAACGTGTATTTAGATTATCTGTGCTGGTGCCGGTCCCACGAGAGCCAGATAATCGAGGTTTAGCTGTATAATATCAAGGCGGGAGTAGAGGGAGTAGTAGTAGTTTTTTTTTATAAGAAGTTTTGACAACAAAAATTAGAATCTATTTTAATTTGAGTGCGTTTTCTTTCAAGCTCTCAATTTTAAATTTATTCTCTCTCAGCATGTTGACACAGTTTTATTGTTTTTCAAACAAAATATACTATTTGTTAATATTTTTTGTAAATGACTACGAAAAAAGAAGAGAAAGAAAATGTAAAAAGTCATTGAAAATCAACAATAATTTTGAAATTTTTCAATTTATTGCTTATTTACATTAAAAAAATTTTGTTTAAATATATTTAAATAAAAAAGAATAAAAAAATCAGTAAACAAATAATAAAAATGACAATAAAATCCGCATCCGTCACCGCAACTCATTTGATTTGTTTTTTTCTTTGACATGCGTAATCCGTCGCCGCAACCGTAATCTTGTATTTCTACTCCGAATCAATTACCAGGTGGCAGCTTAGGCGAATTCATTAATTTTCGCCGTGAACAAATCTGTCAAACTCCATATACGAAAAATCTGTGTACTATTTTTTATATATGAAGTTTGACATTCGTTTCTACCAGCAAAAAATAATAAATTCTCTAACGCTGCCACCTGGTAATTGATTCGCCTTGGCCAATACAAAAAGAAAAAGAAATTTATAAACAAATGCTACTTCATTTATTTTTCCTTTAAGGCCGGAGCACATAGAATCCGTCATACGTTAAACTTCAACTTTTTCAACTGACAACTCAGTTAAAATACATGTTTTCTTATGAGTGTTGTGCGGGCGAGAAGATAACAAACCAAATGTAACAAACTAAAATTTTGACTCAATATGAAGAGAGAATTGCTCTCTTTCTCTCTCTTTATATTGAGAAGCAAAATGAGTGATAACTCTTTTTCTTAATGTAGGCTGCCAGACACAAACTTTTTTATTCGCATAACTATAGTTGCCAGAAAAAAATTACAAACCAAAGGTGTGGCCATTATATTAATAATATCGTCACTTCAGGAATGTTTAAGAAGCAAGAAACGACAAAAATACTAACATTAGAATTTCTCAAAATATAACCGATCAATCTTTTTTATAAAAAATAAATTTCTAGACATATTTTTTACGAATAAGAACGTTTTTATACGTTTGGATATGATAAAAATTATTGTTTTGTGCTTCTTATCAATTTTTTTTAATTTAGCTCTGTTCGCATCCATATAAAGTTTAAATTTTTTTCCTTTCTAAAATTATGACTAAAATGAAATGTTAATGTTATTTGGAGGAGAAAGTGCAGTGTCTGTAGCAACTTCCATTTATTTTTATTTATTACTTTATTAAAAAATGCATAAAGTCAAGAGACTTACTATTATACTTTATTGCTTAATACATTTTATAATTGTACATACATATGAACGAGTACATACTTCAAGAAACATAAAAATACATAATACTAAAACATAAAAATAGTAAACACGTAAAAAAATTTTAACTTACATTTTTTTAAATCACAAAATTTTGCAGTCCTTCTCTTATGTTTTCTTTTTTGCACTTATTGTCAAAACATATACATAAATCAAACTTTTTCTTAAAGAAACGATGTTCCACATAAAATAACCATTCCAAATAAAATAAGGGTATTTGCAGTTCTAACTTAAATTTTATGTATGTAATAAGGCAAAATAATAATTTTGTTTATTATCATGTTTTCTTGTACGATATTGCCTTATAGTCTAATCATTGCTTTTAGGGGCAAAACAATATTAAACTAACTTAAGTCAGAAATAGTATATTCAAGTATATATTCCATACCTAACTAATTTTTTAAGTGGCTATTGGACCAAAACAATTCTGAGGTGTCGATATAAAAAAATGGGAGCTTTGATATAATTAAGTGCTGCCAGCAGGGGTGCCAGGGAATTTTGATAAGAAATCGGCACTTTTGCACACAAAAATCGGCTTTATCGGCTCTTTAATTTTAAAAAATCGGCAAATAATTAAAAAGTTAAAAAACACATTTTGGATACAATAAAACATAATTTTATTTAAAATAAACATAATTTATATTAAGATTTATGTTCAAAATCAAAATCTTTTTAATATTTGAATTATAAGTTCTATATAAAAATTAATACACTTTTTTATTTATTTAGCTTATTTCGTTTTTGTTATGTTCTGATTCTTATATTAACTCTTTATCCAATGAGACCAAATACGCCTCACCAAATTTCCAAAATTCCACTAAATAAATTTCATCGATTTTTTTAAATTACTTAGTACAGTTCTTAGAAGCCTTTCCATTTGGCTGCTTAAGTTTTGTACATCATTTGACTGACTCAAGAATATATTTAAAAAGGATATATATATTTTATTTGGTTGGTTTAAATTTTTTATCATTGTTTTCGCTGTATCGATTTGATCAACATAACCAGCAAATGAAAAGTAAATGTTCAACGCCTCATACAAATCTAGTATTCAAACAACTACTGCTTCACGCGCCAGCCATCTGGTTTGACTTTGGTGCAGTAGTTGTTTGGTTTTATTTTTAGGTGTTTTTGATTATTATTAAAATTAATAAAGTCTTTCTGGACTATTTGATACGTAATTGTAAATATCTCTAAGTAGAGTTTTAAATTCGGAATTTAATTAAAGACAAGTATTTAATGCACGTAATGAAAGTGAGTGCCAAACACATTTTCTAACAGATAAATTTGGAATATCATTATTAGAGCCCGTCATAACGGCAGCGCCTAATCCTATCAAATTGGACTTGTAGTTCTTGTGATTTTGTATACAATTTGTAGAAACCATAGCATAGCATTATTCTTTTTCAACTTTTCTACTTTCAACAATCGGATGAAATAGTCTTATATTTTAAATTTACATACAACCAAACACAATGACTTGGTGTTACTTAGATCTGTTGATCATTCACAAGAGCGAGGCCTTTTTAATTTTTAATAGCTTACATACAGTTAAGAACTGTTTTTTCCAACGACTTTTTTTATAACAGCAAATAGAAATGCTGACTTATTAATGTCTCTTTCTAATGTTACAAGTATTCTAGTGTTGCCCAAATAATAAATAAAGTTATAAATTATTGTAAAACAATAAAGTTACCTTGTTCCAGTGTTTATCAAAAAATCGGCATTTTTAGAGCCAAAATCGGCGAATCGGCACTTTGATAAATTTAAGGCGAAAAATCGGCAAAATACCGCTAAATCGTCAAATATGGCAGGCCTGGCTGCCAGGTTTTAATTCACCAAAAGGTAGCTAATTTTATAAATTATATGGCAACTTCTATTACGAAATAAATAATGAATATCAGCTCTTCTTCTTTTTTTATTTTGAGAGAGGATTTTCAAGTTAACAAACTAACTTAACAAACCGGAAATAAAAAGTTTTATAATATTTAACAATGTTAATAAATTATTCAAAAGTTAAAGCAATAAATTAATTAACTTTCACTCATACTACATATGCGCTTATATCCCGAAAACTAAGAGTTGTTCCTGGATGGGACCAATTGTGGATGAAAGCCACATACATTGCCTATAATTTGGTATATATGTGTTATTCATTGAGCATATTTTCTTGAACCAAGTATTAAAAAAAAAGAAATTTTCAACTTTCACTCATACTACATATGGGCTTATATCCCGAAAACTAAGAGTTGTTCCTAGATGGGACCAATTGTGGATGAAAGCCACATATATTGCCTATAATTTGGCATATATGTGTTATTCGTTGAGCATATTTTCTTGAACCAAGTATTAAAAAAAAGAAATTTTCAACTTTCACTCATACTACATATGGGCTCATATCTCGAAAACTAAGAGTTGTTCCTGAATGGGACCAATTGTGGATGAAAGCCACATTTATTGCCTATAATTTGGTATATATGTGTTATTCGTTGAGCATATTTTCTTGAACCAAGTTTTAAAAAAAAGAAATTTTGAACTTTCACTCATACTACATATGGCCTTATATCCCGAAAACTAAGAGTTGTTCCTGGATGGGACCAATTGTGGATGAAAGCCACATATATTGCCTATAATTTGGCATATATGTGTTATTCGTTGAGCATATTTTCTTGAACCAAGTATTAAAAAAAAAGAAATTTTGAACTTTCACTCATACTACATATGGGCTTATATCTCGAAAACTAAGAGTTGTTCCTGGATGGGACCCATTGTGGATGAAAGCCACACATATTGCCTATAATTTGGTATATATGTGTTATTCGTTGAGCATATTTTCTTGAACCAAGTATTAAAAAAAAAGAAATTTTCAACTTTCACTCATACTACATATGGGCTTATATCCCGAAAACTAAGAGTTGTTCCTGGATGGGACCAATTGTGGATGAAAGCCACACATATTGCCTATAATTTGGTATATATGTGTTATTCGTTGAGCATATTTTCTTGAAGCAAGTATTAAAAAAATATAAATTTTCAACTTTCACTCATACTACATATGGGCTTATATCCCGAAAACTAAGAGTTGTTCCTGGATGGGACCAATTGTGGATGAAAGCCACATACATTGCCTATAATTTGGTATATATGTGTTATTCATTGAGCATATTTTCTTTAACCAAGTTTAAAAAAAAAAAGAAATTAATGAAATTTTACTTTATTTTCGGTTGTTTGGTTCTTTTTAATTAATTTCTAAACATTTTTAAAAAGAAAAATTATTTACAAATATATGCGGACGTTTTCCAAAGAAAACAAGAAAAATTAGATGCTAGCAGAATGAAATGCATCTATCTACCTTATGTTATGTACGTCGAAAACATCATCTATTTAACCAACTATTCTTAATGTTAATTTGGTGAGACGAAGTTCACACACAACTTTAAGCTTTTTTCTTTGTCGTTCTCTTTGTAACTCGTCTTGTACATTTGTTGTTGCTTTTTTGTGCTAGCTATTTGATAGCCACGAAATGCAACTTTTTATTTTTTAATTATTCATACTTGTTTTGCTCACAACATTATAGACACTGTTTCAGTATGTAGATACGCGGTGCCTAGCGTTTGTGTTAATTTTTAATTTTTCCCTGACCAGGATTCGAACCATCGATTTTATAAATTAATGAAATTTTACTTTATTTTCGGCTTTTTGGTTCTTTTTTATTAATTTCTAAACATTTTTAGAAAAAAAAATGTTTGAACTTTCACTCAAAGGCAGACATTAATGTGCTGTTTCTGTATTACAAACGTTCAACTCGTCTGGAAAATTTGTATGAAAATAACTCAAAAAACTGAGTGCTTTTCATACAAATTTTTCAGACGAGTTGAGCGCCTGTAATACAGAAACAGCACATAAATTTTATAATTATTGGCACATTTTTACTTTTGTAAGGAGAAAAACAGCAAGTTGAGTAAGAATATTTTACTATTTTTTAAGATGATATTGAGTATGATGAAAGAAGCAATTAAAAAAAATATCTGTTAAAAAGAAGAAGCATAAACTTTTTATAAAAAGTTACTTTTCGAAAAGAAGCTTAAAGCAGTACCATTAAAAAAGTAATATTTCTAAAAATACTTTTTTAAATAGCAACCTTTATATAAAGCATCTTTCAATAAAATGATTATTATTGAAAATAATTGTTAAAAATGGTACCCACTAGGAAAAACAACCTACTGAAAAAGTTTTCGTAAGTACTTTATATTTTAAAAATTTTGTTCATTTCAACATCATTATTTCTAATGTGCTGTTTCTGTATTACGGGCGATCAACTCGTCTGAAAAATTTATATCAAAAGTACTCAATTATTTGAGTTATTTCCATATGAATTTTTCAGACGAGTTGATCGCCCGTAATACAGAAACAGCACATAAATGTTTTAATACTTGGTTCAAGAAAATATGCTCAAAGAATAACACATATGTACCAAATTATAGGCAATATATGTGGCTTTCATCCACAATTGGTCCCATCCAGGAACAACTCTTAGTTTTCGGGATATAAGGCCATATGTAGTATGAGTGAAAGTTGAAAATTTCTTTTTTTTTAAAACTTGGTTCAAGAAAATATGCTCAACGAATAACACATATATGCCAAATTATAGGCAATATATGTGGCTTTCATCCACAATTGGTCCCATCCAGGAACAACTCTTAGTTTTCGGGATATAAGGCCATATGTAGTATGAGTGAAAGTTGAAAATTTCTTTTTTTTTAAAACTTGGTTCAAGAAAATATGCTTAACGAATAACACATATATGCCAAATTATAGGCAATATATGTGGCTTTCATCCACAATTGGTCCCATCCAGGAACAACTCTTAGTTTTCGGGATATAAGGCCATATGTAGTATGAGTGAAAGTTCAAAATTTCTTTTTTTTTTAAACTTGGTTCAAGAAAATATGCTCAACGAATAACACATATATGCCAAATTATAGGCAATATATGTGGCTTTCATCCACAATTGGTCCCATCCAGGAACAACTCTTAGTTTTCGGGATATAAGGCCATATGTAGTATGAGTGAAAGTTCAAAATTTCTTTTTTTTTAAAACTTGGTTCGAGAAAATATGCTCAACGAATAACACATATATCCCAAATTATAGGCAATATATGTGGCTTTCATCCACAATTGGTCCCATCCAGGAACAACTCTTAGTTTTCGAGATATAAGCCCATATGTAGTATGAGTGAAAGTTGAAAATTTCTTTTTTTTTAAACTTGGTTCAAGAAAATATGCTCAACGAATAACACATATATGCCAAATTATAGGCAATATATGTGGCTTTCATCCACAATTGGTCCCATCCAGGAACAACTCTTAGTTTTCGGGATATAAGGCCATATGTAGTATGAGTGAAAGTTGAAAATTTCTTTTTTTTTAAAACTTGGTTCGAGAAAATATGCTCAACGAATAACACATAAATGCCAAATTATAGGCAATATATGTGGCTTTCATCCACAATTGGTCCCATCCAGGAACAACTCTTAGTTTTCGAGATATAAGCCCATATGTAGTATGAGTGAAAGTTGAAAATTTCTTTTTTTTTTAAACTTGGTTTAAGAAAATATGCTCAACGAATAACACATATATGCCAAATTATAGGCAATATATGTGGCTTTCATCCACAATTGGTCCCATCCAGGAACAACTCTTAGTTTTCGGGATATAAGGCCATATGTAGTATGAGTGAAAGTTGAAAATTTCTTTTTTTTTAAAACTTGGTTCAAGAAAATATGCTCAACGAATAACACATATATGCCAAATTATAGGCAATATATGTGGCTTTCATCCACAATTGGTCCCATCCAGGAACAACTCTTAGTTTTCGGGATATAAGGCCATATGTAGTATGAGTGAAAGTTCAAAATTTCTTTTTTTTTAAACTTGGTTCAAGAAAATATGCTCAACGAATAACACATATAAGCCAAATTATAGGCAATATATGTGGCTTTCATCCACAATTGGTCCCATCCAGGAACAACTCTTAGTTTTCGGGATATAAGGCCATATGTAGTATGAGTAAAAGTTGAAAATTTCTTTTTTTTTAAAACTTGGTTCAAGAAAATATGCTCAACGAATAACACATATATGCCAAATTATAGGCAATATATGTGGCTTTCATCCACAATTGGTCCCATCCAGGAACAACTCTTAGTTTTCGGGATATAAGGCCATATGTAGTATGAGTGAAAGTTCAAAATTTCTTTTTTTTTAAAACTTGGTTCAAGAAAATATGCTCAACGAATAACACATATATGCCAAATTATAGGCAATATATGTGGCTTTCATCCACAATTGCCCATCCAGGAACAACTCTTAGTTTTCGAGATATAAGCCCATATGTAGTATGAGAGATAGCGCAAGTAGTAGTTGCAGTTGTAACGTATTTTTATTTTTTTTTTACAAAAGGTTTGTTTTTGTTCATAAAATATCGATTTTTATTTAATTTATTGCTTTAAAATTTGAATAATTTATTAAATTTGTTTAATTGATAAAACTTTTCATTTCCGGTTTGTTAAGTTAGTTTGTTAACTTAAAAATCCTCTCCCATGAAAAATAAAAGAAGAAGAGCTGATATTCATTGTTAAGTGCGTACTTTATGTAGATGTTGCCATATAATTTATAAAATCTAAGTACATTTTGTTGGATTTCAACTTGGTAGCACTCAATTTAATGTAAAGCACTCATTTTTTTATGCGTGTGAGAGGCTAAGGAAGCCATATTTAATTTTCCTCTCTTTGATTTGAGTGAAACAAGTTTAGTTTGTTATTTTAGTTTGTTATCTTCACGGAGATGAGTGTTGTCACAATCAGTACGTCTCCGTCAACACAAAGTATGAGAGTTGAGCAACTTTTAACTTTTGGCGTTTATTGAATACTTTGACACATATCAATTGCTTCTTCTTCTTCTTTGTTGTCTTGCTGTGCTCTTTACTCTCCCTTTGCACATATTTTTTTTTGTACATACATTAAAAGCAGTATTGCCGTTTGGTTACAATTTTAACATTTTTGTAACTTTTGAAAATTTATTTATTCTATAAAATTTTTGTTATATTAGGTCAAATTTTCGCAACTTTTGATACAAACACGAAATAAAGTAATATCAGTGAAAAATTACTTGTTTCATTATTTGATGTAAAAATCTCACTTAACATATCTACCTTTGTTAACATATCAATTCGGTTTTAATTACAAAGTTTACCTCAAATGCAATCAAAATCCCATTAAAAAAATTAGTTTGAATAAACGAAATGTTCTTGTTTCAAGTTTAGAAAGAACAATTTTTTCCCAACCGGGAAATAGTATGAGCTGCATTTCGTGCGTTCTGTTCAAACTTGCGAAAAATGGTAGCAACTTTAGTTATTCCGCTTGAAAAATTTGAAAATCGTAGCAATATCTCGATTTAGAAAAAAAACTACTCTTTAATTTCCTTCACGAAGTGCTGGATTATGTACTTTAAATAATTTTATTAAACGGTGAGCATGCACTTTTTTCATACCGAAGTATTAGTATTGGGTCCTAATATAAATTCTCATGAGTAGCATCGGCATGAAATTTTATTTCATACGTTATTCTTTTTTTTTTTTTTTTTGTTTTTGTTCGGTAAATGAATTTGTTGCCTTGTTATATTCCCTGTCATATGGAATAAACCTTTTTGCTATATTTTATGCCAAGGCGTATTAATTTACTAGTGGTCTTAATAGCCCAGCTAATTTTTGTTTATGTTCGACGTTTTCAAAATTTTAAAATAGTTAGAAATTATATAATTTTCAAATAATTTAAAAAAAAGAAACTAACTGGTACAACTTTATTTAAAGTATCGAATGATGAGAAAAGGATAAATTAAATTCGGCTTCCTTCTGTTCAGCCAACTACTTTTCACATCAACATGGTGCTGTGCAACAACAAAATTACATTGAGTTTTTGTTTTTTTAGCCGTGCGGCCACCTAATATTTAACTCGCCTTAATTTTACACAAATTACATTATATTACTATTTTCTTAAAGAAAAATTTCAAAATGTAACTTTTATTGAAAAAAAAATCATATTTTTTCTGTCTTTCCCTGGCAACACTAATGAAAAGATTAACAGCTGATTTAAAATCCGTCAGCAAAGTACTCATTGTGCCAACCTCATCCGTCGTTACTTTAACTTCAGGCAAATATGTCAAAGTACAACGTATGACGGATTCTATGTGCCCCGGCCTTAAGTCTTTTAGCATATCAAACAAAGTTTTACTCCCGCGCTCGTCGCTTCTTGCAAACCGTATTAATATTTCTTCATATGTATTCAAATGTATTTTATAAAATGTGTATTTTGTTGAAAAAATAAAACATTTTGAAAAATGTTTCTCAAAGACTCTTTTTCTTCTTTAAATGTGTTTTTCTTTTGTTTTACTTTATATTTTAGCTGCACTACTTGGGCACACACATTCTTTTTACTTTTCACACAACGGCTTTTTCGCACATTCACTATTTTATAAACAAATTAATTATTTAAAAATATATTTTCAATTTTAATATTGAAAATTTTTTAAGTTTTTAAAATGGCGCGTCAACAAAATGTAAACAAACTTAGACGTTTGTTCGAAAAAATATGTAAAGCGAATTCGATCTCCTGCGCTATTAGTTTTACGTAGTATTCAATTTGCCTTGGCCTATCAGTTTTTTTTATTTTCTTATCAGGAATTATTAGTAATAAAAAGACATTAAATTTTTTTAACAAATATTTTATTTATAACAATTTTTGTAAATAATTTTAATTCGCCTTGACAACTATAACGTGTACAGCTGATAAGCATTTTCGCCCGCGCGTTCACCTGTATTAATTCGCCATAGTGCACAGACTCTCGATACGTTTTTAGTACGCCATTTCTTTCCCTAGAGAGCTTAATTTTACTACCATCGAAAATAGTATTTTCTCAAGATTCCAAAATAACAACAACAAAATCAGAGTTTAAGGCAGCTGTTTTTCCACAAAAAAAAACATAAAATATAGAATTTTGTTCCCTTCATATGCTTCGATCCAATTTAAATTTTTTAAAATTTTTTATATTTTTTAATTTAAACATTTAACTACTAGTAGAAAAAATTACTTTCTACTAAGATTAGTGAAAAATTGACAACAAAAGTATATAATAGTTAATGGCCTATCAGGCTTAAAAAAATAGAACTATGCAAAGAAATACAAAGTATTGCTATGTAAAAATTAATTTATTGTGTTTGTGGTTCTATTTATCTGAACCAGAGTGTATATAAGTACGTATATATAAACACAATAAATAAAAAAAAATTGAAACTAATCAAGAAAAATGTGTTTTTTGTTTAAGGATTCCGCAACTTGTTGTAATGTTATGTTTTTATTGAAATGATAATTTTTTATTTATTGTCTTTTTGTCTTATTGATTCAATGAAGTTCACATTTAATCAGTTTTGCTTTTGATATAAAACTTTCAAGCTTTTTATACAAAATATTGGTAGAATCCACTGATGAGCTAAATCAGCAGTAGTGAAACTTCCATATGGATATGCTTTCCCCGCCGTAATACATTTTAATTTGTAGTTTTAAATAAAAAATATTTCATGAGAATAACATGAAATATTTATATTTAAAGAATTAAGCTCGATTAAAAAAAAATTAAAATCAAAAAGATTCCAAATAATAAATTATCATGTTGGAAAATTTTTTTTTTAATAATCATTATTTTTTGTTGGTATCATAACTGCCGAACTCTATTCGTAAAAATCTGTATAAAATTTTAGCAACAAAAGTTGATGTAATCCGATAGTTGTCATTTACATGAGTGCATATATATACATGTAAAAATAATAATTAACAGGAATTAATTTTATTTTATTCCAATAATTTTTTGTCATGTAAGCTATGAAGTTCTGCCAACAAGATATCTTATTTATATTAATTATTTGTGCTTTCTCTAAATTTTGTATTATCGGATACCTAACCCTGTATTAATTTATATGCTGTTTTTTGCGTTGGCAATTCTATCAAAAACTTCGTGTAGATATGGCCTTGCAAATTCATTGCGTCTTCTTTAGTTTTATTCTTCGTTCAAAAGGTTCTAGATCTAAAAATTTGGAAAAATAGTTAATACTATAATAAAATAAGCACATTATCCATATACATTTTTAGAAATTAAAATGAACATATTAGATTTGCCAAATGTGATGTTGATTGAAATTTTCGAGTGTCTAAGTTTCGACGAGGTGACCAAAAAAAGATTAGTGAGTAGAATAATGAAAAAATAAATTGCATTATATTGTAAACAAATGATGTCTCTTTAATGTAAGGTATGTCGACGTTTTGATCAAATTGCCCAACAAGTTTTAAATGGGGGCTTTAACAAAGTTATTAAGCAACACAATATCAGCTTCAAACGCATCAAAGCTTTATTGCCAAGAAGGGAGTCGGAGAGACGGTAATTCAATAATTAATTTAGTTCAAAATTTTTTTTAGATTATGTTTTTATTTTTATCAGAAATCACTGCCTAGCACGTCACGCCGACATACTTACTTCCATTGAAACGAGGATTTCTATGCTCTCTATGACTTATACTAAATACATGGACTTGAATTTGTGCTGTTTTATCCCGGGACGTGTACTTGACGAAATCTTTCGGATTTTACGTTTAATAGCGAAAACAAATAAACCGTTGCGACCACATGAGGTTTTGCAAGAGTTGCGTGATATTTCATCAATGGCAATAGAGCATTTTGATGAAAAGATTGCCAATAACTTAAAAAAAACATTTGCGGATTCTAGTAAAATGTGCAGTGGTAGCGGGTATTGTTCAGACACCAGACGATTGGCAGCAACCAGTGGTTTGGGTAACATATCGTTCGGTGGTATGGGAACTTCGGTCGCCACAACATTAAATAGTGCTGCAGTATCTTTATACGGTAATAATATCACTCATAAAAATGGTCAAAAATTTTAAAATAAAAAATATAAGGGCTCTGTATTTTATAAGTAAAAGTAAAAACAATGTCGATCAGCAGCTTTAGTACTGTGTAGTGTCATCTGTTTCTGTGATGCATTTAAGGGTTATTTCACTTTAAACCACGATGTAACGAATAATTATGCATTAAATTATAAAGTTTTTTATGTTATAAACGTCTTGTGTGGCAAATGAGTATATAAACTTTTTATACAAAATTTTAGGAATAATTGGAGAACGTTTGAGTGGAAATTCCTTAAAAACAAATTTAAGTGATAGTGAACCAATTCAGACTTCGCTGCCATCAACATCTGCAAGTGTTTTGGAACACTATCAACATCCTGTTGGAGGCTGCCCAGAAGCTCGCACAGCAATGATGTATTTTAAGAAACTAGAAACTGAGTATAAGAAGGGTATAGTCAAGGTAATTATAATCGAAATTTATTTTATTATATGCAACAATATTGCAGTATTTTATTTGCCCATGAAAAACTCAATACGGCTAAATTTGATAGTTACTACAATCGGCACGTATATACTGAGACGAATTGCTTCAATATGTTACAATTGAAAATTGAAGCGCTAATCTTCGTGAATTTGTTCAAATGAGCTTCGTGAGCATTTGCAGAACATAGACGAAAAAAGATAAAGTTAAAATTACAATTACTCATTAACATAGCGAAATTTAAACTATCGCTATTTATGTGTACACTAGCTTATTATATCTAACGTGGTATAAAAGCGATTTATTTTGGAGAAAATTTGCATAGTACGGTTAATCGGTTTCACCATTTTGCTGAACTATTTGAAATCAGACTAATCGAGCTACTCAGACAAATTTTGGTTAAACTTCATTCACAAACGATTTTTGGGCTATTAAAACGATTTACTATGATATTATTAAAGACTCAGGCGAAAATTGAGTATTTTTTAAAGCAGCTAAGAATTTGAACTCATATAGAATAAAATGATTACTGTAAATGGTCCTAGTCCTTTGTTTAAAAATACAATTACTCTATTTTACTGTGTTTCAAATTTCAGTAAAATCGTTTCAATAGTTTAGCCGTGATTAACGCTCGCATAAACAAACAAACAAATAAAAAAACAAACTTGCAAAGAGTAATTTTTCTAATAATTCAAAAACTATATTTTCAGATGCATCGTATGCAACAAGTTCAAAATATTCAAAACAAACGGCTACAACAAACTTTAGGTTCTGTTGCAGAGTTAAGTGTACAAATTTTAGAGTTAAAAAAACGTTTGGAAGACGTTGATGCCAAAAATCGAGAAATATCTGCCAATATAAGGCACATTAGTGGAGGTGAGCCTGCAAAAACTGATAATATAACCAACTCTACGGCTGTTGTTAATATTAAAAGCAAAAATAATGCTGAAGTTGAAACTATTTCATTATATCCAAGTACAAGTGATTCAGCAGTTAAGGCAGATAATTCTAACAAAAGACGTATTGGTGCTGAACTAAAAATTTCTTTAGACGCAGCAAAAGACGTTTTAAATCTATCGGACACCTGTGATTTGCAAGTGAAGAAGCCAAAATTAAAATATTAATTTCGTCAGGAAAAATAGCTTTTACTTAATTGTAGTATTGTTGCTTTCGCTTTACCATCAATTAATTTCTTTTAAGTTTTAGTTTCTGTATGCATACATAACATTTAATATGTATAATATTTTTTAACATTTAAAACTGTAGATATATATTTTTAAAAATATATACGTATAAATATATCGTTAGGCAAACTGAAATTTTTAAAATTTGATCAAAGCATATGTGTAAAACAATTATACCAATGCTTAATTTTTAGTTTCAGCTAACGACTAAATATATTGCAACCTTATACTTTAAGAGCTTATTCAAAATTAAGGAATAAAAATAATTTCTAAATCTTTGAATTAACAGTTTTTATTGCTAATAAGCCCTTAAATGTGTTGTTAATATGAAGTGTTAATAAATATACAATTCTGAATATACATAAATGTCCATACCAATGGTTGATACAAAGAAAATAATTAATTTAGTTGGTTAAATAGATGATGTTTACAACGTACAGAACCTAAGGTAGATAGATGCGAAGAATACTGATGAAGGATGTAGTGATCCAGAAAATGCATCATTATATATAATAAAAATTAGAAATTAAAATAAAAAAAATGTACCTAAACCGAAATCTATTTCAATTCAACAGTTCAACCAAGGCATATTCATTTTACTAGGTAGTAGCGGTAATACAACAAATACAACATTGACAAAAACAACATGACTTTATTGTTGTTTTGTGCGTTGGAAACGTCAAAAACAGAAAAATAAAAGATAATTGCTCCCAATACTAATGCTCGCTTTGTGTCGCAAACGCTTGTTGTTCGTGTTTTTTGAAATTCGTAAACAAACAAAGGAAAATACAAAAACTTTTGACATTTCCAACTAAAAACCAGCTGGGCAGACGACACTACCTAGTAAAATAAATCTGCCTTGAGTTCAACAGTTCAACTCCTAATTTCACGAAAAAAAATCCATTATAAAATTATTTTTTCATTTGAGAACAATGCAAAATTTGGGTCGAATCAACTAATAAGCTATATCAACCATACCGAAATGGCCACACAGATATGATTTCTCGCAATAATGCATTTCATATTCAATAGTTTTTATAGGAATAGCATGAAAAGTTATTTTTGAAGAAATTAAGCACAATAAACATAAACAAAATTTTTAAATTACAACTCAAAATATATATTTTTTAATTATAATAGGAAACAAGTAAGAGTGCTATATTCGGCTATGTCGAATCTTATATACCCTTCACCATCTGTGTAAATCTAGTTTAGTGAAGTAACTCCAATCAAAAAAGCAAATATTGGGGTGACAATTAAAAAATAGTACTGCATATATATATCATACATAAAATTGCCTCTTAATGGGTTAAGCATTAAAAAATTAGTATTTCCTTAAAGATCTCTTCAAAAGCTTTAATATTTAAAAAAATTTGAAAATTTCACAGCTAACTCGGAAAATATGTGCGAGCGCCAATTTTTTCACTTGATGTTTTTTTTTTATTTTTTAATTTTCTATCGATCCATAAATTTATTTTTTTGATTGAAGTTACTTTATTGTTCCAAATGACTTGAAAAATTTAGAGGTAGGCGTAGTTTTTTTCCTGCTTTCTCGAAGGACATGGACCGATCGAAATGATATTCAATAGCAACTCTTTCGGCACAATCAGGCCAATCATGATTATTTTCACAGAATTTCTTTCCTTCATTCCTTAGGAACAAACTAATAAAAAAAGTGGCATCATTGTAATTTGAAGGTTGTTTTTTTTTAATTATTTTCATATAATTTTTCTTTTATAATTCATAATATCTACTTTTTTCCCCGATTTTTTTTTACTTTCCGCAGTCAATCAGAGGGGGAAAAGTTTATAGTAGGAGAAAAGTGAAAAAACTCGTACGAATTTTTGTTTATAAATGGGCTGTATACCTGATTGATAATACCTCGGTAAACTTGACTTCAACACTAACACGGACGGACAGACGGGCATCGCTCAATCGACTTCGATATGCATAAGAAGTCAGTATAAACTTTATGGGGTCGAAAATGGATATTGTAGAAATTACACACAGAATGACAAAGTCTTTCCACTTTTTATGGTGAAGGGTATAATAAAAGCCATTCGATGTGAAATCAACAAATCGGTAGATTTTAATAAATGTTCTGTAGGGTCTCAAGGATAAAATTCTACGATGGTATAATTTTTGCACTCACCAGAAGCTAATCTCATGTTCTCAAATACACTTCACATGAATAGATGCAGTGATTTAGCAATTAGTTTAAGCTTGCTGCTCTCCAGATAATTCACCGAAGGATTATGTTTTACTTTTTTAAAGTTTACCAATTGCGAAAATAATGTTTTTAATGCTTTTTAGCAGTTGTAGACAGACGCTTGAAATTTACAACGAACCTGTATTGATGAGTCCGCTATAACAACAAGTATAATATTTGGGGTTGGAAGTTAAAGGGTGTTCCAATAGTTGATGCAATTTAAAGTATGTGACCAAACTTTTGAACCGTTATAGACAGAATGCTAAAACTTAAAAGGGACCGGTATTGGTAAGCCCGCTGTGTCAGTGAGTTTATATTTTTAATTTAGAAATTAAAGGGTGTCCCATAATTGATGTAGATTTACTTATATTGGCCTATCTTTTGAGCCGTTAAAGACAAATGCTTGCAAATTGGATAGAATGTCGATTGCTATGGCCATTATAATAACAAGTATTATTAATTAAAATTATAAATTAAAGGGTGCGCCAATGGTTCATATAATTTGATGTATATGGCCATACTTTTTAACAATTGTATTGCTAAGTCCACTATAATAAGTATAAAATTTGGATTTAGAAGTTAAAGGGTGTCCCAGTAGTCGTGTAATTTCAAGTATGTGGCAGGACTTTTGAACCATTATAGACAGAACTCTGAAACCTAAAAGGGGCCTATATTTTTCAGCCGGCTACGGTGGAAGAGAAGGCAAAAATTGTACAACACCTTAAACTAATTAAATTGCAGAAAAACCACCATTAAACCAGCAACGTAAGGATTTGCGGTTGGAGTTTTGCAAAGAACACATAATTTGGAAGAGTGAGTGGAATAAAGAATTTTTCTCAGATGAGAAAAAGTTTGATTTTGATGGACCCGATTGTTTTAACTACTATTTCCATGATTTGAGAAAGGAAGAACGTTTTTTATCCCGTCGCCATAGTGGAGCAGGTGGTGTTATGGTCTGGGGTGCGATATCGTACTATGGAGCCATAGACTTGAAACTTCAAACCACGAAAATGACAGCAAATTTATATAAATCTATTCTACAAATAGCGTTTCCAAAACTTCAAGAGTTGTTAAGGCCCATCCCATGGACTTTTCAACAGGATAATACTCCTATCCACACGGCAAGGATTATTAAAACGTGGATTAGCGAGCAAAATGTTGATTTGCTGCCATGGTCACCATACTTCGCGGACTTAAACATAATGGAAAACGTGTGGGGATAATTATCTCGGAAAATGTACGAGTCTAGACGGCAATTCTTAAATGAATACCTCCACTTATTTCGTTGTTGAAGTGTCACAAGGTACTCTTCCCTCCCAACGATTCCAAAAACCTTTTCTTAGCCGCTGAATAAGTTTCCATTTATTAAATGATGATGTAACAGCGCTTTTAATATGTTACCTGGGTTCTTTTACTGGTCTTCCAATAAGAAAGTGACCCGAAGACAACAGATCCACTGTATAAATATCTTTAGTATTTACTTTAACCAAACGGCTGGAGTTTAAAACAGCTTCTATTTGTAACAGCGAAGTACTTAATTCTTCAAATGTCAATTTTGTTTCGCCAATTACTCTTTTGAGATGATACTTCATCGATTTTACTCCAGACTCCCAAATCCCTCCAAAGTGAGAAGCAGCCGGGTGAATAAAATGCCAATTTATTTTTTGTTCCGCCAGGAAAGGAATAAATTTAATAATTAACAATAAGTTGTCTTTAACTGCGGCTTTAAAGTCAGCATCTGACTTCTTACTAGCACCCACAAAATTAGTTCCATTATCGGAATATATGTAAGTGGTAACTAATGCCTCTTTGTCAAAAGAATCTTCTCAAAGCTGCATGAAATGCCTGTGTGGTCAAATTACTCACGACCTCCAAGTGAATTGCTTTTATTGCCACACAGACAACGCAATATAGCCCTTTTATCTTTTTTGGCCTCTTCCTTTTGAACACCTATAATGTATCGGTCCGGCATAGTCCACTCCCGTATGAGTAAAAGATTCACTATATAATCTGGAAGACTACCCATTAATTCTTTAGATATATTTTGTTGATAGCGAATGCATGTTGTACAGTTTCTAATAAACTTTTTCACTGCGTTTTTTAATCAATTATTCAACATTTGCGTTTTATGATTGACTCCATAAGTCGATTACCACCATGGAGCGTGGACATATGTGTCTAGTGTATTATTAAAGATAAAAGTTCAGACTTTTGTAAAATTATGGGATGTTTGTGATTATATTGTAAACCATAATTATGCAATCTGCCACCAACTCGAAGAATACCATCTTTATCTAGAAATGGAAAAACACTAACTTTTTGGCTTTTGTTACTCATCACAAGTCTCTTTTTCAGTCTCATAATCTCATCATGAAATTCAACCTGCTGATGATTATAAATTATAATCTTTTCTGCCGCTTCAAGTTCTGAAAAAGTCAGATGCTGCGGATGTTCTTTTTTTCTTAATTTGTTTACAAGCCGAATTACGTAAGCAACAATTCTTTGTAATTTTCCTAGTTTGGAGTATTTGCATACTAATATTGCAGCTCGTCAACTTCTCAGCAGTCCTCTATGTATTTGTTGATTGTGGTTCTTCGATTTCGGCCAGATATCGGAAGACTTCAATAACAAGGAACATTCCACCACAAAGAGTGATATATCAATTTTTAGCATTAATACCTCTGGAAGCTACGTCTGCTGGATTGCCCTTACTGCTAATATGATGCCATGACGGCTCGGGCAAATTTGTATTTATTTCGTTAACATTGTTTGTTTGTTTTATAGTTGAATCCCTTCATGCATCAAAAATACGAATTACTCTATGCAAAAGCTTGCTTAAAAGATGAGCAGCATACAGTTTTTAATCGGGTTCACTTTACTTTTAGCTGTTAGTAGCTTAAGAGATGTATATTGTTTAATGTAAACTACAGTGGCATAGCTTTTTCAGAGGCTTTTGAAAACCCGTGAACTTCCAATTTAATCTCGCATGTTGTTTTTACCCATCTTGCGATACGGATTTTTTGAAGAGCGATTACATCTTTTGAAAATTCACACCACTTATCTTGAAAATCATTTGATAACACTTCGTCCTAGGAAGATTGCCGCAACCATAGTGTTTGAATAAATAGTTTCGCTAGTACAGTAACAGGAGACATCAATCCCAAAGGATCAAAGATTTTTGCCACATCTGAAAGAGGTTGCCTTTCGTTTATTTTTTGGTTCTGTATAAAATTTACTTTATAATAAAACTCGTCGTTGGCCAGTCATATTGACATAATGGCGTTGGCCACCATACCCTGGATATTCATTATCCAAGACGGCCTACAATCCAAGATAATGACCAAAAATTTTGCACTACCAGGCAGATTTGTGGCACTCCCTTTAATATAGTTAGTCCAAAGGAGAGAAGCTTTTACCTTCTAGAGAAAAGAACAAGATCTGTTTTGGTCGGAATAATACTCAGTTTATACCACTCTCCTAGACGCAGATTGCCCTGAACTCCACGTGGGCAATAGTCTTAAAGCATATGGAGTCTAGTTCTATAAGCAATTTATAACTCGCAACATTTTACAACTGCGGAGACAAAACTCCACTCTGTGACTTTCCCTTTACCGCTATTCTGGTGACCTAATGATCAACCGGTCAACTCTCAGCTCCATGAAGGCCTAAGTGATCGCGATCGAGTCGATATTGTTAAAGGCCCCTTTAATATCCATTTAATACTATACTGTAATTCTTCATGTTGAGTTAGAGAAAATAGGTTCCTATTGACTGCCATCCTTATGGGAATCTTGATAAGTCTTTCCTATGTTTTGAGCAGAAAGAATATCAGACAAATTGGTCTGAAATCCTTTACCCCTGTGTGCGATGACCTTCCCCATTGGCGATTAACACCTCGGTCATTGACCTGAAATGAAGGACCAGGAGAGACTGGCCCTATAAGGAGGTAAGAGTCATGGAGTTATCAGATCCAAGTTATTCTGAAGATCGGCAGAAATTATCCAATCCGGGCTCGAAGACTCAAATAAGTGGAAACTCTTGAATACCCAGTGTAGTCTGTCTGTATCTTTCTGCAGAATTGACCACACGGTCCACACGGTCCACACGGCAATTCCATGGTTGAATGACAACCCGGTAAAATTGTATCCTAATGAACAAGACAAGACTCATCACTAGGATGATGAGAGAAGGAATAATCGTCAGAGACTTTCCAATTCTCAATTAAAATTGCATGGTGTGCGTCGAAAAGCGTAATGTCCAGCATCTCAAGCCTATTACGAAAGTTTTTTCTGAAGCCGCATTCGCTACTACTAGCTTATGTCACATAAAATCAAGAACACATTTATTCCTATCGTTTGTGTCGGAGCTAACGCAGATGTAGATATGCGCAGCTTTTATCAGTGCGTTCGTATTAACCTCACTGTAAGGTCTATTAATAACTCTGGGTTGAGCATTTTATTGATTACGCGTTTTTCGACGTTTTGCGTTTGTGCTGTTGCGAATTCTCCGTTGCTTTTTAGGCGCTGTCGATGATGATGGCTTATCTTCACCAATATCGGGATTACAGTTGTGCGCAGCAGCAATGTGAGTCTTGGCCCAACTGAAGGAGGAATTTTCCTTTGTCGATTACTTCATCGGTGGAATGTTGCCGATATTGTCCAAAAAAAGCCCTTCTCAGATTATCTTTGAGGTCTTTGAGTTTCTTCTTTGCTGCATTTTGGGCGAAGTGTCGTAGCACCTTTCGACTGGGTCGAAGGTACAGCTTGTACAGCCTGACTAAACCTTGGCTGATAAAAAATATACAAGGAATTTTCTGAAATTACGAATACACGCAAGACACCACTTCCACAACTACCCCTCGTAGACATAAACGCAATTATCGCCAAATACAAAACTCAAAACTGAGTTTAATGACATTTTGCTTGCATTGTTTATTGAAATTTTAATTGCTCTAATTAATTTTCTGAAATTTGATTTTTTATTTTGACTACAACGAAAATTTATTTAACATTTTTCTTTTATCAATGACTAACTTCAATTTGTTTTCTGAAATCAGACTCTTTGCTTTGAGTTCAACAGGAAATTTATTTAACAGTATTATTTTTTTTTTTATTTAAATAAATGACCAAGCAAAATCAATATAAAGAAATACTGCAATCGATTTTGCTTGCTTAAGATATTGTACACATAGAAATAAGTTTTTAGATTAAGAAATTATTATAAATTAATTTATAATAATTAATTGAATAAAGTTAGTTTTAGTGTGACAACTATGAAGACTGCAACATTAATACGAAACTCGCCTGTATACCTATTTCACAACAATCAGTATGATACTGGAACAGCATCTACTTTGATATAAAGAAAAAGTATGAAAAAAAACTATTTGCTTCGTTGATAAACCGGCGGTTAGGTGAACACAAGATCAAATGTGTAACGAATAACCAGGAGAACAACGAAAAACGCTTTGGGTTGTGTGTGGACTTCGTCTACTAAATTAATCACCCCTATTCTGCGTTTCGATTAAGTCTCCGCATTCAGTTCCGTTGCGATCGAAAATTGGTATTGTGCAGAAAAACGGAATCGAAAGAAAAAGAAGAAGGCAACAATGTTTATACAATTAATAGCATCACTGTGGAAATGAAATAGCAAAATAAGCCAGTTTGCTATAATTTTTGTAAACAAATGTCAAATTCAATACAAAAAGTTGTTTGTATTCATCACAGATTTAATCTGTGGTATTCATAATTAAAAATAAATTCTTGATGAAATTTAATAAACAGATAATTAAATTAAATAAAAAATGTGAAAACAAAATAAAAATTAGTTGTTCATAAATATATTACAGTGCAAAGAATCTTGTGAAGATAAAGGTATATAATTAAAAAAAATTAATAGTGTTGTTATTAAATATGGAAAGAAAAAGATACAGTTGCAATCCATTTGAAATGAATTAATTGTAAGTTTTGTCAATTGTAATTTTTATTGTGAAAGTAAAATGTTAAAATATTGTAAAATAATTTTATTTTACAGATTTAAAAAGAAATTTTGTTTAAACAAAGACGCAGCCAAATTCTTTGACTTCTTCATCACCGCTTGACCGAGTTGTGGCCGCTACCTTGCAGAAGGTAGCTACCAAAGCGGAGTTGGAGCAGTTTTTAATTTTGGGATGTCTGCTTTAGATGCCAATAAATTTGCCAGTTTCTCATACTGTTCTGGTGTTATTGTTTTTGACCTGTAATACAAAAATCAACAATTAAAAAAAATTAATTTAATTAAATAAAATAATTGCAAATAATTTTAATTGTTTTTTTGAATCGTGTCTGAACATTTTATCTCATTTTCTATTTACTATTTTTTTCAATTTTTTACTTTTTAACAAAAAAACGACGGAGAAAAACGGAGCTCCGATCGTAATGCAGAATACATACAATCGAAAGAAACTGAGCGGAATCGAAACGCAGAATACCAAAGTTGCTAGACAGAGAAAATTTCGATTCGAATCGAAACGCAGAATAGGGGTGAATATTGATTGGTTATGAAAATTGCTCGTACTCTTACTTTTTAAATTAGTTGGTTTAATAGACGATATCTACAACGTGCACAGTAACAATAAATATTTTGAATTAAAAACTTTAAACCTATGATTTTGAGCTTTTCCAGAAGAAATGGATTTGTGATCACCAATATTTGTTTTTTACCGCCTTGAAAAAAAGAAGGAGGTTATCAATTCCACTGAATGTTGCTTTTTTATGTTTGTGTCTGCAGAACTCAGTCATTTCTGAACCGATTTTGAAATTTTTTGGTAATATGATAGATTATGATTACAGATTGGTCCCGTTTTAAAAACAGTTCATAATCTTAAAAATAAAAGGGTGTCCCCATACAACATACATACTTTTTACGTGTATTATGAATTGTAAAGGGCGAATCTGTAAAATTTAAAATGACTACGTGTTACTATAGCTCCCAATAACAAAAAGTTATACAAAAATAAATCTAAAAATTAAAGGGCTCCCCCATAGTTATAGACAGACGCTTGAAATTTACAACGAATCTGCATTAATAAGTACGCTGTAACACAAGTGCAAAATTTGGGTGTCCCAATAGTTGATTTATTTTAAATATGTGACCAAACTTTTGAACCGTTGGAGACATAACGCTGAAATTTAAAAGGGACCTGTATTGCTAAGTCCGCTATAACAAGAAGCTTATAATTTGAATTAGAAAATTAAAGGGTGTTCCCAAAATTAATGTAATTTGTTCTATATGGCCGTATTTATGAACCGTAATATACAAACTCCTGAATTTTAGACAGTGTCCACTACTTTGTTTGGTATAATAAGAATATAAAAATTTTAACCCTTATCGGTCGTAAGTCACCTCTGACGTGACAACAGTACTTTTCTGCAACGGTCGTATGGCACGTGTGAAGTGACAAGGCGAATTATGTCGAAACATACTGTCTATTGATAAGATTTGTTTTTAAAATGCATTCATTTCTTCAATTTGCCGTTACCATTTGAAAATACGTATTTACCGTTACCGTTTGAGCATAAGAATCTTTTCAGTTTGTCGTTATCAGCAGAGCATTTAAATTGTGCAATAAACTTTCAATTCTTTTTTTTAATGTCTGAATTTATTTTTTGCCCATAAAATGAATAAAGAAAATATTATAAATATCAAAGAAATTTCTGAAAGTGATTTTAGCTCTAGTGATGAGTTTAGCAATAACGCTTCGTTATTTTCTAAGATTTTCTAAGTATACTTTTGCGAAACATGCCAGAGAAAACCATTTCTTCATGTTGGAGATTGCTTCAAAAAATACCATACCTTACAAGTATATAAATAATTATCAGAAACTCAGACATGTAGTAGTTGAACAAAAAATAAATAATTTGTAACAAAACTGAAAAGAAATGAATATAAATGTATAATAACATACTATTGTTTTTTTTTCATATTTGTTAAAAATAACTACAACCTGGTGAGAATCAAACGTGTGAAAAGTCGCGTCCGATAAGGGTTAAATTATAAATTAAAGGATTTTACAATAGTTGATATACAGGCATGTTCTGAAAATCACAAGATTTCAAATCACATGTGATTTTAAAATCACAATTGTGGTTTGATGGTGTTCTGAAAACCACAAAAGTTTTGACTTTTCGTTGTGATTTCACCTCTTCGAAAACACAAGAAAACAGCTGGTATTTTGTTTTAGTTTGACAAATTTTTTATGTATTGAAAATTATTAGTGTTTTTCTTAAAATATAAAGTGAAAATAAGTTAAAAGTATTGTTTTTATAAAAAACTAAAAAAAACTGATAACAAAAAAGTAAATGCAGAATCACAAAGCAAATAACAATATTTCTTGCAATAGAAAGTGTCTTTAATTTTTTCATAAATTTATAAATTCTGTGGTGCCAATTGCTAATTTTGCTATAAAAATCAATAAAAAACATTTTAAGGTATTCATATTATTAATTTACTGCGAAGTTCAAAATAAAGTGGTTGAAAAAATAACCAAGTGATATTAAATCGGCAGACATTTAGCTGACTGGTTTAAAATCACAAAAATTTTAAAAGTTTTGTATGCAGAACAGCTTTCTTGTGATTTTAAATCACTTTCACAAAAAGTGATTTTCAGAACATGCCTGATAATCTGATGTATATGGCCAAACTGTTCAACCGTAATAGACAGACGGTTGAAATTAACACAGAATCTGATTGCTAAATCTACTACAACAGCAAGTATATAATTTGAAATTGAGAAAAAGGGTGACTCTATAGTTGCTGTAATTTGATGCATATTGCCAAACTATTAAACAGTTGAACAAGTATAAAGTTTGGAGACATAAAGGTGTCCAAGTAGTTAATGTAATCTAATTTATGACAGACAGATGAAATCTGTTTTGAAGTCGGTTTTTGTTTGCAAGAATTATTATACATTTTACAGAAATGCAGAAATGGCAGACACTGCTATAAGAATAAAAAGATTAACTTTCAATTGTGGCCATTTTACATCTGCGGGCTTTTGAAGCATAAGTAACGGAAAAAGTGCCTTTTCAGATAATACATAATCTCATCAAAAATAGCAAAATTTTTTCGTTTACATTTTGAATCATGTTTTTATTTTTACTACATTTTTACTGGCAAAAAAGATTAATAGAGAAATAAACCAATTCTAAAATTTACCGTTTTTTCTCCTTATCCTTAAATAAAATGAGATGATTATTTAAGAATTTCAATGTTTGATTTTTATTGTTGCACATTTGTTAATATCTACATTCTATAATAATACATCAATATATATGTATATGTATATATAATAGATATTAAAATAAATTTAACAAAAAAGAAAGTAAAATTAGTTGAAGAATATATAGATTTTGTTTTTTAAATAATAATTTTAATAAAACGTAAGTAAATATTGATTCAAACAATGCGAATGTTTAATAGTAAATCAAAACTAAAAATAACAATAAGAACATAAAATACTTTGTTGTAGTTTTAAAAACTACTCTTTTGTATATATGTATATATATGTGCATGTATGTCTGTAGACAAAAGGAAAAATATAGATTGTGTATAAGGAATTCGCATTTAAAAAATTATAGTAAATTGAGGTCATTATAAAATTATGATCTGCCATACTTATAGATATATTTTTTGCCTGGTTTTATCATTTATATTAAGTTTTATTTTTATTAATTTTTTTTAATATTATATTTTAAAGAGTTAATGCAAATCTTATGCTATTGTATCATTTTAACAAATCAATATAGGCTTTTTAAGTTTTTTGTTTTATTCAATACAAAATGTTTAAACATTAATTATAAATTGAATTATCTTTGTTTTCCAACAGTATGTTTTTTTTTTGTTTGTTATGAGAAGCTTATCTACCATGCATTGTTTATTCATTATAGTTAGCATATATTATTAGGAGTTTTATTTTTTTTTTCTTTTTTTTGCAAAACTAAAATGTATTTTCATTATAAAAAATATAAAAAGAAGGAATTTGAAAATTTGCCTTTATTTATATAAAAATTGCATTTTTCATTTATGGAATATTTTTTATTTTATTATATATATTTTTATTTATTCTTATATTGCAATACAATATGTACAAGAACAAAAAAAAAATGAAATATGTTTTTATGTACAGTAGCCCCAAGCCAAATTCAAATATTTTATCAAATATTCGCAAAACTTAAAATAGAAAAAAAACAATGAAGTGTTAAATAATTATTAAAACATATAATTGTCATACACATTTAAGCAGGTTTTCACACTAATGGTTTTTTACAAAAAATTCTTTTCTTCTCACAGAAATTTCGAAACAAACTTTTAGTTTTGAAATCATCACGCAATAGAAACACATCTGTTGAGAAATTTAAAACAGAAAATTTTTATCAATGCATAAATTTTAACAAAATTAGTGACAATAAGAAGAAAAGAGAAAGTGAAGATTAAAATTTAAATTTTCCCCTTTCCATTTACGTGGTATCTAATTAATTACAAGTTTTGTTGACTTATATTTAAATTTTGGCATTTTTTTTATTTTTATTGTAAAGTGAATAAGAGTTTCGCTTGAATCAACTGTATTTAAAAAACTTTCGTCACATTTTGATCGTAGCGTTAAGTTTAACATACATATAAGCATTTTATTTATGAACTGAAAATAAAATGCATTTATGCATTTTGTTAAAAATTATTTTTTTTCTTTCTCCTTTTAGAAGAAAATTTCAAACTATACAACTATTTTTGTTTCTTGCCAGTTGCTACACGCTTCTGCTGTATTTTATCTTTCAGATTCTTAATCAGGTTTTCGATATCGTCAATGTTATACGCATAAATTAGCTTACACTGCTTTGCTTGAATGTTGCCATTATTTAAATTTTTTAAGGCATGTTGAAGGCAATAGACGTTGCCTTCATCGGTGCGCACCATTGAAATGTAAAGGTTTGCACGGCAAAGATCACATTCACTCTCAATGGATTTATGTGGAGGTTGTTGTTGTTTTTTGCTTTTACCACTTTTTTCATTTGAAACTTTTTCGGTGGAGGTTACACCAGCAGCCTGAAATTTAGATACACAGAATTAAATGTAAGATTTTTTAAATATTTTTATTTTAATTTTTAAAATTATTTATCGTACTATTTTAGTATTGAAATGAATATGAAAGAATATATCTTAATTCGGCATAATAAATTCAATTATATTTTAATTTTTAAATTTAATAAGAAAGAATATTATTTACAAATTTTACATTCAGGTATGTGATGAAAAACGATTGTTTTGAAAACGCAAATCAATTCTGAAAACGATAAAGATGTGATGAATTTTGATTGGTTTCACATTCCAATTTTTGTTTCAATCCATTTTATTTATTTTTAATGCTACAACAATACCTAAGAAATACAACTCTGCATTTGTTTACGACAAATTGAAAAATACATAAACATTTAAATTTTATAAATACTTTTAAATAAAAGTGTAAAATGGAAAACAAAAAAAAAATTAAAATGGCGTTTGTTGTAGCAGCCGTAGTACCATATAAAAGATATGAACTTGGATGAGCTTGATGAACTAAAAGACTAAAAAGATGTAGAAGTTTCGGAACGTTACCGCCAATAGAGTATTGCCGAAATGAAAGCTTTTGCCGAAGAGGCTTAGTTTGGAAAACTGAGAGAAATTTCTGTTAAAAAATGTATTGTTGAGGTAAACAAGGCTGGTAAGGGTATATGGGTGGTTTTACATTTGTATGCTAATGGAGTGCATTTATGTGCCCTATTACATAATATATGCAACAATTAGCTGTAAGTTTTCCGCAAACGAAATTCCTGCGTTCAATAGCCACCACTTGTATACCAAATTTTTCAGAAAAAAAAACAGCCTTCCATATTTCTTTGTAATGAGAGACAAATAAAGAAACAGTTTATAGGTCCCTTGCAGCTACGGTGAGGTGAAAAATTGACGTTACATGAATTGGAGTTCATGCTGGGACAAGTAGGGGCCGTTGCTACAGAAAGAAAAGAAGACCACAGAATTAAAAAGACCAACTGTATAAATACAGTTGTTTACTAAATTTAATCATTTAAAGCAAATAAAATACAAATTTTGTTAAACTACAGTCAAGGACAAAAAGTCTTCATCATACCCAAAATTTCATATATTCGCCAAACAAAAAGTGCAAAAAAATAATTTTGTGTGCCAGACATATTTAACTCCGTATTAATTATGAAACAAAAACCAACGTAATGCTTCTTTTAATGTTTCTCTGTTGGTAACACTAACATAACCGATTTTCCGCTTTAAAATATCCCAAACGTGCTCAATCGGGTTTAGGTCCGGTGATTGGTTCATGATAAATCAGCCAATCTCTCACAACGTTCGCTGTATATTTGGTATCATTGTCTTGTTAGAAGATACAACCCTGGCCAAGACCCAACATATCAACTGATGGTTGCAAATTGCATTCTAAAAACTGTTTGTAATAGTATTGGTCCATAATACCATCAATAAACACCAACCGCCGCACGCCAGATGCAGCAATGGCGCCCCAAACCATTACGTTGCCACCATTATATTTCACTGTGGGCACAATATTCTTTCGCACATGTGCTGTATTTTTTTACGCCAAACATTTCCACGACCGTCATTTCCAATGTTAATGTGAGTTTTTGCAAATTCAAGGCGAAGTCTTCGATTATTTTCAGATATCAAAGGCTTTCTGCGGGGAACTCTACTTGCATACCCTTTAACTCGTAACGCTCTTTGAACCGTTTTTGGATGAACTTTCTTATCCGTAATGTTTTCGATCTTTTCTGCTAGTTTAGACCCTGATATTCTCGGATTTGTTGCCACTTCTCTTAAAATAAAACTGACATCTCGCCTAGAGAGCTTCTTCGGTCGTCCAGATCTTGGCTTATTCTCTACGGAACCAGTTTTTTTGTACTTTTTGATTATGTATTGGACAGTGGCAAGTGGTATTTTAAATTTTTTGCTAATTTCGCAATAATATTTTCCTGCTTTACGCTCTTGAGCAGTAAGATCTTTTACATCGATGCCAATTTCTTTACGCTTACTCATATTGACAATTGAAAACTATTTTAATACAAAAATACCAAAAAAGATAGTTCAACAGATACGGGGGCCCACTTCGATTGAAAAAAACTAACCGTATTTGAATAATTACAGGTTGCAAAATATGATTAAAACAGAAGAGACTACATTGTATGAACACTTTTGTCCATCTTTTTAATTTGTTTTTTCTGTATTTATCGTTATATTTCGAGTTGAATGAAAATGTTTGTTTTTGTTTTATAATTAAAATGGATTTAAATGTGTGGTACACAAATTTTTTTCGCACTTTTTGTTTGGCGAATATATGAAATTTTGGGTATGTATGAAGACTTTAGTCCTTGACTGTATATATTAAATATATAAGCAATGACGTCTATAGTGTCAGCATCGTTAATTTTACTGGCAATTAGCGCATCGTCTTACCGTGAGTTTTTATGTTTTCCCTTCCCGAATTTTTTAAGTTATTCAAAATTTTTACAACTAAAATTATAATTACATGTTGATTCTTTTAACTGAAAATAAAGAAAAAGAAAAACAGATGAAGCCATGTTGCTTTAAAAGCAATTTCAAACTGACATTATCGTTTTTCATCACATAGCAAAATTAAAATTTTTTCTTTGAAACAAATAGGAATTTGAAATGTAAATGGCAAAACATCAAACCTTTTATCGTTTTCAAATCGTTTTTGTGTCTAAATCGTTTTTCATCACATACCTGATTGTAAACATTATCTATTTAACCAAATAATTTTATAAATAAGAATACGCGGAATATTTATATTAATTCAATATTAATTTGGTTAACACAAACTTTTGGTTCATTTACCCATACATACAGACCCGCACAAAACTATTGGCACAGCAACACTTTTTGGTATTTCACTGTTTTAAAGTTATTTAAAAGACATTATTAGGCAAAACTATTTGATAATAAATATTTCCTACACTGGCTAAGCTCATATCATTGTTTTTTATTTTTAATTTAAATGCATTTAACAGTTTTGTTATAACATATATAGTAGAAACTCATAATTTTGATGCACAAAAGTTTTGGCACACTCAGAAAGAAATCTGGCTTCGGGCTGAAGTTTTCGATATCTGGCAAGGATGTTAAAATAAAGTCATACATGCATTTTCTATAAATATTAATTGAGCCGTTACTTCATTTTTTTGAAGTTTTCTTGAAGAAAAAATTTAAAAAATAATTATTGAATACCAAAATGAGCTCAATACAGAAAGATACCAACGAATCTTGGCGTAAAATAGTGCTGCACTTGCATAGCCAAGGCAAATCGTACGCTGAAATATGTGAAATAATGAAGAGAAGTCGTTTCACAATTAAATGCATCATTAAACGTTTTAAAGGGGAGAAATTCTTCAATAATGCTTATCGAACAGGCCGTCCTTGAGCTTTAAGTGACCGCGAAAGCAAACAAATAGTAAGAAAAATAAAATCCCAAGAAAATATCGACTGAACTTGCTGCTAAAGTTAAACAGGAATTTGGTAAGGATATTCATCCCATGACCGTTCGAAAAGTGCTTCACAAAGCTGTTTACACATCAAGAATTGCTAGGTGTAAACCCCTTGTTTCTTGAATTAACCAAAAAAAGAGATTAGACTACGCAAGGGAATTTCAAAGCAAACCCGTCAGTTTTTGGGATGAAGTACTCTTCTCCCACGAGAGTAAATTTCATATTTTTCGCTCTGATGGCCGTATTACCGTATGTAGAAAGCCAAATACGGCATACGAAAAAAAAATATTTTTCCCACAATCAAACATGGTAGTGGTGGAGTAATGGTGTGGGAGTACATATCATCTGTGGGTGTTGGTGAGTTGGTATTTATTGAAGGAATGAATCATGGATAAATTCGTTAATCTAAATATCCTAAAAGAAAACCTTAAAAAAAGTGCCAAAAAACTAAATTTGCCAACATCATTTACATTCCAACGCGACAATGACCCAAAACATTCCGCTCATGATGTGCGTATGTGGTTAGCGTACAACGTGGCTCATGTTCTTCCACACCCACCACAATCCCTAGATCTCAATCCTATTGAAAATTTGTGGGAGGAACTTGACCGACGGGTCAAAAAGCGATCAATTTCGACAAAATCGCAGTTACAACAGGCCTTGAAGAAAGAGTGGTTAACCAAGTATTAAATAAGAAATATTTTAGAAAAAAATCTGTATTTTATAAGCTTTTTAACTACTTGTGCCAATACTTTTGTTCCATGAAGTCGCGCTAATTTTTTGTTAAGTTTTCTATTAATTAATTAATTAAAAAAATAAATGTTGATATAAAACCAAATGCATTAGTTAATTCATTGAATTAGCTAACATCAGAAGCATTTAATTTACTTCTTATAGTTTTCCAATGGCCGTGAAGCTGGAATGAATTCAAGAAAGTTTGCTGTGCCAATACTTTTACGCACAAAAGTTTATATTTTTATTGTTTCTTTTTTTTTTGTAATTTTTTTTCTGTACGTCATAGCAGATGCTGTTTTAGTATCATACTGATTGAAGGAAGCATTCATGCGCTGTGTAATGCGTGTAATTAATTTTTTTTTTTTTTGCAGCAAATACATTTATATTTTTTACATATAAAGTACTCTTCTTAGCTCCCCTTAAGAAAATAGTTTATTAGATGAAAAGAAATAAATAAATGTAAGGATTAAATTTAAAAAATCTTGTATTTCGTTGCATATGTTACAAATCTTGGGTACACTCAATATTGCTTATATCTTTTTAATTACTTTTCAAAACGTTTTTAGGGTTCCGTACACAAAGTGTGAACACGGAACCATATTGTTTTCGCAGGTGTTTTACTGAGTATAACAACTATAACAACATTAAAAAAAATTAAAGGGTGTTCCGAAATGGACTTGATATTCAGAAAGATATTGTTATTTTTTAGCTGTGATAGAAAGAATCATCAAATTTGCAGCGTCAGTAAAACTGTAAAAATCAAGCAACAAGTAAAAAATTAGGCAGTCCCTTAAAGTTGAAATATGTTCGCTAAAAAAAAAAAACAAGTAAAACGAGTAAGAGTGCCATGTTCAGCTATGCCGGATCTTATATACCCATACATATGCGCAAAGTATGTATCGCTACAGAAAAAATTAAAAAAAAAAATTAAAAAATGCGCAATAGTACATTTATTTTCACAAGGCTTTAGTTTTAATGTATCCAAAGAATTAATTACTATGTCCGCTACAACAAGCTTAAAAAATAAAAAAAAATAAAAATTGAAGGGTGACCCATAAACGGTACTGAGCTCTTCATGGGTGAGTCCAACTCTCAATTGGCGGATTTATTTCTTCTTAATTGTATAGAATTAAGTAATTGTATAGAATTAAGTTAAGAAGAAATAAATCCGCCAATTGAGAGTTGGACTCACCCATGAAGGGCTCTTAATTGTATAGAATTAAATGCTCTTCACACGGAAATACAAGATCCCGATTTTTACTGCTTCTGAACGGCATTGTGTTCAGTGTAAGTAAAAGTGTGAAATACCTTGGGGTGATACTTGACCCCAAACTTCATTGGAAGGCAAACATTGCCGAAAGAGCTCTGAAGGCGACCTGTGCTCTCTATCTCTGCCAGACAGCTCTAGGACCAAGATGGGGCCTTCAGCCTCGGATCATCTCTTGGCTCTATAAGGCAGTTATCGAGCCGAATATTCTCTATGGTGCTGTTTTTTGGTGGCTCGCTCTCGAGAAAACGGTCAACCAAAAGCCTCTTGATAAAGTCAGGAGAACAGCCGCCATTTTGATTACTGGGGCTCTCCGAACTACTTCGTCAACAGGCTAAATGCTGTGCAGCCACAATTAATGCCCTCTCACGCTGGCCTAGGCCGGACACAGGGCACTCTAAGATTATCGTTCGCTCTGGACCACGGGGTTCAGATCCATATTCCGATTAGGGAGATATGGGTCCGTAACGAAGTGGTTGTGAGTAATACTGTTGACATCTACACCGATAGCTCGAAACTGGACGACAGATTCGGTTGTGGAATCTTCACCAATAGCCTTGGACTAATACTCTCCCTTAGACTTCCTGACTACTGCAGTGTCTTTCAAGCCGAGGTAATGGCTATTCTGAAAACATCCGAAATAGCGCTTAGGGACGATCTTTCTGGCCTTGCCATTCGCATATTTTCGGACAGTCAGGCGGCATTCAGGGCGCTTGCTGGTGCATACAGTACATCTAAGCTAGTCCTGAGTTGTCGCTCATTACTGAACACTCTATCGGAGCGATCACAGATTGACCTGTTTTGGGTCCCTAGTCAAAGGAATATCCAGGGTAACTGTGAGGCCGATGATCTTGCTAAACGGGGCACATTGCTTCTTAACGTCTCCTCGCTACCTGACGTTGCAATTCCTCTGGCGACGGTGAAAATGGCCATTAGGAACCACTACCTCAATTTGGCTCGCAAGTTATGGGTAGGGGAAAGTTCCTGTTGTGTCCCCAGACAACGGTGGACTACACTGGACCTCTAGCGGACCAGGCAGCTGCTCAGACTGGACAGAAAATCCATAAGTATCACGGTCTCGGTACTTACTGGTCACTGTCTAATCGGCAGGCATGCTGAAAGACTCGGTCTGCCCTTTAATAATTTCTGTTGCAGCTGTGGCTCGGAGGATGAGGAAGAAACCGTACTGCAACTCTTGTGCCATTGCCCATCCCTGGCTCGAAGAATACTAAGAAATCTGGGCTCTCCTTTCTTTGGAACTCTAACGGAGCTATCATCTCCCTCTATAGGGGACATAGCGAAGTTCACCCGGGAATCTTCATGGCTCTCGGCTGGGTAAGGGGAGTCGCGCCGCCTTCCTTGTTGTATTACAACGGGCCATTCGATTGTGCTCAAGTGAGCTTCGTCGCGAGAGGTTGCTACTCCTAACTAACTAACTAACTAACATAGAATTAAATATAATTTAAATTGTTAATAGAACGGAGCACGTATATCTATGTAGCTTGTTTTTACAATTTTTGTTAACATCTAAAAAATTCATCTTTTAGAGAAATAAATAAAAATACGCAGTAAGAGTAGGTATAACTCGGTCAATCATTAAAGCATAACCTTTATATATTTTGTAGCATTCACGAACTACAAATACAAATAATAGCAGTTCAATAAAAAAAAAGCTATAGGCTGCAAGCTCCCTCAATATGTTATATTGTCTCTATTACTGTCGGTTAAAAAATAAACACAAACTCTTCATGTGTTTATTATTTAAAGAAAATTTACCCATAATTTGTCAGCACGCCCAATCTCACACATAGTCCAATCCTGGAAATCATAAGCATATCAATAAATACTGAAAATATTGACACAGAAATCATCAAAATTACATTCCGCCCGTTAACAGTGCAGGGGCCAGTTATCACCTAAGAATATCCTACTCTCGCATGGAGAATCCAATGCTTATTATGGCAGTTGTAATTCGCAGCTACCAAACGGTCCCGCGGTGCACTCATAGCCGAGTCCAATTTTACTGTAATAAACGATTGCAGCATCTTAGATACTTCCATTATTCGTAACCACATTCCCACCCTGGTCACTGTAAAGAAACGTGGTGCCTAGTACACATTCCTTAATAACAGCCGAGCTAACTGACAGGGCTTCAAAAAATTTGTTTGGCTCTCTTCGACAGCAGCAACACACATCTGTGCCGGAAAGGAGAAAACGTTTTTATCTGTAGTATGCAGTATGCATTATCCCCACAGAAAAATAATTATAATACGATGAACGACCTGCCTGTACAGAATAATTGACCTGACGAAAGAGAATATCCCCGTAACAAAACAATTTCATCAACAATTTGTCAAAACTAAAATTTCAAATTTCTTCCTTACCATTCACTAACATGGCTTTAGGGAATCTTTTAGTACAGCAACAACATTAAAAAGCAGAGACCGTGACAACACGCTAATTAATCTCAAACGTTGGGTAGCCAACTACCTCTAGGGCAGCAAGCGTTTGTTGGCTTCATAATTTAGGATATTGTCACCAATACTCTTCAACACTTGCGAAACTTCCTGCACCACCCCAAGATGTCAAAATGGTGCCGTACGCAGATGACTGTACAATATACTCATCTGGTGTTAAAATCGACGACATAAGTGCCAGAATCTCACAGTACTTGGCCACCATCTCAGAATTTTTTCAGGAACGTATACTTCAGCTATCACCATCAAAATCAACGGTATCAATTTAAACTTCGTGGACCAAAGAACTAAGAATGGAATTGGACATCTCTGTCGAAAGCCGCCGTATCCCTACGGTACAGAACCCAAAAATTTTAGGCGTAGTATTCGACAGCTTCCATCACTTCTCACCGCACGGAACCTACATCCACCACAAAGTGAAAACTCGAAACAAAGTCCCAAAAGCACTCGCTGGCACCTCCTGGGGAATGATAAAGGAAACGATAGTAGCAACGTACAAAGCAATTGGCCACTCTCTCCTTAATTATGCTGCCCCTGACAACAAAATGAACTACTGACCAAGCAATTCCTAGTGGCTTGTCACTTGCCCAGTCACCCTAACCACGAAGTATTAATGCGATATTACCCGCCCAACACATCAGGCAGGATTTTAGGCGTTATCGTAATGACCTCCAGGATATTATTCCATCTACAATAAACCGGATGACCATTGCGGACACCCAAAAAATATTACATCGTCAGGCTTCATCCCAGGCAAACGAGATCAATTCTAGGTCAATTAGGAGCCGGTTGGTGCAGTATCCTCAACTGCTGCAGTGAACGGATAGTTCCTGGCACTTTAAACCGTTGCCCAGCCTGTCTCCAAAGCCCTCACGACACAGAGCATTTATTTTAATGTCCCAATAGGCTCACGAATTTACGTCTTATGGGCCGTACGGATGTGACAGATTGATGCGCAATTTCTCCACCTTCCAGTACCACCTGTGTGTCATCATACACATAATTGAGTTTTTTCTTTTGTTTTATATCTTTTCAGAGAAAAACTCTCGCCAGCAGCAGAGCTGTTACAGCAACAACAACATTTATCTTGCAAAGTTCGCTGCACCACCCTCTGGTATGCAGCTGTCTGCAGATTCTACTCATCTAATTTACAAATCGGAGAAATAAATGTCTAAATCACTAAGCATGTGACCACCATAACGAATTTTCCTTAGCAACATAAATTTCAAAAACAAAAACTTCAATCACGAAATAAGAATATAAAGGCGCCCCTTGAGGATACGAAGATATTGCCGGTCAAACAACAAAGTAAGCTGCAGACTAGGCAATTCTCTATTGCACGCTACCTTCCAAGTCATTTAAATCATCAGATACAGGCCCAATATCTGCCCTAACAGCTTTAAATGAACTTTAATTGATATTTTCATACAAAATTCTTTTTTTTCACGAAAATTAGTTTCATTAATAACTCTGCAAATAGTATATTGTAAATTTTAGGAGTGTTTCGATACGTACCTTAAGTTGTTCCCTGGCAGCCGTTTCTTTTTCGAATACCTCCTGTAACATTGGCAACATCTGCTGTAAAGTATCAGGTGTAACGCGTTGATCATAACCTAAGGCAAATAACAATTGTTCTAATGAGAACATAGCTGGTTCGCAGCTGTCATGGATATCCTTAAAAAGACACATACATATCGTGTTCTTGGAACTATATTTAAATTAGTAAACGAGATAGTTTTACTTACTCTAAAATCATCTTTGGCCAGGTCTAACCATGAAGATGTGGCAAAATAAACACTTTCCGAGACAACATAGCCAGTAGCTAAACTTGAAGTGTATGCTCGAGGAAATACAACGATAAATTCACCAGGTTTTTGTTCAATGCGACATAAGGACACACCTCGATCGGTAAGCATATGCGGAGGTACCATAACAGTATCACAGGGTAACCAAATGGTTTTATTTTGACAGTGCGTAGGAATGAGAGATGTCAGAGCAGCCCTAAAATTGGCACTTTGATCGTCTGGTATTCCATACCATAGTTTAGAGGCACCTGTATGTAAATATTCAATCCACGATAAACCGTGAGGGTCGCGATACCAACAACATGCAGAGAAAAGCATTCCGACATGCAACGTTGGTACTGTTACACCCATAACAGGTCCCAATGAACGCAACACTGATCCAGTGTTGTTTGTAAGCACTTTTAGATTCCACGGGTGTCGCGCATAATTGGAGCCCTTTCCTTTAGGTCCTGGACTTGGAAAACCGAAACCCCAACCAGAGGAATCAATCGAACCGGAATGTACACAGACGTGGCTATCACGAACGGCCACGTGGCGCCAAAACTCTGCTTCAACTTCATTAACAGTAGGTTCGGTATTTTTAAACCACAAAGCCATTGTGTTTCGTGCAATGCGATAAAATTGGCTTAGTGGCATACTGCGTCCCTTAACAATACATTCCATGGATACACCATCAACTTCCTCTTCAGACTCTTCTTCGTCATTTTCCGATGTTACGTCGTCCTCTTCATTGGATACACTTTCAGTGTTAACAAAGCGATCAGCGTTTCGTCTAGCGCGAGCTTCACGTTTTGCCCAATCGGCTTCAACTTCATCAAAAAGTTTTTGACGTTCGGCTGGAGAGAGTGTGTCATACGGAAGTAAATATTTGCAATAAATATCATCTAATTTTGTTACGCGATCCTGCGCTAACTTGGGAATGCACATCTCCTCAGCAACACGAGCCCATTTTTTCTTTTCAATTACCTCTTTCAGTCCGCCAAGCTCCTGCACAGTGTGATATAGACGTGGCAAATCGACTTCCATCCCTCCAATCCATGGTGGGTGAATCATCACGATACTTTGAGTAGCCAAGTATTTTTTAATTGCACTTAGCTCTTTTGCACTAGGGCCCCAGCGATGCAGCAACTTATGCACATACTGATTATAGGCCGTAAAGCGCATTTCGTCAGATATGCGGCATTCGGGCTTAAAGGAAGTAGGGGGTATAATTTTACAAATTCCAAATCTGGCAGCAATAGGAGTAATGCGTTCTATAAATTCGATAGGATCTGCAAACTCTTTTTCGGAGGGTCGGAAAATAGGAGCTTCAACCATTTGAGTTGGGTCATCATGACGGGGGAAGGCTGTGTTATTTGCCATTTTAATTGGTGTATCATCTTTGAACTTTTTATTCGAACCATGCCCTGCCGCCCCGCCACCCGGGGCTGTCACAGCTGCAGCTGCATTGCGTGACTTAACTGAACCAGAAAATAAAGATGAATTGGAATTGACACGTTGTAAGGCACCGCCGCCACCACCTACTCCGCCAGCAGAAGATGTGGATGGACCCTGAGCAGCTGAATCTCCCTTAAATCTTGGTTGTACTGTTCCAATTGGTACATTTTTCAGGCTATTCGAACCCGAATTTGTGACCGCTGCAGCAGCTGCAGACGTCGATGCAGCTTTTTTATCGCTCGACATTAAATTTTTTACAATATCTGATACATTCATTGTATCAGGCAGGGGTTTAGTGTTAGATCCCATTTGAGCTTTAGTTACAAGGGTAGCATGCATAATAACTTTTTGATTTGGACCATCAGGACCTTCACGACCTAATTTTACAGCTACTCCCTGAATTCCACCATCACCATCGCCACCAGCACCAGTGCCTTGCAATGGTATATAAAAAGTGTGACCATCTCCTGAATCAGACTCAGCTTCTTTTACAGGCTGCTTTGATTCGACTTGTAAATTTTTCTTGCTACCTTTTCCTCCCTTTGTAGTCTTTGAAGTTTTATCACCATCAAGGCATACTTTAACCAATTTGGTTTTTTCAGATGGACTTAGAGTTAATGATACTGAACTAGTTTGAGAATTTCCACCAGCTAATTCTTTATTTGCAATTTCAGCCACAGCAGCAGCATTGCGCTTTGGTTTCGTCGGCGGTGTACGCTGAGCAATTGTTGGTGTAATATTAATTCCATTATCGACATGAGAATCTTTTCGGTTTTGTCGTCGATATGTAGAGGGTTTGTTTGATTTCTCCTGATCTTCAGCGTCGTCTTTGTCAAACGAATATATAGATTTTTCATTCTCAACAGAAAAAGCGGTACCGTAGGTTGCTACAGAACGTTTGTGGCTTGTGGTTGTCGAAATTTTTAGGTCCATGCAATCTTGTTTTTCAAGCTGTTGCTGTTGTTGTTTTGGAGTTTGCTTTTGCTGATAAACAAGTGCACGCTTAGGCGTGCGGTTAATAGAATTTGTTGTAGAATTTGCATTTGAAATTTCTGGAAGATTGACAGACTCTTTTTGGTTAGCATTTGATGGTTTCTCTTCCATCGCCTCGGCTGAAGATTTTTTTCGATTTTGTTTGTTACTATTAGCTGTTGTTAGCGTTGTGATAGGTGATGGTGGCGATTTCTTTTGACTTAACAATTTTTGGTTAGAGTTTTGTTTGCCAACTGGCGAAGATTTATTTGTTATTGAGGTTTCTTTTTCATTTGTTTGCTTTATCTCGGTCAGTAATGTTTTGTTTGTAAATTTGTCGTCCTTGGGTTTTTTGTTATAGTTTTTATCAGATTTTTCGGACTGTGTAAGCTTTTCGTCCACACTTCCAGGTGCAGGAGATTGTTTATTGATAAGTGCTTTATCCAACATTAAATTCATAACGGGAGAATTCTTCTCCATTTCTTCATCAATTTGAGGACTTGTAGGTTCGATTGGTTTAATATCTTCTCTTCTATTGTTAATTCCACTACTTGTAGCAACAACAGGAGTTGCTTTGAGTGAAGGTCCTTTGGCGGACCAAGCACTTTCACTTTTTCCTAAATCACGTGTGGCTTTCGAAGACGAGCTAAATGATGTACTTTCCTTGTCGTCACGAGTTGGTGGTGGTGTAGTACTAAAGTTGTTTGGTCGCAAATCTGAATCAAAATCATCGTCAAGATCATCTTGGATTTCATCTGGATTCGAAGAACATTCAATAAGCCATTTGTGAATTTGTTCGTGTGTCATATTCACTTTAGCTTTCCGTCGCTCCTTACCAGATAATTGATCTCCGATATAACTCTCAGTTGGCACTACAGGTCCTAGAACAGGTTTGTGAATCGAACCGCATTTTCCCAAAGTACATTTTGTATTATCCGGGCCGGAACTTTGTGCCAAACTCACACTCGCGATACCAAAAATTTTCCCTGATTCTTCCTTGCTTGGCATTAGATTTGCTGCTAATATACTGCCTATTTCATCCTTTAAAGGATCGTTGCTTACCTGTCCGGAAATTGAGGTTGAAGCCGCCTGATTATTTCCTATAAAGTTCATGTTATTTGATATCAAAGTTTTAGGACTCATTGTCACGTTCGGTACCGAAAGTGAAGAGTTCTTAAGAATACCGCTACTTGAACCGGAAACATCAAATTTTACTGGTGAAGGTGACGGAAATGTATTATTTCCAGTGCAATTTCCTGGGCGAGATAGAGTATTTCTATCAAATTTGGGCGTTAAAAAATTGGGATTAATTTTTGGCGATGGATATGCCTCGATTGGTGGTGGATATGTAGTTGGAGGAGTTTGATATTTAATTGGCGACTGGGTAGACATTTGCGATGGTGGAGTTGTCAAATGAGATGTGACCGTATTAGTTGGAGGTGGCACAAGCGAGGGATTTTTCGCAGATTGTGCGGGGAATTGTTGCAAATTTGTTGTTGGTCTTATATGTGATGAATGAGGAGTGTGATAGTGGGCTGGAGATTGTGGTACATACATGGGCGACTTTCCAAAATTCGTATTTATTCCAGAAGCGATATTACCTGTTGGTGACGCCGGTGGGATGCCATATGTAGCAGGCACATTCAAGATCTTCGAAGTTGGTACGGGAGATTTCTTTTCAATTATTTTTAAAGGAGATTGTGACGTAGGAGTCACTGGAGCTGGTGGCTGAATATTACAACTTATTGAAGTTGGTATCGTAGAAATGGGACCCCCTATTGCAGAACAAGTTGATAGGACTGAAGTCGTAGCAGAAGTAACTACTGCTGTGGTTTGTGCCAGTGGTGGTGTTAGCGGAGAGTGCAAAATTTGTGTAGTCGTAGTTACAGATTTTGTGGTTAATGGCAACATAGAGAGGCTGGTCAATCCTCCACCAATCACAGTGGACGCGTTTGCGATTGGTAAAGTAGTTGAAGAAAGGCAGCCACCATCTGTGGACTTTGGATGCTCTTCTCCGTCTTTATCGCCACTCTTTACATGCGCCTTAATTGCCAAAGGCTCATCATCAGAATCACTAAAGCTTTTTTCAAGTTTACGTTTTGTTTCATTTAATTCTTCATTGAGCAGAAAATCTTCGTCATCTTCTGCAACTCCTTTTGGCGACTCTGTTTTACTTTTTTTACCTTCGGCTAGATTTTCCGTAGATTGAGATAATTTTGCAATGACTCCTTTTTTTACAAGCATCCCTTCAATTTCACGTTTGGGTGCAGGTAATACTTTGGGATTTTTTGGAGGTCGACCTCGACGACCTGTTGGTTTTGTTTCAATAGTAGAAACAGTTGAAGTTGGAACAGCAGTCGTTTGTGGCACGTCTGCTGATTTAGATTGTTTCGGCGGTGGAGATCCTTTTCCAGCAGACGCACTATTGCGTTTTAGTTCATTTTCCATTTTTTCCATTTCACGGACGTTTGGGCGATCGAAACTACTCAACGATATATCATCATCGTCCTCTGCCATTTGTAAACGATGACCAATTATACCCATGTATATAGTTGCTGCTTCCTTTGTTTTACGTGACGGTCTCTTATTTCTAGTAGGACTGACTTCGTTTTCTACTACCTCACTCTCAACAACAGCAGTATTATCGGTGTTTTCAACTTTGGATTTTTTACGAGACTGTCTTGCATTTGGCCCTTTTTTCGGCGAGTGTGGTGTTGATTCTCTATCGATGTCATTATATCCGTCAATAATATCTTTCTTTTTGAAGTTCTTTGCAGGAGGGCCTCCTGAACGCTTATTTTTTATTTTTAAAACCTCATCTAATTCCGGATTCTCTATTGCTTCTGACACTGTTTCATTTTTAAGCGCTTCTGCTTTAACCTCATCTTTTTCATTTAATAATTTGGATTCTTCTTCAATGGTTTCTTTTTTTGGCGAGGCCTTCTTTCCACGAGAGTTTATTTTCTTAGGACTTGATTTATTTGAACCAGTTTTTTTTAATTTAATTGCTTTAGCCAAGGGTTGTTCATCGTCAGATGAAAATTCAAATACATCTAACTGTGTTTTATTTTTGTCTTCTGAGACATTTAAATCTTTTACTGGAACTTGGTCTTCATTATCTTCGGTCTTTGACTTTATTGATTCATGCAGTTTACCGACAGAGTTCGTGGTTTTACATTTAGTATCAATTTCTGTTTCCTCAGTTAACACTTTTTTCGTGTCATCATCGGTGTCTTCATTGTCTCTATGAGGTACCTTTACAGGCTCAAAAAATGCTCTTTGTCTAGTCATCCGTCCTGATGGCTCTGGAGAAGGTATAAAAATTGGAGACTCCTTCTGCCTTGGACGTTTTACATTAGCCTTTTCTTTAATAAAATCTGACTTAACTGATTCTTCCTTGTCATTCTCTTTACTGATTTCTAAATCTTTTTTCCTGTTGATTGAAGGCGGCCTTCCTTTTCGGGATTTTCCTGTTATTTCGCTTTCCTTTGAGGGTGTTTCTGACTTTCTTTCAGAAATAAGGGGTGTCTTTACAAATTTTCGCTCTTTACCATCCACATCTGAATTATTTGCTTTGCTATTTTCATCTGCAGCTGAGAAATGTTCGTCATCTTCATCATCTGATACATGGTCATATATAGCTTTAGAAGATCCCTTAGCACTTGAGCGATTTGATCGCCTTTTTGAAGTTTCTGTAGAATTATTGCACTTTTCGTCTGCGTTACTTCGATTACCGCGGCGATTACCATCGGCGACAACTTCTGCTCTTTTACGCACAGCAAAAGAAGGTACATCTTTTTCATCTTCTTTCTGTTCTTCTGCTTCCACTCGTACTTTTTCGTTATTTTTATTTTTGTCTTCTAACTTATTTTTATTTGTTTGGTTTTCTTCCGGAGGAACTACGACTTTATTATTTACCACGGTTTCTTCTTTGGCAGATAAATTTCCTTCTTTTTGTTTTGCATTCTTAGGCGGTCGACCCTTTTTTCCTTTCTTTTTAATCACTGATTTAATAGCGGGCTTCTTCACAGGCCTTTCAGGTTCTTTACTTTTACCCTGGTTTAGAAAATCCAAATGTGGCGGTAAAGCTGAAGAACCACGAAAACACAAAAATGTCAAAAAGTCTTCCGTCTTTGGCCGTTTATTAGGCAAAATCTCAGTTGGTGGTTCACGACTTTCTGACGATGTACTTGGTCCAGTATTAGATGACGATGATGCTGCAATCATAGCACTGAAAGAGGATTGTGGTGCACTCTGTCCTTGTGCAAACTTGCGTTGAGCTTGAACTTTTGTCCTATTGAAACGAAGCAAAATAATAAGAGAATAATGAAAAGTGAATTATTAACGAGAACAGACATATGTAAGATTTTAATTAATTTTTATTTTGGTTAATTTTTTATTTATTTATCACTATCTATTCTTGGTTCGCTTCGCTACCCCTGTAGGAATAATCGTACTACATCCACTCTTTCCAACCAAGTGGCTTTTTAATTGACTCACCATAATAAGAATTTTAACATTCTGCCTATGATAGTCCTCTAGGGAGGTGGCACACCCACTCTTCCAACATAGGGTTTCGCCAGACTATAAAAACTAATATCTCAGTTACTATTGCAAAATTTCAAGCGTTTTTTTTATTATACTTTTTTGGCTACAAGGTAATAATTTTTTAGTTTGTATAGTAGGTACCACTCCCATTATTCTTATCCATCCAGTTTTTCGTTACATTATGAGAGTTACTTAAATTAAAAAAATTTCAAGCCCTACCTATTACAGTTACCAAGTAACACGAAGATAAATATTTACTTTGTATGGGATGTGCCACGCCCACGTGAAATATCTTAAAATAAGTACCCTCCTTTACCAACCGCATATCTGATAACAAACTGAGAAATTTCCAGGAAGATCGGTACACAGCTATTGCTTTCCGAAAAACGAAACCAAGGGCTCGCATACTACTCAATTAATTTTTTACTATAATATAGTTATAAAAACTTAGTTTATTATAATTATTATTAACACTCAAATTGAGAAAGCATAGTATCGTTCATAAATTTTCAAAGACATTTTATTTTACCAACAAATAAAATTCTGATACTACTTGTTACAACAGGTCTGGGAGGTTACCTGCAGGGTCTCGAGGACATTGTGGTCTCAGTACGATAGTAGGAGAACCGCAAATCTACTGAGGTTTCCTCGGGGGCAGCTGGGCATACTGGTGGCGGTGCTGACGGGGCACTGTGTCATTGGTACCCATGCTAGGAGATTGAATCTTCCGCATCATGACTACTGTAGAAGTTGTCAAGATGAGGAAGAGGAAGAAACGGTAGAGCATCTGCTCTGCCACTGCCCAGCTCTTTCTGAGAATAGAGCGGCCATCTTCGGCAGTCCGAGACTGCATGGTCTTGCAGACTTATCTGTCTGCGACGTTGCTAGGATAAACTTGTTTATCCGGTCCTCTGGGTGGTTTGGACTGGGATCTTTGACGGTGCCGTAGCGGCCTGGATCAGATCCCCTGCAAATCCTGTTTCCAGGTAACACAACGGGACCTTTGGGACCCAAGTGGGTCGATCTTTTATGCCGACGGCCTGTGCAACCTAACCTAACCTACAACAGGTATGTTGGCTTTAGTCAGAAGAGATTTAAAAATCATTGCTTTAGTTTTTGCATAATTAATACATAAACTGCGCGTCATCAGGTTAGCGCATTTGTTTCTGCTTTTTTCTTTCCTATTGCACGCAAATTCGTAATTTTTGTTTTGAATTTGTATTCATTTTGTGTTATATATCTCACAAGAAATTAAAGCACCATAGAAGAGCCGTTAGCTATTATTTGCTATTTTGCTTCCACTTGTACCACTTATATTGCGTCGTTAGATTAGCGTATCCAAATGCATTTTTAGTTATCTGGATTGTTGTGACAATTCAAATAGATTTTGACAAATAAAATAATAAATTTTTTTTAAATAAACTGTATTCATAAAAAATTAAAAATAGATTTAAAATGTTTTTTAGTACAAATTTGTATGAAAATTAAAAAAAAAAAAAAAAAAAAAACAAAATTACTTTACTTTATTCGTGCTTGATTCCTTGATTCTCATGAAATATTTATTATTTTATACTAAACTACAAAATGAAATGTATTACTGCGGGGAAAGCATATCCATATGGCCATTTCACTACTGCTCAAATAAAAAAACATTTCAAAGTTATGTAATTTTTTATGAATATGGCAGATAAAATGGGAAAAGCAAAAGTTTTATCTTTGAAAGAAACAGCAAAAATTGAAGCGTACTATGATTCTGGCCTATCCTTCCATAAAATTACTAAAAAAAAACTGGAAGGCACAGAAAAACGGTTGCCAGTTTTCTTAAAAATAAGGAACACTATGAAAAAAATTTCAAGGGCGGCAATATTCGAGTGCTTTCCAAGAAGACAAGCGAGTAATACTGATGCAAGCATTAAATTCACACGACTCGTCTACGAAAACCAAGGAAAAAACTGGTGTTAAGGCGATCTTGTCAACGGTTCATAGAGTAATTGGGAAAGCTGCACACATACAGAGAAAAAAAATAAAACAAATCACTACTTAATTCAATTAGAAAGAATGTTCGCTTAAAGTTTGAGTTTTCAGATGAAAAGAAATTTAATTTAGAATTTTCCGAAAGGTATAATTGTTATTTTCATGATATACGTGAGGAGCAATATTTAGACCGCTTGCACAGCCGGGTGGTGGTGTGATACTATGGCACCTACGAGTTACAGTTTTTAACAAATTTACAGTTTTGAAAAACTTTACAATTCAATTCCCAACCGAATTTACGAAGTGATTTCAAGCAAAGGCGGCACGACGCATTACTACTTATCCTTAATACTGTAAAATTATAATATAAATGTATTCAAAAGTAATATAATTACTCAAGATACTAAAACTAAAATTTACCAATTTTTCAATGTTTTTAAATATATTCACCCCTATCATGAATATTTTTTCACTCAAAATTTTTTCCCTTTTCCCCAAATTACAATCGTGAATAATTCACGTGAACAATTTTTCACTTAAACAAAAATTCCCCTTATCGGTATTGATTTTTTCCCTCGAAATTTTTTCCTTTTTCCCTTATATTTGTTCACTTAAATTTTTCTGGGGAACTGCATACATTATGCCAGTTTTTATATGTTATAATTAAAATATTTACATCAATAACACATTTTTTTAATTCAACATCAGTTAGTGCAGACTGACATTATGCTCGTCAAGATATAAAACAAAGAGATTTATCTGTTGGTTATAAATTTATGAAGATTTTTTATTAAATATAAATGTTTTTTTGACCTTTTTAAATATTTGAATTTTTTGTCGTTTGGTTTTTGATTTTTCTGTTTTTGTTTGAAAAAAAAAATTTCATTTTAATTTTGTTATTCAAAAAAGAAAAACTAATTATTAATATTTTTTGTTTCCTGTTTCCTGATGATGCCACCCAACGGTGTGGCGAAATATTGAAAATATAAATAAAAGTTTTTATAATTTATAAACTGACCAAGTGGTTAAAAAATTAGAAAACAATTTTTTATTAAAAAAATATTTTTTTAATGATCCGATACAAAAATTTATTTTATTGAAATGGGTCAGTACCAATGTCTAGGGTATGTTAGGCAGGCAGCCGTGTTGACACAGCCCACTTGGGTCAATTGATTGGACCTTTTGTGTCTAGGGTAACTTCAAGGGCTTTTAAGCGTTTTGCACGTCACGTTCTTGAAATGAAATTGTTCTCTGTTGTAGCACCAATAGCACCAATCATTAAAATGCCTAAATTTTTCATAAATTTAAAAAAATTTTAGTATTTTTTTCCTTATTAATATTTTCTTCATTCTAATTTGTATTCAGTACGAATTGATAGCGGGAACAAACGTTCCCATGAAACTCACGATAGCAATTTTCCCTTCATGGGGAATGAAAATTTCATGAGAACAACAATTTCACATTTTGTTCACGATAGGGGGATTGTGTTAAAAAAAAATTAATTAAGATATTATATTAAATCTTACAGCAGTCATTTTTGTGATATTTTAAAGGGAATTGTTAAGAGTTTACTGGATAATAACTTAAAGGCAATAGCTAAATTGGTCCAGATAATATTTAATGTTAACAGTCAATAAAAGGGGTTCGCTAACCTGATGACGCGCAGTGTAGATTGCAATTTAACATCTATTTGACATGTCAAATAATATCGAGGTATGTCAGAATAGGTTAAAATTAAACTGCGAGAAAACAAAATATATAATAATAAATAGACGTAACATTAACTGTGATAATATAAGGCTGAAAGTTAAGGAACATGAAATCTAAAATGTAAATAGAATAAAATATTTAGGCATAATTATTGATGATAAATTAAAGTGGGATGACCATGTAAATTATATTGAAAATAAGATCGCAAAGAAAGTACGATTTTTATATCGATCATGTAAATGTTTAAGTAGGCAATATAAAATACAGGTATGTGATGGAAATCGATCGATTTGAAAACGACTCGTTTTGAGATATTTTTTAAACAATAATGAAGAAGTTACCCGAAAGTAATTATAGAGATTGAATGGAGAGTTATTGAAAACTATATTGAAGGTATTTAAAAAACGAAAATAGCAAGCATATCGCAACCATTTTTGGTTTTAAATCGTTTCTATTTCGAAATCGATTTTCATCACATACCTGATAATTATATATCGAAAAGTAATAGAACCCTATTTTGTTTATAACCCCACTATTCTACTTATGCTCAATAATATGCAAATTAGTAGGCTACAGTTGCAACAAAATAAAGTGATGAGATTAATTCTAAATAAACGGTACGATACACCTATTGCTGAAATGTTAAGAAGTTTGTGCTGGCTTAATATAAGATAATTAGTTGCATATCACTCAATGAAATTTGTACATAAATTAAGATTAGGTGAATTACCGGATTATCTATGTGAACGACTTTAATATAATTTCGAAATACATAGTTACAATAGCAGAAACAGTAACAACATAAGACTACCTAAGATTAAGAGTGATCTTCAAAAGAAAAGTGTATTTTTTGAGGGATTCCAAATGTATAATGAATTACCAACGGAACTAAAAGAATGCCAAAATGTAAATCTCTTTAAGAAAACTAAAAACTTACTGTAAAACATTATTCTAATTTAAGATATTATATGAATTTTTAATTTAATTGATTTATATCTAGGTCTTGGAGACCGTAATTAATAAAATAAATAAATAAACAAGGCATCGATTACATTAATTATTGTAGGTAATAATGATGATCATTAGTATGCATTTTAAGGTATTCTCTTTTAACGTAAAGAACTAGCTCAATTACTACGAGGGCTGCTCTATATATTTCTGGCCTAATAGTGAAAATGCGAATATTTATAATCAAAAATGGTTTTATTGTTTTTCAAAGTATTCTCCAGCATGATTTATACACTTTTGCAGTTGTAGAAGCACTTTTTCCACTCCGATTGAGACACCTCTAAAACATGGTTTTTGAACACTTCAACAGCTTCTTCTGGCGACGAAAATCGTTATCACGCATTTTTTTTCTTGATGTGCGAAAACAAGAAGAAGACATTAGGTGCCAAGTCAGGGCTGTACGGCGGATGAACCATTAATTCGACGTTTTGGCGGTCAAAAACGCTCTGGTTTGAGCCGATGTGTGAGAGCTCGCATTGTCATGGTGAACAATTATTCGTCTTCTCTTGTTGGTTTTTCGAATTTCTCCGATGACTTCAGGCAAACAAATTGTAGTGTACCACTCAGAAGTGACCGATCTACGTTGCTCAAGCGAAACAGTCGCCACATGACCAGTTTTGCCGAAGAAGACCATTTGCTTCGAAGTGCTTCTTCCACGAAGAACTTTCGTGGGATTTTGCTCGTCTTTGAAGACCCACACGGTCGATGGTTGTTTCGGGCTCATACGCATAGATCCATGATTTGTCACCTGTGACGATCTTATAAACGTCTTTTGAAGCACCGCAATCGTATTTTTGCAACATTTCTTTGCACCAATCGACACGAGCCTTTTTTGAGCGACTTTCAAATTGTGCGGGATCCAACGAGAACAAACCTTTTTTACGGCCAGGTGTTCATGCAGTATCGAATGTATGCTGGTGGAAGAAATGTCCAAGGATGTCTCTATCTCTCGGTATGGCGCATGTCGATCTTGCATTATGAGTTCACGCATAGCATCAATGTTCTCTGGCACAACAGCCGTTTTTGGACAACCTTCACGGAATTCGTCTTTGAGCGTGCTTCGGCCACGATTAAATTCATTATACCAATTTTTGACAGTGCTATAGGATGGTGCTTCATTGCCATACAAAGATTTAAGTTCATCAATGCACTCTTGTCGTGATAATCCACGTCGAAAGTTGTGAAAAATTATGGCACGAAAATGTTCATTTTTTTCTATATTAATTTTTTCAAGTCACTGTAAACAACACAAATAATGGTCGTACGTCAAAACGTTGAGTACGATTGCACTTGGCAGCACTCAGTGTTGCCAGGCCAGAAATATATATAGCAGCCCTCGTACTTCCTTTTTTGGGAACTGTTGTGTATTTATAGACACTGTTAATAAGCAACACAAATGTAATATATGAATCACCCTATTTATAAAATAGTAATAAGTATTAAAACAAATAAATGCATTCTTTACTCAACATTACATGGTGTCAGGTGTGTGAAGCTAAAAACAAAAGAAATGGAAAAAATTGGTTCGGTAACAAAAATAAATTTGAGGGTATCCAATGTGGCCGTCGAGTGGCGAAATTGGCTTGAACAGTTTAAGATTTTTGTGACTGCTTCAAATCTGGACGGGGAGACGGATAAGAGGAAAGTGGCCCTACTTATCCACCACATGGATCCTGAGGCATTTCACATTTTTCGATCATTTGATGAGAATGCTGAAGAGGTTAAGTATATAGACCTTATAAAATTATTTGACAACTACTTCATACCGAAATCAAATACGGCAATGGAGCGCCATGTTTTTTTTTTACCAGAAAACAACAATATGGTAATAAAAAGTATGTTAAAAATTTAGCAAATATAACTGGCATAAACGAAGACAATGAATTGTTTATTGGAACGTTGTCTTTTTGTCATCAAGAACAACAAATAAAATTCGTTGATAAACAGTTGCTTGAAGCTGTTGTTAAACAACCTATTATTGGTAAAAAACAACAGTATAATCAAGATGATTACGTTTAACAGCAACAAGTTAATCATAATGATGGTATTCAACAACAACATAAAATAAAAACTGAAGCTGATAGTAGTCAACAACAAAATCTAATTTGTACATTGGCTGATACTCAACAAAATAAAACAACAAATAACGGCTGGAATATAGAAGTGCTGATTAACAACAAATGTGTGGAGTTTCAAGTCGACACAGGTGCAGATGCCAACATATTATCCCAAGACGCTGCCAAAGGTTTGGGTTTAGCTGGCCGTGTGATAGCAACAAGTACAAAAATCAATACATTCAGTGGTGAGAGGTTGCCGATTAAGGGTAAAGTTGAAATTACTTTTTTCTACAATAAGAAAAAATATAAAGATTATTTTTATATAGTAAACTTAAAATGTAAAAATATAGTAGGCCTTAACTTGGCAATGAAAATGAGTTTGATAAAAACTGTAAAAATATTATCGGCTGATAGTGTCGTAAAGCAGAACTCTGATATTTTTGAAGGTTTAGGTTTAATAAAAAATGAATGTAATTTGATGCTTAAACCTAATGTTAGTCCAGTTGTGGATGCTCCAAGGAGAATTCCTTTTTCATTACATGAAAAATTAAAATCAGAGTTGGATAGAATGGTTAGTCTAAATGTCATACAGGTTGTTGAGGAACCTACGGAATGGGTGAATTCAATAGTTTTGGTGTCAAAACCGGATGGCAAAATTAGACTTTGTTTAGATCCTAGAAATTTAAACAAAGCTATTTTACGACCACATTTCCAGTTCCCTAATATAGATGATAGTAAAGCAAAGTTGAGTGGTTCTTGTGTTTTTAGCACATTAGATGCAATTAGCGGGTTTTGGATGATACCCCTTAATGAAAGATCATCTAAACTATGCACCTTCAGTACTCCTTTTGGGAGATATAAATTTCTCCGTTTACCCTTTGGAATAAATGCCGCTCCTGAGATTTTCCATGCGGAAATGATCAAATTATTTGGTAATATTGAAGGCTTATTGATATACATCGATGATTTTTTGATTTATGCGAAGTCGGTTGAGGAACATAATATCTTGAAAAAGGTACTGGAAAGAGCAAGAAAAGGGGGATTGAAATTTAATAGGACAAAATCAAAATTTTTACTTAGTGAAATCAAGTTTATAGGTCATGTTTTTAATAAAGAAGGAGTCAGACCTGACAAGGAAAAAATAAGAGCCATTTTAGAAATGCCAACACCACATAATGTCACGGAGCTACAACGGTTTTTGGGAATGGTTAATTACCTAGGTGGCTTTATTGATAACCTGTCATTAAAAAACAGGCATTTGAGGGAACTTCTGAAAAAAGATATTTCTTGGCATTGGAATGATATAATTCAAAGAGAATTTGAGAATTTGAAAATTGAAATTACCAAAACTCCAGTATTAACGTATTTTGATTCGGGAAAACAATTGATTTTAACAGTCGATGCATCTAGGTATGCAGTGGGGGCTGCAATATTACATGGGAAAAATCCCATCGCTTATGCCTCAGCGTCTCTGACAAATGCTCAGACGAATTATGCTCATTACGAAAAGGAGCTGTTTGCAATACTGTTTGGTTTTGTGAGATTTCATCAGTACACTTATGGTACTCGTGTACACGTTGAAACCGATCACAAACCATTAGTATCATTATTTGATAAACCCTTGTATAAAATTCCTGGAAGATTACAACGTTTTATGTTACGATTACAGCCGTATAATTTGAGTGTGGTATACAAACCTGGGAAATTTTTGTATATCGCTGACACACTATCAAGATGTCCTCTAAAGGAGAAAGTTTTGGTAGAATTTGATGATGAGGTTTCATTACATTGTAATTTTTTGAAAACAAATATGGAAATTCCATTCTCTAATGTTAAGGAAATTCAACAACAAATTAGACTTGATATAACTTGTCAGAAAATAAAACAGTATATAGAAAATGGGTGGCCTAAGAGCCAAAAATTGGTTGATAAAGAGGTTGTACCCTACTTTAGAATTAAAGATGAGCTGACAGTTTTAGATGATTTGATTCTAAAGGGGAATAAAATTTTAATTCCTAAGGTTTTACGCGGTAAAATGCTTGAGACACTACATGAAGGTCATATGGGCATTCAGCGATGCCAAAGTTTAGCTCGCAAAACAATTTACTGGCCCAACATTTACAATGATATTCTGAACATTGTTAGTAACTGTGAAATTTGTTTAAAGTATCGCAATGCAAATACAAAACTCGAAATGATTCCACACGAAATTTACGACATTCCGTGGTTTAAAGTCGCTTGCGATATTTTCGAATTTAGTAAAAATCAATATTTAATGGTAGTAGACTACTATTCAAAGTATTTTGAAATTGAGATATTAAATAATGGGTATTCAAGTGCGAATGTCATAGTTAAGCTTAAGTCTATTTTCGCTCGACATGGAATACCTCAGATTTTTATCTCTGATAATGGCCCTCCGTATAACTCGAAAGAATTTAGAAATTTTTGTAGTGAGTGGGGCATTGACCACAAGACCTCAAGCCCATATTTACCAAGGTCAAATGGCCTTGCTGAAAGGTCAATCCAAACAATGAAGAAGATGTTGTATAAGTGCAGGGAAAATGAAACAGATCCATACATTGCTCTCCTACACTATAGGACAACCCCGAAGGATAACATGCCAAGTCCAGCAGAGTTTTTAATGTCTAGGCATTTAAGGACAAAATTGCCATCAATTACAGAAAATTTTCAATCAAAATTAATTAATACTGAAGAGTATAAAAGAAAATTGAAAAGTAGAACAATGAAATCAGCCGAACAATATAACAAAAATGCAACAAGTAGGAAAACCATTAAACCAGGTGATGGTGTGATGTTTAGAAAAAATGATCACTCGTTTTGGTTTCATGGTGAGGTAGTAGAAGACTGCAAGGAGCCAAGGTCATTTCTAGTTAGGGTGCATGGTATAGAAGAAGCGAACAACATATATATAACACGATCATTAAGCCACACTTTGAATTTGCTTCTACAATATTATATACATGCTGTACAAGCATGCAAATAGATAGACTACAAAAGTTACAGAACAGGGCTATGAGGTCTATAATTAAATGCAACAGGTTTACATCAATACAACTCATGCTAGATACACTGAAATGGCTCAACATTAGGCAAAGACTTCAATTAAATACGTTTACCTTTATTTACAAAATGAAAATGGGCAACACACCGGAATATCTAACGGATCAACTAAGATATGTTAACGAATGCCAACCTTACAGTCTTAGAAATGCAAACGATTTTAGAATACTTCGAGCAACAAACAATGCAATGAAGAGGTGTTTACTATATAAAGGACTACAACTATTTAATCTACTACCTAGTAGAGTAAAAAACGAAAGAAACATAAATATATTTAAACGAAACTGTGTTCAATTTATAAAAAATTCTATTTATTAGAGCAATTGAAATGTTGAATTGAAATGTTGATGATTTAATGTAATAGAGTAAATAAGAAAGTATTTAAATACTACTAAATAAATAAATTCATAATAATAATAATAATATCATTAAAAACTGAACCATCAACAAGCTTAAAAACAGAGAAAACACAAACAGTTGAAAATGAAAAACTTGATATTAAGAATTCGAATGATAATGCTTATGTAACAAGAACTGGTAGAAAAATTAATCCACCCTCAAGATACGATTGCTACAACAGACTCGATTAAAATACAGTTTTTATGAATCTCTTTTAATACATGTATATCTTAGTTATTAATCGAGAAAACTTTAAAATAAAGAACAAAAATAATTTAATGAATTTAATGTATTATATTTATCTTTTTATAAAAAGGAAGATGTTGTGTATTTATAGACACTGTTAATAAGCAACACAAATGTAGTATATGAATCACCTTATTTATAAAATAGTAATAAGTATTAAAACAAATAAATGCATTCTTTACTCAACATTACAGGAACTAATGTAATTTGTTTTGTAAGCGAGTAACAAAATATGTGATTTACAAAAGTAAGTCATATTATGGCAAGTACTTTTTAAGGTAATGTCTAATTTTTTGCTAGGATATATTGATTGCTGTTTCCTAAAGCCTGATTGATATTTTGACAATAACTATTGTTATTCCATGTAGTTTTCCAATTTTACTATTATTACAATGATTTTTTCACAGGTTTTTAAAGTATTTATGGTCGATATTCTTCACACAAAATTGTATTTTTCACTTTTTTAATAGGAAATATTATTGACTCCTTCCAACTATCCGGAAAAAGACCAGTCTTAAGTGATTATTTATTATTTTTAGTAAAACGTTGCCTGTAATGTTTAGTATTATGTTACTTGATATTTTTTTATAATCAGGTTTCTTTTTATATTTTACAGATTTTTAGTACGTGTAAAATTATTGTACGGAATTTAAATCTTACGTCTATAATAGCTACTTAATCTTTATATGATGTGGATGACGTGAATCTTCTAATTTCCTTATTATTAGTTGCGAAAGTTTATGGCCATTGGGAAATTGTCCTTACATTCTATTTGGTTATATATCACAGTTTTAATCACATTTTTGGTTTTTTTAGGACTAGTTTTTAAATTTTACTCTACATTTGCTTTTGGTTAGTTGCATTTTAAATTTTATCATTAATGCATTTATTTTTTTCATATTCAATTTTAACTCAATGTTTATTTTTCATTATTTAATAACTTTACCAAGGCGAATCATATAGCAGGTGGTAGGGTAAGCGAATTCATTATTTTTTGCTGGTAAAAAGTACTGTCCATTGCGAAAATATATAGGTGGTCGCAATGGCGAATTCATCACTTTTGCCGTAAACGCTAAATGTCAAACTCCATACCAAGGCGAATTAATACAGGTGACCGCACGGCTACAACAATCCAACAACACAAAAAACAACAGGCAATTTGTTGCTACAAAATTATGTACGTTGTCAAAAAATATTGTAAGAAAATAAACAAAATAAAAAAATTAATTTGATGAAAAAAAGTGGTTGTAATTTTCAAAATAAAAAAATTATAAAAATTATGTTACATAAAAATGAAAATCCAAGAAAAGTGTGACCAAAATTCTATTGTACCACTAGTTTGCCCAAATCAAATGCATCGTTCCATTCTTGCACGTTGACCATTTAAAGACTAACATAAAAAACCAAGAAATTATGTGTTAATAATAATTTCACTATTCTTTTACGAATATTTTGATTATACACATCAGGAACTGAAAATACGGTTCCATGTTGTGGTAGTTTTCTCTAGGAATTTCAATAGTTATTTTGTTTTCTGTTAGCAATCAAAAGAAATTTAAATTAAAAAAATTTAACAAATAATTTATTTTTGAAAAATTCTTTTGACAACTGCAATGTATACAGCTGATGGACTTTTTCACCCGTGCGTTCACCTGTATTATTTCGCCATGATCAAGGCGCATCTATAAGGTGTAGTCATCGGCGAATTGTTACAACAAAGCAACTTTTTGGTACGAGTTCGTGCATGGCGAAAATATACTAGGTGTTCGCAATGGCGAATTCACAATTTTCGCCGCAAACGTGAAATGTCAAACACCATATAAAAAAAAATATATACACATTTTTTATGTATGGAGTTTGACATTTATCGTTTACGGCAAAAGTGATAAATTCGCCATCGAGACCACCTGTATTATTTCGCCATGAGTCCGTGTCAGAAATCAGTAGTTGAGGCGAATAAAATTTAAATTTGCTTTGAAAAATATTATGCAAACATTCAAAAAATTCAAAACAAGAATAACAATATCAAGGCGAATTGAATACTAGGTAATCGCATGAGTACAAAAACAAAAAAACGCATATATTTTGTTAGTGTAAATTTACGTGTACATGTTTCTTAACAAAGAGGAAAAATATAAAAAAAGCAGAAGAAAAAGAAATTTCATAAAAAATGAATTTACATATAATAATTTGCACACCATAGACTCCAATAAGTGAAAAAATGTTAGGTAGTTGTTTATTGTCGCAAGCCGCACAATAACGAATTTTTCAAATATTTTATTTATAAACTTTAAAAATGTTTCTCAAAGAAACGTTTTCTTTTTTAAAAAAAGTTTTGTTTAGTTTATATATTATATTTTTCTGCACTTCTTGGACACACACACACTTTTCACATAACGTTTAATTCGCGAATTCTGTACTATCAACAAATTAATTATTTAATAATATTTTCTTGATTATGAAATTGAAAATTTTTTCGTTTTTTAAATGGCGCGTCAACAAAATGTAAACAAATTTTGACGCTGTTTCGTAAAAATGTGTAAAGCGAATTCGATCACCTGCCCTATTAGTTTTACCTAGTATTCAATTTGCCTTGAACAATATCTAAAAAATGAACAACAAAAAATTTAACGAAACAAAAAATACATTCTGTGTTTTTTATAATTTTTTTTAATTTTTAATAAAAATAAAATTTCAAAAAAGAAATAAAACACTTTTTTGCTAGATTAATTTCAAAACTTTTCTTTTGTTATTTATTGTGTTATATACGTGCTTATATACACTCTGGATCAGTTGATTAGAACCGCTTAAAAATACATATAAATTTATTTTTATATAGCAACTCTTTGTATTTCTTTCCATAGTTTAAAATTTTTTCTTTAAGTTTCCGAGCACAGTTTTGAGAGATTGCCCAATTTCATGCGCAATGTCCCGATAGGTCATTAACTATTATATACTATTCTTGCCCGTTTTCCACTAATCTTAGTAGAAAGTATTTTTTTCCTACTAGTAGTTTAATGATTAAATTACATAATCGGATATAATTTAAAAAACGAAAAGTGGATCATATGAAGGGAACGAAATTGTAAATTTCTTTTTTGTGGAATAACAGTTGCCTTAAACTCTGATCTGGATGTTGTTATTTTTGGAATCTTAAGAAAATTCTGTTTCCGATAGAAGTAAAATTTAGCTCTGTACAGAAAGAAATGGAAATTTAAGTGGTTCTAATCATTTGATCGAGAGTGTATGTACATATGTATATAAACAAAAAAATAAAATACAAGAAAAGAAAAACAAACCGAATTGAAAAAAAAAAAACAAAACAAACTTTGAAGTTATTTCGAACAGTACTTCATGCTGATCAAGGCAGATTTATTTTACTAGGTAGTGTCGTCCGCCGACCTGGTTTGTAGTTGGAAATGTCAAAGGTTTTTGTATTTTTCTTTGTTTACGAATTTCAAAAAACACTAACAACAAGCGTTTGCGAGACAAAGCAAGCATGTGTATTGCGAGCAATTATCTTGTATTTCTCTTTGTGTTTTTGACGTTTCCAACGCACAAAACAACAATAAGAAGGCATGTTGTTTTTGTAAATGTTGTATTACCTACTACCTAGTAAAATAAATCTGCCTTGATGCTGATGATACCACCTGGTTATCAATTCGCCTTGTACATACATTTTATATATAGAGTTTGACAGTAGTGTTCACGATGAAAACAAGGCAAATTGAATACTAGGTAAAACTAATAGCGCAGGTGATCGAATTCGCTTTACACATTTTTTCGAACAAACGTCTAAGTTTGTTTACATTTTGTTGACGCGCCATTTTAAAAACTTAAAAAATTTTCAATATCAAAATTGAAAATATATTTTTAAATAATTAATTTGTGTATAAAATAGTGAAAGTGCGAAAGACCCGTTGTCTAAAATGGAAAAAGAATGAGTGCGCCCAAGTAGTGCAGTTAAAATATAAAAGAAAAACACATTTAAAGAAGAAAAAGAGTCTTTAACAAACATTTTTCAAAATGTTTTATTTTTTTATAAAATATATTGTATACATATGAAGAAATATTAATCCGGTTTGCAAAAAAAAGACTAGCGCGGGAGTGAAACTTTGTTTGATATGCTAAAAGACTAAAGGAAAAATTAAATGAAGTAGCATTTGTTTATAAATTTCTTTTTCTTCTCAGTTTTTTTTTATATTATTCGTTACTGCTTTTTGACACATACACTTAAAATTTACACTAACAAAATACACGCGTTTTTTGTTTTTGTCCTCATGCGATTACCTAGTATTCAATTTGCCTTGGATGAAAATTAATGAATTCGCCTACGCTGCCACCTGGCAATTGATTCGCCTTAAACTTTACCAAGCATTGACTGTGTTTTCAACAATTTCATTTTGGTATTTAATAATTATTTTCACTTTTGAATGATCTAAATTGATTATTGAAACATTTTTTCTTATTTTATTTTCGAAGCAATTATCAAAGTTATGGACATACTTATTCAAATCATTAATTTCATCACATTTCAAAATTTAATTCAGTTCATATTTATCTCTATTTTTGTTATACTTAAAATCTATTGCCGTTGACTATGCTAATTTATTTTTATAATGCTCTTTATTCATTATCGATCTTAAATTCCCTTTCCAATGATACCCATATTGTCCCATTCCGACATCGAATACTCGATATATACGCCATATTATATATAAAACTTAACTCCGAAACTAAGGGTTGTTACCAAATTTTTCCTTTACATTTTGTGCTTAAAATTGCAGTGCAACTGTAGGCAACTTTTTTATTTTTGAGCGGTGCCCGTAAACTAGTTTTAAGTCGTATTTATTTCTATTTATTATAAATTACCTCTTTTCCTTCCCATTGTTTCTGTTTTAATAATAAAAATTGTAAGAATAAATTTTTTTATATTTTGTTGGCTTCGGCCGACTTTGAGCTGCCGCCGCTAATGATTTCACGACAAATTTCATCTCTGGGCTAAACCATACCAATTAAGAAACATGGATGATTTTAGGCTTAAAAGGGCACTAACAACTGCAATGTAACGCTCGCTGTTCTACAATGTATTATAACTTTATAACTTTTTCCCCAACCAACGTAAATACGAAATATATCCCAAACAGATTTAAAAAACATATTGTTGAATTTGGAAAAAAAACTGATAAAAAAGACTCTAAATGTTATTGTAAATTAAAGTATTTTAAAATAATACTAAATAAATAAATCAAAATAAGTAAATAAATAAACTTGTCTTTTTATATTTATTTATATTGGGTAGCTCACTTTGGGTAAGTTTTAAAAATTTAATTATAGGTACCTATGTATGTATTTTATAAAAATTACCTAATTGGATTTAGTAAATATAATAATTTAGTTTGTATACGAATGTAAAAAATGATAACAGACCGATTAACAAGTCATCTCACTAAAAATTTAACCCACCCCCAACTTAAAAAATTAATAATAAACGAAAATAACCGATTAAATACAACACTACTAAAAAGAAAAAAGTAATGGTTCAACGTCACCCAAAAAAAAAAATGAACTAAACTGAACTAACTAACCTACTCGTATCGTATGAACAAACACCATCTCCCCACCATACAAAATAATTGTTCTTTCTTTAATATTCAACTACACTTTTAGCAAAGATTCGAATGACAAACACCTCACCATACTTTATTAAAACATATATACAACAATATGATCAGATACAATAAAGCGAAAATAAAACATCAATGTTAAACTGGAGTAATTGTATTTAAAATGGTTGGGAATTAATTAAACCGATATTCATTGGCTTAAAATTATTTTTAAAAAATAACACACATTTTACCTTTTCGGCATTTCTGGTGATGACTCTACTGCCGTAGATGGCTGTTGCTGTGGTGTCGTTGGCGGTGACGACTCTTTGCGTTTACGCTTGGAATCTTTTGAGACCACCATAATTTATTTCGTCGTCGAAACTATATTTTATGCTTAAATTTCTTAAGTTTTTTCTATTAACAATAGAATTTTTTCAATTTTTAACAAACAATTTTTTTTATTGAATTATCAATATAAAGGAAAAACTTCAATTACACACAAAACCACCACTTCCCAAAAAATAAATTCATTCGCAAAAAGTCTATTCGCGTTGCAATCATAAATTTATTCTTCATATTTTTGTCAATAATTTGTAACACAATGTTAGAAAAATTTTTAATGTGGATAATAAACCCTTGACTTTAGATTTTTAAAGCTTTTCACTATTCTTTCTGGATGTTTAACATGTAGAAAATGTAAATTTTTGTAGATTTTTCTTCAATACGACAGCGAAATTTATTTTTCTTTTCATAGTGGACGCTACAACATTGCCAGATTAAAATTTTTCTAAAAATTTTGTAGATTAAGAAGCACAATGGACTACAATAATTCCCAAACTGTATAAAGTTCATCCAAGTGTGGGACTGCCAATTAAATCGTTTTTTAATTTTAAGTGTTAAGAAATTTTTTGTTTGCATTTTTTCACATGAGTATTTAAATTAATATTCTTTCGAAAGATATATTTACAGCTACTCTTTTCTGCAATTCAATGTAATTTTATGGAGAGAAGTGCGGAAAGTTTTCTGACCGTCATTCACTCGGGAGTGAAAGACGAAATCATGTACTTGATAGTAGTGGCAAATTGTTCATTTTCGCGGTTGCTCGATGTGTCAAATATATATATATATATATATATATATATATATATATATATATATATATATATATATAACTAGTTTGACGTATCCATTGACGGCGAAAATCATAGAATTCGAAACTCGTAATGCAACATTAGAAAAAGTTTTGACAAGTTAGTATTTATTTTTGGGTTTATGTCATTGGTCTTAAATTTGGAAAGCCATTAAAATTAAATTTCAAAACCAAAAAATGAAATATAAGAGTAGAAATACAACCTCACGGTTGCGGCGACGGATTCCGCATGTCAGAGAAAAAACAAATAAAATGAGCCGCGGCGTCGGATGCGGTTTTTATTGTCATTTTTATTATTTGTTTATTATTTTTTTAATCTTTTTTATTGAAATTTATTAAAAAAATTTTATTTAAATGTAAATAAGCAATAAACTGAAAAATTTCCAAATTATTGTTGATTTTCAATGACTTTTTACATTTTCTTTTTCTTCTTTTTTCGTAGTCATTCACAAAAAATATTAACAAATAGAATTTTTTGGTAGAAAAACAATAAAACTGTGGCAACATGCTGAAAGAGAAAAAATTCCAAATTGAGAGCTTTAGAGAAAACGCACTCAAATTAAAATAGATTCTAATTTCATGCGGATTCGTTGAACGTTTTTTATTGTCAAAACTCCATATAAAAAAAACAACCGCATCCGCAACCGTGAGGTTGAATTTCTACTCTGAGGTATTGCTGCATATGTAGGAGAAAGAAACCAACTGGTACAACTTCATTTAAAGTAAATTAAAGCATTAGGTTTTTGTAGCCGTGCAGCCACCTAGTATTTAATGCGCCTAGGGAATTATAACAAAATATTTTTATTTATCTTTATACCTTTCATCACATAAAGTGCAAGAAGTATATCAAAATTTTTCATATCGTTTGTTATTTCTACAACGTATATATATGTATGAGTTCTTATGCATAGCAAAGTCGATTGAGCGATGTAATTTTTTGCTATCATTGGAACAATGAAGTAACCCCAATTAAAAACCAAGAAAAGAAACATCAGGTGAAAAAATTAGCCCATATTTTGTAAGTTACGAGCCTCTGAACTTTTTATAGAAAAGTACAATTGTGCACTATATTTTCAATATAGGTATCATTTAATAGTGCGTTTCCATTAACGTGATTTTATCTAAAACACTTGATTTGCTCAAATCATGTGCTTAACTACTTGATTTTTCATGTTACCAAAACCGTTTAAATCACTTGATTTATTTCAAATCATGTCGAAATTGTATTTTTTCGAACTAACTTTGCCTTTGCAACACTGTGTTGTGTCTAGGATATTCAAGTTCAGCTCAGTTCTATCTACTCATATTGGATGTTTTTATCGACAACTAAATTTAAATTTTTCAAAACAATAATATTTTTTGCTACAAAAAAGTGTTTAAACATATAAAAAAAAAATATGTAAAAACATAAATTTAATTAACAATAAAAACGATTTTTTTACAAAAAATAAAATAGTTTTTTTTTCTTTTAAGCAGGAAAATGTCAGTGTTACGTCACAAATTCGAATTAACAAAACACTTCAGGTCAATGGAAACACTTCGAAGTGTTTTTCTCAAAACAAGTTGATTTCAAGTCAATGGAAACGAAGTATAAAAGCTTTTGAACAGATTTTTAACGAAATACTATTTTTTTTAAAAACGCTTACCCCTTAAAAGGCGATGACATTTTTATATCAAATTATATATAGTACTTAATTTTTTTTCTTATTTTTTAATTCTCTGTCACCCCAATATCTGTTTTTTGATTGGAGCTACTTTACTAAATTAGATTTCCATATGTGGTTGAAGGTTTGGCATAGCCGAATATAACAGCATTAAGGCCCAACTATAATGTGCATAAGCTAGCTTTAGCTTATGTCAAAAATTCAACGAAAAGCCTGTCAAATGCTTAGGTAACTTATCAAAGAAATTTATGTGACTACAATGTACACATTTAAATTTAGTAACTTTTTTGCCACAGTTGCACTTTTATGTTTATTTCGTACTTTTGCCAAAAATAATTTCTATATAAATCAATAAAATTTTAAAACTAAAAGGCTTTAAAGAAAATATTTTATATATTTAATAACATTCACAAACACATTTACATATTTTGGTTTATGTTCTAAGAAAATGTAAAAAACAAAATTATTACAAATTATTTTCTGTTTTGTGTTTGTGGCCAACCGTACTAAAAAATGCAACGATGTTCATCGTTTATATGGTATACATATGTGTGTATAAATACAAATTTAATTTAAATATATTATAATTGTAAAAAATTTCCCATAAAGAAAAATGTTGTTTTTTCTACATTTTTTATTGAATTAAAAACTAAAAAATTTAACAATTTAGGTCTTAATTAGAAAATTTCTTTATTAATGTATAAACCAAAGCACAATCAGCTGTTTCCGTACGGAAAGTGCGATCAGTTTCGTACCTTGCATAAGGAAATGAAATTTAACGAAACTTGACGAAAAGTTATCTTATTCACATTATAGTTTACCACATATAATTTAATGTATTTGCACAGTTGTATAAGTTGGCATAAGCTAGTTTATGCACATTATAGTTGGGCCTTTAGTTGTTTTATCCACATATACATAGTTATATATTAATGCGTCATATTTTGATATTTTTGCAATATCAAACGATTTAAAAATATAACATCCAAACACTAATGGATAAGGCAGGTTCTATGGTACATTTTAATGCAACTATGAATATTATATTTTTGTTGCTTTGTGAGATTGCAGATTTTTTCCATCATTTTAGTTAATGTGGAAAGGACATTCATTTTGTTTCAGAAGGCTGCGTTCGAATTAAATAAAAATAATGGAAGGAGCTGGTAATTGGTGTTTAATAGAAAGTGATCCAGGAGTTTTCACCGAATTAATAAAAGAATTTGGTAATTACAAAACGTTAACCGGCTTTTCTAAATCCCTTCACCAAAATATTTTGTACTTTTTCTAGGTTGCGAAGGAGCTCAAGTTGAAGAAATTTGGTCTTTAGATAATGAGACGTTTAAAAAACTTGAACCTATACATGGTCTGATTTTTCTATTCAAATGGGTGCAAGATGATGAACCTTCAGGCTCTGTCGTAAAAGACAATAGGCTGGAAAAGATATTTTTTGCCAAACAAGTCATTAACAATGCTTGCGCTACTCAGGCAATCTTAAGCATTCTGCTTAACTGCAAACACGAAGACATTAAACTTGGCGAAACCCTTACGAATTTTAAAGATTTTTGCCAGTTTTTCGATCCCTACAATAAGGGCTTAACATTAAGCAATGCACCGCAAATTCGCACTGTACATAATAGTTTTGCACGCCAAACGCTTTTTGAACTTGATTCAAAAAATCAAAATAAAGATGAAGATGTCTATCATTTTATAGGATATGTCCCAATCGATGGCCGCCTGTATGAATTGGACGGCTTAAAAGATGGCCCTATTGATTTAGGTGCCATCGGCTCTGGGCAAAATTGGATTGACGTGGTTCGTCCTATTATCGAAAAACGCATGAATAAATATAGCGAAGGTGAAATTCACTTCAACTTAATGGCCATTGTTTCTGATCGTCAGAAAATCTATCAGCAGCAAATCGATAAACTTCTTAGTGGTAGCGAAGAAGCCATGGAAACGGACGATGACCGTGAAACGGAGATAGCGAAGTTACGCTTTCTGGTGGACAACGAAATAGAGAAACGTAAAAGATATCGCATCGAGAATGTTCGACGTAAACATAATTACTTGCCTTTTATTGTGGAATTGTTGAAAATGTTAGGAGAACGTGGCCAATTAATGCCCATTTACGAAAAAGCTAAACAACGTGCTATGGAACGGGAAGCTGCAGCTACAAAAGGCAATTAATTCTTAACTACTTAGCAATACATAACATTTACATTAGAATATATTAAGACACACTTTAATCGCTTCTAGTTGAAGCAGAGCTCGTTAAATGTGACTGGTTTTCCATACTGAATTTAGTTATTAAAAACAGCATTTTCATTTATTTGTTAATTATAAATCTGTTTCCATCAGTATTTACCTTTACGTATTTTTTTTAGTTGGGAATGATTCTAAATTTTCTACAATGTCCAGATATCTTTACACTAGAAAGCACGATATGACTAGGGATAGAACGATACCACTAGGATATCGATATCTATACTCGATACAATATCGATACATACTCGGTCGGCTATTTCATAAAACTAAGGCAAAGAAAAATAAAAATACATATCGCTGGTCTAAGTTGGGTGTCAGACGATCAAGTTTTCATTCAACTTATACAATTTCTCTCATTTTTTAATAATACAATCACACTTTAAAAATTTGCTGAGAATTTGCTTTCAAGTTTTCGTTCAATTAAGTGTTTCAAATTACATTCAAGAAAACAGCTGTTTTAAGGTTTTTTTATCCAAATAAATTTTATTTGTTTTTTTTTTTGACGAAATCTTGCTTAAAAACTTTCTTTGAAATTGCGTGCAGTCTACATCACAGATTTCAATTTCTGTGAATTTTGACAGCAGTACGTGTAAATTTCTTGAAAGAGAATTGAACATTGAATTGCATTGTAATGCAGCGTGACCGCTTTTGCTGCTAAAGTAGCAAATTGCTATTTTCTGGAATTATTGATCCTTTTAGTGCCCCCTTTTTAAAAAGAGCTAAATCTGTCACTTTTTGATATATTTTACCCTTTTTTTGCACCTTTTTTGTTATATGGCACTTTTTGTTTGATTTTCAAGTTAGATGTTGTATTTTGAGTCTGCTGCAAGAAGAACTTTGGAGCAATGGTGAATTTTGCATCACTTTTTTGTTTGTACACAGTTAGAAGAAAAAAATGCCTCCAATATAGAAAAACTACGTAACATTCAAGAAGGTTTCTCTTCTATAAAAAGTTATTTAAAACGCCCTTTAAAAGCTTAAAAATGATACCCATGTTAATATTTCAAATATTTTGAAAATTTCATAGCCCCGTAACTCGGACAATATGGGCGAGCCTCAATTTTTTTACATGATGCTTTTTTTCTTATTTTTTAATTCTCTGTCGTCCCTTGTATTAATATTTTTGAGTGGAGTTACTTTCTTGTTCCAAATGATATGAAAAAATTAGAGTTAGGCGTGGTGTTTCGCCTGCCTCGAAGGACATGGGCCGATCACGCTGATTTCCCATAGCACCTCTTTCGACACTGATCGATTGACATATTTATCATTATTTTTTTTTTTTTTTGTGAAAAAAATCAATTTTGTAAATTTTTTCCTCTTTAAATTTTTTATTCATTCATCGATATTTTGTTAATAATACTTTTGTTGCTGTCGATGCCATATCTCATTTAATTTTAACAATTTAGAATTTTGTCTTATTGCCTTTTCTTGAGGCGCCTCTGATTAACCGACTTAAAAAAGGAAGGAGGTTATATAATTCGACTTAAAATGGCTCTGTTTTATGTTTGTGCTGCCGAACTAAGTCACTTCTGATCCGATTTTGAACATTTTTGGTAATATGATAGATTATGCTTACAGATTGGTCCCGTTTAAAAACAGTTCATAATCTTAAAAATTAAAGGGTGTCCCCATACAACATACATATTTTTTACGTGTATTATGAACTGTAAAGAGCGGTTCTGTAAAATTTAAAATGACTGCGTATTGTTATGGCTTCCAATAACAAAAAGTTATACATTAATAAATATAAAAATTAAAGGGTGCCCCCATAATTGATGTAGATTTACTTATATGGGCCTATCTTTTGAACAGTTATATACAAATGCTTGCAAATTAAACAGAATGTCGATTGTATGGCCGTTATAGTAACAAGTTTTAAAATTACAAATTATGAATTAAAGGGTGCGTCAATAGTTCAGTTAATTTGATGTATATGGCCATACTTTTTAACAGTTGTAGACAGACGCTTGAAATTTAAAACGAAATTGAATTGCTAGGTCCGCTTTCACAACAAGTATAAAATTTGAATTTGGAAGTTAAAGGGTGTCCCAATAGTTGATGTAATTACAAGTATGTGGCCGACCTTTTGATCTGTTATCGGCAGACAGCTGAAATTTACAAGGGACATGTTTTGCTAAGTCCGCTATAACAAAAAGCTTAGAATTTGAATTTAGAAATTAAAGGGTGTTCTAAAACTAAATGTAATTTCATACTCATATACAAACACCTGAATTTTAGACAGGCTGTCCACTACTTTGTTTTGTATAATAAGAAGTATAAAAACTTTAAAATATAAATTAAAGGGTTTTACAATAGTTGATATAATCTGGTGTATATGGCCTAACCGTTGAACCGTTATAGACAGACGCACAGAGGAGTATTTGACCCAAAAAGCTGGTCAAAATTATTAAGCGTGGTTTTTGTTATAAAAGTTTAACTTTTTTGATAGTTTTAGCTTTAGTTTGATAAAAAAAGGTAGTGGCAGATTATTATTGGGTTAGAGTTAGTTTTGACAATGTTTTCTTTCTCAAAATTATAATTTATCCAATATTAAATATTTAAAAAAATTGGTCTCGTAGCTTGGCTTTCTATAAGGAATAAACAACTAAATAAGCAAAAACATGTTTACTTCTAATATTTCTTTTATTTTATTAAATACTCATCACATGAAAGAATTAAACTTATTTAAAAATTCAAAATTATGGTAATGTCATACGTATTTCATCATGGGCATCATCATCTGTATCAGGAAGTAGTAGTTGAATAGTATCTGATAAAAAAGGTTTTTTATCTTTCGTGTTTTTTGTGTATTGCAGCTTAAAAAATGGTCACTGCTTAAAAACATTTCCAGAAACTGAAGTTCTTTATAATCCAAGTGCATAAGCGTGTTGCTGTGTGGTCGAGGAGAGATTGCAGCTTCACTTCCGCTAAAGTAATTTTTTAGCAATGAGTAGCATGGATATACATTTTTGTTGGCATTGTATAATATTCATATTGCTTTTTCGTGAGATCAGCATTTATAAACAGTGCTAAAGCACCCTCCGCTGAAAGTTGACCTCGGAAGTTGTTAACAATCGATTGAAAGTTTTTGCTTTTCTTGGAGATCGTGTTATATCCATTATTAATTTAGCCGCATCACTATGCCCCGCTGCTCTCTGGCTCATTGATGCAGTAAATGTGATCTCCTCTGTTGTTAATTGCTGACGAATTTCTTGCGTTTTCTTCGTTTTGTTCTTTCACTTGCTTCATTAAATTCTTTTTTTGGTCGCCCTGAAGATGAACTGCCAAATAATGGCATTGTCACAGTTCCTTCCAGCCATTTAGCATACGGTCCTCTTTTCGTTGTGCTAAACTCCAATATCTTTTGAAACAATTTTTGAAATTTACAACACACTGTTTTACTGCTTGTATATCGCCATCTCCTTGGCATTCTGAAATCGCACACAATTTACTAACTAAAAACTGCAACTTCTCGTCAATAATTCTAGCATTAGATTCCTGTACTATTTGGAATAACTCAAATCTTGTGTAAATGTTTTCAATGGTATCTCTTAAAAATGCAAAACTCTTATAATAAGAATTTTGGGCAATAAGCCATTAATGTGCATTTTCCGTTACTTAGTTAATAAACTGATACTTGGATGCATTTTTTATATACCTGAACCATTTTTAAATGTAATTTTGATTTGTTACCCTTTTAAATTAGGTATGTTTATATCTACCTATATTTTCAGAAGAAATAAAGTATCCTGAAGACGATGAAGTGTTATATAGACCGCAGGTAAACAAAACAGTTTAATAGGTGTGTATGCGTGGGTTAACTTACAGTTAGTAAACTTAAACTTATAAAGTAAAAACTGAATTCAAAGAAATTCCTTTTTTGAGGGCAGGTAATCCATCATGTTGGTAGTTGCTAAAAGTGATTAAATAATATTTTACACCTATTCGAAAAACACAAAAGTTTATGACGACAATAAAGTATAAGAAAAAGTGCCTTATGAGCAAAAATAGAAAAAAGGTAAAATTTTCAAAAAATCACCAAAAATAATGGCGCAAACTTGCGCAAACTTTTTTTCTTTTTTCTTAAATTAAAGATCTCATATTTTATTGTGGTATATAACATTATTTGTACAACAGCTACCTTCACTTTCAAAAAGCTTTTCCTTTTTTGTTTTTGATAAGAATTTATATATTTAAATACATAGGCCCAAATTCATAGTTAAAATAAAGTATACTTTAAGGGAACTAAAGTCGGTTTTATTTAAGAGTCGACTCTAATTCATTTATAGACAATTTAAAATAAATTTTTGGCCAGAAAGTCAACTCTAAATTTAAAACTACCCAAAGCTGTTTTTAACTCATTTTTCCAAAATTATTTTATTTGGTTTAAGAACACAATACTCTTTATCTGATTTTTATACCAAAGTGAACAAAATAAAAACAAGGTTACTTTTTTCAAATGTTTGTTTAGAAATTGTATGAAAACATTTATCAAATTACAGTCGGCACCCAGTGGAAGGCGTCTAAACTTAAAGTATACTTTATTCTTGACTATGAAAGCAAAAAAGATAATAAGAGCTTTTTATTTTAGAGTATACTTTAGCAAGAGTCGACTTTTTTCTATAACTATGAATATGGGCCATAGTTTTTTTTATAATTAAAATTTTAAAAATAAATATTCGAGATAAATTTTTCTTTTTAAATATTGAAAATAGCTCCTGATGAAATCTTTTAGAAAAAAAATCAATGTAATACCTCTATTCGTTTAGCCACAAAAAAATATCATATAAATATCTTGAAATCGAAAAAATTCAATAAAAACGCATACAATTTTCTTCACTTTCCTGACTTTAACAGTGTCCCACAACTACAAATCTTAACTTACAACCTTTAAAATTCACGATATGATATAGAATTTTGTTCTCTATCGATCTACGTAATTTATTCTTAGGATTTCATAAAAATAATTTTTGCCTTTTTGGCCAGCTTTTTGGGTCAAATACTCCTCTGTGAGACGGTTGAAATTTACACAGAACCTGATTTGAAAACAAATGTTGAGCCTATTGTTGCTTTAATTTGATGTATATAGCCAAACTATTGAACGGTTGAACAAGTATAAAGTTTGAAGATATATGGGTGTTCTAATAGTTAATGTAATCTAATTTATGTGGCCATACTCTTGTCCCGTTATAAGCAGGCAGATGAAATCTGTTTCGAAGTCCGTTTTTTTTTTGCAAGAATTATAGCATTATATTTTAGATGATATTTATGAAATACACTACTAAGGTAGATAGATGTGAAGAATGCTGATGAAGGTCGTAGCGGTCCAGAAAGTGCAGCATTTCATTCTGCTAGCGTCTAATTTTTCTTGTTTTCTTTGGAAAACGTCCGCGAACATTTGTAAACATAAATTTTTTTCTCAAAAGATTTTTAGAAATTAAAAATAAATGAACTTAAGCCAAAATAATTTCTATTCATTCATAACATTCACAGTTCAAATAATTAATAAAAATTAAAGAATTATTAATTCTAAAATTAAGATATACTTACCAGGTAGTGGCCGTGGCGAATTTATTAATTGCCGTCGTTGCAGGAAATGTCAAACTCCATACAAAAAACTCAACGTCAAATTTTTTATATGAAGTTTGACGTTTCCTGCAACGGCGAAAATTAATAAATTCGCCATTGCCACTACCTGGTACATGATTTCGCCCAAGGCGAATTAATTACCAGGTGGCAGCGTTAGTGAATTTATTATTTTTTGCTGGTAGAAACGAATGTCAAACTTCACGGCGAAAATTAATGAATTCGCCTACGCTGCCACCTGGTAATTGATTCGCCTTGATTTCGCCATGGTACGATCCACTTTTTTTTTTTTTTGCCTTGGATATATAAGTATATATTAATTTTAGAGTTAACAATCAGAAGAAAAGAAGAAAAGGCATTAAGACAAAAAATCAAAATTGTTAAAATTAAATGAGATAAAGAAAATATCGATGCATTAATTAAAAATTTAAAGAGGAAAAACATTTACAAAATTGGTTTTTAAATATAGACAGCATTGACTTTGCACAAAATTTGAAACTGAACTGAAAAAGACTGTTTTAAATATAACTGATACGTTCATTTAACAAAAAAGTTGTTTTCTATATTTAAAAAAGTTATTAATGGAAATGATTGATCGACTTCCAGAAAACATGCATATTTTCGAAGTTTATTGTAAGTTTTCAATTTCAAAATGCCATAAGTCCGTATCTAAAATTAAATATTTCTGCATTTGAAGAATTCCTTTAAAGATTTAGAGACCCTCTTGGCACTTATAAAACACAAGTTAGACTCAATATTTCCATAATAAAGTACCAAAAACTCTATACAAGTTCTGGCCTACTAATTTTTAACCTTTTTACCAAAGATAACTAATTTATGCACATTTCATAAAGACTGTAATGCAGTCACGTTCAATATTAACTTCAAGTCAATTTGCAACGAGTATTTTTGACCGATACGAGTACTTTTTTTACCGATACGTACTTGGTACTCGGTGGTAAAGTATCGATGCTAAAAGTACTTGGTATCGAGAGGAAAGTATCGATACTTACTTGTATTTCCTCGTATCGTTTTATCCCTAGATATGACATCAATTTCCCTCCTTCCCGTGACATTTTATCTTCGATCCGTAACGACCCAAACGTGACTCGTCTAAAGATGTGGCGATGTGTTATATCTAACCGGTTTTACAAGCATTTGCATCTCAAAAATTACATTGTGATAAATACAGTAGTCTAATCACCGCATGCGATATCGAGTAAAATCTTGGGTAATACCTATTTCATTTGGTATCATGGCACTCGAGATCGAATAAAAAGTATTGTAATTGAGGATGATAATATTCGATAACGAGCAATCAAGTTTTTAGATATTTATTCTTAAATGAATTATTTTGCTACAAATTGGCATAATTTTTTGATCTTACTGTTATCATTTGATGCCAGTAAACCTATTACATTTTTTAAATTACCAATTCGATACATAGGTTTAGTATGCGATAAATAACTCGATACGTATCGAAATATTCACCCATATTCTATTTGGGGACGTCAACAAAAAAACGACGTCGTTTTTCTTCGTTTGTTGTAAATCGGTATTCCCGTTGTCAATATTGTCATTAATCGATGACTGTCGCCATATGTTTGGTATTTTCTAAGAACGATTGATGTTGCCGTTTAGTTTGTCCACGCCATTTTTGATGTTGAGTTGTGTTGCGAGAAAAGGAAAATTTGAAAAATATGACAAAGTACACAGCAATATTTAAAATAACAAAATAAAAAATATACAAAATAACAAAAAGGAAATGGAAAAAACTAAAATAACAATTTCTGCCAATTTGAAAAATTAGTGGAAGAGTTAGAAAGAATCCATTCCTATGAAATAAAGGCATGTAGTAAAGGCAGGACTTTGTCGGACCGATAAATGGATTTTCATTATAAAAACTTCACTTATTATTATTTTTTTTATCCATTTAATATTATTATTATTAACAACAATAGCAATAAAAATTGGAAGTTTTAATAATACAAAGCTATTTATCAGGCAGACAAAATCTTAACTTTAACTAACGACTAAGTTGTAATAATGGCCTTTAGACTATTTATTTTAATTGTTTGTAATAGTTTTGCTTATTTTATTGTTTATAGGTATTTTATTTTTTTTTACAAAATTTAAATTTTCCACAACACTTACTTAACGCAATAGAAAACAAATTATATCAACTGACTCAAATATTAGATATGTATGTTTTATTTTTTTATATTATCGATAAACAGTCAACGTCGTCATTAGTTTGTTAGGGAATAGCAAATTAGTATTGGTGTTGTGTTAAGTTGATGTTGTCTCAAAATTGACGACGATGTTGGCGACGCCAAACAGAATAAGGGTGATATATATGCAGTTTTACAAGGTGTACATAAAAAATATTACATAGTTTTTTTTAATAAGAAGATACAGATTTTTTGTATATGAAGCTTATAAAAATAATGTGTTCGCTTTGGCTGTCACCTAGTAATTGATTCGCCTTGGAGTTTAACATTACGTAAAAGGGCATTGAAGCAGGTAAAACTCAAGGCATACCAGGTGGTCGCAGTTCGAATACATTAATTTTCGCAGTAAACGCTAAATGTCAAACGCCATATAAAAAAATTATACATATTTTTTATTCATGGAGTTTGACTATTATGTCCATTTATTTCAAAAAGTATTATTCAAGAACAAGTTTATTAAATGACATGTAATTCAAGACTAAAATTTTGAAAACTGAAAAATATGATGTTATACAATAAAAAACGTGTAAAGGATACATAACAAAAATAAATAACAACTGAAGCGTTACCACTTGGTTTTTTACAATTTCGATGTTAAATATACAACAATACTTCTCCCCCTACGGTGGGTAAATGAGACGCCTCTTTCTGACCCTCATAGATCTGCGTAACGGCACAGCGCTTTCACGATCTACTGACAATTCTGATTTCACTACTTTTGATTGAGTTCTTCATTGGGGTTTGCCGGAGACTTTTTCCGGCAAATGAGGCTCGGACCCGAACATTTGGCAGAAAGCGAGGAGTCACTCCTGTCTAACGAGGGTGATTCCGACGCTACCCTTAAGACCAAAAACAATGATGATGAAGGTTGTGCAAATTAACCTTCATCATTCCATTGCTGCTTCGGCGGCCCTACTCCTCCGCCTGTTTAAAAAAGGAGAGGACTTTATTCTGGTCCAGGAACCATGGGTCGTCAATGATCGGGTTTCTGGACTATCTATGGACGGCTACAAAACTGTCTACATCACAGGTCAAGGTAAGCCCAGAGCCTGCATTATGGTAAAGTATAATATTACCGCTCTTTTTCTTTGCAGATTCAGTGACAGAGACAGCGTTGTCATATCAGTGGAGACGGGCTTGAAGGATGTCTGGGTTGTCTTCAGCTATATGGCCCACGATCATGGCGATTCGCCATCATATGACCTGCTGAAGCTTCTAGTTGCAGAGGCTAACAACCGTCAAATGCCGGTCATCATTGGGGCCGATGCCAACGCTCATCACCATGTGTGAGGCAGCACGGACATCAATGAATGGGGTGAGTCTCTATGTGATTTTATACTATCCTATGACTTGGGTATTGTCAATAGGGGAAGCGAGCCCACCTTCGAGTAGAATGGAGGTCCTCGTGTTTCTTGACAAACGGAGGCTTGTCTGATATTGTCAGAAATTGGAGTGTCTCTCAAGAGTGCTCCTTTTCTGACCACAGGTATTTAACTTATAATAATTTCTGGAATCAGTAGGTTTCCGAGTTTCCCACTCCTACATAAATAGAAAGCAAATGGACTGGAATACATTCCTGTCCAATTTAGAGCTTGGCCCAAGGCCTGCTCCCTTTGAGCTTAATGACCAATGCGATATTGATCGGGTGGTTGAATTCTTAACCTTGCAGATCTGTGCTACAGCGAAAGCGGCCTGCAATCCATCGAAGCCAAGGGGTAAGCCGAAACCCCCTTGGTGGAACACTGGGATTGCGGAGTTACGCAGAGAATGCAGAAAACTCTTCAATAGGGCTAAAAATGATGGAACCTGGCTGCCCTATAAGGATAAACAAACGGAGTTTAAGTATGCCATACGAAGATCATGGAAGAATTTCTGTGGTAACATAGAAAGCTCGTCCGAAACTAGCAGGCTACGCAGGATTCTTAGCACGTCCCTGAGAGTTATTGAGAGTATGAAGAAGCCGGACTATCAATGGACGGACTCTGTAATCGATACCTTGGAGACGCTGCTCGATACTCATTTCCCTGGTGGTGAAGGGATTAGCGAAGTGACAGAAACTATAAATTCCGCGTCGGGTTGCCCACCCACTTTCCGGGTGACCAATGCTCATATAGAGTGCGCCGTCATGTTGTTTGATGCCTTCAAGTCATCCCAGCTGACTTGCAACATGGCATGGACTTTATAAAACCATGGCTATTGCGGATCTACAATGCATGCCTGGAAAATACTTACATGCTGGAAGGTTGGCGTGTGTTCATGTTAAACCCAAGGACTTTAGGCCAATAAGCCTGTCGTCTTTCTTACTTAAAACGCTGGAAAGGATTCTCGATCTTCAGAAACTCCATAAATCACGCGCTTATCTCTAGCTTGCAGCATGCCTACACGAAAGGGAAATCTGTGGAAACGGCGCTGCACGTGTTAATATCCGATGTTGAAAAGTCCCTTTCAAATAAGGAATTAACGCTTGCAGTGTTTCTTGACATAGAAGGAGCTTTTAATAACGTCTGCCCCAATGCCGTTATAAAAGCCCTCTTTAGTCTTAATGCAAATCTGGTGGGATTCATTGCGGTACTACTAAAGAAACGTATCATCACGTCCGCTCTGGGAAATAATCAGTTAGAAAGAGTAGTAAAAAGAGGCACTCCACAAGGTGGTGTGTTGTCTCACCTCGTCTGGAATCTGGCGGTCAATACGCTGCTACGGCGACTGGACCAAACGGGTAATAGGGTGATAGCTTATGCTGATGACATTGCTATCGCGGTCTCTGGAAAATACCTAACAAGACTTACAGAACGGGTGAACTATTCGCTCAATGTTCTGTCTCAATGGTGTCGTGAATTTGATCTCGATGTAAACCCCGGTAAAACGGAGGTTACGCTCTTCACACGGAGATTTAAAAATCCGATTTTTACTGCACCTAAGCTAAACGGCACTGTGCTCAGTGTAAGTAGAAGTTTAAAATACCTTGGGGTGATACTTGACCCCAAACTTCAATGGAAGGCGAACATTGCCGAAAGAGCTAGGAAGGCGACTTGCGTGCTCTATCTCTGCCAGATAGCTCTAGGACCAAGATGTGGACTTCAGCCTCGAATCACTTCTTGGCTCTATAAGGCAGCAATTGAGCCAAATATTCTTTATGGTGTTGTGTTTTGGTGGCCCGCTTTCGAGAAAGCGGTCAACCAAAAGCCTCTTGATAAAGTCAGCCGCCATTTTGATTACTGGGGCTCGTCGAACTACTTCGACAAAGGCTCTGTATGCCCTACTCCACTGGTTACCTAACAAACTCCTGGTGTTGCAACAGGCCAAATGCTGTGCAGCCAGACTTCATGCCCTTTCATGCTGGCTTAGGCTGGACATAGGTCACTCCAAAATTATCGTTCGGGATGTGCCCATACCATCAATGGTGGACTACATCTCTTCTACACCTGCTCTGGACCATGGGTTTCAGATTCATATTCCAAGTAGGGGAGAATGGGTCTATAACGACTGTCGACATCTACACCGATGTCTCAAAACTGGACGACAGGGTCGGTTGCGGAATCTTCTACAATAACCTTTGACTGAGACTCTCCTTTAGACTCCCTGACTACTGCAGTGTCTTTCAAGCCGAGGTAATAGCCATTCTGAAAACATCCGAAATAGTGCTTAGGGACGGACTCTTTGGCCTTACCATTCGGATATTTTCGGAAATTCAGGCGGCAATCAGGGCGCTTGCTGGTGCATACAGCACATCTAAGCTAGTCCTAAGTCCCTGGTCACAGGGATATCCTGGGAAACTGTGAGGCCGATGATCTTGCCAAACGGGGCACATTGCTTCCTAGCGTCTCCTCGCTACCCGACTTTGGAATTTCTCTGGCAACGGTTATAATGGCTATAAAGAACCACTACCTCAATTTGGCTCGCAAATTATGGGTGCATGAAAGTTCCTGTTGTATCTCCGAACAATTGTGGACTACACTGGACCTCAAGCGGATCAGACAGCTGCTCGGACTGGACAGGAAATCCGTAAGTATCACGGTATCGGTACTTACTGGTCACTGTCTAATCGGCAGGCATGCTTAAAGAATGGGTCTGCCCTTCAATGATTTCTGTCGCAACTGTGGCTCGAAGGATGAGGAAGAGACCGTACTGCACCTCCTGTGCCACTGCCCATCCCTGGCTCGAAGAAGATTTAGAATTCTGGGCTTTCCTTTCTTCGGGACTCTTACGGAGCTATCATCTCACTCTATAGGGGAAGTTCATCCGGGAATCTTCATGGTTCTCAACTGGGTAAAGGGAGTTGCGCCGTCTTCCTTGTGGTATCACAATGGGCCATTCGATTGTGCTCAAGTAAGCTTCGTCGTGAGAGGCTGCCTCTCCTAACTAATTAACTAACTTGTGAATGAGGCTGCGCCTGCATTGGGGTTGGCGTTGCGTCCCACTCTCGGCCAGCACTTTGGGGGTTAATGTGAGGCTTGACTAGTTTTCCCTTATAGGTTATTTCGTAATGTTAGTCTTCCAGCCTTGTGGATATTGTACCAAAAATTCATTTTGGCATTCTCGATTTGCCTGACAAAAATTGTACCTTTCTCTCTTCTTCAAACTTTCGATACTTTGGCACGAATTGCCTATATTGGTTTTGCATAATTTTACTGTGAATATCATTCGGATATACAAAATCTTATCTTGTACGAATGGACCAACCTAAAAACATTTTTGCTTACTGTCTTAGAAATTCGTTTATGTCCGCCTGAAAATTGCGTCTCGTAGTGTCCATAGTTTTGAAAACGTTTTTAACGGTTTGAACGTATATTTCTACCTGCCCATTACTATAAGGGTGCTAGGGTGCCGTACGTTTATGATATTTAGCACCAATCATTTCGAAATTCAGTGGAGGTAACTGGTACCCCATAAGCATACTTCGACGATCTGCTAATGCACACTGTAGGTTATAATTCGTGGCGATGCAAAGTTTTGGATAGGGGTGATCAATGTCCAGTGGCGTGCATACAAGTACAAGAAACAATTTTTAAACTACCCATATTATCGCCAGAGCTTCCTTGTCCATCTGGGGATATTTTTGCTCAACAGGTGTTAATGTGCCACTAGCATACGTTATGGGTCTTTCCAGTTTATTCCTTACGCGGTGCAATACTACAGCTCCTAGACTATTTGACTGGCGTCCGTCGCTAAAATAAGAGGCAAATTCGGGTCGTACGGCAAAAGGAATTGTGGGGACGTTAGAGCTTCTTTTATGTCCTAATACGCTTTTTCAGCCTTATTCGTCTAAACAAATTTATCTTTGTAGCCTTACCCAATAAACTTGAAGTTCCTACACACTGGATGGCTTAGGTACATTTTTAACCGCTGTAATATGCTTGATTGACTTGTGGATACATTGGCGTCAACTATGTGTTGCAAAAACTTAACAGCAGGTGCTGCGAACATACATTTAGCACGATTTACACGTAGACCGTGTTCACGGAAGAACTTCAGTGCGGTTTATAGCGTAAGTAGCATTTTATTAAAATCCGTAGTGTAAATCAAAATGCCAAATAAATTGTATACATTACTAATTCCTTTCTGCACCAACTCCATACGACGCTGCCAAATGGCAGGGATGTTTGACGCACCGTAAATAGCTCTTGTTGGTCGTATAAGCCCATGTGTCGGCGTATTCAGCCTTAAAGCCTGACTAAATTCATCGTCGTCGGGAAGGTAAGAGCACGCATCCATGATCCGTGACATCAAGATAATAGAAATTTTAGCTCCCTTCATTTTATTTAACAACTCTTCGGACCGCGGGATTAGGTGCTCGTCTATGAAGGTTCTTGGATTAAGTTCCCCGTAATTCTTATTTTGACATTGCATTTTGTGACAACATGCGTGGTTGAGGCACATTCTGAGAACTTCACGCATTTATAAATTCCCGATGCAATTTTTTAGTCTATTTCAAAAGTATATGTTTCACGTAAAGCTAAAGGTATTTCACGGGCTTTTAAAAAAGCGGTGCACTGTCGAGCTTGAAATTACACTTGATGGGCGGTTTCACTCACCATGCCACATGGCGCACCAATTTCTTATTCCATTAGTAACACAATGCCATTTACTGTTGCCTTAATCCTTCGCATACTTTGCCTTAATATATTAATTTCGTGAATACAATCCATAACATCTTCGTCAGACTTCGGCCAGTTGCAGTGTCTTTGCTTCAGAAATGTGGCCGGTCTTCCCCCAACTGTAACACGTTGCGCTACGAAATCTGCACGACGTCCACAGGGTGTTTACCTTCACGTTTTCTTCATGCCTACCTTTAGTACCATTACTTCTTTGTGCCGCAATGGGGCCATGTTTCTTTTCTTAATTTTGTTAATTTCAGCATTACCGTTTGGTGTGATGATTCTTTAGGAAATCTGCATATTCGCGTGCTGTTGTAGCTTGTTTAAGCCTCAAAGCAAAGTTTGCTGTAGACTTGCCGTTTTCCTGTGCTATTCTACTAAATCGTATACTCTCTGTATATTTGTTTTTTCAGCTCACTGTATGAAGCACTTTCCGGTGATTCCGGACTTGTCAGTATTTTTAGAGCGTTGTTTTTCGTTGTTAATTTGGGATCCATATGGACCCTGGAATATATGCATATTGTTCTTCAATAACTTTACTGAGCTGGAGACCTGATACGCCTTGGGTAAAACTAATAGTGCGTTTCAAATAACGTGACTTGGAACGAACTCAAATCAAAAATTGTTTTGCTAGTTAATCCCCCATATGTTTCTCTTGCTACCAGCACCACTTAAATTACTTGATTTTTTTTAAAACTTGTCGAAAATGTATTTTATCGAAGTAGATTTGACTTTGCGGCACTGTTAAATGTTTTTTTTACTGGAAAAGTGACATTTACTTTTAAGTTAAAAAAAAAAACTTTTTTTTATTTTTATTAAATTATTATTTGAACTGTGAATATTATAAATGAATAGAAGTTATTTTGGCTTAAGTTCATTTATTTTTAATTTCTAAAAAACATCATCTACTTAACCAACTAACTTTGTAAATAGGAATACGAGGAATATTCATATCAACATTAATTTGGTTAGACGAAATTTACACACTAACCAACGTGTTTCTTTACTCTGTATTCTCTTATTCTGTTCTCTCTGTATTTCGTCATGTACATTTGATTTTGCTTTGTTTCAACCATCGATTGAACACGAATGCAAATTTGTTTTCAGTCATTCTTACTTGTTTACTCACAACATTATAGACGCTATCGAAATAAGTGCTATGGGGCGACAGAGAGCTAAAAAATAAAAAAACATCAAGTGAAAGAATTGGCGCTCACCTATATTTTCCGAGTAACGGGCCTCTGAAATTTAAAAATTTTTCAAACATCAATATGAGTATCATTTTAAAGCTTTTAAAAATATCTTTATAAAAGTACTAAAATTTCTTTAAAACGCTTAACCCATTAAGAGCCTATTGCATTTTTATGTTAAATTATATATGTATATGCAGCACTTAAGTGGAAAAAGGGTACAACAAAGTTTGTCATTCCGTTTTTAATTTCATAGTATCGAAAGAGGTGCTATTGGCTTATAAAACATCCCTACCTTGAAACATTCAAACTAATTAGCCGGGAATTTGACTTTGAAAATGTTGCATAAATATTAATTTTATTTAAATTATAGATCTTTTCGCTTTTAAGTCATAAATACATAAGTTATGAGTACATATCGAGCCTTTGCTGCAAGAGTGTAATAACTCCAAAGTTTTAATTTCTGAGTTGAGACTTAGTAAAGTTCTTGCTTGATGTTTCTATCTCATAAAAAGAAATTATGAATACATCTTTATCTTGTGAATTCTATCAAAAAAAATTTATGATCTATAAAAAGTTTAAAAAATATTTTTAAAACTTTTTCTTTTTTTCAGGTTGACTCGTTTAGGAAATTACCCTTTTGCAGCAAGAACTTGATATGAAGATATGAATGCATTAAATATTCTACATATTAAGTTTGTTATTTAATGATTATTTTATGTTTTTCCATTTTTATTTTTATTACAATATTTATGTATATGTACGGATTTTAATAATAAGTTTGCATTTATTTTCTTTTTAGCAACTATATAAATATGTACGAACATATAATGTGGGCTACGTACATGCACTTATCTACATACCCAGCTAGCATTTGGAAGATTGTTTCTACAAAAATCACCAAAGTGAGTCTTTTAAGACTACCCAAGATGACTTAAAACTGATAAATCAGTTGTGCGTTTAAAAAGAGACTCGAATATAATTCCGACAAACGCAAAAAAGCGACTTGTTTAAAAAACAAAAAGTTTAAAAAGCAAATGCTTGAATTTCTACTGTTTTTAGAATTATTTTAGAAACATATGTACAGTAGCTCCAAGCGAAACTCGTACACTTTAGACTAATTGTTAAACTATCTTATAACATTAAGTAAGAAGCTCTTAACAAATAAAACTGTATTTATTTTATTAGTTCATTTTATAACAAATTTAACAAAATATAAAAACTTTAAATTATTATTCAATGAAAAAATTTTTTTAATAAAAACATAAAATAATAGTAATTTTTGTTACAAAGCCAAACTCGTACACCACACTTCAGTCAAATATTATTTTGTTGGTTTTAAATATTAATATTTGGTGTGCATGCCTTTGTTTTTTATCACCATTTTTAATCTATTTGGCATACTGCGCACAAGGTTATCGCAAAAACTTGGTTCAATATTGCCCCATTCGTCCTGAAGAGCTCTTTTCAAGCCATCCTTAGAACTTTTTGTATGACTACGAATATTACGATCGAGATAGCCCCACAAATTTTCGATTGGGTTTATGTCTGATTTCTGGGCTAGTGTATCCATAACATGTGGACAATTATAAAGTGGCCATGACCGCACATTGTAAGCCGTATGCTTAGGGTCGTTGTCTTGGTAAAAATAAAAGTTTTCACCAAGACAAAGTTTCTGCTTACAAACTGGCAAACTTTCTTTTAAAATGTTCAGATACATATGCTGATCCATGATACCATCGATAAAGTGTAAAACACCGGGCCCAGATTCAGAAAATGATCCCCAAATCATTACTCACCCACCACCGTGCTTAACTGTTGGTTTCATGTTTTTGCAAGCAACTCCTCATTGGATTTTCTCCATATATAAGGTCTTCCATCTGAACCAAACAAGTTAAATTTACTTTCATCTGAGAATAATACCTGCTTCCAAAATGAAAAATCCTTTGTTTAATGTTCCTTGGCGAATCGTAACCTTATCTTTTGATTTCTCTTATTAATCAGAGGTTTAACTCTTGTCCTTCTACCATTAAAATTAGCCCTTTTTAATATGTTTCTTATGGTCTATGGGCAACATTTTTTCCTAAGTCTTTTTCAACAATTCCTACGAGTTTCGGAGCACTTAAAAATGGGTTGTTTTAAATTTGACGTAAAATATATTGCTCGTCTCCAGCAGAGAAAATTTTTTATTTGCACTTTTCTTTCTGTTCGCAACCCTCTCTTCCATTTTATACCTTTTTATAATATATTGCACTGTTGATCGGCTTCTATCAACTGATTTAGATATTTCTCGCAGCGATTTATTATTATTATGATATTGAATTATTAATTTTTTTACTTCAACAGAAGTTTGTCCTCTCTGTCTACCCATTTTGTTCTCTTTTGTAACTCTTTCAAACAAAAACTCAAAAAAATGACAATAAAAAAGGTGATAATGGGGAAGTCCATATTTTTTAAAATTATTTTTACGAAATATTCCGAAGTTAAATGCAAATTAAAAGAATTTTGCCAAATTAAATAAGACTGTACGAGTTTGGCTTTGGCGTCGAAAGTTGCCACTTTTTAAAATATTTACCTGTATTTTAATAAATAAAGATATATTTAATATTTCGTTTCTGATATTTAATTAAGTACATAGTTTTGTACTAAAATTAAGTAAATTTATTTTATTAGCCTATTTAGTTTTAGAAATATAACAAAGAAATTTGTTTTCATAGGTGTACGAGTTTCGCTTGGAGCTACTGTATTTAACGCAGCCTAACGACAAAAAAATGATTCAAATACATATTTTATTTATTCTTTTTAATTTTCGAAAAAATACACATGTCACTTCGTAAAAAAAATAGAACACAAATGTCAAATGATTTTTTTCTAATTTTTTTAAAATTCATTTTTTTAAATTTTGAATTTTAAGAAAATTAAGAATAATATGCTAACGAATGTAACACTACGTCTTGACGATCATTTGATTTGTTCGCACATGAACAAAACGTCATCAGAATAGGTTACAAACATTTGTTCATGTTTGTCTGCGTGGAGAAAACTTGGCGATGTTAACGCTTCGTTTTCTCGCTGTTTGAACACGACATGACATCGACAACGATGGTCTACACAAGCCATTTTAATGTGCGCACATGAAATTGTTCAATGTTTGAACAAATCAATGGCTCGTCAAGACGGCATGTAATAAAAAATAAGCAAAACGTTGTTTGCAATGTTTTAGTTTGAGAAAATATAATTAGAAATGTTCGTATATGGTTCGAATAAGACTCGCTTACGGCTAGTAATATGATTAAAAGTTGACTCGAAAAAGTATCGTGTTTGATTATAAGTACGATTGAAAACAGTATTGAAAATGAGTCGAAAACGCGAGTCATAAGTCGCGGGTTCAGAAGAGTCGCAGGTCGTGTAGAATAGTTAAAAAAGACTCGAATATGATCAATAATTCAAAAAAATGCTAACTGGCTACATACATGTGTACATGTTTATATATCCCACTTAGCATTTTTTTGAATTTTTGATCATATTCGAGTCTTTTTTGACTCTTCTACACGATTAAAATAATCGTTTATGCGCTCGGTTTAGAGTCGAAAATGATTGTTTTGTAGGTAGAAAATGGTACCCTAGCCGCGACTCTTCTGAACGAGTCCCTTATGACTCGCGTTTTCGACTCATTTTCGATACTGTTTTCAATCGAACTTATAATCAAATACGATACTTTTTCGAGTCAATTTTTGATCATATTACTAGCCGTATGCGAGTCTTCTTCGAACCATATACGAACATTTCTATTATTATTATTATATAAGTATATTATTATATTTTCTCAACATGAAACATTGCAAACAACGTTTTGCTTATTTTTTATTACACGCCGTCTTGAGCCATTGATTTGTCCAAACGTTGAAGAATTTCATGAGCGCACATTTAAATGGCTTGTGTAGACCATCGTTGTCGATATCATGTTGTGTTCAAACACCGAGAAAACGAAGCATTAACATCGAAAAGTTTTCTCCACGCAGACAAACATGAACAAATATTTGTAACCTATTCCGCTAACGTTTTGTTAAAATTAAAATTTAAAAAAATGAATTTTAAAAAAATTTAAAAAAATTTATTTTACATTTGTGTCTCTATTTTCTTTACGAAGTGACATACATATGTATGTACAATGTGTTTTTACGAAAATTAAAAAATAAAAATAAAATATGTATTTGAATCATTTTTTCATCGTTAGGCTGTGTTTAATATGTCTCTAAAATTATTCTAAAAACAGTCGAATTTCAAGCATTTGCTTTTTGTTCTTTTTATTTTTTAAACAAGTCGCTTTCTTTGCGTTTGTCGGAATCATATTCGAGTCTGTTTTTAAACGCACAACTGATTTATCAGTTTTAAGTCATCTTGGGTAGTCTTAAAAGACTCACTTTGGTGATTTTTGTAAAAACAATCTTCCAAATGCTAACTGGGATATATGATATATATCATATATATGTATGTATGTATGTAGGTATAGACATAATTAGGGTTTCTCTTATTTTTTATATCTAAAAGTTTTAATAATTTTATATATTGTATATACTTGTTTTTTTTTTATCAATTTTCCAGTATTGTGTATATAGGAATATTATGTTAATCATTTGGTTGCTAGGTATTGATTTTATATATTTCTTAATTTAATATTAAATATTCTTTTATATGCACTGAAGATGATGGTTTGTATGTATATATTTTATTTGTATAATGTGTTTTTTTTATTTTTTATCTAAATTTTTATAAATTACGATATTGTATTTATTTATTATTATGAAACTAGAGAGGATTTTATGTTTTGATTATATCAATCATGGTGTCATTTATGTCATTTTTCCTTTTTAATTAAATTAAAATATTAAATTAAAATATTTTTGCAACCTCCGCTTAACTGTTAACTTATGTAATTTTGAAACGATTTAGAAACATAAAGAATCAATAAAAATATATTAAGTAAATTCTAAAACATTTAGTTTTGCCGGTAAATGATTGTATTGTATGTCGCAATAAAGTTTTGTTAAACTTACATTTACGTTAATCCATACAGTTGTGAAATTAGTTTTGATACCTTCACATATCTTTAATGAGAAATCTTAAGATTTATGTAGTCTGCAAGGCAAACTAATTTTACAGGTAACAGCAGTTCTAAAACAACTACAATAATAATTAAACAACTTGTATTTTGTTTTTGTAAAATATATTTTCAGATGTCAAATCAACTGGCGCACAGTTTGGTTTGAAAACGATTATTGTTTTACAAAATTCGCTATCTTATGAACCATTCAATATATTTTAACGAAATTTTACAGAGGCAGGGCAGAGGTATTTCTCAGTGAATCCTTGGACGGTCAGGCTCATATGGTAAAGGAAAGCTTCTAGGTAGGACAAATTTAGGTACCTCGGACATATAATTTTTTTAAAAATGGTATAAAAGTCTTTTTTTTTAAACTGAAATGTTAAGATTTTTTAAATTTAATTAGACCTTGAAAATATCTATAAAAATATGTTAAAATTTGCAGGGAGAAAATTGGCTAAAAATTTTTGATTTTTTGTTAATTTTGGACAATCTTAACTTAGTGTTTATTGGCGTAGTACGCTTACTAATTATCGGATTATTACTTTAAGACATTTACTATATTCTTAATAAAATTTGAAATAAACAAGTTTAAAGTTTTGTTTTGATAACGCTTTTCGTTAAGAAGTTACAAGACTCTGAATTGAGAAAATGTAAAAAATATCGTTTCTTAAGGATTTTCGGCAAAACGGTGGTATTCTTCTTTTTGCTTATGTAATTTAAATTTACTTTAGTAAATTTTAAAGACAAACTATAGCAAATGTGAATAAAAGTAAAATTAGGTCAACAATTATAACGGTTCCTCCTCCCAATTGCCAATTTCGGAACAAAAATTTTAAAATTATTGAAAATTTCTCGGAGTGCAAGGCACCGATTAAAAAAAGGTAAACGGTAAGTCTCCAAATTTTGGGTACATACTCCAAAAAGGATTTGACAGCCCCGTGAATAATTAAGGCCTCTTTTGTAAAAAAAAAACAATTTTTTGGAACATTTTTCCCCTTTCCAGTAATTTATATGTTAAAACAAAAAAAAAAAAATTTAATTTTATGTCACTATTTGATTAAAAACTCTTTTCGCTATATCACTTAAAAATTTTGTAGGAATTTGGAAAAAAAACCACCTTAACATGATTTTTTCATTTTTTGAAAATGTAGCGCGGAAAAAATAATTACAATATTATTAATCTATGAGATGTCATAAGCTTTCCTTTGATGCCACCTACATGCATATATTTAAGCTAGAGGAACTTCCTAAACCTCGCATTCTCGTGATTATGTTAGCTTATTTTTTATGTAAAAACCAAAAATGTACCAAACTTCTTGGTTTTAACATATAATATATATTTAAATAAAATCCAGTTTCAAAAAGTGTGTGAAACTTTTTTGTTTAATGAAAACTTTGAATATATTTCCACAACACCACTGTAAGAAAAAACATTTTGTAGGAAAAAAAATAACAAGTGTAAACAAAACTTGACATCTGAAAACATAAACAAGAAAGTCAACTGATCTACTGCCACTACCTAGTATATTAATTTGCCTTGGTATTCTGTTTATAACCTCATTTTAATGTATTTGATAAACAATGTCATCTGCTTAAAGAGAAATCAATATTATTTATATCAAAGTTAAGCTGTTAAATTGCTCACTGTAATTCTATTCGATATCTATCTAGAAGGTTCTTGAAATAAGAAGAATAAGAATTTTAACGTTTTAAGCCTGGTACTCTGTTCAGCTTTTCATGCGGAATGCTGTCAAATCACATACATAAAAAATTTGTATGAAAAAGTCATGAAAAAATGTTGCAGAAGTGGTACTCTGTTTTTACTGTGGAAAAACATATGAAATGTTTCTGGCAACATTTTATCCAAGCTGTGAAATAAAGCAAGTAGGCATTGTTTCATGCGGAATTTTTCATACAACAACTGATCGTATGTCTTTTACTTACGTTTTTAAAACAATGATACCACACTTTAAATGTCAAATATTCCACATGAAATAATCAATGTTGCTCAACAATTTTCACAAATTTGAACAGAGTACCAGGCTTTAAGCAACATTGATTATTTCATGTGGAATATTTGACATTTAAAGTGTGGTATCATTGTTTTAAAAACGTAAGTAAAAGACATACGATCAGTTGTTGTATGAAAAATTCCGCATGAAACAATGCCTACTTGCTTTATTTCACAGCTTGGATAAAATGTTGCCAGAAACATTTCATATGTTTTTCCACAGTAAAAACAGAGTACTACTTCTGCAACATTTTTTCATGACTTTTTCATACAAATTTTTTATGTATGCGATTTGACCGCATTCCGCATGAAAAGCTGAACAGAGTACCAGGCTTTAAGTGAGAGTTATTACCACATGGTATTGCCAGATCTTTTGGCTTTTAGGCATTTCTAAATAACTGCAGAAAAATTTTTTCGTATTCATTTGAGTTCAGTTCGAAAAGCAACTTGGATAATTAAACTGTATTATTTATATAGTCCCAGTTAGAAATAAAAATAAATATTTTTAGAGTGTAGAACAGCTTGTAATGTCCTTTAGACATTTTGAGCGACGCGTACAAGGTTAAAGGGAATTTTAAAAGTCGTTTCAGGAACTTTTAGAACACAATATCTTAGAAAAAGGCCTCGAAGTCATACAAGAATAAACAAACAAAAAAAAAAAAAAAGCAAATTGCAGTCCTCTGGTTGTTTAAAAAAATTAGCAACAGGAAACAAATAAAAACGTACCAGCCAATTGTTGTTTAAAGTGCACAAACTTAAAGATCGGGCTATTCTGAAGCGGCACTTGCTCTATAATTGATCCAGAATGTATAAAGATTAACATATTTTTATTTAAGTTTGTCATTCTTTTGTAATTTCTACCATATCCATTTCCGACCCAATAAAGTATATATATTCTAAGTTCGATTTAATAATGTCCGTTTGTTCGTCCATGTTAGTGTTATAATCAAGTTTGCCAAGGCACTATAACACCTTGAGGAAATTAAGATACGGCATTCGATCAGCCATAGTGTCGAAATAGGTGCTATTGAAAATCAGCAAGATCGGTCCATGCCCTTCGGGACAGCGGGTAAAACACCACGCCTACCTCTAATTTTTCCTTATCATTTGGAACAATGAAGTAAGACCAATAAAAAAACTAATATGTATATGGCTCAATAGAGAATTAAAAAATAAGGAAAAAAAAACAAGTGGAAAAATAGCGCGTGCCCATATTTCCCCAGTTACGGCCCTCCGAAATGTTCAAATTTTTTATAATATCAAGATGGGTATCAGTTTTTAAAAAATGCTTAACTCATTAAGAGCCGATGACATTTTTATGTAAAATTATATAGATATAGTACTTAATTTTGTTTCTTATTTTTTAATTTCCTCTCACCCCCAATATCTGCTTTTTGATTGGAGTTACTTCACTTAACTTGGTTTACACATTTTTGAAGGGTTATAAGATTCGGAATAGCCGCATATAGCACTTTTATTTGTTTAATTTTAATTTTCTTTGTATATTGATAGTGATGTCGTAGGTAACGAACGTATTTTACAATTATCAAAACAGAGAATCACTTTGTTGATTTCGGAAGAAATCTCAATTTTTTAAGCCTACTTACAAACATACGGACCTTATATCACTTTGTATCAATTAGTAGTGGAGTAAGAAATTTCGAAAATTATGTCCGCATTAGTTACTTTGATATAAAGCATACTATAACTGTTAATTGTGACCTTTAATAGGAATAATAAGGAAGTAAATTAAATAATTTAATTTAATTTGCAAACTATTTATAGAGTTAAGTTGCTTTTAAAGTGTGAAAGTAATTAAATTTTAAGCGCGCTGTTTTCTTAACTAATAAATATAATTCGCTTTATTTCAGAATTGACTAACACTAGGTTTTTTATGTTAATACAATGCAATTCCTTGTGGCCTTGAGTCAATGGGTGCAGTCGTTTTTGATAAAGTGTTTACTTGACCAAATATTGTTTTCCTTCAAGCGCTTTATATTAGTGAAAACAATTTTAGATAATTTTTAGAACAGACAATAATTTCCCAAACCCCCTCTTCACAATAATTACATAAGTGTTCAAATGTAGAGCGGTACATGTCAAACAGTTTAGTCGCTTCTCATTTGTTCCGTGCATGTTATTCTGTTAAAGTAAAAACAGTAATCGTTATAGATATATCGTTTCTTGGTAACGATGTTACATAAATTTATGATTTGGCTTACGTGCCTTATGGAAATTTAACTACTTTTAATATCATAATGGTCGTATTTTTTTTCTGCAGATGATTTCAACTGCAGCTTTTTAAATTTCTCAATAAAAAGTATCATGAGGTGTCTTCGAGCCAAGTGTAGTCTACATCAATAACTGATCGTGATCCTTTTTCTTAAGATGTTTGAATGTGTTTCATACTGAGACTACTGCAATATTGTTTGGAGTGGGCTTGTAGTCCCTGTCAAACTTTTCTGCTCGCATAGATGGACAGTCTTTTTCCAAACATAAATAACATGTGGACGAATTCCATTTGTTGGGTTTGTTGTTTGTTCTTCTGAAAATTGAAAGGTGCTCATATAAAGAAACAATCCTAATAATGTAATACTCTGAAAGAGTATGGATGTGCTATTTATGCTAATGAAGCTTCCTGAAGTGGAAATATTCAAGCTATAACTAGCTCTTACGTTAGTGTGTATTTTTCTGTAGAGAATGTCTTATTTAAGAATTTGGTAAGTGTTGCTGGTTCCTTCGATTTCCATCGTATTGATAAAAAAAAGTTATACAAAATTGAATAAAATGAAATCTGAAGCTTGCGAAATTTTTATTTCCGTTATGCATCCCTTGCGAAAGAACTTTGATTGGTTGGTTTAAGACTTTTTTTTGTTCTTTCATCTGCATGTAAGATTGCAGAACCAGATGCTGCAATTTGTGCATAAAACTCTTTGTTGTTTAAAGTGGCCTTTACCTTTCCAGTAATTGTTAGGTTTTCTTTTTTTCGAATTAAATGTTTTTTCTTTACAAAGGTTGTTAAATTTCAAGAACGCAATAGATTAGTGTTCCTCAGATCTACTAGAAATACTTAGAATTTTATTAAATTTTTATTGTTGTTAACAACTGTTCAAAAGTATGGCCATATGCATTAAATTTAATGAACTATTGGCGCACCCTTTAATTTATACTTTGTTATATTAATACTTGTTACTATAACGGCCATAGCAATCACCATTCTGTCCAATTTGCAAGCGTTTGTCTATAACGGTTCAAAATATAGGCTCATATAAGTAAATCTTCATCAATTTTGGGACACCCTTTAATTTATAAATTCAAATTATAAGCTTCTTGTTATAGCGGACTTAGCAATACAGGTCCCTTTTAAGTTTCAGCCTTATGTCTACAACGGTTCAAAAGTTTGGCCACATACTTGAAATTAAATCAACTATTGGGACACCCAAATTTTGCACTTGGTGTTACAGCGGAGTTATTAATACAGATTCGTTGTAAATTTCAAGCGTCTGTCTATAACTATGGGGAAGCTCTTTAATTTTAAGATTTATTTTTGTATAAAGTATGTATGTTGTATGGGGACACCCTTTTATTTTTAAGATTATGAACTGTTTTTAAAACGGGACCAATCTGTAAGCATAATCTATCATATTACGAAAAAATTTCAAAATCGGATCAGAAATGACTGAGTTCTGCAGACACAAACATAAAAAAGCAACATTCAGCCGAATTGTATAACCTCCTTCTTTTTTTTTGAAGTCGGTTAAAAAATTTAAAATTTCAGAGCCCCATAACTCGGAAAATATGGTTGAGAGCCAATTTTTTCAATTGATGTTTTTTCTTATCTTTTAATACTCTATCGCCCCATATATATTTTTTTGATTGAAGTTACTTTATTGTTCCAAATGACATGAAAAAATTAGAGGTACGCGTGGTGTTTTGCCTGCTATCTCGAATGACCGATCATGCTGATCGATTGACACATTTTTTTTGTTTTTGTGAAATCAAGTTTGCCGAGGCTACACTAACACAGACGCTTTATATAAATACACTTTATGGTGTCGGAAATGGATATTGTAGAAATTACACACGCAATTGCAAACTTATATATACGCTTTTTTCACTTTTTGCGGTGATGGGTATAAAAATATATTTATCTAACGTTATGTTTTTGTAAAATGTGTATTTACTCGTAGTTTCAATTAATGGTTTGAGGCACACTAAAAGCATAAAAATTACCATTTATTACCTGGGCATGTTATGATGCCAGTGGATTCTGTTCACAGTGCTATAGAATCATTCTTTCGTAATCGAACAGTATGGGCTCCTAGTGAGTCGCCAACAGTTATTCGCAGTGCAAGAAAAATCCTTGTGGAAACGAATACATTGCATTGCAATATTCAGATTTTTTAAGTTGATACACATTTTCCGCAATGTATTTTTCCAAGGAATTAGCAAAAATTTGTTTCCCTGCGCCCTGCTTTTTTTGAAAAAAGTTAAATTTCTTTGGATTAAATAATTAATATCGGGCTGAATGCTTGTACTTAGCCACCTTCTCTTGCTTATTCTGAGAAATTTAAAATTTCGTCACTTAAATTTAAAGATATAAAAGCATTTAACCTTAAATACCAAAGGCCATAGTACCTAACAATTCAAAACCTTAAATTTGATTGTATGAATTGATATTATTAAAAATGCAGCTTTAAAAAAATTAACCGATTTTAAACTTTTTTGTCAGTTGTGGTCTCTTGGATTTATAATAAAATAATTAAATAATGAACGTAAGTGACGGAAATTTTTTGTAGATGATCAAAAACACTTGAACATAGAAAACTCACGACAATATAAATCTAAAATAATAACAATATCTATAGGCTTTTGTAAAAATTTCGCAAAAAAAAAAATTCGGAAAAATTAGTTTTTTGTTGGTTATGTTATTTTAATTAAATTATAACAAATATTTTTGGGATAACAAATTTTTTAGACAAAAATTAAAAAATAAACCGAAATCGCTTACAGCTCTTTTATATAAAATGTAAAATTACAGGAAGATTGCAACATTTTGAAGAAAATCTATCAGAGTTTCGGACAAGTAATAAAACTTGGAATTCCTGATATGAAGAGGATCAATTTTTTAATATTTTTTTCTAAGGAAATCAGTGTCGTTTTTTTTTAGCAAATTTTAATTCTAATTGTTTTCTTTTTATATTTTCTTAGTTTTTTTTTATTCCCTTAAATTTTGATTTTACCTAAATTTGTTTAGCACTTTTTTTCATTTTCATTTCTTAGCAATTTTGTTTTTGTAAAGACACAACAGTTACTGGTCCAGTTCCAGGAAGTTTTTTTTCGGGAGACGAGTTATGATTTGGGAATTCAATTATTTTCAATCATACAACAATAATACTTCTTATATTATGTGAAATACAACTGTTTACTAAATTGATCAGAAAATAACACCAACGTTAAGTTTTATAAGTGTCTTGTTGACATAACGGCATTAATGATGCTGCACTTGGTTTTTTTGCATCTTTTGACATGATGGCTGGTGGCGGGGTTGGGGTTGCTGCTTCCGGATGACATTCTTTGTGAACTAAATTAATAATTTTTTTATTCTAATAAAATCTGTAATCAACGATATTTGTATATTTTTACCTGCAGCAGCTGTCATTCTATTGTACAAATTCTTCTTTTTCTTTTTTAAAATAGCATCTAAATTGTAACCATCCAATGCCATTCTGAAAAAAATTTAATTGATTAAAAAAATTAAAAAAGTTGCAAAGTATGGACGGAGATTTAGCGAACTGATATTTGCCGAGATTGATATTTTTGCGTTTTTTTACTAATATGTCAACTTACTTTTCTATTCTACTTATGCCTAACAAATCCTTGAAAACCAAATAGATTTTACTTAATGTCAAATTGGGTAGTCCCTGTCCCAAATACCGTATGAATTTAAGCTGTTCGGACTTGGGTAAGCCGTTATCCTGTAAATCCAAAAAGGGTCTATGATCGGCCACCTTATATTCCTGTTTATAAATAAAAATTCAAGAAATAGTATAAAATAAATTTTAAAAATTTATAACGATAAAAAATAGATAAATTAAATTAATATATTTTTTTTGTTAAATGTTTTCCTTTTGCTCACATTGCAAAATCTGTTGAAATTTTCGATGACAATATACTTTTCATAATACGTTACAGTTTGATTTATTTGAATACCGAACTGTTTTAATAATTCCTGTTTTTTAGGTGGTAACCTGGCCATTTGTGTACTAATGCCATCCTCGATGCGATGGCTCTCATGCACATCGAAATTTTCATAAATTATTAAATTTTCTAGACGACGTATATTTGCCATTTGGGAATTTGTTTGATTAAACTCTGCCATGGGATTGACTAAGGACGAGGATTGTTGTTGCTGGACTTGCGATGGATGCTGAGAATTCGTATTGCTGGTCATTGGATTCAGCATTGATGTTGTTGAAGTTGCTGACACTGTTGGAGCAGTGGTAAGAAAATCCATGCTATCATTTGATTGATTGTTTATAATGTTTTTAAGATCTAAAATAATATTAAAAATATACATACATATATAAAGAATATAATTATAGTGGTAAATATGTATGTGATTATGTTTTTGCATATGTTTTTGTGCATTTCTATGTCTTATACGAATTTTCGTCTGCCAGCCCATATTTATTTTTAGTATTTAAAGTCGGTCAAACTGTCTGTTTGGTTTATACAAATTCTTCAAGATTTATGCACAAATAATATTCATAAGAAAATAAAAAACAGATGCTAATAATAAAATATACAGATTTTTTGCATTTATTTATTTGCTTGCATACATTCTTTAACATTATAAAATATTTTAATTAAAAAAATTTTATTCGTTTTATTAAAATATCGCCTGGGGCAAAGTAATGTTATAAATGGTAATTGGTTCTCATGTTGTTGGAAAACAAAAAAAATGAGTTTCGCCTTTACGAAAAGTTTGTTCAAAAACAGAAAATTTTTAAAATCGTTTCACATATCGCACCTGTTCAACTAAAGGGCGTCAACTCAGAATTTTCAGATTTTCACTTTTTGTTAAAAAACGATATATACTGATCAACTCTAACCACTGTAAATTTTTCCCATGCTTTTGACTACTCTTTCTTTAAAAAAACCGTTATGTCGCTCACCATGTCTTCCGAGTACTTACTTTTGTATCAACAAAACAGATATATTTTTAGTTGTACTTACATGTTTTAACAAAACAATAAAAAATCGAGTGTTATATTAAAGTTAACAAATTATTTTTTCGAGGCCATAATTTTTTTTATTATATTCCATTAATATCATCATAAACAGTTTTTTGTCTCTACTGAAAAATTTAAAATTTTGAGTTGAAGCCCTTTAGTTGAAAAATAGTTCATCAAAATCTGCTTCGTTGGTAAGGCAGTTTTATCGTCCTACTGGATCAACAATGCCCTACAGTGGTCCCAAGGACATACTCAACAAAGTTAAAGCATGTGAAAAATTTATTGTAAACTTATATTCTAAAACAAAAAATTCTATCGCTGCCACTAATGGATAAATTTGTAAAAAACTATGACTTTTACGTATGTGTATTTGAAAAAACTAAAATTTCCGATACAAAGTTTAATGCTATTGAATTAAATGAATTCATTGAAAATTGTTGCCTTTTACATTCAGTTTTGCAAACAAATAACGAAACAATTTTAAAGTAAATTTTAAAGACAAATTCTAAAAAATTGTTTTTGTTTTATACGAACGAACGATTGCGACACCGTGAAACTGGCCCTAACGACGCAATCTTAAAAAAGCTTTCTTCTTATGACCCGCAAAACCTTATTAATAAAGAAGTCTCTTCACTATCAGGTATAATAAAACTTTTTCCAAATGCAATTGAAGACAGTAGTTAGATAACGAATTTAAGGAACTGCGCCACTTAAATTGGAACTCTTCGGTTAGTGAGTAAGTGTTTCTAAAACTGTCGAAGTTTGCATTAAATTTGAAATGTCTCCCTTGTTCATTTGCAAACGTTGAACGCATATTTTCAAAAATAAACTTAAATATAGAGGGTATTTCATACACTCAAGATTATTTGTTAGTTAACAAATGTTTGAGCTAAAATTTAAAAATTTGAACCTTCACAGTATTATAGATAGAAATGTATGAAACATTTTCAATTATTGATACAATTTTGGGTTCTTTTATAAAATAAGTCGTTTTTTTTATTTGTTGGCTTAAAGCCAGAAGCATACATATGGATTTGATTTCAAAAGTAAAATGTATAGTCACAACCAAAGTATATCTATATTAAGTACATGCAGGTCTACAACAAATACAACATTAGAACAACAACAGGCATTTTGTTTGTGTAAAACCATGTTTTATGTCAAAAAACAGCTCAGAGATGGCAAAGTGTGTAACAATTTATGTTTTTTCTAACTACAAAATTTATATAAATTTTACTTAATAATTATAAAAAAATAAAAGAATGACCCTTTAATCTCTATATCAATGTCAATTTAAGCAAGATTTCAATATAAGGATGTTTACTGCAACTTGAGCTGGAAAAGTGAAATTTGTAGATTTCGTTTACCGTCCCTGATTAAATATAATAAAAATGAAAAGAAACAGGTAAAAAACAAGAGAAATATATAGCAAAATAAAAATTTAAAAAAAAATGTAAACAAGTTTTGACACAAAACATGACAAAACGCACACAAATAAAACTATCAGCTGAACTCCTTCATGTACTTGTTATAGATATACTTTGGTCACAACTATATTTTATAGTATACAAAATTGTTTGGATCAATTTTTTGATTTTTATGTTATTTGTTATTTTTTTTTTTCATTTGTATACATATTTTTATATAAGGTTTTATGATAACTTCATTAGAAATAACAACACGAAATAAGGAATTAAAAATATTGAAGATTTTTTTCTTAAATTCCCGCACCAAAAATCAGTTTAAGAAGAGAGTCGTCTCTTCTATTTCATAACAAATTATTTATAGTTGCAATGCTATATTGCATACATTTTTTTACTGACTTCAGAAAAAGAAGGAGGTATACAATTCGTCTGAATGTTGCTTTTTTTAATGTTTGTGCCTGCAGAACTCAGTCTGTTTTGAACCGATTATGAAAATTTTTTATTATATTAACGTAATAAAAAAATAAATCTAAAAATTAAAAGATGTCCCTATAAGTGACGCAAACTAACCTATACGAACCTATCCTTTAAAGCGTTATAGACGAACGCTTGAAATATGGATGGAATGTCGATTACTATGAACATTATACAAACAAGTATAAACATTTAAAATTGTAAATTAAGGGTGTTCCAATAGTTAATGTAATTTGATGTTAGTGGCCAAACTTTTGAACCGTTATAGACAGGCAGCTGATACTTACAAGGCGTCTGTACTACTACATATGTCCGTTTTTCAACAAGTTTATAATTTCAATTTAGAAATTAAAGGGTGTTCCCCTGCCTATCTGTTAAGCCCTTATAGACAAGTGCTTGCAAATTGGACAAAATGTTGACTGCTATAACCGCTGTAGTAACAAGTATTCAATATTCAAAATTATCAATTAGAGGATGCCCCAATAGTTGATTTAGTTTGATATATATGGCCATAATTTTGTACAGTTTTAGACAGATGCTTGAAACTAACAAAGAGTATGTATTGCTGACTACGCTATAACAACAAATTTAAAATTTTTATTTAGAAATTAAAGGATGCTTCCAAAATTAATTTAATTTAACCTATATGGCCGCATTTTTTGCACCGTTACTTTGATAAGTATAGTAAGAACTATAAATATTTTTGATTGTAATTAAAAGGGTGTTACAATAGTTAATGTTATTTATTGCATATGACCCAACTGTTAAACCGTTATAGAGAAATGGCTAAAATTTACAAAGAACCACACGGCTGAGTCTACTACAACAGCAAGTACAAAACTTGAATTTGGAAATTAAAGGCTTTTCCTATAGTTGCTGTAATTTTATGTATATTGGCAAACTGTTGGTTGAACAATTGTAGACAGATAATTGAAATTAACAAGGAGCTGTAGAGCTTAGTCTGCCATAACGAGTATAAAGTTTGGATTATAAGGGTGTCCCAATAGTTAATATAATTTGATGTATGTGGCCATACTTTTGAATCGTTAAAAACTGATAGATGAAATCCGATTTGAAGGCGGTTTTTTGGCCAGATTATTTTTCTATATTAATAATTTTAATTATTTTTCTAAATTTTCAGTTTTCAATAAAAGAAAGAAATGAACAATAATAAATACAAAAAAGCAATTTTTTGCCACCATATCTTTCAAACTTATGGACCAGTATTTTTGAATTTCAAGAGCTGTTTGTAGTTTTGAAATTATGCCTAACAGCTTTTCTGGACCTTGGAAAAATTGAATTTCAGGAATATAACTAATTTTTTGTCATAGTACAATGTGGTCAATCATGTTCTAGTAACCACGAAAATAATAATCTTGTAATATTTCTCGAAAAAGTTTACGCACCAATTGGGTTTTCTAAACAGGTGTTTACAAAATTGTTTAAAATATTCAAAACTTTATCGCAGTTGGTGTGTTAAAAGTTTACATCCCTAATGCATGTACTTTATAAAATAAATATTGTTAAAATTACTAACGGAATGACATACTTATATATACAAACGGTAACTCAAATTAAGTTTTAAATCGCTTAATAAGATTACATTTACAACAACCCAAATCGTGAGAAACCTTTACTGATACACTAGCCGAAATAGTTTTTCGATAGGAAGGCAAGCTTGCTTGTATTTTCGTTTAATTGAGGTTTTTCTTGATTTTTTTAAAGTTTTCATTTTTTTATTTTATTTTTTTCGGCCAATTTTAATCAATTTGTGTTCAAAAATTTTGTTGTAAGTTTACGGCCAACTTTCTGTTGGTATAAATTGGCCCCCCTAGTCCCCAAAGTAACGGGGGCTTACCAAAGGATTTCTGGAGCTACCTACGGACTACCAATGAACTCCAAGGGGATAAATGGATCTCCAAGCGGCTAATGTACCCTGGAGGACTGACAGACTTTAAAAAAGACGTCCCCCTGGTGCCAATGTTAAATTGAGGTTTTTCAGCTCATAATTTTTTTTGAACATGAGTTGTCAACTTACATAGATTGTTGTTATGTTTTGTTATGTTTCATTACAGGATGAATGATCAGGAGGCAATAGAAGTCGGTGTGAGTTCAGTAGGCATTGGGTCAAATGGTGGCGGCAATGGAAATAATGGCAGTTAGCACTGAACCCCAAAGTGTTTAACATATCCAGTAAAAGTAGGAGGGCTAAAATGGCCCCAGGTAGCGCCTAATTAGTGGGTATCAAAAAAGACACAATTAGACTTTTAAGAGAGTTTTTCTTTTAACTTTAAACGTTCTAATAAAAAAAAACAAGTTTGAAAATCACGATTATTTTTTTTAAACCCCATGCATACGAGTATGTATTTCTGCAAGATGATGACTTCGTTTTAAGTACACACAGATTACTATTGGTTGGTTGCAGCACCAGTTAAGAAAGTTTACCTGAACGATTTGTGCCTTCACTAAAATCTGTTCTGTTAATTGAGCTCTGCAACCAAAATAATTCGGTATATTTCAACTGAAACCCAAATTTCTGTAGTTAAAATCACAAAAATCGATTGCGTTAATTCTGTTTAAAACGAAAAATAAATAAACTCTAATTTAATAATAACAAGTAACAGTGTTATACTCGGCTATGCCGAATCTTATATACCCTTCACCATCTATGTAAATATTGTTAAGTAAAGTAACTTCAATTAAAAAAGCAAATATTGGGGTGATAGAAAACTAAAAAATAAGAAAAAAAATTAAGGACTTCATATATATATAATTTTACATAAAAATTTTATCAGCTCTTAATGGGTTAAGAATTTTTAAAATTTTTAATATTTCCTTATAGGTCTCATCAAAAAATTTTTCTTATTTTTTAATTCTATCGACCCATATATTTGTTTTTTTTTTTTACTGGAGTTACTTCATTGTTCCAAATAATATGGAAAAATTAAAGTTAGGCGTGGTGTTTTGGCAACATGGACCGATCTTGCTGATTTCCAATAGCATCTCTTTCGACACTATGTCTAACCATTGGCATATTTAAATTTTTGTTACCTTTTCAAATCTGATTTCAACACTAATACGGACGGACAGACAGATATCGCTCAATCGACCTCGCTATGTGTAAGAAGTCAGAATATATATACATACTTTATGGGGTCGAAAACGGATACTGTAAGAATTACACACGGAATGACACACTTAGTTATACACTTTTTCTACTGTTTGTGGTGAAGGGTATAAAAAGTAATTATTTATTCCCAATGTTGTTGAAAAGTCAGTTCAAAATCACGAAAATTTTTACTTCGCAGTATATCCGAAGTGAATGGGAGGGAATAAGGAGTAAAGCAAAAAACGAGTGGCAATAGGGAAACGAAGTGGTAAGGCCCATTTAAATCATCTGTTACCTTTTTGATTTAAACATCAAATTATGTTATTTAATTCACAAAAATATTATTTTATAATGACTCTGTAATAATTTTTGAAAATAGCTTGAAGTACCATTATCATTCTCTTGTTCCAACCAAATTTAAAATAATAATAGGCACAACAAGCTTGATTCGACAAAATTCGATTGATTTAAACGATTTCATCAACTGACAATGTTGGCTCTATGAAATTTTCCGAATTAGATTCAACGCGGTCATATATTTTCGAACAATCTCTAGCAGTTGAACATGACGAAACATCAATTATATTGTAAGGTATTGAGCAATGTGTTTGAAAAGCAGTAATTGATACTGTAGGTGCAGTCTTGTGCCATGAAATCCAAAACGAACATTTTCCAAATGTCCTTTTTCAAAATTTGGACCTAAAGGGTTAATAAAAGGCAAAGCCCTTGATATTATAGGAATTGAAAAAATCTTAAGGTAAATTCGAAACATAGATGGGCTTTTTTCTAAAAGGTACAGGCTATAAATTTTTTCACAACACAGATCTAGAAGAGAAATATGGACATTTTTATACAGCTGAACCGATTTTTGTATAATTTAAAGTACAGATAGATTCGTGCCTATAAAGTGTAAAGTTTCGAAATTCGTACTAAAATTATCTGTCTCTGTGTACATTTGATCCAATAGGAGGCACTGTTTCTGTAGTTTTTGCGGTGTTGCAGTGTACCTACAGGGTGGAGAAAGGCTATAAGTTCGAAGCAACGCCGCATGTAATAAGTTGGTAACGGAATTATTTTACCAATCGTTTATTTTTATTGCTTTTGTCATAAAATTTGTAAACCAATGCTTTTCTTGTCTGCATAATTACCGTGCGTGCGAATCAGATGCAGCTCAGTAACGCACTTTCAAATAGCCCGTTATCTAATTTGTTAACTTAATAATTATGTCAATTTGTTTAAAGGGTAGTTTTAGGGATCTAATTTTTTACAACCCATTTTAAAATAGTGTTGCAGCGCATCTGGAGTTAAGTAGACGTCTTACATTTTTAAAGTTTTTACAGCTTTCGATATTCTAATTTGCTTTCTGCAGCTATTTTTCTTTTCATTTTGAATTTTTCTAGTAATGGTCCACACAAAAGTACAATAAGGGTATTTAAACCAGATAGAAGAAACGCTTTTATACATGCATTAATAACACAAATTAGCTTTCGAGTCTTCGAAAAAAGAGCTTATTTCACAAAAATGAGTTGCTCTCTAAGCGGAAGCCATACTTTAACAAAACACTTTTACTTATTGTTTTTCTTTAATTATTTTAAAATAATTAATTTAATGTTGCTTTAGTCTTTTTTATAAAAAAAAAAAACAAATATTAATAAACATAATCTTACCATTAAAAAAGCCAATTATTAAGTAAAAACAACAAAATTTCTTGGTATATATTTTTTTGATCAAAAATAATTTTTAATTGAATTTTAAAAATAATTTTCGAACGTTAAACAATTTCAAATTTGGATAAAGATTCAATCATACATTAATTAAAAAGTACAAATATTTTTAAATAAATTTTAAAAGAAATAAAATTGTATGAATACAGCTGATAAGTTTAGTCATCATTATAAAAGTCATTTAGTTTCAAAAATAATAATAATAATAATATTAATAAATTAATGCATAAAATAATACATCAAATAAAAATTTATGCCTAAAAAAGTTAAGAAGTTTTTCTGAATAATATGCATTACTTAAAAAGTTTTTATTCGAGTACTTAATTTTTTTCATTTTATTTATTTATTTATTTTTGTTTTAATTAAATCAATTTTGTTTCGTTCTTTTAGTTTACTTTATAGCAATATGAATGATATTTTATTTAAAAGTTATTAAATAATGTATTTTTTTCAACAAAAAAATTTCTTTAATACAGGACATATACTGGATAATTTAAGATAAAAAATTATTATTGTAATTAAAACTTTCTAATCGTAATAAAATAATAATATTTTTCAATAATAAAATAAACTTACAAACAAAAAACATTAATTTAATAACATATAAATACATAAAATAAAACTTGTTTAGAGTTTGATTAAAATTATTTAGTACTTTGATAAGAGGAGTATTTAGTCTGAATTTAGTCCTGCAACTGGGCTAATACAATGCTTTAAACACCATTTACAAAACGCATATAACAGCTTGGTTAAGTTTTCTTTTTTCTTTTTTACCAGGAATTTTTATCCCTCATTTAGCTTTTTAATTAAAAAAATATATTCTCGTTTATAAATAGATTTTAAGTAATAAAATAAGATATGAATTCCTTTACTGTGACCTGCCTGAATGTTTTATTGTTTTGATCAGAAAAGAACATCTTTTGTTTTATTAAATTGGGGTTTTTTTTTTTGAAAAATTACATTATAAGCTTTAAAATTCATGACTAAAATTTAAATTTTCAAAGTAATATTGAAATGAGTTCTTTTTGATTATTACACACACAGCAATTAAAAATTATTTTTTTTGTTTTGTTTTTAGAGGATCGAACCTCCAATCTACAGGTTGAGAGATTTACGATATTACCGAGTAGTCTAGCGTACGACTTTATTATTAAAAAGAATTGTATATGTTTTAGTTTCCAATTAGGTTGGTTAAATGTAAACGAACAGTCCTATGCGGATTAAAAGCAGAATCTGTAAGGATATTTTCTTTTTTAGTAAGAGAACGAAATTACAAAACTTTTTTTGTTTAAACTCTTGACAAAACGTCTTTATGATGATACAGAACAAGACGACCTCAACTTCAAGCAAAAACTTTGACAATAAAACAAGGCCCATTATTAAGGCTGAAGAAAACAAAAGTGAATGAATTTCTATAAATTGTGGCAACGTTGCTGGGAAAATGCGTTTATCAAAATAAGAAAAAATATTTCCAATATGAAATCTTGAATTAAATGAAAAAGCGTTATACTCTAGTTGAGTTTCACCACTGAAGTGTAAAAGTCGCGCTGCACATAAATGTGTGTACTAATATCAAAAAGAAGAGTAGTAGTAGTATCCAAAATTAAAAAAAAAAAAAAATAAAATTAGCTAGCTCTTTTTATTTGTGGAATTCGAAGCTTTTTTAAACTAGTTCATATGTAAACGTTTTTCGAACTTTATTAAAAGTGTGGTTAAACGGAGCATTTTTTACTACGGGTCCGCCATCTAACGTTTTTTTTCAACTAGTGCTTATTTCGTGAATGGTAACTCTCATGTTTGATTTGACAGATAATTAGTTTTATCCTTCCGCTGAACGAATATGGTTGTGTATACGCCTGAAGCCGAAGCTGCACTCGATGTTTTGCGACCTGTTTTTGCATTATTAGCCGCAGAGCTGATGTCGTTTGGCCATCTCGGAGCTGCGATCTGACACCGTTGGACTATTTTTTGTGGGGTGCCGTCAAAGATAAGTGTTACGCCGACAAGCCAGAGACAATTGACGTTTTAAAGGGCAATATTCGTGAAGCCATTGGTGAAATACAGCTGCATACAATCGATAATGTGCTTAAAAATTGGACCGATCGTGTAGGCTACTGCATGGCCAGCTTAAGCAGCCATTTGAATGAAATTATTTTTTGCATTATTAACCGGAAGGATTGTACTTTTAAATTAAAAAAAAAGAAATTTAAGAAAATATTCAGTAGTTTTGTTATATGTAGCATTTTCAAAAAAAAAAAAAGTTATTTGGCGGACCCTTTATTATGTTAATTTTAAAATTTTTTCTTTCTAATAAGACACAAAAGATATTAAAGAAAACTTTAACATTCGACCTTTAAGAATGTGCACAAAATTTTATAAAGAAAAATGAAATTTTTTAAATACATATTTTTAAAAACGAACATGCTAAAGTGTACCGCGGTTGTAATACTCTCACAAAGTTTGCCATAATCAACCACTTTCGTCAAGACTTCAAAAAACAGATGAGAAAATTAATTACGATTTAAGGGCTCCAAAATTTTTTGCAGCAATAGGTCAGAAAACGTTCGATTGCAAGTTGACACTAAAATTTTCTTATAAACTAATCGAGTCAGCTAGAGCTCGTTATAATTAGATGTTTAAACCGTTGTCCCAATAAAGATTATCCTTTAGTACAATATACACTAGAGATCTTATACCGGCAACCATATGGATGTTGTTACATAGTAGTGAAGTAACAGCATCCAGTCCTGTTTTGTAAATGCAAACTCTTGAATTATCTATTATACACAAGTATGTATATTGGAACGTCAAGTTTTTAATGAACTAGTTATTTTCTACAAAACAATTATTTGCTTTAGAAATATATTTAACGATAAACGACAAAATTGAACGCGTGCATTTAAAAATATACCCAAAAGCAACATGACTTAATGAAGGGGCATATTGCGACGTTCGACACCGATCGAAATTTTAATTTAAATGCAAATCGATATCGATCGATATCGAATATCGTAATTTGTCCCTAAGTTTGTTACACGTTACATTTTTTTTTGCATAAACAACACAATAATAATTTTGCAAGTAGATTTCTTTTCATTAAAACATATAAAAAAAATAATAAACAATTGACTGGAATTTAATTTCTATTTGCTTGCTAGGACAAAATTTTTCACAAAATGCTTGTGGTGTGGTTCTGTATTAAATAAAGATAAACTGCCATATTCATAAAAAATAAAACAACTTTGATATGTGTTTATGACAAAATTTTAATATAAATTTGTCCTAAAATACATATCAAATCTATTTTAATATTCTATGAATACGGCAGAAAGAATAGTATTATGATTAAAATTACAATATAAAGTTGTAAATAATTTATCGTTAAAAAAATCTAAAATGTTTATCAAGCACAAACAGTTTTGAAAGTAAACCTAGGCGAAATAATACAGATGGGCTCGATGGCGAAATTAATAAATTCGCCATCGCGAGTACCTTATATTATTTCGCCATAGTCCACACTACACTTTTTCGCGTCAGCTCATTGGTGCTTGCTTTTATGTATTTCAAGTTACATAAGTAACTTATAATGAATAGTGTTTTGCTTTGATCAGCTGTTGTGTAAATTTGTAGAGTCAAATAGAAATAAAATTACTAAAATGAATACATAAATTTCTGGAATTAATTGACATTTTTGTCTAACAAATTCACGCTTCTTGCAACGCTTACAAAATAGAAAGTAAACATTCTTCTTACCTTGGCGAAATCATATACCTGGTGTTGGAAGCGGCGATTTCATTTATTTCCGCCGTTTCTAGAAATGTCAAACTCCATATATAAAAAATGAGCGTAAATTTTATTATATAAAGTTTGACACCTGGTACATGATTACGCCATGCTTCTTGCATTCTACGCGTCACGGCATCCTACGCTTTTGTGCTTTCTAACTTGTATACTTGTATATACAAGTTTACTGATTCTATTTTTTTGTGACAGATGCGCCCGAAAAACACGAAAATCATGTGTGAACGTTCAGCAGAAATCTACTTGAAAAAAGCCTTAAACAATACAACACCTTAATAGAATTATACTTAATTTATTAAAATATTTTTAATACGCATTGTTATATATAACCATTGAAAATAATTTTGTATTGAAAAAATACTGTTCTTAGTGTGAAAACCCCACATATACAATTTTATTATAATTTAAAAAAACTCACTAAACTTGGGACGCAACGCTTATTGAAAATGTAATTTTTCAAATCCCCAAATTAGTTAATAACATGTATGTATGTAAATATATAATGATTTAAATTCAGCCTACTTGGTTCTCTTAATTTTCTTTTAGGTTTTGTTGTCAAATATTTTCTTGTTGCAGTGCGAATTGTAATCAAAATGTAGTGAATTATTAAATTAAATGCACAAAATAAAAATGGTCGAGTAAAATACTACAAACAAATTGTTCAAAAATAAAATAAAAGTTTTAATGACAAACGAGCTGTTTTAGGAGCAGCGATACAAAAAATTTAGAACAAGGTGCTCGAAAATATAAAATTTGAAATAGAAAATGAGACAAAATGATAAATGTTTAGAGGGGGGGATTCTGAGCAGCTAAATTGTGTAGCGGATGGTGGTTTTGTAGTTGTTGCTGTTGTTGATGATGATGTGGATGTTGTTGTTGCTGATAGACCATAGCAGCAGTATGATGTTGTATTGAAGGCTGAGCACTTGCAACTGGATGGACATGATGATGAGGATGATGGTGAAGGGGTAAATGATTATTAGTCTGCATATGATGCGGATGTTGATTATGATTATGATTAGTTGAAGTAGATTGTGTTACTGTCGGTGTCGCTGGCAAGACAGCAGTTGGGGGCAAAGGTGAAGCCATTATTGTTGAAGGTGCTGCTATATTTGCAGCAGAGGTGGTGGTCACAACTACCATGGGACTGATTGGCATTTGTACATGGTGATGCTGCTGCTGTTGCTGTTGTTGATGGTGATGATGAGAATGATGATGATGCTGCTGTAGCTGCAGCTGTTGTTGGTGATGATGGGTATGTAAATGATTTTGAGGTGTAGTTGTATGATTTGCCAATATGTGAGTGGGGGTATGCGTTGCAGGTGGTGGATGAGCTGACAGTGGGGTATTTTGTGTTTGTATTTGCATTTGTGGTGTTTGTTGCTGTTGTATTTGTGGTGTTCTTGGTGTCGCTGCTGATGGCACATTATGAATTTGTTTAGTTGGTGTATTAATTATATCATTATTAAAAGTGCTGTTTCTGTTACTGCTGCCGCTTCCGCTACCTTTGCCATTGTCATTGCCAGTTGTATTTCCATTACTACTACTGCTGTTATCATTGCTGTTGCCATTCTGCATGGCCTGTGGCACTGCGGTTGCAGCATTATTATTAGAATTATTAGCATTCACAGCAGTAGTGTTGGGGATGGTATTTGAATTTGTGGTAATTGTATTACTGGAACTATCTTTAATTGTTGTGGATGTGGAGGATGAGTTTGAGGCATTATTGGTATTATTACCTTAACATAATTTATGCCAATTATACAATATGAAAAAGATAAAAACAAAAACAAAAAAAAATAAAATAAAATAAAAAATTTAATAATAAAGTTAAAAAAAAAATCATAAACAATTTTGATAATTTTTGTTCAGTAAATAAAAATTACAAATGCAAATACTTTACAAAAACAGAAGTAATAATAAATTAAATAATTACAAAATTAAGTTTTTTTTTACAAATATTGTACAAGTATGACATTGATTTTGTTTTACAGTAATTTAAAAAAAAAATTGCCTGACAGTCTGTCCATAATTTTGTTTTGTCGTTTAAGGTTTGTCGGAGCAGTGTTTTAATTATTCTTCAGCGTATTTTATAAAAAACTTACCCGCTGTTGTATTTGCCAAGAAGCGCTTAATTTTATCTAAAATGTAAGGTAAATTATAGCCATCCTTTGTGTAACTGGAATTAAAAAAAAAATTACACATTCAAATTTATTCATAAACTTAAATAATAAAAAAAAGTTGTATGATGCTAGAAAGAATGAATTAAAAATTTTTTTTTATAAGAATTATGAAAAAAAAAGATTTGGTTACGCTGAAAGAAAAGAGATAAAAAAATGGCTAAACTAAATCGTTCACCGCAGATTGGTTATAAGTTATTGAGTACTTTGTACGATATGAAATCGAAAGTCTCTCTTACAAAAATAAAAATATTTGGAAATGCTTTTATTTTTCAATAAATTCGCTTTTCGACCCGACTCTTTTTATACCCTTCACCGCAAAAAGCGGAAAAGGGTATAACTAAGTTTGTCGATTGGGCGATGTCCGTCTGTCCGTCCGTGTTAGTGTTGAAAAATTTAAATACGCCTATTGATCAGACATAGTGTCGAAAGAGGTGCTATTGGACATCAGCAGGATCGGTCCATGTCCTTAGACGAAGCTGGCAAAACACCACGCCTACCTCTAATTTTTCTATATTATTTGGAACAATGAAGTAACTCCAATTATAAAAACAAATATACGGAGCGATATAGAATTAAAAAGTAAGAGTGCTATATTGGGCTTTGCCGAATCTTATATACCCTTCACCATCTATGTAAATCTAGTTTGGTGAAGTAACTCTAATAAAAAAAAACAAATATTGGGGTGACAGAGAATTAAAAAATAAAAAAAAATAAAATATAGTAACAGCCATACCTAAATAAAAGCGGAAAGCGGAACGTTTTCTTCCGCATAGATTTTACGCTGAAATGCCATACCTAAACAAAAGCGGCAACGGTTTGCCAAAATAATTAAAAAACAGGGTTATTAACAACATTAAGGCTTAAGTCTAGTTAACGGACCCACCTTAAAAATTAAATAAAGTTGTCCACTGGGTGTAAATGAAAATTTAAGCCATATATTACCTTTCCTATGATTCCCATGTTGTCTCATTCCCCTATAAAATACTCGATATGTTCCATATTATACATACAAACGTTGGAGGTCCGTAACTCCCAAACTAAAGGTCAGCCCTAAAATTTTCACTTAAAATTTTACACCCCGGGCACAATTTTTTTCATTTATAAACTAGATTTTTTCCAAAAATATATATCACTTCCCTAAATATTTTAAAAGGAATAACAATTCTGGTGTTTGTGTTGTGTAAATTGAAATCTTTATAAGAAAAAAACAAAATTTGTTTTGTTTTTGTTTATTTTTTATTATTTTTATTATTAAACACCTTGTCAAAATCGGATTTTCCAATTGAAAAGCATTGCCGCCGCGTTATTTCGGTATGCTCCATACAAAATGTACAGGCATAATAACTTTTGACAGCAAAAAAATGCTTTCCGCCCTTGTTTAGGTATGGGTGTAAGAGTGCTATATTCGGCTAAGCCGATTTCAATACAAACACGGACGGACCAATGGACATCGCTCAATCGACTTCGCTATACATAAGAAGTCAGAATATAAAGTATACTTTATGGAGTCGGAAATAGATATTGTAGAAATTACAAACGGAATGACAATTTAGTTATACCCTTTTTCCACTTTTTGTTTTTTCATTTTTTGAAATAAATTTTGTGATTTTTTAGATTTACGAGGGCTGCTCTATATATTTCTGGCCTAATAGTGAAAATGCGAATATTTATAATCAAAATGGTTTTATTGTTTTTCAAAGTATTCTCCAGCATGATTTTTACACTTTTGCATGCGCTCAAACCAGTTGTCGAAGCACTTTTTCCACTCCGATTGAGACACCTCTAAAACATGGTTTTTGAACACTTGACCGCGCATTTTTTTCTTGATGTGCGGAAACAAGAAGAAGTCATTAGGTGCCAAGTCAGGGCTGCACGGCGGATGACCCATTAATTCGACGTTTTGGCCGGTCAAAAACGCTCTGGTTTGAGCCGATGTGTGAGAGCTCGCATCGTCATGGTGAACAATGATTCGTCTTCTCTTGCTGGTTTTTCGAATTTCTCCGATGACTTCAGGCAAACAAATTGTAGTGCATCACTCAGAAGTGACCGTCCTACGTTGCTCAAGCGGAACAGTCGCCACATGACCAGTTTTGCCGAAGAAACAGGCGACCATTTGCTTCGAAGTGCTTCTTCCACGAACAACTTTCGTTGGATTTTGCTGGTCTTTGAAGACCCACACGGTCGATTGTTGTTTTGTTTCGGGCTCATACGCATAGATCCATGATTCGTCACCTGTGACGATCTTATAAACGTCTTTTGAAGCACCGCAATCTTATTTTTGCAACATTTCTTTGCACCATTCGACACGAGCCTTTTTTTGAGCGACTTTCAAATTGTGCGGGATCCAACGAGAAGAAACCTTTTTTACGGCCAGGTATTCATGCAGTATCGAATGTATGCTGGTGGAAGAAATGTCCAAGGGTGTCTCTATCTCTCGGTATGTCGCATGTCGATCTTGCATTATGAGTTCACGCACGGCATCAATGTTCTCTGGCACAACAGCCGTTTTTGGACGACCTTCACGGAATTCGTCTTTGAGCGAGCTGTGGCCACGATAAAATTCATTATACCAATTTTTCACAGTGCTATAGGATGGTGCTTCATCGCCATACAAAGATTTAAGTTCATCAATGCACTCTTGTCGTGATAATCCACGTCGAAAGTTGTGAAAAATGATGGCACGAAAATGTTCACGAGTTAATTCCATTTTTTCTATATTAATTTTTTTCAAGTCACTGTAAACAACACAAATAATGGTCGTACGTCAAAACGTTTTGAGTACGATTATGCTTAAAAATGACAAACTTTCCAATGGAAATGTCAGATTGTACTTGGCAGCACTCAGTGTTGCCAGGCCAGAAATATATATAGCAGCCCTCGTATGTTAAATATCGTTAGAGACGGTTGATTTTTTTTTTCGTTTTTTGTTTTATTTAAATAGTAACCGAATTTTTTGTTGCCAGATGGCTCGGTAAACATTCTAATAGGCCATATTGAGGCAGTTAACACTAAATGCCGTACAAATAAGCTGGCCCATTGCTAGAAAATCTACTCTTGTAAACTATTACTGTATTCATGTGACTTTAACAACGAAACAGTGTTATAGTATTCAGTTATGAAAAGCCAAAGTCTTGTAGATTATAAATCCTCTGGTATATTAAAAATTTGAATATTTACGATTAAATGATTGTGGTTTCATTTAAATGAGAAGAAGAGATACTGTTTGTTCATTTACGGTGATAAGTTTTATTAAAAAAAAAAACTGGTTTTTAAAAAATATATTTTCATTTTTTATGGCTCCGCCAAATAACTTTTTTTTGAAAATGATAAAAAAAACGCATTGGATGGTCAGTTGGCCTCACCTTCAACCTTGGTAGGACTTTGCATGGCGTCATACTAAGGTCTTTATGCAAAATTCATATCAATGATGTCTCCGAAATGTTGAATTGTTAAGAAAGACAGTGAATTAATGTTGATGGCGCTTCACGCACACTTTCTGCCACAGCAGTAATATTTTTGGGTGTACACACTGTTCTTGGCTTTTCACGTTTTGGTTTATCGATGAGGATGCCAGTTTCTTTCACTTTTTCACAAGATAACGAACATACGGAGCTGAGGGTGCTTCTCTTCTTCCGAAATCCGTACGCAATTTTCGCCCACATTCTGCAACATTACCATGATTTTCAAAGTAATGTCGCAATATTTCCCAGCGTTGTTTAAGCGTTCAGCGGAAGGATAAAACTAATTATCTGTCAAATCATACATGAGCTAAGTGTTACCATTCACGAAATAACCACTAGTTAAAAAAATAAACGTTAGATGGCGGACCCTGCAGAAGTTACATACATGTTCAAATTCTTATTTCTAAATTATTATTTTTTTTAGACAAAAGGTCTAATTCTAGAGATTAACTAGTTTGGTTAGCAATAACGAGTTTTGAATAGTTCTGCAATAATTTAAAAATTTTCATTTCGCGCAATTATGCGTGAGTTAACGTATTCAAAACAAACAAAACATTCTTATTTTATTTTGTAAACAAAAATCTTAAACACAAAAATAAAATTTGTTTTTAAACATTGAAAAAAATTCAAAACATAACCCTTAAATTTTAAGTAAATAATAAAACTAGTTGCATCTAAATTACTATTTCTACTTACAACAAATGAAAAAACTAAATACTTTTTAAAAACAAAATTTCGTAATACTTACATTTCGGTACGTTTAGTGCAAAATAAATTTTTAAAGTTACTATAAACGCAAAATAGAGTGAATGTTGGTAAACCTTGTCCAAGATAACGTGCAAATTTAATTTGATCAGGTTTATTTAGGCCACTTTGATTGAGTGATAGAAACGGTCGATGATCTTTAATATCATATTCCTAGAAAGAAATTAATAAAAAAAAAAAGACTTTAAATATGTAACTCATCAAACCAGTTTAGTTTTCTTTTAGTAAATAAATTTCTAGTGAAACTAATAAAAAAAACTTTGTAAGTTAATTTGCTGTCTTATAAAAAACAGTTTTAGGTCATAAAAGAATTAAAAATTGTTTAAAGTTAAACACAATAAAATATAATTTTTTAAGATTCATAAAAATTTGTAGATAAAGAAAATTTTTCAAATTTCTAAGTTTATATCATCAAATGCAACAATAATCGCAATGTCAAGAAAAGTGTTTGTATTAAACAACATAAAAAACAGCAACACGCAAACAAAATTATCCTTAGTTAACCAAATTTACATAAGCAAGAAAATAAAGGAATAAAAATGTTACAAAAAAAAAAAAAGGAAAATAATATCCTTGTGATTGAAAAGTGTTAAAAATCATTCAAGAATGTGAAATTTCACACATTCAAACCACAAAAAAGTAAATAGAATGAAAAAAGAGAGAACAAAATAAACCAACAACAAAATTACACAACCTGTATTCTGGCAAAGCACAAGCTAAGCAAACCAACACAAAACACACACCAAATATATGCTGAAACAAATAAGGAAGAGCATAATAACAAGGAACCAAAAAGGATTCAACAACACAAATAAACTGAATTAAACACAGTCAACTTACTTAATATAGTAAGACAAGACTTATTGAATAAGTCGGTTAGAGTTTTTATGGTAAAAACAAAAAACATAAAAACGTCAGAGATGGAAATTGTAGTTTAAATAAAAGTACTGAAATGGAAAGTGCAGTTTAAATATGTTCTCAACACCAAATATTGGATTTGGTGGTGCGTGAAATTTGTTTAACAAAAATAATATTGTGATGCTTACAGCACGCACTAACTAAGATAAGAGGACACGAATAATGCTGGTGACAGATGTAACGATCCTTGATATACTGTATATCTAAAACATTAACATTTTGGATTAAGATCAAATCTATTTTCTTTCTAAAAAAAAATTTTTTAACAAAGAAAACTTATTTACATATAAATGTATGCTATCGTTTTCATAAAATAAGAAAAGAAAAAAATAGTTGATAATTATTCAAAATACATTTAATTCATAAATTGTTTTGAAAAAAATGACTTCAATTTTATATAAAAAGAAAAAGAATTGTGTCAGACTTCCCATCTTTGAATTGGAACAAATACAAATGTTAACATAATGTTTGACAATGTTAAAAATCAATAGAGCAAAAACACACACAACTCACAAAAATCAAACAAGAGCCAGTGTTGTCAGATTAAGGCATTTATCCCCGAATCGGGGATTTTATTTTGAAAATGGGGATTGAGGAATTCTTTGAAGATATATTTTACGCTTTGTGGATTTAAAGAGTTTTGGGGATTTAATAAAAATTATGTTTTTGGTTATTGTAATTTTACTATTATTAAATAAATTTTACTTTGCTACGTACAATTTTCAACTTATAGTTGAAATAATTGAGTTAAAACTAATTTTAACAGCTTTTAAATTAAAAACTAAAATTATCTATGAAATTTTTCGAAAATATTTCTTAGACTTTCTTAAGCACCAAATAACGTTTTTAAAAATTTTGTAATAAATTATAATTTTTTAATAAATGAAATATTTCGAAATTTAAGTATTAAAAAATTCGATTAGTTTTGTTACAAAAAAATCTTAAACAAGCAAGCATATGTACGGTACCATAATCTTTGAGTGCATTTCCTTTTGTTGTAATAATCAAAAATAATCTTTTGAATTAATTATCCGTTGCAAATGCCCCACAATTCTTAATTTTACAAACAGCGAAAATTCTGAGCAATATGTAAAGTAATAAATAATGATTTTTGTTCCAGCCAATGGCCTTTGCAGCCAGTGCTAACCTTCAGGGTTAAATATTATTAATTTTATATTTATATAATCTTAATATTTAGTAAATAAATAAATAAATAATGATTTTTATTTATTTTCTGATTCAAACTTTTGTGAATTATGAAAGGAATGTCTTTCAGATAGTTTTAAGAACTATTTCACGTTTACAAATGAAGTGTTTTAAAAATAACTAGCGGAACCGGCGAACTTCGCCTCGCCCCAATATTAAGCCTTTAGACAAACCTTAGAGTAATAATACAACACAATTATCAATTATCATCAAATATTGTGATAAGAAAGAGTCCCGATAAATAAAATTTCATAAAAAAGACTTTTCTAATTTTGCGCATTTTTCGCAATTTTCCATGATTTACACTAAGAACTTTCTATTTTCTGATTTGCAAAGCCATTAAGGAATAATTTCACGCAAAATTTCATACAAAAACTCGATTTTTCCAATTTTCCGACTTTTCCGGAGGGATTTTCCAAAAGTTTCTTCCGTAAAGACCTTCTCCTCGAAAATACGAATAACTGCCAAAATTTTTTACAGAAATCGGCTTAGCCGTTCCAATATTATGAATTACTATACATTTTTTACACCATTTTTGTATATCTAGATTTCGTGCGACTTTAATAATGCGGCATTGCAAAAAGAAAACGAGAAAGCGGCGGACCATCGAAATACTTCAAGGCAACTGAAAGCGATCTATGAGAGACAGCTGCAGAGTTGTTGTATATTATGCAAATAAGAAAATATTAGTCCAAATAACTGTTCACACATAGACGCAGACTAAATCAAATTGAAGATTTTTTTGGGAAACCTCATCGACATCCATCAAATTGAAGACTGGACGGACAATAATCTCGGGGCGACAGAAGAAAATTTAATTTATTTGGCACCACGCAAAAAAGTATCTCTGACGGCTACTAAACTAGAGGTTTTTGCGCAGTTGTCAGTTTATTTTTCTGCTTGATGCATTTCCTTCTAAAATGTATCTGATCATAGCGATGAAAAAGGTTAAATGACAAAAATGTATGGAACTACGAAGGCAAGCAAATGTTGTAAAATTCTAAAATACCACATTCTAACACATCTTCGAGAATAAATTTTAAAAGACTGCGTTTCGAACAAGATACAAAAGCTTGTGCTTCACATTCTGCAAAATATATAAAAACAAGTAAGAATGCTATATTTGGCTTTGCCGAATCTTATATACCCTTCCCCATCTATTTAAATCTAGTTTGCTGAAGTAACTCCAATCAAAAAAGCAAATATTGAGGTGATAGATAATTAAAAAATAAACTAAATTTTGGTACTGCATATATAAGATTTAACATAAAAATGGCATCTTAATTAGCTAAGCATTTTTAAAAATTTTTAGTATTTCCTTAAAAATCTCTTATGGAGACCCATATTGATATTTTAAAAAAATTGAAGATTTTAGAGCCCCGTAGTTCGGAAAATATGGGCGAGCGCCATTTTTTTACTTGGTGTTTTTTCTTATTTTTTAAGTCTCTATCGCCCCCTATATGTATATATATATATATATATATATATATATATTGTTCTAAATGACATGATAAATGGGGTTTTGCCTGCTGCCTCGAAGTACATGGACCGATCGATCATGCTGATTTCCAATAACACCTCTTGCAACACTATATCTGATCGATTGATATATTTATTTATACCCTTTACAGATATACCCCTTTTGTGTTGAAGTGTATAACGATAATGAGCGATTAACATATGAATATAAAAAGATGTAAGATTTAGTGTCTTAAGACAATAATAAATTATGTGTGGATAAAATTCAGTCATTAGCCAAGAAATCCAGTTAAAAGTAAAGTTTTCTAACGTTCCCTTTTTTATGTTAACTACTGTACGTAGTGCAGTGTGCGTATTAAATGTCATTATTAAGTATTGGTTGATTATGAACAATTTGTTTTAAAGGCCGTGTCAGATAAAACTTTGTCGCTTTGCGTGACGTTTCAAACTTTGAAAAAAAAGCGTAAAACGCAAGAGGTATGTCACAATAAAAACTTTAACAGCGCCTAATTATTGTTTGTTTTTATAAGTTTTTCTTCCATAATTTTCTAAAAAAAAAATAATAAAGGAAGAATATTTAATAAAAAAATAAATTTTAAAATACTTAACTCTTTTACGTTCGATTTTGCCAAAAATAATATACAAATGTATAGCAGCTAATTGTCAAAGCGCGCAAAAAGATGAGTGTTGACCAACTTTGTGCTTTGCTTTGCGTTAAAAGTGCTTTATGTGTCATATTTCATATAAGTTCATGCATTTTATCTTAGATGTCAAAGCGAATTTGCAACGCAACGCAAAGCAAAAGTTTTATCTGACACGGCCTTAAGGCCTTTAGCTCAAAGAATCATGATATTAAACACAAACACTGTTAGGTTTGTAATAATATAAAAGTGGATGCAAACATTAATCTTAAAATATCAAGGATAAAGAACACAACTGTATGTCAACTTATTCATATTCACGTATGTACACACACACATTCTTAGGAATATGCAGTAGGCTTAAACGTGTGTTTAGACTACATGTATAAGTCATATGGAATGTCAGCTTTTCAACATACCTCATGAAATAAAACATGTGTAACTTTCCTAAACAGAAAAACTAATACATGTAGTTTTTTGTTTAGAGTACGTTCTTTTTTTAATGTGTATGGAAACTAGGGATGAGCGATCCCGTGATTTTTGAGGAACATCGTTACCAGTGAACGTGATTTTCAAATCATCGTTCTTTTAAATAGTTACCGTGATCACCGTTTGAAGTTCTTTTTTATTTAAACATTTCTCTTTCACAAAGTAAAATTAAATTTAAGTTTGTTTGTGTGCAAATATAAAAGAACGTTCTTACTCGGAACTGTTATTTGATCAACTCAGTCACTGTAGTGACCAGTGATTTTTTAATCACAGTGATTTAATCAGAGGTACTAAAATATCGGCTATTTCTAATGGCAACAGATGTTTGCAGTGATGGTAACTTTTACTTTTATTCAAAATATTTTAATAATAAAATTTAGATTTCTAAAAATAATAATATATTTTTAGAATTTGTGTATGAAATATATGTATCATGTATCTTAGGCTAAAATGTGATTTTTGGGCATTTCCATGAACAAGTCAACGACGAGAGAAAAATAAAAACTTTTGATCCTTTTTTTAACATGATGATAATTCGCGTTAAGAAATATTGAATAGTTGTTTTCAGTATTTAAATTTTCTTTTCTACAACAGAAGGTTATGTCACATGTACGTAACATTTGCAAAAGTGAACATAATATCTATAAATCGTATGTTAAACACTGATTTTGACCTACACACGAAATTACATATGCAATTGGACTTGTACACGTAGTGTAAACACACCTTAAGTTATTATTATATTTCCATACTTATGTATTGTATGTGTGTCTATTCGCAAACATCTACAAACTTATGGTTTGATATAATTCTGGACATTTATTATTCCACAAACCAATTCAATCAAGCTATTCTCGTTTTCGGCTTTAAATGTATTATTGTAATCAACCCACCCAAAACTTTTTAGAACACATAGCATGATGCGCGTGCGGATACTATTTCAAGCATTTTCAAGCTAACTGATATACACACATACATATGTACATATTCATTTACTCACTCAATTACATACTTAACAAAACCAAAATATTACACATTGTAATTTTATTTTATATAAAATGTTCACAACAAATAGACTCATTATCCTTTTGTTTAGTCAAATGTTTCTTGTCTTGTACTCGCAACATGCATATGTATGAATGTGTTTTTTAACGTCGCGGGGTAATGTGCTATAAGTATTTTATGTATATTTAAGTTACATTTGTTTTATACCTACAAACACGTAAATGTGTAAATGAGTCTGCGTTTGTTTTATCCGTTAAAGAAGTTTGTATCAAGGGTGATAAGTTCAGAACACAAACAATATTACCTATTATACTAGAATCCAAAAAGGGATATTACATAAAAACTTTTATTTGAAAATTTTATATTTTCTTATGTGTTTCATAAATTAATACACACACACATGCATATATACATACATATATAAGTTGGCTTTCACCAACTGAAATTTGATTTAGTTGTTCTTAAATTAAAAATTATACACAAAACAACAATAAATATATTTACCACAGCTACTTTATGTTGTATTGCGAAAAAAATATATATAAAAAATTTGAAAATGTTTTCAATAAAGAGAGGTCGCCATCCAGAGAGTGTGCTTTAAATTAGAAGGTATTAGTGATTTTGCATCGAAAATAATTTCTACGTTCCAATTATAATTATTTGTAAGATTAAACAATCACAAAAACATTTGATATACTAATTGATTGATTGCATTCTGAATGCATATTTTTATGACTATTAAAGATAAAAAATTAATACGAGGGCTGCTATATATATTTCTGGCCTGGCAACACTGAGTGCTGCCAAGTGCAATCTGATATTTCCATTGGAAAGTTTGTCATTTTTAAGCATAATCGTACTCAAAACGTTTTGACGTACGACCATTATTTTTGTTGTTTACAGTGACTTGAAATAATTAATATAGAAAAAAATGGAATTAACTCGTGAACATTTTCGTGCCATCATTTTTCACAACTTTCGACGTGGATTATCACGACAAGAGTGCATTGATGAACATAAATCTTTGTATGGCGATGAAGCACTGTGAAAAATTGGTATAATGAATTTAATCGTGGCCGAAGCTCGCTCAAAAACGAATTCCGTGAAGGTCGTCCAAAAACGGCTGTTGTGCCAGAGAACATTGATGCCGTGCGTGAACTCATAATGCAAGATCAACATGCGACATACCGAGAGATAGAGACATCCTTGGACATTTCTTACACCAGCATACATTTGATACTGCATGAACATCTGGCCGTAAAAAAGGTTTGTTCTCGTTGGATCCCGCAAAATTTGAAAGTCGCTCAAAAAAAGGCTCGTGTCGATTGATGCAAAGAAATGTTGCAAAAATACGATTGCGGTGCTTCAAAAGACGTTTATAAGATCGTCACAGGTGACAAATCATGGATCTATGCGTATGAGCCCGAAATGAAACAACAATCGACCGTGTGGGTCTTCAAAGACGAGCAAAATCCCACGAAAGTTGTTCGTGGAAGAAGCACTTCGAAGCAAATGGTCGCCTGTTTCTTCGGCAAAACTGGTCATGTGGCGACTGTTCCGCTTGAGCAACGTAGGACGGTCACTTCTGAGTGGTACACTACAATTTGTTTGCCTGAAGTTATCGGAGAAATTCGAAAAAGCAACCAGAGAAGACGAATCATTGTTCACCATGACAATGCGAGCTCTCACACATCGGCTCAAACCAGAGCGTTTTTTACCGGCCAAAACGTCGAATTAATGGGTCATCCGCCGTACAGCAGGGGTGGGCAACCTGTGGCGCACGTGCACATAAACTGCATTTATTTATTTATTTAAAATTTATATGGGCCCGGCCCTAAAGCAATGACAGGCAACAAAACAAAACTAAGAAAAAAATAACATTCTTTTGTATTGTATTCGTAAGAAGAAAAAGTTACGTTAAAAATAGTTTTGAAAAACAAAAATATATTAATATTTTATTTGCTTTGCATCAAGACTTTGAAGAAAGATGTGACCAAAATTTTTAAAATGTAAACAATCAATAAATTGAAAAATTTAAAATTTATTCTTGTTTTTCAATTACTTTTTACATTTTCTTAAAAAATAAAATAAATAAATTAAAATAGATTTTAATTTCATGCGGATTCGTTGAACGTTTTTTTTTTTTTTTTTTTTGTCAAAACTCCATATAAAAAACAACCGCATCCGCAACTGTAAGGTTATTTCTACTCTTAATTGAACTGCGAGAAAGAATCTTAAAATAAAATTAATTTATTGAATTATAAAAAATTAAATTTTATAAAAACTTAGATGCTCACATATTTCCGAAATAATTAATAAATAAAAAAAAAATATTTCACTGTTTTGGAGCACATACAAATGCGAACAATTTTTTTTTCTAAAATGTCTGTTTTAAAATCAAAATATAGATAGATCGCGAATTACAGACGAAAATTTAGAAAGTAGCTTAGTAGTTGCTTCTTCTAAAATTGAACTAGACATAAGTACTTAATTCATAAATACGCAGCGGCAAGTGTCTCATTATTATAATTATGCTACTTATTAATTTTTAGTAATGTTATAGTGCAGTAATAAAAATTATTATAAATATATTTTCGTTCGACTTCTTAAAATTGCGCTCAGCGTTTTATGAAAACAAAATTTTTATTTACCTACAAAAGCCTGCTTAAGTTTGGTTTTCAATTTTGGCCCGAATTATAAAAACGTTGCCCATCCCTGGTGTACGTGAACTCGCGTGGGTTTGTTTGAAGATTATGGGTTATAACTTGTAAAACTCATTATTGTGTTCAAATGCAAAACTTGTTTCGCACATTCTTTGTACTTTTAAATTGCGTTACATAAATATACACACACCCCAACTTTTATAATTTTCTTTAACACTCAAAAGGCAACAGCGGTTTAATAAAGGAACAAAATCTAAAAATATCATATATGTGAAAGTTTGTTTGTTTGTTGCTTAAACGCGCTTGAATGGTTATAAACCCTTTGTGATAAGATCACAGAGATATCTTAAAAAAAAAACTATTGAGCAATAATCACAGCATACTTCAAGGCGTTGCAAATACAACTACCTGTAAAGAATAAAATCACAATGAACAGAACTTGGTCCTGATCGAAAATTTAGTCAAGAAAACTTTACACTAAATTAATTCTTATCTCTTCTTTTATTGCTTTGAACGCATCACTTACAAGGAATTTACGGCTCGGATCATACTGAATACGATATGTGCAAATTGCATCAAAAAGTTTTTATCAGATTGCTGACATGCTTCAATTCTTAATAGGTTTTTCGCTTTCCAGTTCTGTCCGGAATTTTGCTGTGCCTTTCGAAAATGCCATTACAGTTAACACCAGATGGCCTAAAAATCCCGCTAAACCATTTCACGTACTTTGTGATCACACGGACTTCCGCTTCAAATACCTTCAGGAAATTAAAGACAGTTTGATTCTCGGTCTTTTTATAAAATGTATTAGCTCTTTATGACCCATACATACATTCGATCTGTCTATATTGCGTCTAGTTCACAAAGGAATTTGTACCAATTGTTTGTTCAATCTGGAGCGCTTATCAGACATTAGTATTTTACTTTAAGATCGAACCCAAGGATAGCATGAAATGTGGTTGGATTGTTCCACCGTCTATATAAAGCCGAATTTATCCAATCTTCAATCACTTGTGTGCGCCTAATCAAACAGAGTCTATAAAATGTTTGATTTTTAGTTTTATCTATAACGAACTATTCATCTTTGTCGGTCATAACCAGACTTTACTGTATTTGTGCTTCCAAATTGCTAAATAAATGTTAAGTTCTTTTTTAGTTGATGCCTGCGCGCGAGTAACTGAGTGAGAGAATAATAATAGTTATCGTGTATTTGTATTTGAACTTGCGTTTGTTCTTGTTGCTTTTATTGTTGTGAGTGCCAAAATGCATGTTATTGTCGTGGTGTGTAATTTTTTGTTATTACTTATGTGAACAAAGTAGTTTTAATGGACACAAGTCAAGTGCTGATTTGGAATTTAGTAGCTATGATTTTCACCATTGCTGTTAAAATGTTTTACAACGGTTTCACAAACACATGTACACAAACAAATATTGATACAAAGTTGTTCGTGTCGTGAAATTAAATGGTTAATATTGGTTTATTAAAAGTGTTAGTAGTTATAATTAGTCGTATGAAAATAAGTGTTTTTATGCGTCCGTGTACTAAAAATAGTGTTAAAAGTGCACATCAATACGTGCGGTTAACGACATATAAATGGAAAATTTATTTTCTTACTTTATTATTTTTATACCCTTCATAATCCCGTTGTTAATTCTTACAACCTTTCATTTCGACTGCGTAAATTATATAAATTCTGGATAGTTATTGGAAGGAAATCAAGTTAACTTCCGGCGATAGACACAAAAGCAGATCTGGGAGATGTCAATTACATTTTGTAATTATTTACCCAAACACACACAATTATTTAATGCCATGTTATTTTAATTGAATTTTTCAATTACATGTAATGTTTGTAAATAATGTGATGTGATGCGAGTAAGTCCCCTTTCACACACATCAGGTTTGACTCGTCAAGTTTAGTTTTTGGAAGAAAGAGGAGAAGAGAATAGAAAGAGGTACAAAACTGACCGTACCATCAAGTTTAAGAAAATTTTATACTTGAAGTTGGCTGCAGAATTGAAGTTGCAGAAGTTGAAAGTAAAAAAAACGAAACTTGATAAAACAAACTTGACGGTGTGTGTGAACACAAATGCAGGTTCAAAAGAAAATTAATCAAAAACTGATCAAGTAAACCTGACGTGCGTGGAAGAGGACTAACAAAATATGGCAACCACAAAATTAAGTCATTATATGACAAATACTTTTTAAGCTAATGTCTAATTTTTTGCAGGAATCCTATTTAAATAAATAAATTAGGCGTTATAAAACATATAGATATTTATATGCATAACATACTAAAAAAGTTCCACTTTAAAAAAAATTTGTATTTGCTTTAAATAAAACTATTTTTCAAAATTTTCATCTATTAAGCTTTGGTGCTGAAAATTTTAAGAGAGTATTTGGTCGTAGAAAAGATTTCAGTATTGTAGAATAGTTCTTAAGGCACTTAAGAGTTGAATTCAGATAACGCAAAGGTTAAGTTCAAATTAATTTTATACAACTTTCTTCTTCACAATCGGGTATATTTATGACTATGAAATATAAAATAAAAAAACATATATATATATATAAACCACCTCAAAGTTTATAGTTTTTCGTAAGCGATGAATACTAACATCCCTACCATAATCGAAGGTGGAAGCAGTTTTTGAATGGCTTGTTAGAACAATAAAGTTAGGTGTAACTAATTTTGCAGTACTCAATAAAAACACTTTCCATATGTTTTTTATTCTTATTTGATATAAAAATATTCGCTTAAAACCATTTTAATTTCACGTTTTGATGAGACATTGAAGCAGCAATTGCATAATAACCTTCTTCAGTTCAATTACAAGTAATGATTACTGCCTAATTATAATTACTTTTAATTTTTAATTGAATATTTCCAATCACAATTGCATATAATGTGTAATTGAAAATGTTGATTTACAAACTACTAGTAATTTTAATGGAAATTACATATAATTGTAATTGACTTTGGTCCCTGGTTTCAATTACAATAACCTGTAATTTGTTGTTAATGAAATGTAGCTGAAACCCCAGGTCTGGACAAAAGACGTTGAGCGCCTCTTTTACACTGAAACTTAGTCGATTAATTTCGCTTTAAATTTGTTGTTTAATTTTAAAAAAATTACATAATAAAATAGTGATATCCAAAAATAAAAATGTATGTAGTTCTATTAGTGAAAAACTTAAGAATTTAAAAATTTTTATATAAAATTGAGCTAAGCTATCAAGCATGTCTCAAATCCCGATCGGAATGGTTTTAATTCCGTATTACCAATCGGAATTGTAAATACAGAATTCAAACCATTCCGATCGGAATTTGTGACATACCTGATAAAAATAAATTTCAAACTTTCTATGCTTTTTTAGTTACATACATTTTTAAAAAACAAAATGGAGTATAAAATAAAAATAAGAAAATAAAAAAACGGGATATCAAAATATAAAAATGAAAGTACAAAATGGTATGGAGGAATATTTTTAGAAAGGATATTTATCAAAAAAGTACCAAAATAAGTTCTGTAGAAATTTAGACATGGCCCACTACTGAGTTACAAAATTTTCAAGCTTTGTTAATAAAATCTTTGAAATGCCTTCTTAACCTATATATTCTCTTTTTTCTTTACTTTAATCTTTGATAATATACGAGACATTGAAAATTATCAAGATGTTCTCGTCGCTGCTTTAATGACGGCTAAACAAAAGAGCATAAAAATGTGTGTGAAAAACCATAGTTGCGATATGCTCACAAAACTATATTATGATCTCTGTAATAATGTATGGTTACGGCGAACAAATTATATTTGCTTTCAACAATACTTCAGTCACGATAAATCATTTTTTGGTAACATTTAATTATTAAATGTTTACTTTGCGCAAAAAATGTAACATGGATGGTTTTAACAAAAAAAAAACTTTAACCACAACCATAGTTTCATAGATTATTAAAAATTATATTATAAATTAATGAAAATTGACTTATTTTTCGGGCTTTGGGTTCATTTTTAATGCAATTTCTAAAAATATTTTGAAAGAAAAATTATTTACAAATGTATGCGAAAGTTTTCCGAAGAAAACAAAAAAAATTAGACGCTAGCAGAATGAAATACACCATTTTCAGGACCGCCACATCCTTCATCAGCATTCTTCGCATCTATCTACATTATGTTATGTGCGTCGTAAACATCTATTTAACCAACTAGTCTTAATGTTAGTTTGGTGAGACGAAATCTCACTCATTTCTTTGTCGTTCTCTTTGTAACTTATCTTGTACATCTGTTGTTGCTTTCGTTATGTTATAGTCATAGGCTGTTAAAGCTAGGAAACGAGAAAAATCGGAACAAGGAGAAAAGAAGAGAAGAACTAATCCTACCTCTGAATAATGCAAGTTTTTTTTTAATTTTCAAGTTATTTTATTTAGCAATCACAACTTTTAATGTCAAAGAATGTTAAAAAACTTTAAGTTGAACTCAAGAGATTCTAAAATGCTATTTTTGCCTCGCCCTTTTTTGTGAGCGGTGAAATAAAATATTTTTTGAAAATGGAATGTAATTTAAAAACTACCCTTAGTCCGTTCTCGGATCTCAAGGTATCTACCAGCGACTTTGGCGTGAAAAAGTAACAGACAGACAGAGTTACTTTCACATTAATAATATTACTTACAGACAGAGCTACTTTCACATTAATAATATTAGTGTGGATATGGATTGTAACGGTAAATTTTTTTAAAAATTGTTACGATTAATTTATTTAAAAGAACTTCTTCTTTGCACTAAGATTATAATGAGGGCCATGGTCCCTCTTCGTCTTTTTCTTTAAAGACCTCTTCCGAATCCGAATTCTCTTAAGCGTTAAGTATAGGTGAAAGCATAGGGGAAAGGTAATCACTTTTTTTGGAGTGGCTCTATTACTAGTAAACAGTAGGTTAGGCGCAAAAACGCGCAACGTTTGTTTTTCGTATAAAAGTAGATTTTATAGTGATATTTAATACTTTTAGGATCGCGATGGAGATCATTTTTAAAAACCTTTTCACTTTTTTTTTTACAAAAAATCCTTTTTTTAACTTCGAAGGAAATTATTTATCATAAAAATTTTAAACAAAAATTTTCTAAAACTTGGTATAAGTAGCTGCAAATATAGCCTTTCACAGAAAAAAAATCAATACAAAATCTTTATTTTTCGTTAAGCCACAAGAAAATATATTGCAATCCTCTCAAAATCGTATAAAGTTAATAAAAACGAAAATTTATTATTCGGAATCTTTTAAAATTTAATTAATTTACTTTATTCGTGCTTGATTCCTTCAAATATAAATATTTCATGATATTCTCATGAAATATTTATTATTTTAAACTAAACTACAAAATGAAATGTATTACTGCGGGGAAAGCGGATATACTTTCCTTATATATATCTTATATCAAAAGCCAAATTGATTAAATGAGAACTCCATTGAATCAATAAGACAGAGTTGTTATTTTCTTATGGATTCAATGGAGTTCTCATTTAATCAATTTGGCTTTTGATATAAGACTTTCTGTTTTTCTATACAAAATTTGGGTAAAATCCACTGATGAGCTATTTGAGCAGTAGTGAAATGGCCATATAGATATGCTTTCCCCGCAGTAATACATTTCATTTTGTAGTTTAGTTTAAAATAATAAATATTTCATGAGAATATCATGAAATATTTATATTTGAAGGAATCAAGCACGAATAAAGTAAATTAAGTTAATAAAAACGTATGAGAATTATCCAACTTTCCTGACTTTAATAGTGTCTCAAAAAGACAAATCTTAAGCAAAAGCCTTGAAAATTCACTGTACAGTGCAGAATTTTATAATCTATCCAACTGTCCATACATTTATAAAAATAATTTTTGACCTAATGTCCGGATAGATAGGCAAAATACCCCTCTGTGCAGCGTAAGACAATACCGTAAAATAGGGCTAATAGAAACACAACTTCATATTCACAAAATAACTTCCATCCTAGTTTTGCTGGGGAAATAGGGTTAACAATAATTATTTAAGGTTGACCGATAGGTAAAAATTGTTTTGTTTGCTTGGCTGCGGTATCTAACATCTCTATGGTGAAGGTACATATATAAAATACAGCTCGGCTGAATGTAATACTCTCAGCTGTGTTTTGAATTTATATATAGTAAGTTTGTCTGTCTGCAGTTTAATACTAAAATCTAAGGTTTCGTTTTTTACATTTTAGTTCGTCTAATTCACCCACAGACAACGTGTAAAATTATGGGGAAAATTTATAGCATGATATTTGTTAAAAAAAACTTATTAAACTGGAGGTATTTATTTTCACACAAGCACACACGCACACATATATGCGTGATTGGTGTTGGTGTGTATTTTGTTTTGTTAAGTCTTTATTGTGTTTTTATTCAAAAATATTTTGAAGTTTAAAACGATTTTACCTTTTTGGCAAATAAACTCGATACGGAAATGAACAACCCCTTTTTTGTATCTCTAATAATTTATTACTTTAATTCCTTCTCATTATCTATCTATTCACACATGCATACGTATGTACGTACATTAATACAAATCTAGGCCCGCATGCATTGTGTTCATTCATTTATACAAACTTCAACATTTTTTCATATCCTTCCCTGTGTCGCGTTATCACCAGTGGTACATAGATACGAATACCTAAACACCAAGCAACTACACATACATTTTTACATTCATACACACGAAAATTGGGCGCATATAGACACGCACATATATATGTATGTATATACTTTTCAGCAATTTATTTTATTCAGACATAAATCGAGATGTTGTTTTAATTTTAACGTTAGCGTTATAAAATTCAAAAACATTAATTTTGACAAACCTTAATTTTTTGTTAAAATTTTATCCTTTACGCTGTTTAAATTCAACAAATTATTTAAACAACCGTCACGTTTGTTGGGTTTTTTATTTAAAACAAAATTCAATCCTTTATTCGTATTTCATCATCCTCGTGGTCTTCTTTTTAAATTCTTCCATCCACAAGTTTAACCCCGTTACATCATTTAAATTTTTCGTCTATAAAATCGTTCATCTATTCCCAAAAGCATCAAAGGGAGCAAAGCTACATTTTAATGCATCTGTGTGTGTGTGTGTGTCGAATTTTAAAGCTTGGCCATTACTTTTAAATATAAATGGTTACGTTATTTTGTATGTAAGGTAAATAAATACATATTTACACGAAAAACATTCGCAAAATTTTCTTGTACATACTTGTGTATTGACTGTTTGTTAATATGTTCGTTTGTATGCGTATAATAGGGAATACGTACTTACATATGTATATATTGGAGCATTATTATAATAAACAGTATTTGGACCAAATACAAGAACAGGTGTATTGTTTAAAAAAAAATTTACTCACATGTAGCTTAGATGGGCCATTAATTATTAATTTTAACTTTATGTTTTTATTTTTAGTTGTTGAAACATAAAAGGTGTTTTTATATTATGGTTAAAAAGATAATGTGATATACGTCAAAACTGATTCGTTTATAGGTACACGCAAAGAAGCAACATGGTTGTGATATGTTCTCAATAACCATATTATGTTCTCCGTAACAATGTATGGTTGCGGCGAACAAATTATAATTGTTTTCAACAATACTTTAGTCACGATAAATATAATTGTGTTAATTATTAAAAAAATGTAACCACAACCACTTTAATCATAATAAGATATATTTGGTGCTAGGACTTGACAGAATGCTTTTCTATTAGTTTTGTGATTTATTTGTTAGCTAGGTTCATGTGAAAACGCTTAAAGTCGAAATTGACATAACAATATGATATAGAGACCTTGCTTACAACCATATCCTAAAACTATAATGTCTTTTTATACTTGTAATATAAAAAAAATTTACAGCAGTAATCATTTAAACAATAAAAACACAAATCACAATTAATACTTATATTAAAAAAATTAAAACTTTATTTAATGTAAATATTAATTTTGATAAGTGTTTTTATTGTTAACTTAATTATTGATATAGAAAATTTTTGTTTTTTTAATAATCCCTGAAGGTGGCTGAAACATCGTATTAATAAATTAAAAATACTAAAAAACATGTGAGTGCTATATTCGTCTATCCTGAATCTTATATACCCTTCACATCTAAGTAAATATAGTTTAGTGAAGTAACTCCGATCAAAAATGCAAATAATGGCGTGACAGAGAATAAAAAAAATTTGGTAATGCAATATATAATTCTAAATAAAAATGACACGGCTCTTAATGGATTAAACATTTTTTAAAAATTTTAATATTTCCTTAAAGATCTCTTCGACAGCTTTATAATGATACCCATATTGATATTTTAAAAAATTTTAAAATTTCAGAGCTCAGTAACTCGGAAAATATATGCGAGCACCAATTTTTTTCACTTGCCGTTTTTTTTTTATTATTTTTTAATTCTCTATCGCCCCATATATTTATTTTTCGTTTGGAGTTACTTTATTGTTCTAAATGACATGAAGAAATTAGAGGTAGGCGAGGTATTTTGGTTACTGCCTCGAAGGACATGGACCGTTCATGCTGATTTCTAATAGCATCTCTTTCGACACGATATCTGGTCGGTTGACACATTTATCAACTTTGCCGAGGAAACACTGACACGGACGGACAGACGGACATCGCTCAATCGACTTCGCTATGAATACGGTTGAAAAACTAACCTAAAAAAGTAAATCAAGGCAATATTGGGACGCTCTGTGTTTAAAAATTTTATTTTTTGTACTTTTTGCTATAGCGTATATAATTTTACCGTGTTTACCCTTTTTGAACGGAACCGTTTAAAGGAACTCAAGCTGAATTATTTATTTGTTATATTTTAAGGTTTTTTGTTTTGTTTTTGTACTAAAATCATTCCTTGACAAGGTTCGGTACGATCAATGACAACTTCATCGACTTATTGAACAAGAAAAAAATTTTTTTAATTAAATTAAAAACACGGGAAACTTTTATTAAATTAATTATTTTTCAAAATTTTTATTGTCTCAATGATCATTTCGCTACCGCTTACTTAGCTCTTTAGGAAACTTCTCACAAACATTTAAAATAAACTAAAGATTTTTGTCCAAACAATAAAGTAAAGAAAAAATAAATTTTTAAGCAAAAAATCGGGATAATTAAAAAAATAGCACAATAATTTTTTTTTGGTAATTATTTACTTTTTTTTTTTTAATTTCTAATTCCTCAATAAACGGGGTCAAAAATTCTAAATAGATCGATCTTCAAGCCAAACGGGGCTTTCTATAAGGTAAAAGCAAATAAAAATTTACAAACACAGATTCATATCAAATAAAAAAACGTAGTTTTAAGTTTTGTTAATGATTTTCCAATTGCGGATTCTGTTAAAAGGAAAAACTTAACTTCTGTCAACATTGAACCAAGGAATGAATAGTTGAAAGTTACATTTTACACTTAAACTTTCTGTAATATTTTTAAATATTTTAAATATCTGCAGCAGACAATCTCTAAATTTTATACGGATTTCTCTGGCATAACGTGTGTCTTTGAGTTAAAAGTTTGTGGTATACATTTGAAGAACTACAGTTGATAAACTCTACAAATTTGATATTCTCAAGTAAAAGTCTGGGGTCTAAGAGAAGCGAAAAGTGTACTCTCTATACATCGTAATTTTAAATAATCTATCGTGTGTTAAGCCCAATAAAACTTACAGAAGAATTGACTGTTAGAAGAACTGACATTCTGCGCGATTGACAAAAGCTGCCATATTATTCAGATTTACTTTGAAAAGCACTCATCAGCGAAACTTATAGATGCAAAGTTTTGTTCATTGATTAGGCTCATCTTTGGCATAACGGTTTTGTTAATAAAGGAAATTGCTGGATATAAAGTGAAACTACTTCACAACTGATCGTACAGACTCCATTACATCAAGAAAGATACCCCATTTCCTGCATCTTACACGCAAGTGACATCAATAATTTTTTATTTTAAAATATGGTTAACATCGATCCGGGCAAGATGTTGTTGCGACAAGTGTTACAAACCAGATGTCTACCGCAACCGTATACTAATGGTAATCCAAATTCGTCTATAAGTTGATCTATAAACTCAGCTCCATAGTGCGATTTGACACCTCTCCATTATTTTCGTATGCTTTAATAAGTGGGCCCATATTGGATATGCCCGAAATATCCTCAAATGTTGTATTATTTTGTAGAATTTCAACTTTCTATCAGGTTTAAAAACCAGTCTTTATACATGTATGTATGGAGAACGGATAGCGAAATGCGCCGGGTGTGAATAGTGAAAAACAAATTTTTACAGCAATTCAAAAAATAAAAAAACCTTATTTTCTGACAATTTTGTCTGTTTAATTTTATATGGTTTTTAGTTTTAAACAATTTGCCTTGCAGTTCGAAAAAGGTTGTTTAATGTTTTTATAGTTTTTACAAACACTGTATGGAAAATATGTATTTAGCACCATAGAGATGACTGTGTGTGTGCGCTTGCTAGCTCGTTGTTACATTTTACTCTTTGATTATACATAATTTTAAAATAATATGCATACAGACAAGCGTACATAAAATATACTTATGAATGTATACATTCATACACACATTCAAGTGTAAGTATACACATGTATATTTATTAATGAAATTCCATATATAATTCGGATTCTTCCTATTTGGTAGTTGTTGTTGTACAATTTATAAGTATAATATAGAAATTGTTATTTGAATGTGAAAAAGATGTGCATATGAGCATATATATGCTTTTATATAAATGGGTATGATGACATAATATATGCAAATTTATGCATAAGTGTGTACATGTGTGTAAATATTTTTTTTAATACAATATATAACATGTAAATTATTTTCTATGTACCACAGAAATATCAAATTTATTTTCGTTTCTATTTTCATTTTTTTTTCTTTTTAATTTTTTTTTACTTTAATTCTTGTATGCGAATACCATTTTGTAGGAACACAAATTCACAAAACTCAAAAAAAAAAAAACAGATACCTTTGGCTCATTTTTACATTTGGTAATGCTCTTATGGCTTGATAATGTAAAGTTATAGAGCTGAAGTGGTGGTAGCAACCGGGTCCTTTGGTAAAAATATCAAATTTTAATGAAGTGTTTTTTTTTTTCTAAAAACTTTTTATATGCAACTTTGAAAATGTAATTAAGTTTTATTTTGTTAATTTACAGAAACAATAAATAAAACAAGGATAAAATTGTAGTTAAAAACTTCCAAAAAAATATCGGTAATCTTAGTGGTCTTACCCCAAAGAATACTATTTTAGTTTTTAAAGCCTAAAGGCTGGGGCACATGGAATCCGTCATACGTTATATTTGTCTTTATCAACTGACAAATAATTTAAAAAAATGTCTTTTTATGAGTGTTGTCACAATCAGTACGTCTGCGTCAACGAAAAGTACGAAAGTTAGGCAACTTTTAACGTACGTTTAATACTTTGACAGCTTTCATTTGCTGCTCTTTTTCTTGTTTTGTTTTTGCTCTTACAGTGTTTTCATGATTTTTTGTCGGTCAACAAAGTACTCATTTTGTCAACCTCATCCGTCGTTACGTTATTTTCAGTTAAATACGTTAAAGTATAACGTATGACGGATTTTATGATCGCCGGCCTTTACATCAACAATTTTCCACACAGACAATCGAAGATAATAAAAAAATTAAGCAGAAAAAAGTTAAGAACGGTCGTGGATTGTCGTATGAAATTATTTTTCACATCTGCAAGAAATTTTAAAAACAGAGTCGCAAAATTCATATAAGATAAATATTTGCAACCATTCGTGTAATTACGTGTTAAAGAGTTATTCATTATTAGAAAATTTTAATTTTTTTAAATTTATTTATTGTGTGTCCAACCTTTTGATCAAATTGTATTTTTCGCCCAGAAGACGAAAATTTTGGCAACCTATAAATAAAGCCAACTAAGTTGCCAATATTTACAGGCATACTAAAATTTATTTTTTTGTCTTAAGTTGGTAACCTTTAAGTTTATTTCTGTCTTCTTGGCAGCGACTTCATCTCGATCAGTAGGGAAGGCACATAATAAATAAAGAGTTTTTAAATTTTTTATTTACATTTTTTAAAGTATGTTTTTTTCGAAACTACTAAAGCTTAAATCTACTCGGAATGGATTTGATTACTTTATACAACAAGAAAGAAGTTTAAAAGCACTATTCAATAGAGTAATAAAAAAGTTTTAATTTTTTTATTTAATTTGGTTAATAATTAAAGTATTGAAGAAAATATTGACGAAAATTTTTATTAAATTGAATTATTTATTGAATTTATACATTTTATAGACCAGTCGAAAGTTATTGAAATCACTATATTGAATATTTTATTAAAATGTTTGTGATTAAAGTAATTTCGGTACTTGATGAAAGATTGTTTCACCTAGGGAGCAGATCTGGGGGATGCCAATTACATTAAGTAATTAATTACACATGAAATTACAAATTACATGTAATTGCAATTGAATTACAATAATTGTATATTTTAATTACAATTACATTTTATATTTGTAATTGAAATCCAGTTTTTTCAATCACAAATTACTTGTAATCCACTTACACATTACATATAATTGTAATTGAAAAAATTCAATTACGTAATTGAAATAAAACTGTGTAATAAATACTTTTTCAATTATTTATAGGCAAAAAATAATTAATTACAAGAATTATCAATTACATACACATAGTAAACACATATATTAGGCGTTATATTTAAAATTAAAACCACAGTGAAGCAAATATTGCAACAAAAGATATAAAACATATAGATATAACATATAACATTTATATACTTACATACATAACATTCAAACAAAATTTTTATTTGCTTTAAATAAAACCTTTTTTCATCATTTTCTTAACAGATGAAAATGATGAAAAATGTCGCCTAGGTATTAAAATAATACTAGCGATTCAAAAAAACATTTCAACTGGTGCTGAAAATTATAAGGTTTTTTTAAATTTAATTCAATTAATTAAACAAAATTTCTTTTAGCTGTAAGACTATTACGCGTTATAACTTTGACTATTCAAAGCATTGTTGCTATAAAATAATTTTTTACAAAAACAATGCCTTGAAAAATAAAAAGTAAAAATTTCGTGTGGAATTCAGAACATGCCTGATAATGTACAATATATAGTGTTTAGATACATTGTATAATGTACAAAATATAGTTCTGAAATATAATCTTTTAAAAGTTACGCTTCAGAAGTTCATTTTCAGAATTTTTAGTTACACTTAATATTTTAAAGAAAATAATTATTTTTTTTTCAATTACAAGCAATGATTATTGCCTAATTACAATTACAGTTACTTTAAATGTGTAACTAAAAATTGCCAATTACAACTACACGTAATGTGTAATTGAAAATGTTGAATTACAAATTACAAGTAATTCTAATTGAATTTTTTTCAATTACAATTACATATAATTGTAATTACTTTAGTCCCTAATTTCAATTACTTGTAATTTGTAATAGAAAATATTCAATTACACATTACGTGTAATTGTAATTGAAATGTAATTGAATCCCCCAGGTCTGCTAGGGAGTATATCCTTTCAAACAAACAAACAAAATTCAAAATTCATATATCGGTAAAAACAAAAAAAAACAAAAAAGACACACACAGATGCAACGAACCTCCTCCTTTTTTAAAGAAGCTAAAAATGAAGCACAAAACTATAGAATATCATGTTGTCAAAAGCAAAAGGAAAGGTGCGAAGATATATATAAAGACTGTGTAGGCTATATTCAAAATTGAGAGCATGTAGCTTAGATGTGGTAAGCTCGTGACTATAAAGCATTTAATCGGTTTGGCGGCCCGGGGTTCGTTCACTGCCAATTGAACAACACGTTTAACGTTTTATATCTCCGAGGTATTGCCTTAAGAGCATAGTAAAAAATATATAGAATGGTTATATGATCAATGCACCAGAGACGCTGCAACATTTTGCTAAAAATAAATACTTGAAAAACGTATGGTTTCAGAAGCAACGGAATGATCCCAAGCGCTTTAATCACTTAGCTCTTAATGGTTTTGGCAATCGAACTGTCTGTAGGTTATGAAAAAAATTAGGATATCTTATATGCTTCTGCCACTAAGATGCACATAATATTTTCAATACGGACATTTCATTTGTTAATTCAGTGGCTTTCGCCTCCAGTATGCCGCTAATCTGTATCTTTCCAATTTTTCCCCATTTTTGGTCACTTGAAAAATCTCCATGATTCTATTACTAAAAATCTATATAAATTCGGAATATTGACTCTACAGTTCTGAAATGTGCAATTTCGTGGCTTTCTGTCGTAAACTGTTTAAAAGTTTCGACTCGTACATAAAATTACATCAACTATTGGGACACCCTTTAATTTTTAAATTGAAATTTTCCACTTGCTGATATAACGAACTTTGCAATAACTTCTGTGTAAATAGCAACCGTCTGTTTAAACCTGTTCAACTGTTTAGCCAAATACATCAACTATTGTAACGCCCTTTAGTTACCAATTTTTAATATTTATACCAGACAAAGTAGTAGATATCCTGTTTCTATATAACGATTTAGTTAGGTCAATTTATCTCCCCTATGGGGACACCCTTTGATCTTCATATTTATTTTTGTGTTACTTTTTGCTATTGGGAGCTATAGCGATTCGCAGTTTTTTATATTTGAAAGCGGTGCCGTTTACAGCTTATAATACACATAAAAACATGTGTGTTCTAGGGACACCCTTAAGTCGGAAAAAAATGATCTGATTCTGTACAATTGCGTACAAACCTACCACCTAGATTCTTGATAGAATGCGAGATGTACTCTTCCCCCTCAATGTACTGAGTGCAAACAAAACACAAAAACCAGCAAAGCAACAAGAAACTTCGCTGAAAAAGCATTTTTTTTAACTCTAATTTTCTCAAATCCCAAATTCATTTCCGATATTGGACTGATAAGACCCTATTAAGGATCCTTCAGATCACTATATGTTTAGGGTGTAGTACATGTTTTATTCTATATTTGTTCAAAGTGGTTATTTATTTTCTCAAGAAATTTCGCTGAAAAAGTATTTTTTTAAAGCAAATTTTTTCAAATCCCAAAGTATTTCAAATATTTAAATTATACGGCCATATTAAGGAGCCTTCAGACTAACATGTGTATCAGGTGTAGTATATGTGCTTTTCAACATTTGTCCAAAATGGTGCTTATCTTCTCAAGAAATTTCGCTCAAAAAGCATTTTTTTAAAAGCAAATTTTCTCAAATCCCAAAATTATTTCAGATATTGGACTGATAGTTGCTAATTAGGGAGCCTTCAGACCACATGTATATGGTGTAGTATATGTGCTACTCCTTAATTGTCCAAAATGGTCATTTTTCTTCTCAAGAAAGGGTACACAATGAGTGTATTATTATAAACCAATTTAATGCTTTTCTAAACATTTTTCTGATATCAAACTATTATAGTTTCGTAATATATTCCTTGAAGCAACATTTCCATAAATTTTATTTATTAGGACTTGAGTTTTTTTTAAATTAAATTATCGTCCAAAGTAAAGGAATCCAAAAACACAAAGAATGTTTACTGTAAAAACGGCAATGTTAAAAAAATGTTTTTTTTCTCCACTATTTAAGTTAAATCTCGACAATTTTAGGACCACTCCTTAATCTATAAATTCAAATCATATACTTGTTGTTACAGCGGACTTAGTTACACGTGTTTCTTGTAAATTTAAGCTTTCTGTCTGTAACGTTTCAAAAGTTTGGTCACATACATCAAATTACAATAACTATTGGTACACCCTTTTATTTCTAAATCAAAATTTAATATTTGTTTGTTTGTTTAGCGGACTTAGCAATACAGGTTCTTTGTAAATTTCAACGACTGTTCAAAGTATGGCCATATACAGCAAACTAAACAAAGGATTGGGGAACCCTTCAATTTATAGTTTTTAATATTTATGCTTGTTATCATAGCGGATATAGTAATCGACATTCTTTCGAATTCTCAAGCGTTTGTCTGTAACCGTTCAATTTACGGAACCTTTTTTAAACACCCTTTAATTTTTAGACTACATTTTAATACATGTTTGCTATTTTTGCTATTGGGAGCTATAGTAATACACAGTTTTTGAATTTTAAAATGGTGCCCTTTACGTTATATAATACATGTAAAAAGCATGTGTGTTGTATAAGGATATGCATCAATTTTTAAAATTATGAACTAGGAACGATCTATAAGCATTACATTTCAAATAAAGAAACAATTTTAAAAATCAGTTCAGAAATAACTGAGTTCTGCGGGCACTAATATAAAAAAGCATCATTCAGACGAATTAAAAATTAGAGACAGGCGTGGTCTTTTGCACGCTACCTTGAATGACATGGACCATTCTTGATGATTTTCAGTAAAAAAATATTCGAAACTATGTGCGCTCAATTGGCGTATTCAAATTTACTCTAGCTATCTAGTGCCTGGGCAAAGTTGATTTCAACACGAATATGGACGGCAGACGGACATCGCTCAATCGACGTCTCTATGTATAAGAACTCAGAACATATATACTTTATGGGGTCAGAAATGGATATTGTAGGATATATATATATATTAAAGGGTATAAAAACAGATTTTGGTTTTTTAGAAGATAAAAATTTTCAAAAAATATCATTTAATTTTTTATTATTAGTATTATTATTACTATTATTATTATAATTTTTATTATTATCACACCCAATGATAAAAACAACGGTATTTTAATTTGTAATCACTTTGGATTGTAACGATGTTCCTTAAAATCACGGTGTCGTTCATCTCTCATCCACCATGGCATCATTGCACGTTTACAAAAATCCTTTACCAGCTCGTATTAATATAACGCTCTCTTAAATGGCCACAAATTTATTTCTACATATAAATAAAAACTTGAAACATTGATATCTTCTAAATTAACCAAAACCGTTATGCTACCTGAGTTTAGTAAGAAGCAATAAAATATCCACGTTCAAATATCGGAATTTGTGCTATTTGTTCTGAATCCCTGGATAAATGAGAACCATTAAAATCTACAACAAGCGTAAACATGGAAAATCATGGAAGTAAGAAACCTCTTAATTGACAGTCATCCTGCTATAAAATTAGTATGAGTACCTGAATATAGCAAAATCTTAACTATATTGTCTAGAACAAATATGTTAAACCAGTGTGGTTCAGGACCACAACTGTAATATTTTGACAACCACATCAACCACAGAGGAGACTTTATAAAATTTACGCGCTTAAGACTCGGTCACTTTAACTTAATCTATGAACTGCTGTTGAATAAACCTTTTGGACACATTTGTAACTGTCCATTGCCAATCCTTTACCCATTTTGTCTACTAGTGAATTACCGTAAATTCAATAACGACAGGCAATTCAAATCCACTATGCGCTTTATCTTCGTCTATATATTCACCCTTATTCTAGTTGTCAGCATCGTCGTCGTTTTCGTTTTAGTATCAATATCACTTCGTATCAATGTTGGCGTCAATTCAATAACAATTTTGAATTCTATATCATTCCTGTGACGACGTCGATGGTTTATCGATTTCTATAAAATAAAAAAGCTCATCCCCACGTTTTTTGTTAAATTTTATTTGTGTTTGATACTTCTATGGTGAAATGTTTTCCAGAAGTGAAGAAAATTTGGATTTAATTGAAGATGAAAGCTCGAAAAAACATAAACTTTTGTTGGAAAGAAAACTTTTTAGTCAAAATTGCTTTATCCCAAGTATGTACATATGTTTTGCCTGCTCCTGGCTATGCTTTCAACGACAAATTCGACTTCAGCAAGTTCCATGTCATTAGAATCGTTTTCCATGTCAATCATTTGAACTCCTTAAACTGCTCCTTTAGGATTCAAATGCTTCTGGAAGTTAAAAAGTATGCCACAGCTTCTTCCAGCGGACTGAGTGAAAATTGTTTAAACATTCCGCCACCAGTGGCTTTACATTCACCATACCTTAAAAGTAATTTTTACAAACTTTTTTATGAATCTTGTTACCTTTTGCCATTCATCTGCTAATCTTCTTGGCGGACCAGAAGAATTTTTTCAGTTTCTTCCCATTTTTCTCTAAAATTGCATGAAGCAGTGCCTCTGCGAAAATTTTTCAATTGCATTTGCAACCATAACTTTTTTACATTTTCAATGTTATATTTGGTTTAAATCAGTTCCAGTCCTTATGCAAAAAGGCGTCGACAAAAAACAGAGTCACGTCAATACAATATCGTCGTCCATTTGTTATAGAATACAAAAAATCTTTGAGCAGTAATCGATAAGTATCAATAACGACAAGTAGAATAACAAATCGAATGCGTCGATCAATGTTGATATGTGACGAAGCTGACAACTAGAATAAGAGTGGATTATAAAGCACTAAATGTGTTTTTCGGCAAGCTATAGCTGGCTGCACTAGTCGACCGATCTTCCTCGAATTTTTACAGTTTGTTATTTTTTTTTTTTTTGTTATTTTAGGTAGGTGCGGCGGCACTTCCCATACAAAACAAATATTTGTCATCGTGATACTTTTTAACTGTAATATGCAGCAGCTTAAAATTTTGTTAAATAACTCTTTTAATAATGTAAAAATATTGTGAAAAACTGGCTCCAATAGGCGTGGCACCTCCCATTAAAAGTGAAAAATTATCAGCGTGCAGCTATATATATGTAACTATAACAAATAAGGAAAGTATTGAAATTCTTATTCTGGTGAATAATCAATTATAAAACTGTCAGGATTAAGTGGTGGATATCGTACAATTATCTCTATTAGGGTACCGTTATTCGGATACCTATGGACATTGTGTCGTTTTTAGTCTCGTATGAAAGTGTCAAAATGTCTGCACTTAAAACAATAACGGCTTCGCTTACCAACAAAAAACAGCGGCCTCACTTACTTAAGATTTTCTACCAGCCAGTTTATGGAAACGTTACATATATCTTACACAGAATACCATGAAATATAGCTATAATATTTATGGACGTTATGACATGCCAACATATTTTTTTACTTTTGATATTTTAAATTAATTGCCTGTTTAGGTTGATTAGTTGAGATACGATCAAGCCCTCGGAATTTTTAATATATGCAACCGCATTTAAAAACCTTCTTAACTTTTCTCATTTGATGCTTTGATTGTCTATAATTCTATCGCGTATAATGTTCAATAAAACGTGTTTTTTTGCATCTATGTCTTTAGTGCTCCGTCGTATTTAAAAAATTGATCTATCGCCATCTCCGGCGACATCATAAATGTTTCTTTTGATTCGTCCCATTGATTATTAATTAACGTTATAAATTAATTAAATTTCTTTGGTGTTTCCTAGCATATATAGGCATTTGTTATGAATTGCATTCGATTTTCGTTCTTCGCCTGCTAACAAAAATCGAATTTCGATTGTCAAGTACGTATTATAAGTTGGTAGCACTGTCGAGAATTTCGTTGCGCAACGTATTTTCAATCGAACGCAATTTTTCTTTCGATGGTTTGTGTCAGTTTGTAAAACTTATTGAAAATGTAAGTATTTGTGAATTTATAGTTTTTTTTTACAAATGGTGGCGATGAATTATTTTAATTACATGCAGGTTAAAGGTTGTATGTATACAACAACAATGGGAAAAGCTCGTTTCTCAAATGGAACAAAATCCACAACTGGCAAAAGGAATATGCACAAAAGTTCAAGCGATAAAAAAATAGGAAGATATTACACAGGAGCTAAATCATCGAACCATAATTCCGTCACAGTCATTTTAATTAATTATTATTTTAATTTTTCGTTTATAAATTAGTAAAACAATATTTCTATAGAGAGACAGCTGATAAACTTGTACTACTGTGAATAATCCAATTGAGTAAAATTCATAATAGCACTATTTTTAAGGATCAATTGCAAGAGGGCACTCGCTTGTTATATTGACAGTAATTCTAAAAAGGTTCAGTAAAATATTTCATTAACTTCAGTGAAGAATTTTTAATTTAGTTTTGACTGTTATGTGAGTTCGAGTTAACTTCCGTTTAATTGTAGTAGAGAAACGTGTTCTTTGCTACAAAGATAATGTTATGGCCACATAGACGTGCACTGCGAAGCCGAAAAATTACAAATAATTAAAAAACTAAAGATAGAAAGAAAGCATTTTTAATGATATCGAATAACAGTGCGCAGATTACAGATTATCCCTAAAGCATTTATATTGTATTTTATTTTTTCCTTAAAATCAGTTGTAAAAAATTACGTAAACCGTTTTTTGAAATATCTCGAATAACCGATCACCCTAGTATATGTACGTACTGTAAAAATATGCACATACTCGTTCATACACGCATAGTGCATCGTGGGGTGATATTTTGAATCTCTTTCAATTTATTTATCATTTAATTTATTTATGTGCATTTTTAAAGATAAAAAAGAAATAAAACAAAATAGTATTTTTATAATATGACCTCACATGTACATAAACTCATGTTTACGTGTTTACTTACTTGACAGAATTTTATAAAGTTTTCCACAATTATCGATTTATCGTTGAGTGTCATTTGACCGGTAAAACGCACACCCAATTGTTTGAGATTTTCTTTCTTTTTGGGTGGTAGTTTATTCATATGCTGGAAAATGCCTTCTTCGACCTTGTGCGATGGATGAGCCTCAAAATTTTCGTTGATGGTAAATGAAGCCAAAGGCTTGGGCGGTGCTGGTGAGGCAGCCGCCGCTGCAGCAGCTGTACCCGCTGAGGCAGCATTAGCTGTGGATGAGTTTTGTGAATTTGCCACACCGCTTAACATGGAGAAGTCACTGTGGTTTTGTGTGTTACCACCCTCGGACGATGTATTCGAGTTAGAGGCATTCAGGTGAGAGTTAGGATAAGTCATGGATGATAGTTCCATAGAGGATTCATTTGAATTCGAGCTGTGCATCGAATTCATATGATGCAAATCATAAATATTGTGCTTCGAATCATGATCGTAAATATCCATTGGTGTGGGATGAGAACTGTTGCTCGCTATTGGGTTATGATGATTGCTGTTGGCGGAAGACAAGACCGGAGTTTTACGTGGTGTAGCGCGTTTGTGTGCGCTATCTAAATCCATAAGACCATTATTTAAGGAAGCTTCTGATTTTGTACCCACAGCTGTGGCATGGGAAGAATGTGATTGATTATGTTGGCCAGGAGCATCATGTGAAGTGTCATTGTAATCATTTGAATGACGCAAATATTTCATGAATTCAAAGGATCCATCAAAATGTTGAGCTCCTGTTGATGCCGAAACAGCGCTTGCACCAGGCAAAGATGCTGATGCAGCTGTATTTTGTGGAAGATTCTGCTGATGGGGCAATACCCATCTTGTTTGTTGCATTTGTTGTTGATGTTGTTGTGGTTGTTGATAGCTGCCATAATGTTGCACGGTTGTAACTACAGGTTGAGTATTCTCAATATTAGAATTTCCTTCTTCGCTATTACTGCTAATTAGTTCACCATTTGCACTGACCAGTACACCTACGCCACCATTAATTTGATGTGCTTGCTGCTGTTGTTGTTGCTGTTGTACACTACTTTGACCATAAACCTGAAAGTCTTCAAATGTTGAGGAGAATCTAAGTTCTCCATTGCTCAAATATTTAGAAAATTCCGATGGGTCATTGAGAGAATTAAGAAAGAATGAGCTGAAATTTGAGGATATGCAGGACATGTTGATCAAATTTGCCCTTTAAACACTGATTTTGTTTTTTTCGTTCTTGTAAATGGCTACAGGTTGTAGTTTGTTGTTTGTGGCTAACAAACAAAAGCAATCCAACCGCGTGTACTTTGTTTTGATTTTTTCTTCTGTTTTTTTTTTTTGCTTTTCCGTTTTACCGATATTCTATTCTATTTCGTAATTGTTATCCTTGTTGTTGTAATTTGTAGTTGTTTGTTTTTTATTTGTTTTCTTTTTTTTTAGTAATGTTTGTCAGTAGTTGGTTGGTGTTTTGCTGTTTGTCTATATGTTGATTTTAGCAGCCAAACTGACAGGCAGTTGAATCAGATTTCTTGTGAACACGAATGCAGACACACATAAACATACAGTAGTGGCAGTCATTTGTTGTTTTTACAACTTGTAATCGAATAGAACAAGCAGCAGTTGAAGAAGAAGAAAGAAAGAAGTGTGTTTGTTTACAGGAATCAAAATAGAATTATGGAGCAAGACAAACAAAAACAATGAAATCAAATACACTACAATGAGGGGGCAACTTAATGTGTTGCATACAAATCCATATACACAGCCAGAAAATTGATACAAATTGAAGAAGAAGAATACACAAACCAAAATAAAACACGTTAAAAGAAGACGTAAAGAAAAAAATTAAAACGTGGAGTAGGGGATTGAGTATAAATGGTTTTTGTTCACAAGAATAAGAGTGGGGGGTCTTCGACTGTAATGCCGTAATGTGTTGCTATTTGAGGTTGTAAAGTTATTCCTGGTGTTTATTGCAGTTGTTGCTGTTGCTGTTGGTGTTTTTTTTTCTCTAAATAGCCCTTGCTGTTGTTGTTGCTGATGATGATAGTTGGTGGTAAAATACTACCGTTTTTTTTTCGTCCACTGAAGATGCCGTTGTTGCTGTATTTAAATATGTTGCGCGTATGTATGTTGTTGTTGACGATGATGATGATGATGTGACGTAGGTTACGTGTTAATAATACTGTTATGAATACAATGTTTACACTTTGTCAAATTTGTATGTTTTTTACTTGTGTGTTTATTGTTGTTTTTTCACTTGCTTTTTATTATTTTTTTTTTTTCTTCTTTATTTTTTAATGTATTTTTATTGTTTCAACACGTTGGTTCAAACAAACCGGAGTGAAAAATGAAAAGGAAGGTGTTTTGATCAGTTTTTATTTCTCTTTTTGTGTTTGTTTCTTGAGTGTAATTTTTTTTTAATGTTCTTGTTGTTGTTTTTAGTTACATAGGTATTTTTAAAGCTTTTATTTTTTGTTTATTGTTAATTATAATTTTTAATTTAATTGATAGGATACTGTTCATATGCAGGTATGAACAATAATAAATATTTATTTTGTAATTAGGAATTTAAAATTATTTTAGTATAAATTTTATTTATAATATAATTAAATAATTATTTCAGTTTTTAATTATGGCACATAATTTTTTTTTCTTTTCAGAAATACTTGAGTATTTTTGTTTTTAAATATTTTCGTTAATACTTTTTTTCTTGAAGATATTAATAATAATATGTAAGTAATTTTAATTACAATTTTACTTTTATCTGCACAAAATACTTAAATTTTGTTTCTCTCAGCGTGTATGTGTGTGTAAATTGCACTTTCTTGTTGCTAATACTTTCTTTCTTTAATTTATTTGCTTTTTAAATTTCACCATAATTTTTTTTTTACTTTCTTTTTATATTCATTTGTAGAGTTGCGTATTTGTATTATTTAAACGAATAGTAGCATCTAAAAAATCTGTAAAGAAAGAAAAGAAATTTTTATTTTATTTTAATTTAATTTATTTAATTTATATCAATGACAAAACAATAATAAGAAATGTTTAAATTTAAATTTGTTTGAGGTTGTGGAGGTTAAATTAATAAACAAAAGAACACTTTAAAATGACTTGAGCAATTTTTATTTAAATATTTCCTTCTACAGTCGAAGAATGTTTATTCAATTCGCTGGCACTGTTGATAGATTTCAATGCACTTTGCGTAGTTTTAAATACGAAATTAGATTTTTGACGTTTGAATGACTTTTGCGGTAAATGTTACGATTTTTGACAAAGTTTTTGCTTAAAATCTCTATTTTGAAACACGCAAAACTATTTAAAAAAAGTATTTTTGAAAAGCATTATCAAATACAATACAATATCTTTCGATATATTGAAAAAGGCATCAATAGCACCTTGAGAAGGTTTCTTTGGGAACCGTGATACGAAAAGATTACACAACAATCAACTACAATATAAAATATGTCTAAATTATTTTTGAAACAAGAGTTGAACTGAAAAGCTTATTAGTGACAAAGGATGTATTCGAACCATCAACTCGAATTTAAAAAGAAACATTGTACGTTTCAACACGTGCAACGTTTAATGTAAGAAGAATTACCTTAAGGAAAGATTTTATTTGTATGCTGTTTCCATCGAATTTTCTCAATCAGAAGAAAGTGTATAAATCCAGGTTTTATATATAAATGAAAGCAATATTTTTGCAATAAATCTTATAAACTAATGGAACATTAAATTTAGAACTCGTCGAAAGTTAATGCCAGAGCAGTTTTATACCTTGAAGACGCCAGCTAGCCATTGTGCTCACGAATCTTCTGCTTTATTATAACTCCGATTAATAGTTTGATCACGTATAAAATAATTTATTGTTTCCCTTTTAAACATACATATGTATGCATGTATGTATGTAAGTATGTACGTACGTATACTTAAATCTAATAATAATTTTTATTATTGTTAAAGTAAAATTAAAGTTTACACTGACTTTTTAATATTTTGTTGACTCTTCGAACTACAGTTTTAAATTTCTTTTTTACATGTAGCCAAGAATAATATTCTTAAAATAAAACCCAAGTATCTAAGTAGGCCGGACATAAATATAAATTCCATACCTTTCTGAAGAACAAATTCCCAGTTTCTAAATTTTTTTTACATAAAGTTTGCTTTTTTTAAAAAATTTTCTTTCCAAATAAATTAAAAAATTATAAATTACGTAAACTTTAGCCGGAACTAAATTATTGATTTGGTTATTATCAGGCATGTCACAGAACTCAATTCCGATCGAAAGTGGTTTCAATTCCGCAAATTGGTTCTTTAGAAAACGAAACCGAAAAAATTTTTCGGAATGAAACCACTTTTGAATTTCAAAGTGGAATTTAGTTTCTTTAAAATTTTGTTATTTGCGGTTTTTAAATTAATTTGATTAAGTGTCCTTATTTATATTAGCTTTGTTATTCACTTTAGTGTACACAATACTTCCACATTTAAATAAAAAGGTGAAGATTAAGCATTTTTTAGATATAAGCAAAATCGATCGGAATCTGAAGAAGGTAAAACAAGATCGATCGGAATTGTTAATACGGAATTCAAACCATTCCGATCGGAATTTGTGACATGCCTGTATATTTGATGAATTCAAAAATTAAGAACATTATAGAAATGTTTTGTTTACATTATTTAAAAAACAAGTAAGAGTACTATATTCGGCTATGTCTAATCTCATATACCCTTCACTATCTATGTAGATCTAGTAAAGTAACTATAAACAAGAAAGCAAATATTGGAGTGAAAGAGAATTAAAAAATAAAAAAAAATATATGCATAATTTTACATAAAAATGCAATCGGATCTTAATAGGTTAAGCATTTTTAAATAATTTGTGTATTTCCTTAGAGATCTCTTCAAAAGTTTAAAATGAAACCGATATTGATATTAAAAAAAAATTGAAAATTTTCAGAGCACTGTAACTTGGAAAACATGGGCGAGCGCCAATTTTTTCACCTGATGTTTTTTTCTTATTTCTTAATTCTCTATCGCCCCATATACTTTTTTGATTGCAGTTATTTCATGTGTTTTGTCTGCTGCCTCGCAACTTTCGACACCATATCTGATCAATTAACATAGTTTTTTTTTTGTGAAATCAATACTAACACGGACATCTCTTAATCAAATCCGCACTGCATAAGAAGTCAGAATATATATTTTATGGGATCGGAAAAAGAAATTGTAAAAATTACACACGGAATGACAAACTTTCTTTTTCCATTTACAAAAATTGGTAAAGGGTATAATAAAAAAAATTTTTTTTTTTTTTTTAATGAAGAAATCGTAATATTACTCGTGTTGTGAGAGGTGATGTGTAATCGATTGCGGCAGATGTCAGACCACCGCCGCAGCGACTACCGCCTATTTAACGGTTATTGGTGAGGCCCTTTGGAGAGTAATTAGCTGGGAGCACGCTTTCGTAATATGTATTGGAATGCAACAGATGGTACTGTATGAGTTTAGGTAATTTCTACACCATTTTTCATTTAAATTGATAAAATGCCAAATTAAATTTAGAAAACTCTAAATGAAAATAAGAAATTCGATTTGAAATTGAGAAAATTCCAAATGAAAATGCGAATTTCTAAATAAAATTAAGAAAACTCCAATCGAAATTAAGAATTTTAATTTGAAGTTGAGAAAATTCCAAATAAAATTTCAATTTGCAATTTAGAAAATTCCCCATAATATTGGGAATTTTAATTTGAAACTCAGAAAATTCTAAATGAAAATCAGAACTTTAATTTCAAATTACAAAAATTCTAAATAAAAATGAGAATTTTAATTTAAAATTGAGAAATATTCACTTAAAATTGACAAAATACCAAATGAAATTGATAAGCTTTAATTTAAAATTTAAAACATTTAACTATAAAATTAATATTATTTATCTAAAGCACGGAGTAGGATCAAGTTCTTTCTAACCATGATCTTTTAAAGTCGGGGATCCGCAATGTGTCCCGAAGGCGTTGCAGTGCATTGATTCTACTCTGCGGTAAGAAAACCGTGTGTTTTGGCCTTTATAAATAATACAATAGTTCTGAATTCATTTGTGCAACTAGAAGTTAGAACGTTCTTTGTGTCATGTAGAAAAACAGGGGTCGCAATTTTTAGCAGCTCAGAATCACTTTAAGCGGAAAGTAATCGTGATGACTGTGCCAACCTTGCTGATGAGCTAAAACACAAATTATTGCCTTAATCATCACTACGAAAGAAAGAGAGTTGGAAGGTTCACTTCAGTACATTCCCCGAAACAGGTATTATGATGAGAATATTAATACTTAAGCCTTCATTTTTTTTGTCAACTTATCCTACAAACTTTTTATAACAAAAATTAATAAATTAGAAATTTGTTTTAATATTGAATGAAACAAAATTGTTTTATTTTACAAATAAAATCCATAAAACATTTCTCTCGCAAAACATTGGGTGTGGTTGAAATACTTAATGATTTCCTTTTATTTTTTAATTAATATAAAAAAAAAAAACAAAATAAAACCATTATTTAAAAATTCCTTTTATCTTACGTTGCCAGTGCTTTTTAAATCATAAATTACAATATTAAAATAAAATAAAAAATTATATTGTATATAAATCCTCATTATTGTGCAGAGCAACTAAATGTGTATGCGTGTATATTTAATAATATAATAACATATATTCACTAAGTATATATGAGTATATACATATATGTATGTATGTTTATATGTATGTATGTATGTAGTTGTGTCTTTATGTTCCCAATACTCAGATATTTTATCAACATTTCTCTTTTATTTAACGTTTGTGTTAAAATTTAAATTTCCACTATTTTATCTTGATTTATTAATATGAAAAATATAAATTTAAAAAAAGAAAAAAACAGCAACGAAAACTGAATTTTCTCTAGAAATAAAATTTAACCGAAAAATGCTCGCGGCTGCTCCCTTTTTCCAATTGCGTCTTTTTACTTTTTTTTTGTTAATTGATCTGGTTTTTTGCCACCACTACTACAGTTAAAAAAAAAAAATTAAATTATGAAAATTTTCACAACGAGAAATTAAATTTCTTGTTTCTTTATCGAGGGTATTTTTTTATTACTTTTTATTGTAGATGAATTTAAATAAAATGTTTTAAGCAAAAATCTTCACAGATGATGAGAAGAGAAGATGAAGGAAGAAAAAAGTAATTTATTGTTCCTTTATTTTGCACTATTGCCTGAATATTACTAGCGTTGCCACCATGATAACGGCAAGATCTTATATCCACAGATGCGATATAAAATTTAAAAGTTTTTCATTGCATTAAATTATGAGGTCCATTAACTTTGTAAAATTAGATCAAGTAGTGCTATCAATTTCACTGCTGAAAAGCAAGGACCAGCTAGTATAATATTTAAAACGACTAGCTGCTTAGTTTAAATTAATTACACAACTGGTCGCAACATTTAGGTGTCTTATTAAGCAAATATACCGCAAGCCCGAGACTTAGACAACTGCATAATCTCTTGGAATGGATCCAAGAGCTCTCAAGCTATTATGTACCGCCAAAACAGGGTCCTTTTAACTCTACCTGAGTGTTTGCTTTGCTACGAGCAATTTTGTTTTTTGTAGCTTCTGATAAATGGCAAGTTTCAAAACAAAAGTGGAGGATTTTTTAAGAAAACTTTCGCAGTTTCCGAAAAATAATGCGATCATACTTCCACGAGCTTCTTTCAGAGCCATCCACTGACGATAGTTACTTGGCAAATTATCGAACCGATGTCACGGTTCTGGAATTTCAATTTCACCTTTCAAAATTAAGAGTGAAATAGCTTTTTGCAAGATGCACGCAGATAGTGTTAAGACATTTTGTATCGAGATCCTGGTGAATTTCTTGTCCTTTATAAATACAAGAGCTAATAAAACATGGACTTATATAGATATCGATTTGACCAGCTTAAGCCGCCCTGAAGAAAGCAAATATATTTGTGTTGTATCTTTACCTTCAGATTTGGATCCAATTAAGTTGATTATTTTAATGAATTTGTAGAAATGGCTTTGGCAGAAAAAGATTCGATTGAGAAGCCCATAACTTTAACATTAACTTATTTTGAGAGTACCTTTGAATTTTACTTAACGATTGGTTTATTAACGTTGGGTAGATGAAATTTATATTTATAGAACGATATGCCCCAAAGTGGACAAAGTCAAGAAAAATCGTGACGATTTCCACATTCAAGGAAATGAAATGTACGACTCTGATTTGAGGTAAATACTTGTAAATACTTAGCGGAGTCTACACTACCAATGTTAAAAATAATAAATTGAATTTCTTATCACAAGTGCCGCCGAGGTAAAATAGAAAAAATCAGTGAAAATATTAGAAAAGAGTTTTTAATCGATATACGCTTCTTAAAAAAAATGCGATGGACTAAACTCATCGAAATTTATCGAAGACTCTGTTGAGAAATATAAACATTTTTTTACTAATAGAAAAACTATTTTTTTTTTTATTTTAGAAGATACAAGACTGGCAAGTGTAGTGCTCTTAAGATACGTAACAGATAAATTCCTAATAGTAAACGCGCCATCCTGGGATGTACGGACGATATAGTCCTAATTTTGGCGGAAATGTATGTTCAAGCCAGAAAAGAATTAGCCGTAAAGAATATTATGAAATATTTATATTTAAAGAAATCAAGTTGAACTAAAGTAAATTAACATAATACAGATTCCAAATAATAAGATTTTCTTCTTGATTTTATTTGATCAGTAAATAAATATTTTTAAATATTAAATTTTTATATTTCATACTCGTATTCTTAAGATTTTTAATTTTTTCGATTGGTTTGTTATTTGTTTCGAATCTTAAGCTAATAGATAATTCCTAATGAAATTTAATTTATTGCGAATTTTCACTCTACTTTTGCAAAATTTCCATAATTTTATTTCAGAAGTTTAAGTTGTTTTGTTCTCATAATAATTTAGTTTTTCGCAAAAATTTCGATTTTGTGTAAAACATTTAACTTTTCGGTGAAATATCGGCACACCTTTATTTACAAAGAGAATAAAGTGGTAGACAACAGTCAGCATGCGAACCATACGTTCGTAACCTGAAAAGACATTGTACCATAAAGGAAAAAAAATGTCTTCATATGGTATACAAATAATCATAAGCATTTGAAATTTGTAGCGATCGTCTGGCCAACAATGTCTTCACTATTCAGCTAGCAGATAGGAGCGTTCTAAATTAAACTTCAGAAATAGAAAATATGGTAGTTTGAGAGGGTAGGAAGGACCGTCATCAATATGTGCAAAGTTTTCCTAATTAAAGGCATATGCAGACTAGGAAAAAATTTCATGAAACAGACGTAATCACTAAATTATGTACATAACTTATTGTTCTTATCAAACGCTATTACAATTAAATTTGGCAAATTGCAATCGGTAGAAATCTAGTGGCTTATAAGCCAAACTCTTTAAGGCGAAAACATGCTTACATGCGTTTAGTGTTTTGCGATTAGAAAACGAGCGTTTGACAGGATATTGTCAAAAGACTACTTATGTTATCTACTTCTGCTTATTAAAAAAGTAAAAAGTCATTTGCGGAACTGGATAAAATTGTTTTTAATTCACTCAAAATTTATTAACAAAAACTGAAGTCTATCGAGTTTTGTTGGTTAGAAACAAAGCACTTTTTTATGCAATTTTATTCATTTGTTTAAAATTATATATAATTTCATTTAGAAATCTTTTTGTTCATATGGTAATTAAAACGTATTTAAGTTTTTTTAATGATTATATTTAATTTTAATTTTAGTAAATAGCAATAACTAACATCATTATGATGATAGTATTATGTCTAACCTATAAAGTGTATTATTTAATTTAATTTTAAATGAAGCATTGAGTTGAGTTAAAAAAGTTTTATTCGAAAGTCGTAAATATGGTTAAAATCTTAAATCTGTACATAAAATTGAGAAAAATGTTTTTCTTCATAATTGTCCTTCTATAAGATTAATTCCTTTAATCTGGCAACGCTTGTTTACAACTACAACTACTCAAATTAATAGTAGTTGTTGGTGTAGTTTTGTACGTCTTCCTTTTAGCTTTTTCCTTAAGTTGGATGTCGTTTTGTACGGTTTGTCTGTATGTGTGTTTGTATTTATGGCTGGATGTATCTACTGCAATACGTTCGTTAAAGGTCTTAAAAAAATGTAGTGTTTTGCGTGCCTGACTGCCTGCCTGGCTGCTTTGCTTAATTTCTTGGCTGACTTTAGTTTTGCTTGTTGACTGGTAAAATTTTTATCGTGTATTTTGTTGTTGTAATTGTTGGTTTAATTGTATTTGTAGTCAGTCGCCTTTGTGAGGCCTAATGTCTGGTTTTCTTATTCCTTTTCTTATTATTAGATGGTTTGTTGCAAAAATATTTATATTCTGCTGTTGTTTTTTATAATATTTTACTAATTTTTTATTTTCGCATTTAATAAAATGGCAAACATAGCTTTTCTTCATTTTCTTGTTATTTCTTATTTTCTTTTAGCATTTTCTTTTTATATGTGAACAGTAGAAAATAATACCGTTTTATATTTTTTCTTCACATTGTTGTCATTCTCTAGTTATTTAACTTATTTTTTTTTTACTGTAAGTACATATTTTTCCTCACTTTTAGAGATTTTCCCAAATAAATTACCATAAAATTTTATGTAAATAATTTTAGTTCATTTATAATTTTAGATAAATCAATTTTTATAAAATTACATTTAGCAACCAAGCATGATTTGTTTTTTTGTTGTTCTCATAATTTATACTGTTAATTTTAATTGTAATAAAGTCAAATAATTTTTATAAGAGCAGAACGAACATACGGCATTTTAAGTAGTTAAAATTAAATTAATAAAAGAAAGATACACCACATTAAACGCACACACACACCCATGTAATCGATATGAAAATAAAATACAATGTTGCTTGCCTCATGTAGTAAAATAAGAACACAATATGTACGAAACACAGAAAACGCTTAAATACACTCTACACTAAGCCGCAACTAACCGCACACTAACTTGACGGTTGTATTTAATTTTAAACTAAAGTGCAGAAAAACAAAACTGATCTAAAGGAAACTCAGCGACAGCCTTAATAGCAGCAGCGTCGCTAGTAGCAGTTCAAAAATCTTTTCATTGACAGCACAGTTGACTTTCCTAGGATTTAAAATGTATGCGTTTGTTCTCTTTTCTTTTTCCTTAGCGTAAGCATATGTACGCAGTGTTGCCAGTTATTTTTCGACCTTTATTGCCAAAATGGCTTGTTTTCGCGAATATCGCCAATATATAAAGTAGGTAATATTAGTTATAAAAACTGCTTCATAAATACGAAATGCATTATTAGGGTCTCTAAGTCTTTAAAAAACTTCTTGAACTGTAGGAAACTCAATTTCAAAATTGACAATAAACTTCAAAAATAGCCATGTTTTTTGGAAGCCGATCAAGACTTTATTTAGCAAGTTTTGTAATATAAACATATCGGTTACATTTAAAACAGTCTTGTTCAATTCAGCTTAAAGTTTTATGCAAAAATTAATACTGTCAATACTTAAAAACGAATTTTGTAAATGTTTTTCCGGCTTAAATTTTTTCTTAACTCATCGCTGTTTCTTGTTATTTATGCCATATCTTATTTAAATTTAACAATTTTGATTTTTCGCCTCACTGCTTTTTTCTTTAAGCGTCTTTATCATTTGTCATACAAGGCAGACAAATAGATACATACTAATACAGAAGTCAAAGCAAATAATCACCTCTGGAAAAGTCTCCAATTCAATTGCTAAAAATATGGGGAAAGGCCACTTTCACGATGATTAATATTTAAGAAATTGGAAAATAAAAAATTAACTAAAAAATCAAGCACTCTCAGATTGCGTAAAATATCTTAGCCTATTTTTGATTTTTAAGATTTAAAGAGCACATTTTCGAATCTTGTGATAAAGATCTAAAATGTGGCAGAGCCCTTTCCCTACTTTTATGTATAAAGTCCAAATTATCACGAAAAAACAAAATTATATTATACAAAACGTGTAGTCGACCGATAATGACAAAAACTTACTTCAAAAAAACCTCAAATCATCCAAAATAAAAATCTCGAAGCCGTTTACAATCTACCTAGAAAATACCACACTGTTCCATTACATAAAAATTATAACCAATAAGTGTTTAAATCTGTTATTGATAAATCAGTTACAAGATTTGAAGTCAGAAACAGGTATAATATCGAAACATTAAGAAATTTGTAAAACTGATTTCTTTTTCAGCAACTTCTGTAAAGAAGATGCATGTAATAAGAAACACGATAAAATATTTTCCTAAAACTGTAAGAGAGTTTTCCCTATCTTTTCCTCAAAATTTATACTAATGTAAATACTGTTATCTATTTGCTGTAATACTTAAAGTAAATTCTCAAAATATTTAGACGTAATATATTTTTAATTATTTTATGTTCAATGATAAAAGTATAAATAAAGTAAAAAAAAATAGTTAATGCGCCAATTTACATATGTATATTTATAGTCAACCTTAAACATATAAAATAAAGCTGTGAGTTTTTTTTTTACCAATGTTATCATAGACAAAGTCATAACAAATAGCCCAACATTTCACCAAGTATTGCAAGTACCGCCAACAATCACCTCTCACCATTTTAAAATTTTGTTTTCGCCAAAAAGAAATTCTTATGGCCATGTTTGGCGAGAAATCGCCATAACTGACAACACTGTATGTACGTGCGACTGTTTGAGAGTGATTTTTGTTGGTTTCTTTTGTGAAATTTTTTAATGGGAGATTTGCTTTGCTTTCACAAACACACATGTTTTATTAATATGCAAGCAGAACAAAAACAATAAAACTTAGAGCAAAAACGTTTAAAATGAGAGTGAATTATGAAAAAAGAATACAAGAAATTAGTGGTGCCAGAAATTTTCATCGAAGAATCTTCATTCCTCGAAAAAAATCTTAATTTTAGAAATAAAACATTTTTTCAATATTTTTTATTCTTTATTTCGTGTTGCTACTTTTAATGAGGTTAGGATAAATAAAATATATGCATAGAAATGTAAATCAAAAAAAAAAGAATATAAACCTAAAAATTCAAAATTTTATCCAACAGTTTTTTTTGTAATATAATTAAACAGAGTTGTAACTATTAATTGTTGCTTTGAGATCAAATTTAAAGTAAATATATTACTTAATTTTTAAAATATTTATTAAAGTCTATAAGGCGGAGTTCCCTAAATCGTCATCAATATTTTCCTTACTGTCTTCAATTGAATATGAAAAAAATTTTGTAAGACCTGTTAGTGAAGGAAATTTTTTGTTAATAACGTTTGGCAGATATATAATATAGTAACACTTTATTAAGTTTGCAACGTTAAGGTGAAATTATTTTAATAATTGTTTACAAAACTTAATGTAAAAGAAACAAAAAGTACCATGGCTTATAAAAAATCGAAAGCTAAAATGATAAAACATGCTACAGCGCATTTATAGAATCTTGAAACATTTCCCAGCTTTCTAGCATGTAAATAACTAAAGGATTCGGCTGATTGCATTACGTACTGGACCTAACATAATATTTATAATTGTTAGGTTGTATATATGAAATTTATTTCTAGTTTAATTTATAAATATATACTTGCAGAATCATACAAGGATTTAAAATTTCTAATAAATATGAATTTACCAAAAACAATATGTAATTCAGCTGTTGTTTGTTTTGTTTTGCGTTTTTAAATTTGAAAAAGGAATTAAATGCAAAACTGTTAAATAAATAACAGGTTACTAGGATGATGACCAACTTACAGCAATACAGTTACTTTGGATATCTACGATAAAGTTGCGACAGTAAGTATATTATATGCTTTCAAGGTTATGATTTAAAAAAAAAAACAAAAGGGTATGAAAAAGCTGTAAAAGTTAAGAATAAAAACAAATTATAGAATTAAGAGGTATGTCTAATCCGTAGTAAAGCGTAAACAAGTAGAAAAGCTTGGTCGGTTGAAAACTTGTGCGGTTTTTGTCGAAACTACAAATTGAAGGAAATGGCTACAAAATTTTATTTTACAGAGTTGAAAATATTTGAAGAACCCATCGTGGATTATATATTGAAAAATAAAAAGAAGAGTTTCTTAAAAAATACGTACGTTTATTTACTCATTTACGTATGTATATTCATTGGTGTATATGTTCATATAAATCATAGAATTAAGGAAGAATTTATTACATTACAAGTCCTTCTTATAAAATAACACATTTAACTATTGGCAACTCTACTCGAATGTGCCAAAAATCAACCAAGTACAAATATTTTTACTTGCATGTTTGTTGTTGTTATTGTTAACTGGTTTGTTTTACTACTGGTCTAGTGTATTTAATTCGTGTTGTATACTTCACGGACTTCGTATCAAGCCAGACTAGGCAGATAACGTAACAGACATCAAGTATGTGTAGTATGTAAAAACAACACAAGCAAATAAACAAAAAAGCTTAGAAACATAAATCAATGCGTTTGCAAAAAACCAAACATACACACAGGCAAACCTGCACAAAATCAAAATAAAAACAATGTTAGGAAAAACGTGCTGTTGTGGTTGAATGTGTAAATTGTCGGATAGCTTGTTGTTACAGTGGACGTAAAAAATATATTTTCCACATGCACATGAAAATTTTTACTTATTCAGTTTTCTTTTTTTTTCATTTTCTAAGCTCGTTCACCGCTATTTCCTTTTTTATAACCAAAACAAAAAAACAACAAATGGTGTATTACAATTTATTTTTCATTATAAAGCATTTATGAGTAAAGGCGAGTTCACCGGCAAAAATTTTGTTCCGAAACATTTTTTTTTTTATATGTAGTTTGACATTTTATTTTTTGAGAGAGAGAGAAACTACATATAAAAAAAAAAATGTTTCGGAACAAAATTTTTGCCGGTGAACTCGCCTTAAGAGTATGAGAGAGAGTGAGAGCTAAAGTGTTAGTAATAGTTGTTCTCTCTTAATATTCGTTGAATATAAAAATAGATGTTCTCAAACATAATTTAATGTTTTAATGTATTTTTTGGGGGCTGTATACTTACCTACATACATATTTCTAAAAAATTATAAAAAGAAGATAAAATTAAAGGAAAGGAAGAAAAACATGATTTCAACAACAATTCACATTTCGGATTTAAATATTATTTTTGTTGTTCTTTTTTTATTTACTGAAGTATTAATGTGAAATTCATTGAAAATAGGCATTTACCTAGTTTTATTTTTTTTTAATTGTATACCTATTACTCGTGCATAGAACATTAATTTTGCACTGTAGTTTAGCTGCACTAAAGTAAGAAAAGTAAAACTTTTAGGGTAAATCATCATAATTTTGTACAGGCGCAGGTATATGAGCTCTAAATTCAACAGAGTTACCAAAGTTCTGTAATTTAATGGGAATTAGATTGCTTGCAACATCTGTAAGTATCTATAGATAATATTTAAAATATCAAGGTTACTAGTAGAAAAGTGTATCAAGGCCATTGTAGAATAAGCAAACATCACAGGTTTGTACATTAATACAATTCGTTATACTAAATACCTGGTATGTATGAATTCTTATGTGTATATATAATTATTAATTAAATTAAAATAGAATTTAAGAAAAGATTAAGAATACAATTTTTATTTGCATACTTACCTACCTGACGCACATTGGTTGAGCTAGTATTATAAATTGTAAAGGCCTACTTACTGTAATTGTTATAAATTCAAACGTACATTTTCATACCTGACAGAAGCAGTGTTGTCAACTTATAATGCTTTGAAGTTTTATGTATATTTTTATATTTTTTGGCACTAGCTTTGCATTTTTGATTAAACTTTTGGATACTAGTTTCTTGCGCATTGTGCGACTAATTCAACAAGTAAACAAAAACTGACACTTCATTAAAAAAACAAAAAAAAAAAAAAACAAAAAAACAAAAAAAAAAACACGTAACACGCTACCTATACGGAATCTTATATAGCCTTCACTATCTATATAAATCTAGTTTAGTGAAATAACTCTAATCAAAAAAGTAAATTCGGGTAACAGAGAATTAAAAAATAAAAAAAAATTGGTAATGCATACATATAATTTTACATGATAATGACATAGCCTTTTCTTAAAGATCTCTTCAAAAAAAATTAAAATGATACCCATATTGATATATTAACAATTTGAAAATCTCAGAGCCTCGTAACTTGGATAATATGGGCGAGTGCCAATTTTTTCACTCGATGTTTTTTTTATTCTTTATCGTAAATTATGATGTTTTAATAAGAACACAATATTGATCAAGTTAAGCGTTTGAAAATTAAAGCTAATTCAATTCTAGGGGAAAGCATTTCTACAAATTTACGGACTTATAACAGATTTGAATTATCTTTACAAGTTTCATTGTGTATGCCTAAGGAGCTGGCAGAAGTCCCACACAAAAAATGAAACCTTTAACAAAAACATTTTTATCACTAAACTTGTACGAGTAAATTTATAGGCTTCTTTTTATAACTGTCATATTTGTACGTAATCAGTGTAAATATTAAATGTCCGACTATTACTGTATAAAATTTAAGCCCAATCCGGTAAAATCACGTTACTATAGAAACGCCCTTTATATTTTAGTTTCACTTTAAATTTTTTGTACTTTTTCTTATAACGGACATACAAATATTTTAACTCTGCCCATTGCCACGTATTTGACCTCCTTTAATTTAAAGTTTTATTTTATGAATATCACATCAATTTTGGAACTCTTTTTGTACATTGTAGCGAAAACAATAGTGTACGGAACACTGAAAAACGTCAATTTTGCAACAGAAATCGTCAAAACACCACCAGACCAATTTCTGGTTAAAAAAATCATCAAATCTGGCAGCCCTATTTATACAGCTCACACAAATATCAAGAGGAGAAAACTTTTTGAACCTCTTCTTTTGCAAAACATGTGATAACTGCATATAAAACGAACCACAAAGGTAAATTAGGCAGTGTTAAAGACTGGCTTGTTTGTTTTTTTGTTCGCAATGTTATGTTTTGTGCACAAGCTAACAATTGTTTACAACTTTTCAAAGTGAAATAAATAGTTTAAGGCAACAATAAACAATAAATTTTTAATTTTTTCCTAACCAGGATTTGAACCATCGATTTTATAAATTAATGAAATTTGACTTTATTTTCGGTTTTTTGGTGCTTTTTAATTAATTTCTATATATTTTTAGAAAGAAAAATTATTTACAAATGTATGCAGACATTTTCCAAAGAAAACCAGAAAAATTAGATGCTAGCAGAATGATATGCCGCATTTTCTGGACCGCCACATCCTTCATCAGCATTCTTTGCACCTATCTACCTTATGTTATGTACGTCGTAAACATCATTTATTTAACCAACTAATAATGTTAATTTGGTGAGACGAAGTTCACACACAACTTAAAGCTTTTCTTTGTCGTACTCTTTGTAACTCGTCTTGTACATTTGTTGTTGCTTTTTTGAGCTAGCCATTGGATAGCCGCGAATTGCAACTTATAATGATGTTTACGGCGTACATAACATAAGGTAGATAGATGCAAAGAATGCTGATGAAGGATGTGGCGGTCTAGAAAATGCTGCATTTCATTCTGCAGCGTCTAATTTTTCTGGTTTTCTTTGGAAAACGTCCGCATACATTTGTAAATAATTTTTTTTTAATGTTTAGAAATTAATTAAAATGAACCAAAAAGCCGAAAATAAAGTCAAGTTTCATTAAATTCTAAATTTTTAATTAAGTTAAAATTTATCAAAAATGATAATTTAATTTTTATTGTACGATATCTGTGACGGCTTACAACCAATAAACAGGCGCCGCCGATTTTTTTTGCTCAGTCGACGCCACTTAAATAATCATTTAAAAACAACGAAATGCTAGATTTGAGGTTAAGACTGAGTAAAAGTAGCTAAATGGTTATACGTTTAAAGTTTTGAGTACTTAATAATTAAAATAATGCTTTTTTCACCTAAACCTGAGTAGGTATTTCAGTATCAAATTCAACTGAATATGGGTGGGTGTAAAACAAAATTGAAAATTAAAAACTCAATTTGTAGCTATAAGCTATTTAATAATTCGTCAAAATAGTGAGTATGTACGTAAAGGTATATACTTATGTAGGTAAACGATATTAACTGAATATTTAAACTCGTTTGGTTTTTGCCTTTCGTTCAAAAATGTAAAATTTGGCTTGTGCTTTGAACGCATAACTAAAAGTATATTTCTTTTTAACTTAACGGTTATTTTTATTCATTTAATATTTCATATGACAATGTAAAATCAGTACTTTATTAAAAGATTAATGCTTTTTTACTTTATATTCGAAAAGTTTTCTTAAAATGTTTACAGTTTCTTCAATATGAACATATTTATCAAATTTATATTATTATATCGGGCAAAAATGTTTTCTTTTATTTCTTCATTGCCACAAAAATTATTAAGTGTAGAAAAATGTAAAAATTTTAAAAATGTATAAATTATTTTCTTGGTAAAAAATTGCTTAATAGTATGACTACATGCATTTAGCCAATTGTATAGAGCTAGATGAAAATATCGCTAGATGAAAACGGAAAAAAGCTAAGTTGGCAACCTTGTTAATAGCCATAAATCAGAAGAACAAGATTGCGCAGGTCCGTTATTTTGTTGTATAGCGTGACGTAGACATAGAATATTTTTAGTAAACAAAGTAGATTTATGTATGGCAAGTGAAATAATTGAAAACAAGAAAATTTTATTAAATAAAAAAATAAAATGTGCAGTTAAAAAGTGTGATAGTTAAAACGATTCAAAAGCAAGTAAAATGAACATTTTCAAGAAAGTTTGCACATTAAACAAAATTTTGTAACAGATTTAACTAAACAGGATTAAAAGTTAGTGCGGAACTTAAAGACAACTACAGCATGTTAAAAAATTAATAAAATAAAAAGTTAAATCAATTTTAAAAATTTAGGATTTTATTTTATTTGAAAAACAAATTTGCTGCACGGAATGGGTGATTTTGCTTTTATTAATTAGGTATTATGGTCGGTAATACTTATAATATATTTTTTTATAAAAATTTTAACTTGTAATAACTAATGAAATAAATTCTAAAATAAAAAATTTTTTATAATTAAAAATTGGAAACTTTGGTAGCTCAACATAGCTCTTCTTAAAACACTAAAAATTTTACTCGACTACATAAATATCTTTTCTTCCTATTGAAAATTTTGTTCAAATCGATGCACGCGTTATGGTTTTTTCAAGTTTTCCGCCGAAAATCCTAACAATTTTTACTACAAACACAAATTTTCGTTCTATGATGACCAAGATGCGCTGTAGAAAATTTTTTTGTACGGCTGAATGCCTAATCTTGTTTTTTAGTTTTATGGCTTAAAGCTGTTAAGTGCAATCGGCTGCTCTTTGCCTTGAATAAAATTACAAGATTGCCTCCTTTCTGCTACGCTTTTTATGAAGTAATGCAGTTTCCAAATCATTTTGGGAGAAAAAAGGATTAAAAATCGTAAAGGCTAAAATCTCAAGTTTAACCAATTCAACATATTTTTTTTTTTAATTCAATTTAAGTATTAACGTATGTACTTTTTATAATAGCTCCGTTACCGTTCTTTTTGGGTAAAGTTTGATGAAATGAGAGTGAACATAAATTATTCTCAATTGAAAACACAAATGACAAAAGTAAGGGATCAAAAAAACCAAACTTCTATTCCAAAACAAGATGTCAATCAAAATATAAATGCAGTTCCTAATTAATTTAAAAATTTTTTTGGGATAAAACTTGTAAATAACACTTTTGGTTGACATTTGCGTGCATGAAAAGTAGAATTTTTTGTATTTGCTACTGTTTACTTTTCAACCAGCTGATTGTTTTTCAGCTACAATCTACCCAAAGAAAAGGTCTGGGCTATTTCGTGCAGAAAGAAGAAGATTTTTATTCTCTCAAAAGCTCTCTCTTCTACCTAAACTTATAGTATGAGAGCAGTTTTTGGTAACATTGGGATCCCGCGAGATCCCAAAATGGGTACGGGAACGCACCTAATATTGTATTTGTACAAGTTATATACACTTCACTTCACATGAATAGATGTAGTGTTTTAGCATTTAATTTAAGCTTGCTGCTCTCCAGATAATTCGTCGAAAGGATTATGTTGTACTATTTATTTAACGTTTACCAATTGCGAAAAAGAATGTAAACAAAGAAAAGTTGAAAAAGTTACGTTAGATTTAATCTTTTATAATTTGTCAAGAAGAATGTGAACTATTTTGACGTATGGTCATTTGTATCAATTTTAAGTACAAAAATAGTTCAGCATTTTTTTTAAACAAAAAACCAAAATAATTTTCTATCCGTTTTTATTGAAAAAGGTTCGTGGTAAATCATTAACGGTGGAAGAGAAGGCAAAAAATTATGCCTATGATGATCAAGGTCTGTCCGGCCGTGAAATTTTTATAAAAGTTAATAAAAGTGCTAAAGTTGTGCGGAATTACTTAAGAAATAAAGAAAAAAATGGCAAAAACATGAAGGGAGGGCAAACAATAACCACAACAGCTACGGAAAGGCACAACATTTAAAAGCCTCCAATTCTAGTGACTCTGCTGCAAAATTCAAAGCAAAAAGTGGTTCCAGTGCTAGTGTTTCTACCATTAATATACGCAGAAGAACACTTAACACAAATTAAATGGCAGAAAAAAAACACCATTAAACAAGTTGGATTTTTGCAAAAAACACATGACTTGGAAGAATAAGCGGAATGAGCCCGATGGGTTTAACTACTATTTCCATGATTTGAGGAGGGAAGAAAATTTTTTAAGCCATCGCCCTGGTAGAGAAGGTGGTGTTATGGTCGGGATGCGATATAGTACTATGGAGCCATTGACTTGAAATTTCAAACCGCGAAAATAACAGAAAATTCATAAAAATCTATTCTACAAACGGCGTTTCCAAAATTTCAAGAGTTGTTTAGGTCCATCCCATGGGTCTTTCCAACAGGATAATGCTCCTATCGACACATCAAGGATTATTAAAACTTAGATTAGCGAACAAAATATTGAATTGCTGCCATGGCCACCATACTCCCCCGACTTAAGCATAATGGAAAACGTATAGCGATGATTATCTCGGAAGGTGTACAAGTCTGGACAGAAATTTGATGACCCACAGTCTTTAATTGCTACAATTATAACGGCATGGTCGAAAATTTACAATATTTATTTATCGCAACTCTATAACTCCCTTCCAAATAGAATTTGTGAGGCAATTTCGCCAAAAGATGGAAGTACACATTATGAAAAATTTATAAAAAAATAAAATTAACAAACAAAACTTTATTGTTTTTGTGTTTTTTACTGTTTTATGTTTCTTAATATGAACCTATTTAACTGACGCAAAAATAATTCACATTTTTCTTGAGTAATTATAAAAGGAACCACAGATTAAATCTAAATCTTTGTTTACACTCTTTGTCGCAATTGGTAAACCTTTAATAAGTCCTCTCGATGAATTATCTGTAGATCAGCAAGCTTAAATTAATTGCTGTTCTATTGTTCTGTAAACAGTTTTAAAAATTTGCCATCTTCAGAAATAAAGTGTGCCCTAGTTATTCTATGAAATTACATATTTTTTCATCCAGCAGTTTTTATGCTACGGGAACACAGGCAGACAGACAAAATGCAAAAACAGGTGTTTTGTATTCCATATCGATTACTATCTACACCAAAAACAAGATTTACAAAAAAGTTACAATTAAAAAACGTAAGGCCTTATTAGTTTAAAAATAATCAACAAATAAAAACTCAACTTGGCCAAAAATACATAAAACGTTACATACCTTTTATACAAGTTCGGAAAAAGATCATTTTGCACAGCAAATATTTTGCTGCTTTAGCCCACAATTGTAAGAATAAGTTTTGAACTTTTTTATTTTAAATCTGTTTCTTTGATTAGTTATTATTACACTAAATAATTTTCTACTATTGCGTAACTTATTGGCAATACTAAAAACTTTAAACCAAATAAGCACATAGTATAAAAGGCTTTTCTTTTACAGCATCTTTAAACAATTTATTTCAACCCAAAGCTCTTATCTACTACGAAGATTAATCGACGAAATAAGCTACAGCGTTTTACATTGCATTCCCAAATTTGTTATTTTTTCCACATTTAGTTTAATTTTCGCTCTTTAAGATTAAAGGTAAAAATATTAAAAAAACAGGTAAATTGATTTTCAGATAAGCTTAAAAAATTCAAAAGGCTTAACCGGGATCATCTGGATGAAAGGAAAAAAGGATAATGACGTTTTCCTTCCTGGCAAAAGTACAAAAGTTCGAAGTTTCAAAATGTATGTCCTTTTGAAAATATGTCGCACGTAAAAATGTAAAACCCTTAATTCTATGAAAGCAAGTATACTACACTTTTTTTGTAATTTTTAGTCTCATGGCTTTTTGTTCGAAACGCTTTTAAACAATTGCTATTTTCGGCTATGCCGAATCTTATATGCCCTTCAATCTTCAATCAAAAAAGCAAATATTGCGGTGACCGAGTCTTAAAACAAAAAATTTAATTTGAAAAAATTCTTTTAATTTTTGTATTAACTTAAAGATTTTAAAAAATTTGTAAATTTCAGAGGCCCGTAACGTATGGGCGAGCGCCAATTTTTTCACTTGATGTTTTATTTTTTAATTTTATTGAAGTGTTTGACCCTCAGCGTCTAAAGATCTTTCTGATTTCTATTAGCACCTCTTTCGACACCATGTCTTAGCTATTGGCGTATCTCAACACTAACACGGACGGACAGACGGACATCGCTTAATCGTCTTTGCTATGCATAAGAAGTCAGAATATATATACTTTATGGGGTCGAAAATGGATATTGTACAAATTACAAACGGAATGACAAACTTAGTTAATCCTTTTTCCACATTTTGTGGTGAAGGGTATAATAACGGTTTTTGTTCTATTGTGGCTACAAGAGTGTAGCAATTTTCAGGATTTAGGCAACGTACAAAACATTTTAAATGTTTGTTGGGCAATATTTATCTTTAAAAAAAAAAATGCCATAATTCTAGCCAGCAAAGCCCAAAATGGCAACGCTCAAGTGGCCTCACCTTCCAACCGAATGTATCGCTATCGCTAACTACCTGCAATTATATGAAGTACGTATTTTCTTGCAAATTATATTATTTTTTTTAATTTGTATATATGTAAGTATGTATGTAACTTAAGTAATAGGAAAGTTCTTAAAGATTTTTTATACCCTTCACCACAGGTAATATCAGTTTTGCTACAGCCTAGATGATCTACGGAAAATCTATGATCACCATTCTCTCAGATATATATATGAAAGAGGTGCTATAGAAGAGATATTTCAAAAAACGACTAGCGCCCCTATGCTCCCTACGTCCCATGGGATATATGTATATACTGAGTTCTCATGCATAGCGAAGTCGTCTGTCCATCCGTAATCGTGTTAAAGTCAACTTAAACAAGGCACTAGATGAGCTAGAGAAAATTTTAGTACGTCCTTCAAAGCAGCGGAAAGAAAACCACGCCTGCCTATAATTTTTTCATATCTGTCTTTCAACTTTCGTTTGTATTCATACAGGTGGTTGTATTTTATGACAAAAAATGAAAACGGTTAGTAAATTAAGCAGCTTCAGCTGATAAAGTAATATTTTCATTTAATACGCTGAGAACACAACCCGAAGCAAAACTTAGAATTTTCGAAAAAAAATTTTTTTTTAACAGAAAAACTTTATGGTAGGAAAAAAAATCTTATATCTTACTTGTTGTTGGTTAGTATTGTTTTTTGCCCTGTAGTATAAAAATATTACATTTTCACCAATATTCCACAAAAAATATTAAACTTTGCTAATTTTTTTTGCGATAAAAATTTGGAAATTTCGTGAAAACCGAAAACTCAATAAAAAAAAATCCAGTTTCGCAAAATGGAATGTTACTAAACGATTAAAACTTTATCAAAAGATTTATTTTCACGAAATATTTATTTATTCCAAAGAATTGTATTTTCAATAAAAAGTTTGTAGTTTCGTTCAAGTCCAAAAAATGCACAAAAAGTTACTAAAAACTATCAACAATTTAAAAGCTTTCAAAAACAACAATTCTTTTTGGTGAAGGGTATATAAGATTCGGCACTCTTACTTGCTTTATTATTTTTATTAAACTATTTAAATATAATCATAATATACATATTTTACTTTTTAAAATTAATAACTTTAAAGGAATTCAATGTAAAAATAAAAGTAAAAATTCACGAACTAATCCCCCTCTAAAAGAATAATTTCCTGAAAAAATTTTTCCATGTTGTCTATGAGCATATAAATATAATGTATAAGCAGCTCTAAAAAAAGATAAAAAGATAAAATTAATATAGAAAACCAAGATCAACTAATAATTCTATTAATTAAGGATACTTCACCTAACAAATTTAATGTAGGTGGAGCCGCTATATTACCTGATCTTAATAAAAATCATCAAAAAGACATAGAAGGTATAAAATTTAATAAACCTTTGTTAATAAATAAACTTCGTCTACCTAATCGTTCGTATATGATGAAAAAACAAAAGTTTTAATTAAATAATTTAAGTTATTAAAACAATTGAAATATTCTTAAAAAAAATGCTTGTGCCTTTTGCTATCTGTATTTTCATTTTCAACTTCTTTCTTCTACTTGTTGAAACATCGTTTATATACGCACATGTTTTCTAAAAAGTATAAAAAAGCAAAAACAATTGGTAGGTAATATAAGAAGAAATATAAGTAGATACACACTCACACATACAAAGGTATTTCATACTGACTGCAACCAAATATTATTTTAGCTTTTGATGAACTGCTGGTTCATTATTATTCCATTTAAATACATTTCCATACTCGAAAAGTATAATTACAAAAATAATGAAAGCTTATTTTACCCCAATTCCACCTCAAAGGTCTGTTGGTCGTCTAAGTTGTCAAATTTGGGTTTCAGACAGCAAACTTGTGATTGTCGAAAAATAACGTGTCACTGTTTGGTGTGGCCCAGTGATTTTAGATGTGGCGATTTTAGAGTTCCTTTGGAAAGTACAAGAACCCAAATTATTTTCCACATAAAATTTTTTCGCATTTCACTGAAAACCAAATTCACATTATCATGAATGTTTTCTTTTTACGTGAAATGTGGAATTTTTTCATTGTTTTGTTCACTTTGATTTTTGTAGTGGAATTCGTAAGTAAAAAAAAATATTTTTTATAATTTTAGGGTAAAATCGTTAAATAAATTTCAAAGTGACGTTCTTCCTAACAAGATGCAAGGAAACAGGTTTTATTGTCTCGATATATATCATATTATACATACAAGCTTTGGAGGTCCCTAACGCCGAATATAAGGGTCACTCCAAAATTTTTCACTTAACATTTTTAGCATAAATTTGGATTTTATACCCCGTAAACATCATTTTTTATTCTTGCAAATGCAATATTCAAGTGGTGGAAAACAAATTTCACTAGAACAAAAATTTCACTTTTTATTCACGACAGGAGTGATTATAAAACGTATGTTAATACTTAAATTAAATTTAAAAGTAAATAGTATTGTTTGTAGAGGGGGTTTTTGGGGATAGTTGAAATTGTTTTTTGGTGAATTGTGGTGATAAAATTTATCTAATTGTGGATACGAATCGAAAAAATCTGGGAACCCTGTGCATAATGATTTAAGTCAATGTTGCCTCAGTTACATTTTTTGTAACTTTTAAAGGCTCCACGTAACATGTATAATGCTATTATATTTGTCTAAAATTTTGTAATTTTTGGTACAGACACAAAATAAAGTAATAATACTGAAAAAGTACTTGCTTCATTATTTGAGGTAAGACAGCTGTTTCTCCTAACATATTAATTTCATTTTCATAACAAAGCTTACACGCTTGCAAATGCTATCAAAATCTCACATAAAAATTATGTAGTTCAAAATAAACAAAAAATAACGCTGCTGAAGTTGTACTCCCTTCAATTAGTGATAAATAACGTCATGTTTCTTGCTCTATATTTAGAAATAGCAAAATGTTTCTGGCAACAATTTTTCTAAATAAAATAAGCTGCACTTATTTCGCGCGGAAAAATAAGTATTCTATTCAAACTTGGGAAAAATGTTATCAACTTAAGTTATTCCGCTTGAAAAATTTCACAACTTGCTAGTGGTTCCAGACCAATACCTCGATTTAGAAGTAGTGACGGATTATTTTACGAAAAAATTGTCAGTAATTTTATGTAAAAGTTCTGAGCAAATGAGATTAAAATTTGTCTTTAATAACGGTATTTTTTAATAGTATTAAAATAGAAAATTCTATCAAAGCTTAATCATCGAAGGTCAATCAATTTTCAATCAGGGAATATTTTTATTGAGTTCTGATTTAAATACTCATGAGAATAATCGGGCTTAAATTTTTTCATATTTTTTTTATTTTAGTTTTGTTTTTGTTCAGTAAATGTATTTCCTTGAAATAATAATAAAACTTTTTACTTTATTTTGTATAAATTACATATGTAAAATGACTTTATTTAAGGTAAATTTCAAATTTTAGCTTTTAATGAAAATATGTAACATTTTCGAAGGAAAAGCGTAATTTTTTCCTGTCTTTCCCTGTTGTGTTAACCGAAGACACTGTTCAAGCATCTTCAAGGAGAAAACATTATTTTAAAACTGTGGACCTGATGGAAAGAGGTGTCTTTGTTTTTAGAAACGACATTCCAACTTATAAAAGGATTAGTCGATTAATACCTTCAACTTTTAAACCTTTAGCATAGTTCAACTTTGTCGCAGTCAAAATTTAAAATTATTTACATCAATATTCTTTAATATCTGTAGATTTTTACCTTGCAGAAGCTGCAATAGATTTAAATAATCCGTAATTTCTTTTACTTATGTAACAATATAAACCCTTTCAACAGTCAAAATTTATCGGTATATATAAAGGAAAAAATGGAAGGAAATACAAGAAAATCGTGTGGTAACTTAAAAAACCGTCTCAGAATATTGGATTTAGATAGAAACAGACAAACAAAGGCAAAGTAATAAGAATCATGCCACAAAATTCGATTCTAGGGAAGTAAAAAACCAGATGAGGAGACAAGGAAGCTGACAAAAAGCTAACAATAAAATAGCTCTTTTTTCAAATTTCATTTGTTTGTCGTAAGCAAAGACTGAATGAAGATAGCTTAATAAGACCACGAAGTTTTAAAACAGTTTATTAAAATATGTAAGAAAGTCTGCCAAAGGACTGATAAAAAAGTGAAGTAAGCTTTCTTTAATAAACACATAAAACAAAAGTTTCTTTTATTTTTCCGCTACTTCATCAATTACTTAATCTGCAATAAACTTACACGACATCAAAACACAAACTTCATCATTCAGTGCTTGCGTGCATAACGATTATGTATGACTCATCATAGCGTGCTAATATACCGTGTATGATCGTCTAATAGGCGTTTATCACTATTAACTAGCATTCACAAATGGAAGTAACAAGACAAAAAATAATTTTACAACTAAAATTTCTTAAAAACATCAAAATTAAAGTACTTTTTTTAATACATATATTTAATTTTAATTTGAAGTTTGTTTTAATTGTTTTATTATTATACATTTTAGTAAAAAAAAATTCTTCAGCACAACTAAATCTAATGAAATAATATAGATCAGTGTTGTTAGACAAGGGATTTGTCAAATTGGGAACTTTTTAACAAAATACGAATAAAAAATACTGTTTGGGATTGGATATTTTCTAGGGAAAATGTAAACGCTATAGGTAGTTTTATTTAACACAATTTCTAATATTATTACAACTTGGTTCATACCAAGATGCAAATCGATTTAGACGATTAGCAGAGCAGACACAATTGGTGTAAGATGCCTTTTCTGGACAATGAAAAAAGCAACGAAATGAGAATTATTACAGGCTTTAAAAATTACAAAATAATATTATTATTTTTACGTAGATATTTAAAGATAAAATATACGGGCTGCTAGGAATTTTCGCGAATGAATTTGGGAATTCGACTGGCAAAAATCTGGGTACTCTGACAAAGTTTAATACTTATCATAACGGTATAATACGTTTTGTAACTTCAACCTAGAGCAGTGTTGCCAAAACGGCGGTTTTCGCGCTAGATCTAGTGGTTTTTTGCTATTAAAAGCGGGAAGTTAGAAAAAAAACCGATAAGTGGTTTTTTCAGCTGGAAACATTTTATTTGGCGGGTTTTTAGCGTTTTTTAAGCTACAATAAGTTTTGTTAGTTACTAAGTAAGCTACACTATGTATTTGTAACCTTTTATAAAAATATATAGATTATCCGTCTCTGCCTTGTTTTTTTTAACTGTTAAAACAATTAATCCAAAGGTAATTATCGAAATATATTTTAATTGGGTCAATAAAAACTTTTTTTAACTAATGAGAACTGTCATTTCAGATTACCAGAAAATTGAGACATTTTAGGAAAAACTGATAAATTATCAGTAAATACTCGTATCGTATTTATAACAAAAAAAGAGGATACCTCTTAACATTTGGAACAACTGGGTTATAGCCCGGAAATAATCGAAACAATTTGAAGTTAGCTTAATAATATAAATGCTATAAAATGGAATAATCTAATGGATACGACATATCTTTGGTACGAAGTTTTTGAATATCAAAATGCGGCTGGAAATAAAATTTTTAAAGAGCTAGCTGAGTTTGCCTTGCGGTTAATATGCACGCCATGGTCTAATGCAGCAGTGCAACGAGTTTTTAGTCAACTTAATAGAGCTAAATCAAAGCTCAGAAATCGATTGCAAACCCATATGGTAAATGCTATTTTAACCGTTAAGTATGTCAATTCCTCGATTTTTTTTGTTTGCCTCTTTATAATTACTTTGTTGCTTAAGATATAGTCTCCGTCGGCATAACAAATACTGCTACGATTACAAGAATCTGAAAAAATTTGTAAACTTAATCGGAACCTCAATCAAAATCTGAACTAGAGATGACCAGTTATGCCATATTCATAAAAAATAATAAAAGGGCAATTAGTATTTAAAAACAGTATTAAAAAAGTACGAGTGCTATTTGCGGCTATGCCGAATTTTATAAACCATTCACCATGTAAATTGTAACATGTATTTTGGCCATAGAGGGCTTTTTATATTACACAATGATAATAAATAGAAACAAAAAAAAAAAACAAATTTAGTTTAGTGAAGTAACTCCAATCAAAAAAACAAATATTGGGGTTACAGAAATTAAAAAATAAAATGGTACTGCATACATATTATTTTACATAAAAATGCCATTGGCACTTACTAGGTTAAAGATCTTTTCAAAAGCTTTTAAATGATACCCTTATTGATATTTCAAATAATTTAAAAATTTCTAAGCCCCGTATGGGTGAGCGCCAATTTTTTCAGGTAATATTTCTTTCTTACTTTTTAATTCCTTATCACGCTGTTTTCCAATAGCACCTCTTTCGACACTATATCTGATTTATTAAGATATTTCTTTGTTTTTGTGAAACCAAGTTTGCCCAAGAAACTTTTAAGCGGCGTTTTTTAAAGTAATATCTAGCGGGAATTGGTTCAATAGTTTTGGCAACACTGACCTAGAGGGCGATAAGGGGGAAAACCGGAAATTTTCAGCTGTGTTTGTTGAAGTGACCCCAAGGGTGGTGAAGGTCAGCAGCACTGTTCATATACTGTTGACTGTTTGTAAAAAAAACCCGCCATGTAATTTAGTATTACATTGCTAAAAGGAATTACTTTTGCTAGTATTTTTTTCCGATCAGAGTCGCATTATTGTTTGTGTGACATATGGTCTCAAGACACACATTTCCCTATGATTTTTATGAGTAGGGTAGAATTCCTTAAATTATGTGCTAAAAGTGTGATTTGGAAAATTATCACAAAAATAAAAAATATTAATAAATTATATTTAAATTTTGATTAAAAAACGAGTAAGGATGCCGAATCTTATATACCCTTCACCACATATGCAAATCTAGTTTAGTAAAGTAACTTCAATGAAGAAAGCAGAGTGGAAAAGTGGAAAAAAGTATATAGCTAAGTTTGTCATTCCGTTTGTAATTTCTACAATATCCATTTCTGACCCCATATATATTCTGACTTTTTATGCATAGCGAAGTCGATTGAGCGATGTCCGTATATCCGTCCATGCTGGTGTCTTGGCAAACTTGATTTCACAAAAAAAAAAAAAAAAAATAAATAAATAAATAAATTTGTCAATCGATCTCATGTCCTTCGAGGCACCAGTCAAAACACCACGCCTACATCTAATTTTTTTCATGTCATTTGAACCAATAAAACAACTCCAATAAAAAAAATTAATATATGGGGCGATAGAGAATAAAAAAATAAGAAAAAAACATCAAGTGAGAAAATTGTTTTTTACCCATTATTTCCCGAGTTACGGGGCTCTGAAATTTTCAAATTTTGTGAAATAGCAATATTGGTATCATTTTAAAGCTTTTGAAGAGATCTTTAAGGAAATACTAAAAGTTTTTAAAAATGCTTAACCTATTAAGAGTCGATGTCATTTTTATATAAAATTATATAGTGCACATTTTTTTATTGTTTAATTTTCTGACACCACAATATTTGCTTTTTTATTGGAGTTACTTTACTAAACTAGATTTACATACCTAGATGCTGAACGGTAAATAAGATTCTTCATAGCCGAATATATTTGATTAAATTTAATTAAACAGATCAACGGTTTATTTGATAAGTATTTTAACTATGTACTTTAAAAGCGTCATACCGTCTGGGCCGGTTAAAAAAATTTAGAGTTTTAGTACGTAGGTAGCAGGCATTTTTTACTAAAATGATACATCACAAAAAATAGTAAATGAAATTAACATGCTTTTATACAATGGCCCACTGTATACACAAATGTATGTACATTTCTTTATATTAATTGACTATAATAAGAATTAAGTAGCAAAGAAGAAATTAGACACACAAACAATGGACTAATAATAACTACCTATTAGTAAAATTATGTATTCTATCAATGAAATTTTGTATTGTACATAATTTTGCACACACATACTTATGCTCACATGCACTCTTACAAATATTAAATTAATTAATATATTTTGAATCTACATAAAAGCGTTTGTATGTGTTAATTATTGTGCTAAGAAACCAATAGTGCAAAGTTAAGTACCGTTAAATATAAAAATACCTCCATACATTTCTACGTACTATGTATGGGAAGCAATAAAATCAAAAGCAACAACAACAACAACCGCATAGCTACGAAAGCAATCCAAACAGAAATTTACAGACTTTTAAACTATGCAGTTTAGGAATACCTATTTGGTGGAGAGAAAGCTGAAATGGTTGTTGTTATTTAAGCAATAACTCTAATTACCCTTGGCAAAAGGGAAAGGTCACACATTACTAGAATGTAGTAAGTTTTCTGGCTTGCTAAATTATTAGAAATTTTAATTACAATTTTAAATTTACATTTTTTAAACTTATTCAGAAATATTCATTTATGTATTTATTTAAAAATGCATGTTCATTGTACATGCAAACCATACAATGTATATAGAATGTTTCGGTTTTCTAATTATTAAAAAGTTAAACCTAAAAAAAGTTTTGAAACCAGTTTAGAATCAGTCATTTTGCGGCCACAATATAAAAAAGCAACCTTTAGAAAATTTGATAACCACCTCCTTTTTTTGAAGTTGGTTAAAAAATAAAACCAAAGACAATAAATTTATAAAGATGTTGCAATCTGAACATTTAAAAAATCAAAAATTATGAGCAGTTTCACGGTAGCGGGGGTAAGAGATAAGAGGGAAGAAATTTCTGTGAGCGCAACCAAAACTCAAGAGAGCACAATATTAGTTTTGTAAACAAGACAGATTCATACACACATGCGTTTAAAAATGTGTGTGGATGTTCATAAGAAATGTTTTGTTAAAGTAAAGTATTGAGAGACAAAAACACACATTTAACATATAGAAACTTACATACATACTTTCATATCTACATATAAAGAGGAATGTGCTTCATAAAATTTTATTTTTGAATTCTATTTTTCCTACTTATTTAAAAATTGTTTGTAAAATAAGCTTAAAAACGAAACTATATGACTGCTCTTGTTATTGTAGCTTAACTATACATTTTTATTTGTGTATTTTTAAAAATATGCGTAATTGCACCGAACTAATCATACCCTAAATTATGTATTAAATTTTTTTAGCATTTATTCTTGTGGATACTTAATATGTGTTTTAAGAAATTTCAAACAATGGTAATAAAATAAGGCACTTATTTATGTATATTTATTATTAAATATTTTGTTAAGTATATTTAGCCTGCATATAGGTTCAATATATATAAACCTCAATATGAATTTGATAGCTAAATTTATATATTTAAATTGCCAAACAAAATAAATTACTGGCGCTTTCAAATTGAGACTTTCCAAGTACTTGTTACTTTGCACTCATGTGTTTCCCATGAGCAATGCTTTCTTAGCAACATTAGTATAAGTAAAATTAAGACAACAAATAAAATGTCACAACACACCACGATAATTTATTTATGCCTTTTATATGGGCACTTGCAAGTTAATAATCAAAATTAAATTACGGGAATTTTAAATTAAATTTTTTATCTTTAAAAAATATTGTGCTAATTATCCCGAGCAAATTATTAAAATCACCAATTTTTTCAATTTTCCAACTTTTCTGGAGGGATTTTCAAAAAAACCTTCTACTTGAATATACGAACAACTGAAAAAAATGCTACAGAAATCGGCACAGCTGTTCTCATTTTATGAATTACTATACATTTTTTACACCATTTTTATATATAAGATTCGAACACTATGTTTGATAAAACACTTCGATGTTAAATAAAATTTTAAATAAAAAATAATAGGTAATTTACCGAAATATCTTTTACACGCTTATGTGCCTATGTACATATGTATGTGTATAGATTTTTATGAGCGTATTTTGAAAATTCTTATCCGACCGCCTGTCTTCGTTTAAAATTTTTCAGAAAGTAGAAATTAAATTATTTCCATTAAACTCCCCACCCAAAATGAAGAAATAAATTTACAAATGTTAAATGCACATACATACATACATAAGTACATACTCGTATATATGTATGTATCTAATTATGAATGCACATTTTTATGCCCATTTAAGTTAGTTTAACGAAGAAGAGTACAAAAAAGCAGAAAAAACTATTTTTTGGAAAAACTTAAATTAAATAATTTCACATTTAATTTTGTTTTTAGTATTTTAAATGAAAAAAAAAAATGATTTTGTGATCATATATGTATGTACATATGTACATATTTTGTATATGTTGACCAGCGTTGCCACACAAGAAATTGACTTCCTACCAATAATTTCCAAAAATCCTACCAAAATGGTTCACAGCCTACCAAAAATTTAAAAATGCATTTCTAGCACATAAACCCTGTTATACTCACTTGTTTTTTCCCCGTAATTGTTGAGATGGAAGTTTGTCTTTTGGTGATTTTAAAATGGGTGTTATGATTTAAAATAGTTATAGAGCATACTATGCAGAATGAACACCTATCCCTTTCCCGGAGCTAATCAAATTCGCTTAACCATTCGGTTCTAAATTTTCTTTTGACTGTTTCTTTACAATGTTCACTAACAGTATTATATAATTTAAAAATGTAGTCTTCTGAAATTATATTATTTTCATTTAATTTTGGAGTTTTTGATTAAAATCTAAAAAAAAGTACATGCAATATTAGTAAATATTTATGTATTAGGTATATATTTACAATTAAAAAAGTATTGTACTTTTCCATTTTGTCTGTTAATTTTTTTAATACATACACTTGAAAATAAACCTTCACTCAAAAATATTGTTAATTTCAATTTAATAATATTGTTCGCGTTTCCTAAACCAGAGATGGCAGAGATGTTTTTTATTACATCTAAAACAGTTTTTGAAAACAGTGGTAACACTATTCAAAGTTATTGTTTATTTAATTCAAAGTTACATTTTTTTTATTTTATGTTCTGAATTTTTAAGGTGAAAAATTTACTATTGCTAAAAAATTGCTAAAGGAGGAAAACCTACCAAAAACTTAAAAAAATGCAACAAACCAACCAAACTACCAAACTGTTTTTTAAAAACGAAAAACTACCAAGTTTGGTCCGATTGGACCAAAGCGGCAACGCTGATGTTGACGCACTCTTTTAAACATTTGTAATATTTATGAGAGTTTAATTTGTAAAATATTTGTTGTGCTTATACGTACATATGTAGGTATACATATTAAAAAATTACTATTGTTCGTTTAATGCACGATAAATGAACAAATTTGTAATTCTTCAATTTATTTTAATTATAAACTAAATTAGGAAACAAAAAATATATATAGTAGAAAAATGCACACACAAACTTTCGCAAATAAACAAAAATTGATCCGCTGTTGCTTTGAGTAAAAACACTCACAGAAAGTTACACGCTCTCTGAGAAAAACGCTATTGTTTAAAGTAGGCTTGCCAGATTTGTGAATTTATCAATGTTGTGGGTTAGGCGAATTTTTCTGCAATAACGGCATAACGTAAAACGTTAAAATATCTTTAGGTGTTTAAGAAGAATTCTTTAAATAATAAAATAATATTTTTAGTAAAGAGTTTCTAATTTATAAAAAATAATAATAATAATCTAATATATGCATCTTATAAATCTCTGTGTAAGTTTGTTTATTTATATTTCCAGGAGGAGAGAAAAATGTAAAGCGAGCATTTCTATGAGTCTGAATCAATTTCCAAAAGTCTTGGCTAATCGATTTTAATGAAATTTAAAACATAGATAGATCCTCATCTATATCTGTCTCCAGAGGTAGGACCACATGAAAGATATAGGGGAAAAGCGCGCATTTATGCGTGCACCAATTACAATAAAAACGTAGTTAGTTATTTATTTAAAGGGTTAAATAATAAAATATGTTTATTTTAAAAAAGCAGTAGGAGGGGGAGTATGTGGAGGACAAATAATTATATAAATATTAATCAATGCTTATAAAGGCAGATCTTAAAGATATTTTAAATTTAGATCACTCCTGATCTATAAGTGATAAATCAAGCTGATGGATATCTTACGTGTTCATAGTAGATGACCATAGCAAATAAGGCTATAATATATTACACAGCGCCTAGAAAGGCCTTAAAATTAGACCTAGGTAACGCCTGGTACAATAAGCTAGTAAATTATTAATTCGATACGATATTTCTTATACGATATACATAGTTAAGAGTATTTTGTGACTTACAATATTTTAAATTAAAACAATGTATTCTACAAGTTTACATTACCTGAAATATTAAATCCAAGGCATATTTATTTTACTAGGTAGTGTCGTCCGCCCAGCTGGTTTGTGGAAATGTCAAAAGTTGTTTATATTTTACTACGTTTGTTTACGAATAGCATTGCAAAATAAAGCAGGCATTTGTATTAAGAGCAATTATCTTTTACATCTCTTTCTGTTTTTCACAAAACAACAATAAAAGGCCATGTTGTTTTTGCCAATGTTGTATTTGTTGTAGAGCCGCTACTACATAGTAAAATAAATGTACCTTGATTCAATCTATTTACCTAATTTAATAGAGATAGTTTTGTACCGACCCTGTTTCACAGAGCTTTGTTTTCTTTTAACAATAGGAGTGAAAAAATTAGCGCTTGCCCATATTTTCTGAGTTACGGGGCTCTGAAATTTTAATTTTTTTAAATATCAATATGGATGTCATTTTAAAGCTTTTGAAGAAATCTTTAAGGAAATACTAAAATTTTTAAAAAATACTTAACCCTTTAAGAGCCGATGGCATTTTTATGAAGAAATCTTTAAGGAAATACTAAAATTTTTAAAAAATACTTAACCCTTTAAGAGCCGATGGCATTTTTATGTAAAATTATTTACATGCAGTACCAAATTTTTTTATTCTCTTTCTTTCTAATATTTCCTTTTTTGATTGAAGTTACTGCACTAAACTAGATTTACATAAATGGCGAAGGGTATATAACTTTCGACATAGCCGAATATAACACTTTTAATTTTTTAAACTTATAAAAATGTTTTCTAAGTCGGACCAATATGAAAGCATAGTCTTTCAAATAAGAAAAATTTTTAGATTCGGTTCAGAAATGCCGAGAGTTCTTAAGTAACAAATGTACAAGAAAATAAAACAAATAAAGTTAAATTAACAGCCATAGAGATAATAAAAAACAAATACAGAATCAATTAAAAAGATGGGTTTTTATGTGTTTTCGTTGGGACTTACTGACTGGCCCTCGTTAGGGTATTGAAAACAGTAAGAAAGCATATTTTGGTTTCAAGGAGGATTTTCGTGCAGAACAGTGTTATTTATTAATTTTCTAATTATTCAAGCACTATTGTTTATTCTTTTATTTTTTCTGTTGATATTTCGCCACACCGTTGGGTGGTGGCATCTTCAGGAGACAAGAAATAAAATTATTAGTAATAAGTTTTTTCAAACATAAAAATTAAATTGAAAAAAATTTTTTGTTAATCAAAGTTTTGAACCGATTAACAAGTCCTCTCATCTTCTGATTTCTTTTAAAAATATTATAACTCATCGTGAAACCTCATCGGACAGACTTCCGAACAAAAGTATGGTGCCTGTATGATAAGACAACAAATAGAGTTTCAAATAATGCTAAAGACTTTAAGGTAGGAGCATATTATGCATATTATGCCCCAATCGTGTAATTTCACAATCAATTAGCACATGCGGCAATCGAGGCCAATATTGCGCTAGTTTTGTAATAATACGCGGTATTTTTGTAAATAACTTGTTTCTGTATTTGGTCATACATTTTTTGTAAGGAGAAATTATTTAATTTTATATCATATTATAATGCTGCAATTTTGTAAAGTAAAAATTATACCAAATCAGCGGCAATCGTGTGTTCCCACCTCTGGAGAAGAAACACACCATATACAAGGGGTGGCTTAGTTGGTTAAAAACACAAACTCACGATCTTTCTTTCCATCTGGCCTGAGCCACTAAGAATTGTGGTCAAAATGGCTACATCGGCTAAGGCACATTGTCGCTAACAATATAATGTGAGTTCTAATTTCGATAGAAATGCAGAGTATTAGAGCAATTAGAAATATTTCTTACCATCTCTGCTACATACACATTTTATAGTGTAATCCACACTACTTTCCTTAGTTGTGACACGTTTAATTAGGTCTTAAAAGTATGGAAGACTATCTAAATTTTTATTTATTCTATTTTTGTTTTTTTTTTTTTTTTTTTTTGCAGGAAAGTAATGTGTACTTATGATACGTAAATAACTAAATAATTGGACTTTAACAACCACTAGAATCTTAATTGGGTCGCAATTTTTTAATCAAGATCAGTAAATGTTTATTTATTTCTATAGTGTTTTCAGTGCTTTATTTATTTCGATAAAAATTCCCTGCACGAATTGTTTGTTTAGAACGCAAAAACAACACATTAATATTGTCAATATATGTTTATTTTTAAAATGGGTTTCTTGTAATTATGTTTTGTAATTTAATTAAATTTTACATTTAAAAATTGTTCTTGACATTTTCCAAATCAACGTACATACATACAAGTGGGTTCGTTTTTTAAATTTAAAATTTGTATCTTTTTAGTTATAGCTGACAATTTTTTATGCCGGCTTAAATTTCGCTTTTTTAAATATGGCAATAATACATAATTAAACCAAAGATGATAGACACCAGCGTTGCCACACAAGAAATTGACTTCTTACCAATAATTTTTAAAAATCCTACCAAAACCGTTCACAGCCTACCAAAAATTTAAAAATACATTTCTTGCACTTAAACCCTGTTATAATCAATTGGTTTTTTCCCGTAATTGTTGAGATGAAAGTTTGTCTTTTGATGATTTTTAAGATAGGTGTTATGATTTAAAATAGTTTTAGAGCATACTATGGCGATTGAACACCCATCCCTTTCCTGGAGCTAATCAAATTCGCTCAACCATTCTGTTCAAAATTTTCTTTTGACTGTTTCTTCACAATGTTCACTAAAAGTGTTATATTATTTAAAAATGTTTTAATACAAAAATTTTAAGAGTTGTTCTACCTGGTTGAGGGAATGTCGTCTTCTAAAGTTATATTATTTTCATTTAATGTTGGAGTTTTTTATTAAAATTTGAAAAAAAAAAAATACATGCAATATTAGTAAATATTTATGTAATTAATAGGTACATACATATGTATTTACAATTAAAAATTTACTTTTCCATTTTGTCTATTAATTTTTTTAATACATACACTTAAAAATAAACCTTCACTCAAAAATATTGTTATTTCAATTTCATAATATTGTTCGCGTTTCTTAACCCAGAGATGGTTATAGATTTAATCATCTCTATGCAAAAAAGCAGAGATGTTTTGTATTACACCTAAAACAGTTTTTGAAAACATTTAAAGTTATTGTTTATTTAATTCCAAGTTACATTTTTTTTATTTTATGTTCTGAATTTTTAAGGTGAAAAATTTACTATTGCTAAAAAATTGCTACAGGAGGAAAACCTACCAAAAATATAAAAAAATGCAACAAACCAACCAAACTACCAAACTGTTTTTTAAAAACGAAAAACTACCAAGTTTGGTCCGATTGGACCAAAGCGGCAACGCTGATAGACACACTTCGTCTCAACACGAGTATTAACATTGCATGTGAAGGGCTCAATACCCTTCTAAAACAACTATACAGTTTAGTACACGCGTATTTATCAACATGGTGTAATTTTCAATAAGCATCTCACACTAACTAATAGTAACAAATTAAACTAAACAAACGGCAACTACGTAAGAGAAAACTATGAAATTAGAGACTTTGCTATGTATAAGAGCTTAAATCACGAAAATTACTTTGATGTTCGAAACTTCATAACTTATAACTGAAATTTTGTTCCAGTTTTGGCCATTGCACGCTGGCGTATCTCTAGATATTCTTTAAGACAACGGCACTTTGGGTCATCAGCCCTGTAGTTGACTTTTCTCAGATTCTTTTTGGTGCAGTTATAACATTTGAACACTATACTTCCATCTTGAGTGCTTTTGTTTAATGTGCAAACAGAAAAATCGTTAATTCCTGCACACGCCGGGAATACGTTGACTCGGTTGCAATTCCTAGCACCGTGACCATACTTTGAACAATTAGCGCATTGGGTAGGGCTCTTATTTCCACGAAATGGTATTTTTAGATAAACAGATACATTACAAAAATATCTGATTTTTCAATATTTTGCGTTTTGACACACGTTGTCTGTCGAACTCGATTAAATACAACGCGTCATCCTCATTAGAGCGTTTGGTTATAATTTTTTTACTGCTTTATATTTTGGCTCTTAACAAACTCATCCTCTATTATTTCTATTGTAAATCGAGGTAGACCAAACATTTTGCGGTCTTTTACCTCGTGAGAGTAAAAGCAGAACTTTCTGTCCTTAAGAATTTTAATCGCGTCTTCGTAGCGAGACAGCGAATTGCAATTATTTTTGTTCCAAAGGACATTCCTTTAAACTTATACTGTTCACCAATTAATCCATATACAGTTGAAAAACTATGTGTACAATCCACTTTTATAGATGGAACTATTTATTTTGTTGCAATTTCTTCTTCCTCCGATGGCTCGTCGGACAATCTGGATAGTTTGAAATCGGGGCTATTGCCCTAATACCTTTTTCTTTTCTGACTTATCATAGTCAAAAGAGAATTTTAAAATTAAAAACAATAGCTTTTTGTGTATTAATTTAACTTAATTTGATATTTTCCACCTACGAAAATTTACACGTTGGTTTATTTATGAAAACAATGTTGCCAGGCTTGATTTTATTTGCACAAATTCATGTATATAAAGTTGTATACAATTTCTAAATACAATAAACTTCAAAAGTTCGGCCAAAATGTCAAGGATTCATGTACCGCAATCAGAGACCTGCGCCGAGGGGTTTTGATCGGCGGCGGCGGCTTAATGAAAAATGGGCGGCGGCGGCTCGAAGCCGGCTATTAGCCAATGTGTTATCAGCTAGCCTTTTTTTGTACGGCTCATACAAATAATCGGCTAGAATGAACCCCCAAAATTTATTTATTTTATTAGGTAAATAAAGGCAAAAATTATCGATCACAAATAGGGTATTATTAGTTCATTAACTAAATCATAGTTATCATGAAAAAAGAACTCGTTTACCAGTAAGAAAATTTAAATTAAACCTCCTTACACTGGAAGAAGCTTTTTTGGCAGCTGCACTCGTGGACGATGTATACAGTATGTAGGTAGCAACCTTTGCAATATTCATACAAAAAAAAATAAAATTGCTCGTATTTGTGAACTAGGTACCAGTGTCTAAAAATACTTAATTTAAACTTTAATAAAAAATACATTTTTTTTCTCTTCACCACAAAAGGTAGAAAAAAAAGGGTACATATATCTAAGTTTGTCATTCCGTTTGTAGTTTCTACAATATGCATTTCCGACCCCATAAAGTATATATATTCAGAGTTCTTATGCATAGCAGAGTCGATTGAGCGATGTCCGTCTGACCTTTCGTGATAGTGTTAAAATCAATTTTGCCGAGACACTAGATCAGACATGGTTTCAAAAGAGTTGCTATTGGATGTTAGCAAGATCGGTCCTTATCCTCAGACGCAGCGGGCAAAACACCACGCCTACCTCTAATTTTTTTATGTTATATGGCAAAATGAAGTAATTCCAATCAATAAGCGATAGAGAATTAAAAAATTAGAAAAATAATCAAATGTAAAAATTGGAGCTCGCCCATATATAATATAACTATTGGCTTTGAACTTTTTTAAATACTAACATTTTTTAAAAAATGCTTTACCCATTAGGAGCCGATTACATTTTTGTATAAAATTATGTATAGTGATAAATTATTTCTTATTTTTAATTTTGTAACTAACTAACTGTCTCCCAAATATTTGTTTTTTTGATTGGAGTTACTTCGCTGAAGTAGAATATATATATACCTATATGGTGAAGTGTATATTGGATTGGGTATAGCTGAATATCACACTCTTACTTGCTATTGATGAAAATTACAGATTACGACTGAGTCAAATATCAAAAAATCTGGTTTATTAAAATAAACTACTTGTAAAAAGTCCAAACTCGAATATGATTTGGATATTGAATTTTGACTAAATTCATTTCATGTATTTGTTCTATTATGAAAACCTAGCCAAGGGGCCAAAATCAGTCGGAGAAAAGAAAAATTCTTGAAAAAACGATTTCGAAGCAAAGAGTCACTAAATATCAATTAAGAATGTTATATTATTTAGTATAATCACCGACATACGGATAAATTGATACAGCAGTAACATAACTGAAAATAACATCTTATTGCGCATATTTAAGATTCGTATTGTATGTTTTATGTTTTAATTAAAGCGGGCATAAAAGTATACACTTCCGTTTATTATTTGGCTTATAGTTTTGCAATATAAATTATAATTCAGTTATAAACCTGTTTATAAAATTATTCAGTTTATAAAAGCAGTATGAGTGCTATATTCGGCTATGCCAAATCTTATATACCCTTCACTATCTATGTAAATCTAGTTTAGTGACTGAGACTTAAATAAAAAAATTGTTACTGTATATATATAATTTTAAAAATTTTGTGTATTTTCTTAAAGATCTCTTCAAAAGCTTTTAATTGATACCTTATTGATATTTAAAAAAATTTTAAAATTTCAGAGGCCCGTTTCTCGGAAAATATTGACGAGCGCCAATCTTTTTTTTTCTTAATTTTTAAGTCTGTATCGCCTAATGTTTTTGGTTTTTTGATTGGAGTTACTTCATTGTTCAAAATAATGTGGAAAAATTAGAGGTACGCGTGGTGTGTTGCCCTCTGCGTCTAATGATATGGACCGATCTTGCTGATTTCCAATAGCACCTCTTTCAGCACTATGTCTGATCAATTGGTGTATTTTAACGGACATCGCTCAATCTACTTCGCTATGCTTTAGAAATTGATATTGTAGAAATTACACACGGAATAAGAAACTAAGATATACCCTTTTTCTACTTTTTGTGGTGAAAAGTATAAAAAAATATCGTAGAGATTTAATGTTTTATTACATTATTCTGGCAATCCTAGTAAACTAATGAACGAATTTGATTGTTGTATACACTAATTTAACGAAATTTCATGCAAAATAGTTATCAGTCAGTTATTTATCCTTATATTATCCTTATATTAAAATTTGTCAAACATAAACCGCATACATGCCAAAATTTTAATTGTAAACGGTAAGGTTTTTAAAATTTGTTACAACATTGAATTAGTTCTATAGTTGCCTTGTTTTTTCTTATAAAAATACTTTGCTTTGTAGTGGGACAGTTTTTTGTTTTTAAAGTCTTTACACTATCAAATTTTTAATGGCATCGGAATTTGTACATTTCGCTTTTAATTTCATATTCGTTACTGTGGTCGTTAGCGTTATTTCCAACAATACACAAACAACAAACCATATGTAGCGAACGTACACAAAGCAAGTGTAACAAAATCCCCCCAAATTAGTTTCATGCAAAATGCCGTCGTGTAAAATACGTATATCATAAAAAATTTTTTGATACCTTTCTTAATTTTTTGAAGTCCGGTAAAAAGTGCAACTAAACGTCGGCGGCTAAATTTTACCTGAAAAAATGTCGGCGGCGGCGGCTATTGAAAATCTTCGGCGGCGGCTGTAAGCCGGCTATTAGCCGTTCGGCGCAGGTCTCTGACCGCAATCCCAATATAAACTTCGGTATTTAAAGAAGTACTGATTTATATCTATTTCTGGATTTTTTTATGTTTAAAGTTAAGCTCATTGATGTAGAATTTATAACGATGTGTTAAACTAGTAGTTCTTAAATATAAATTATAATAACAATGTTTATTTGTGTTTAATGGATAGCGTTAAATAATAAAAGTACAGTTGTAGGACAATAGGGCATCGACTTACTGACGAACTACACTTTTATAAAAATTATTTAAAGAACTTACACCCGATTTGTATAATTACCCACAACTCGTCAAAAACGATCAAAACCAATTAGTTTTACTTATAATTATAAAATAAAAAGTCACACTATTTTATAATTTTTCAATTGTTAGCCTGCTAATAGTAATTGATGTTTTTAAATAAATTCACTGTAGGCGATTAATGGTGGCAAAAATAATTGCTATGAAAATTTTGGTGATTGTAGCTAACATTCAATATTTTAGGTAAGTTTAAGATGCCTTTATGTCTAAAACCGAATGGATCAAATAAAATATATGGAAGAGAAGAAATAGACACTAGCCAAAACCATGTCATACTGTAAGCAAAATAAAATCTACTATTTTTGCTTGTGTTGTCTTTTTACTTTGGCCTATTAACTTTTGGACAAAAATCGTTAAAATACAATTCAACATTTTAAATAACTTTAATATGGCAACTTCAGTTTTAAACTAAGCCATAATAAAACAAGAAATAGGTATTAAGGAAATTAAAGCAAGTAGGTACTTTAACATTTAGAGGAAATAAAAAAATACTACAAAATCACATTCACATTACTTGAAAATTATTTTACACAATATTTGGGAACGTATACGAAAAAATAATAAACAGATTTCTAATTTATTTCTTTAAAATATAAAATTAAATTTAATCTTAGAAATTTGATTTCAACAGAGCAACCGACGACACCACGCGGCAAGTATCTTCCACACTGCTTTTGTGCAAGAGCATTTCAAACTAAAAAAATTATGGGCACATTTTAGATATGGTTTAAATTTTATTTTGTTTTGATTTTATTTTACGAGAGTAAAGTAAGCGTCAGTGATGGTACAATTGTGTCACTGGTGACTCTGTTGCTTTATATATGTCACCGCAAAATTTTTATTTCTTTATACATTATACATACCACAGATAACTAACCTATCGGCTAAAAGCCGATATTTATCAAGAAACGAGAAGTTCCGTTCGCCCTTTTCTGATTAAGAAGCAGCTGGTATAATTTAAAATGAGAAACAAATGATTGGGGATCACCACTTGTGATAGTTCCAAAACCAGATGGTATTGGTCCACAAGGTGTTAATCTGCATTTGTAAAACTTAAAATGTTATTTCTGGTGATAAAGTGTTTGATCCAGCATTACCAGTAATAATTGCATGTGACGCTACCCCTGCGGGTAGACGATACTGTTTTTGGAAAGGAATTGATCGTTATATTGAAAGAATGGTAAGATCCGACGACAGCGTCGCTGCATTCATGGCAAGAGCTTGATGGAAATTGGGAAAGAATTCGTATGGAGTATGCAGGGCCTTTCCATAGATCAACTCAAAACAACAAATGTTAAAAAGCGTGCAGTACATTTTGAATCTGACGCCCCAAAAACAATAAATGATTCAAGTAGCGCCAACAAACAAGATCACATCGAATGTTTATAATTAGTATTATCTGCAACCTCCAGGATTGTAAAGTAGCCCGAAAACAGCGGTGGATTCGCTAAGGATACAGGAATGGCATACATTTCTTCCGAATGAAATAAATTCACCACGAAGTCAATGAATATGAATTTAAATTTCATCACAAACATAACTCTTGTAAATGCATTCATTTTATTAGCAAAAAACAAACTAGAATTTGTACGGATTTATCGTGAAGATAAACATAGTGAATGCATTCGACACCTAATCAAATTAATTAGAATTAGAATGCAATTATTGGGAGAAACAAAATATTGAAGGCATTCATTTTTTACAATAATAATTTTTTAGTTGAAAATAATGCAGTGTGTGTAACTGCATCGGCTATAACACACGTGTGTGTAAAGTGTGTTACACAATTGACGTGATTTTAAGGAATATGGTGTTATCGTTTGAACTAAAATATATCAACTTGAAATTTACAGAGTGTATGTTACTACATCGGCTATGATAAATAATTTAGAAAAGTTAAAACGTGTTACAAAATTGACGAGATTTTAACGAATTTGGTGTTATCGATTGAACTATAAAAGATAAAAGTTTTAAATTTACGAAGTTGTTGTTACTACGTCGGATATGATAAACGATCTGTGATATAGATCTCGTATAACCCCATTATATATTAGTACTGATGTGGCAACATTTGCATTTCACATGTGTTAACCTTCTTCCTTTTTATTCCGTTCTTAGTTATTAAATAAAGATGAAGTCTGTTAAATGAGAAGGAACTTGGAACTCTTGTTTTGATTTTCCGTGGATAGGTTGTATGTACGTTCGGAGCAGTTTGCGGTGTCAGGAACATTAGTAACACACAAATTCTTTTGATTTTTTTTTTAAGAAATTGTATAAAATTTAAAAAGAGGGTGACAAACCGCTATTAGTTAACAATGTTAGTTTAAAATAAATTCGAATAGATGAGAATATATACCTGCAAAAAAATATTGCTTTAAACTATTGTGAAATTTTCTATTCGTTTTATCATGATAAAATCGTCCATGCACTAACAAATTGGTTGACCTTGTTTTCAAAGACTTTCGCCTTGAATAATAGAGAGTTATTCCCAAGGCATATTTAACCAGATATCAGCGCTAGGGCTTAAATTTGTCTTTTCCTTTGTTTACACTTTGTTAATGTCAAGATACTTTGTTTTGTTTACAAACGTCAAATTTTCCTTCTGATTTTTATAGTATAATTTTTTAGGAATAAATTATTCTGCACTCAGTTTTTGTGTAAGTTCGGTATTAAGATTGATACATTGTATTTACACTAAAAAAGTTAATTAGCAAAGTCTTGACATATAAAATAATTAAAAAAGTATAGAGCGGTGTACAAAAGAGTAAAATTTTTCATTTTCTGTAGAAAGTTGTACGAACTTTTTCCATGGGTAAATTCGGACTAGAATTAAATTATCAGCTGTTTTTTGTTTACTTTAAAAATCAAATAGTTTTTAAATAAATACATAAAGTTTTTACTCAAAATTACTTAAAAGGCAAAAGAAAGTTATTTCAAATAAACTTGTAGTTGTAAGCACAGATTAATAATTAATTATTAATTAACTGTGGTTGTAAGTACCTGTACATATATTTGTGGATATTTATCATTTTCTTTAATAAAATATGCTTTTATAGATCATTATAGAAGTCATCGATACATGGGGAGAAATTTTTTTTGAAGTTCTTGCTGCTGTAGAAAAAAACACATTTTGGACAACTAATACGTAATATTTTATTGTCATGACAGCATTGTCAAATGAAAACGGAGTATAAATTCACGTGATAACAAAACACCTCAATACAACTGAAACAAAAATTGAACGGTGAACCATGGAGTCCATAGTAAAGTGACCATATCACTTCGTTCTTTTGTGGATTTCCTTTATGAACGACACAGCCACAAATAAATAAACGTCACTAGTAAGTTATCTGATTATTAATCTGTGACACAGCTGTAGCTGCAAGTAATTGTTATTTTAATTTTGAAAATGTTAAATTATTTTATTTTCTTTGTTGTTCTGTGTTTTACAACTAAGTGAATTTAGCGAATACGAAATGCTTTTAGACTGGGTTCATTGATTTTAGTAAAATAAATGTACCTGGCCTTTAGGAGTTAATGCAGCCATTTCACATAGAAAGTGTGCTACAGCAAATGTGTTCTTACTGCATTTAATTCTTTATTTTTTAAATCTTAATAATAGTTTCTTTAATATTAGCATACACTAAGAATGAAGTTTATAATAGAACATATAAGTAAAAATTCTGGTCGCTTAGGAAAATTGGTGCAGCAGGAAAGTGGAAAACAGTTTCAAACTCCTCTATTATTGCAAGTTACAAAGGTAAACTAATGCGTGCAGTATCGAGATTTTAGTTTATATCTAGTGCAGTAAATCCAAACAATAATAATAAGTGGCAGTAAAACATTTGCATTAATATCCGGAGTTATGGACTAAGGCTTTACTTTATATTTTCTTAAAGTTACTATTCTAAACTCAAGGCAAAAGTTTTTTTGGAACTACTGTGCTAAAGTAGATTTGTGCTGTGTTTTTTAAAACTAATAATTTTGTCTTATTTTAGGGCGGTAGTATACCATATTTGAGTCAAGATGTCTTTTGTTATGTTTCCCAAGAAAAACAAGTTTTACAAATGTCTTTGGCTACAATGGTTCATATGAAAGAAGCCTTAAGTCACTTTAATGGTAGTGGCTTGGCTGATTTTGTAGGCTACAAAGAATATCCCACTGTACTGACAATTAGAGATCCTTGTGAACGGATGCCAAGTGGTTCTAATGATAAGGATATTGTTCCACTCTTTACACGACGTGGCAAGGAAGCATTATCGGTTCAGAAGTTTCTCACACTTGTGGAAACATTTAAACCTGACATTTATGAAGGCCTTTGTGATGTCGACACTAATTATGACAGTGCTAAGAAACGAATACAGAAATCTGTTGATCGCACAGAATCTTTTATGAACTACTGTTATAAAGAGCAGGCCAGTTCGGATAAATTAAAAAAATCGTGTCTATTCGCTCCAATTGTTGGCGGCTATAATACTTTTAACCGTTCTCAATCAATAAAGCATGTCAAGGCGGAAGGCGATAATCTTAACGGGGGATTTATATTTGAAGGTTTTCATAGCTATGGTTTGACAGCAACTGAAGTCAAGTGGAAACAGATACTGCCAGTAATGGCTCACTGTGTCAAAGAATTGGACGTGGATAAACCTTTTATGATGCCCGGTGCCTTTACGCCTTTAGTAGTATTAAAGTTGATTCAGCTTGGAGTAGATTTATTTGACTCGTCTTATGCCTATTGTGCAGCAATTAACTTTAAGGCTTTATCATTTTATTTTGATGTGAAAAGAAATATTACTCCCCCTATCACCGAGTCTCCATTTGTTGATGTAACGGATGAATGGTAAGTTCGTTTTGTTGTTAACGATCTTGGAGCAATATCCTTTCATTTGAGAAAAAAGACTAACATTAAATTTAGCTACAAATCAAGGTGAATCAATTACTAGGTGGTGGCGATGGCAAATTCATTGATTTTCGCCGGTAGCCTAACTGTCAAACTCAATACCAAGGCAGATTTATTTTACAAGGTAGGAGCGGCTCTACAACAAATACAACATTGACAAAAATATCATGCCTTTTTATTGTTGTTTTGTGCGTTGGAAACGTCAAAAACACAAAGAGAAATAAAAGACAATTGATCTCTATACAAATGCTTGCTTTATTTCGCAAACGCTTGTTAGTGTTTTTTGAAATTCGTAAACAAAGGAAAATACAAAAAACTTTTGACGTTTCCAACTACAAACCAGCTGGACGGATGACACTACCTAGTAAAAAAATCTGCCTTGCTCAATACCAAGGCGAATCAAGTACCAGGTGGCAGCGTAGGCGAATTCATTAATTTTCGCCGTGAACATTACTGTCAAACTCTATATATAAAAAATCTGTATAAATTTTTATATATCAAGTTTGACAATACTTTTTAGCAGCAAAAAATAATGAATTGGCCTACGCTGCCACCTGGTAATTGATTCGCCTTGACTAATACCATGAAAAAATATGCAGGTTGTCTCGATGGCGAATTCATTACTTTCGCTGTAAACGCTAAATGAAAAACTCCATATATAAAAAATATGTACTCATTTTTTTATATGGTGTTTGACAATGCGAATTAATTATAAGGTGTTAGCAATGGCGATTTCATTGATTTTCGCCGGTAGTCTAACTTTCAAACTCCATATATAAAAATTTTGTATACAATTTTTCATGGCAAAATATACAAGGTGCTCGCAATGGCGAATTCATAATTTTCGCCCCAAGCTTGAAATGTCAAACACTATATAAAAAAATATATATATACACATTTTTTATGTATGGAGTTTGACGTTTAGCGTTTACGGCAAAAGTGATAAATTCGCCATCGAAAGTGATAAATTCGCCATCAAGACCACCTGTATTATTTCGCCATGCAATTTTTTATATGTAGTGTGACATTCGGGCTTACGGCGAAAACTAACAATTTCGCCATCGCTTCCACTTTATAATTTACTCGCCTTGATATTTAACGTTTGAGGCGAAAATTAATGAATTCCCCATTTACCAGGGTGAATTAATTTTATCAGGTGGCATCGTTGTTGCAGCTGACTATTTTTCGCTTAATATTCTTATGTGTGGAGCAGCTGTAAAAAGTGTATCATTTTATATTACAAACGTTCTTTTTTTAATATTTAAAATAACAAGAGTTTTGAATCAATTTAAAAACAAAGCTTATATATAAAGGGTAAGACAAAATTGAAATAAATAATTGTGTTCTGATGTTTATCATACTCTTAAGTGCGCTGCCACCTGGTATTAATTCGCCCTGACGTTTACATTTTTTGAATTCGCCATCGCGGCCAACTAGTATTATTTCGCCATTGTAAGACTGCTATATTCGGTTGTGCCGAATTTTATCTATCCTTCACCATACATGTAAATCTAGTGAAGTAACTCCAATAAAATAAAAAAAGCAAATATATATAGCGATAGATAAATAAAAAATAACATAAAAATTATGTACTATATATAATTTTACATAAAAATGTCACCGGCTCTTAATGCGTTAAGCGTTTTTAAAAAAATTATAGTATTTCCCGAAAGATCTCTTCAAAAGCGTTTAAATGATATCTATAATAATATCTTAAAAAAAATAGTGTACAATCTTACTTTTCTATGAAAAGTTCAAAGTTCGGAAAATATTGCCGAGCGCCAATTTTTTCATTTAATTTTTTTCTTATTTTTAATTCTCTATATCCCCATTTAGTTGTTTTTATACCCTTCATCATAAAAAGTGGATAAAGGGTATATATAAGTTTGTCATGTGTAATTTCTACAATATCCATTTCCGACCCGATAAAGTATATATATATTGACTTCTTATGCATAGCGAAGTCGATTGGCTGATTTCCGTCTGTCTGTGTTAGTTTAAAAAAAAAATTATTATGATAATTGATCAGATATACGGCCATGTTCTAAAAAATGCATGTCGCTTAAGGCCAGGATTCACTATCATACACAATCGTACGATTTAATCACACAAAATTCTGACAGAATTCTGTCTTACTTCAAAAATCGCTCCAAAATGGCGTCGTATATGCCACACTATTATACAAAAAAGATGCAAAAACATATGTTTTTAATATTTTGTTGTTTTTTCTCCTCATCATCTTAAAAAATCAACCCTGATCGCATAGAGAAAAATATTTTATGAATTATTTCAAAAGATTATAAAATCGTACAGATCTGTCAAAAACTCTGCCACACACATACAATTTTAATCCACACTATCATACTTTTTGAGCACACATGAAATTTTTGACAGATCGTACGACTGAGTATGATAGTGAGTCCTGGCCTTTACAACCGAAAACGCCAAAAAGGAGTTCTGACATACGAAAACGCTAGAAATTTGGCGCTTTCAAACCGCTAGTGTATACGGATATGATCCGGTTTATTTTATATAAACTGCACTTTAAAGAGAAATTTAAATAATATACAGATTAAATCGAATGTTTCATTTTTATTTCAATGAAAACTTATATAACTTTTTTACGATTTTAATAAAAAATACGCAATTTAAAAATATTCTTACGAGTTTTTCAACTGTCTGTCTAAATTGTTTACTTTTGAATTGGCGATCTATACAAACAGCTGATAAATTAGATATTCGAAAAGAAATGAAATGCTAGTGATTTTAATTATTAAATAATGTGCTTGGTTACTTTTTTAATGCTAACATTTGGAATTTTTTAATTGCTCATGTATAGATACGTTATAGTTATTTTTTAATTCTCTGTCACCCCAATATTTACTTTTTTGATTGGAGTTACTTGACTATACTAGATTTACATAGATGGTAAAGGGTATATAAGATTCGGCATAGCCGAATATAGCACTCTTAAATTTTAGAAGTGTGATTACCTTTCCTACGATTAAATTTTTCTGTTCAAAAAAAGCGAAGAAAATTTTAATTTTGCTTCAATTTTCATTTGTATTCCAACAGGTGGTTGTCTTTACTATTTAGTACTTAGCATGACTTAAAAGCACTCTTTAATTTTTAAATTTTCTTAATGTTGTTATAGCTTAGCAATACAAATTCTTTGCAAATTAAATGAACTATTGGGGCACCATTTTATTTATACTTTTCAATATTTATACTTGGTAATAGAACAGTTATAGTAATTGACATCCTGTCGAATTTTCCAGCGTTTGCCTATAATTATTTAATAGATGGGCACATATACATAGGTCAATGTAACCTATTGGGACTTCTTTTAATTTTTTAACTTATTTTTAAATAACTTTTTTCTATTGAGTGCATAGTGACGACATTTTCTATTTTAAAATGGTGTCCTTTATGGTATATAATACACATAAATACATGTTTGTTCTATGGACATACTGTTTAATTTTTTAAATTATGAACTGTTTTTTTTTTAACCGGAACAGTTTGCAAGCATAAACTTTGATATGAAGACAACACTTTTAAAATCGTTTCAGAAATGAATGAGTTCTGAGGGCACAAATATAAAAAAGCGACATTTAGATGAATTAAAAATTAAAGGCAGGAGTGATATTTTGCCCGCTCCCTTGAAGTAGGTGTACGGATCTAGTTGGTATTTAATACCAAAACTTTCGAAACTAAGTCTGATCGATTGGCGTATTAAAGTTTTCTCTAGCTAATCTTGTGCCTTGGCAAAGTTGAATTAAACTCGATAACGGGCGGGCATCGCTCAATGGACTTTCCTATGCATAAGAAAGGATATTGTAGAAATTACAAACGGAATGACACACTTATTATATATACCCTTTTCAACCTATGGTAAAAAATCGTGACTTTTTTTTATTAGAAATTCGCAATTCTATTTTATTGTATGTATTTAAACAATTTCGCGAAAAAATCAATCAAATAAAAAACGTTTCCTTTAAAAAAAAACGTTGCTCATGACTTTCATTTTCCTTTTACATTAATTTAAGAAAATGTAAAATTAATTAAAACTTCACTTCATTTTAGCTTAAAAGAAGATTTTACGCCACTACTTAAGGATTGCACCTGTTTGGCTTGCCAAAAACATACAAAAGCTTATATACATCATCTGTATAAAACATCTGAACTTTTAGGGCCCATATTATTAATGATGTAAGTACATATTTCTTTTTTATTTTATTGAAGCAAATATCTTAATCATCTGCTGTTTATTATTGCAGACATAATTTACACCATTTAATGAATTTCTTCTCAACAATACACACCTGCATTAGACATGACAACATTGAGGATTTAATACAATTGATTGAAAAGCAAGGTGGTGACAAGACTATCGAATATCGAATTGAGGCCAATACTAAAGTTATTAGTAAAGCCGGCTTGGGTAAAGATTTTGTGTGTTCCTAAGAATGAAAACAAACAATTTTAATAAAAAGAACTTTAATTTGTTTAATTTTATTTAATAATTAACAACATTCTTTAAAATATTTATAAATTTTATTATAAACTTGTCCACTTTCAGAGTTTATTTTAGTAATAACATCTTGTTCTGTAAGACTGTCATAAAGTTTTTTAGCTAGATGTTTAAAATAAATAATCAGACATTGAAATTTTATTTTTTCTAACAATTTCTACTTACATCCTAAGGGTACGTAGCCCGATAATTCGCAAAAACCTATATTGCATGAATGTAAATCTTTCACTGCGCAAGGTTTTTCTCTTGCGTATACAAAAATTTTTAGCACTGTTTGCGAATCGTGCTCCGCCTGAGGTTCTGGAGTCATAAATATATTACTTGGCATATTGTTTTCACACAGCCAAATTATAAATTTATAAACCTTGTCTATTTTTAGTTCAATTTTAGTTTTCGAATCCTTACTATGAATCATAAAACATATAGCTTCTGTTGGCATACTTGGGTGCAAGCGATAGATATCAGGATCACAGAGATGTTGCAATTTCTGAGAAGATGAAAATATTTTATTTAATTGAAAGTTGAGTTCTATGCTGCTGTAAAGACAATTGCAATATTGATTAAAAACAAAATGACCAAGCTGTGATTGACAGTTTAGCAACAATTTTTTAAATAAAGTTCGATTATTAACACTACATAATTGCACGAAATTTGTATTGTTCATAATACAGCAGCATACAGATAAACACTGCAGAAACAAAATAGTTTTAGTGCACTTATTTTCCAAAAAAAAAAAACTTACTGCACGATCTATATACAACACTTTTTCAATTAACATCAAATGCAGATGTAAGTGGTTGACAGAAGCTAAAGCTCCTGGACTATTGTATCCGATGCGAAAATAACGATTGTTTTCTAAGGACAGCAGGAAGTCTACACAAAATCTTAAAGCATCTAAAGTAATGCGTTGTGGCAAATTTTTCCCAACATTAGGGCATATTAATGTGTGATACAACGTTAATGGGCTGTTATTGATAATAAAAGAAATTTCTGTATCCTCCTCAAATTTGAGTTTCATTAGCACTTCATCGGCTGAAACTTTTTTAAAATTGAACTTTTTTTCATCGAATACGGGATTTAAAGACACTATCGTTTGTGGTGGTCTTCTTAAGGTGCTACGTTTTGGATTATACTAGAAATACAAAAATTAAGTGTTATTTTAGTTCATTTCTTGCTTTTTACATCTTTACCTCGGAATAAAATTTATATTTACCAGTTAAGAACTTGCTGTTGGTAACTTCTAATTGGTATGAAAACACATTAGGAACTTGTTGGAGATTTTGCCATTTATGCATTAACTCATTTAGAAAAGTATTTCCAGGTTTTTTCAGAGACATTGCGAGTTGTTCTGAAGATAAAAATCTTTAAAAACCAAAAAAGCAAGATCAGCTGATTTTTGTTTACACATTGCATTGAAGCTGGGTAAATTAGTTTTGGGTTCTTTTGAACCGTCATAGTTCCGTTGCAGGGCTCCCTGAGAAGAACGGTTCGGACCAAGGCGAATTATATACTAGGTGTCCGCACGACTACAAAAACCTAATGTCATTTTGTTGTTGCAGAGCTTTTAAGTCCGTGTCAAACTTTGAAAAAAAAGCGTAAAACTCAACAGGTATATCACAATAAAAACTTTAACAGCGCTTAAATATTATTTGTTTACGTAAAAAGTGGATAGTAGTTTTTATTGCCTCTATAAGTTTTTCTTCCACAGTTTTATAAAAAAAAATAATAATAAAGAACTAATATTTTCTTTTACGTTCGATTTTGCCAAAAATAATATACAAATGTATAGTAACTGATTGTCAAAGCGCGCTAAAAGATGAGTGTTGCCCAACTTTGTGCTTTGCTTTGCGTTAAAAGTGCTTTATGTGACATACTTCATATAAGTTCTTGCATTTTATCTTAGATGTCAAAGGCCGTGTCAGATAAAACTTTTGCTTTGCGTTGCGTTGCAAATTCGCTTTGACATCTAAGATAAAATGTCACATAAAGCACTTTTAACGCAAAGCAAAGCACAAAGTTGGGCAACACTCATCTTTTTGCGCGCTTTGACAATTAGCTGCTATACATTTGTATATTATTTGTGGCAAAATCGAACGTAAAAGAGTTAAGAACTTTAACCCTTAAATGCATAGTGATGTAGATCTACATCACCTTTTAAAACCTCCATATCTCTTGATGCGGCAACATTTGCAACATTATTTTTATACGTATGAAACTTCGAAAAGCTTATTTACCGTTATCGTGTGCAAACAGAAGATCAACAAGTTTATTTTATTATCTGTGACAATTCTAATAGGAACAACTCAGTTTGTGTATATAAAAATCATGCATTTAAGGGTTAAAATATTATTTTTTTATTATATATTCTTCCTTTATTATTTTTTTTAGAAAATTATGGAAGAAAAACTTATAAGAACAAACAATAATTAGGCGCTGTTAAAGTTTTTATTGTGACATACCTCTTGCCTTATACGCTTTTTTTTCAAAGTTTGAAACGTCACGCAAAGCGATAAAGTTTTATCTGACACGGCCTTTAGGGTTTGTTTGGCAATGCATTACTGCGCTGCATCTGATGTGCATGTGTGATTAGTTTGAGCCAGTTTACAATAAGGGCATTGTAGCCGACTTTTTTTTATTGTTTTTTCATTTTGAAGAATCTCAGTAAGTCATCACGCGTTTACATTATGACTCTTTTGTAGCAAGTGAGAGAATTTTATGATGTTTTATCAACCAATATTTCATAAACTAAATGTATTAATTTTTCAACAATTTTTGAACAATATAGAAAAAAAGCCATTTTGGTAACACCGCTCAAGCATGGAACTGCAAGAAACAAAAGAGAGAAACAGGAATGAGAGAAAAATAAGAGAAAAAACTGTCATGAATATTTATTTCGTGCTACTTTTGCTACCCTGTAAGCTTCTCTACACCTCTTGCCAAAAAATTTCTGAATTGTGACTTTTGTAGCTGATACAATGCCCCTAATGTAAACTTCCTCTTTGCGTTGCCGATGCAAGGCTGCTGATACTTACTTACTTCCACTGAAGCATTTATGAACGTACTGCCCATCAGATGCAGCGCAGTGATGCATTTCCGAACAAGCCCTTAGTTTTTCTTTTGTTTACACTTGATTAACTCATTTTTTTACCAATGCACTCTCACTTTAAGAAGTTGCTTTCAAATTTTCGTTTAATTGAGTCTTTCAAATTACATTCAAGAAAACAGCTGATTGAAGTTTTTCCTCCAAATAAATTTTATTTGTTTTCTTCACGACATCTTGCATAAAAACTTGCTTTGAAATTGCGTGCAGCCTACGTCACAGCTTTCAATTTTTGTGAATTTTGACAAGCAGTATGTGTAAATTTCTTAGAAGGGAATGGAACAAAAACCTGACCGTGTGACTGCACTGTAATGTCAAGATAATTTGAATACGAGTGAGAAAGAATTTTTTTACATTTTATATTCAAGTGCTGTTCGAAGTGTGTTTAAATTGTTTAAATATTGAAAAAATGATGTAAAACATATATGTATATAAAAATAAATGTACACAATAAAATATTGATGGAATGCGTCAATGTTTTCTCTATTAATTGTCATTTTTTTGTTACATGTTTTTGACACTAATCGAGGCAGATTTATTTTACTAGGTAGTGTCGTCCGACCAGCTGGTTTGTAGTTGGAAATGTCAAAAGTTGTTTGTATTTTACTTTGTTTGTTTACGAATTTCAAAAAACACTAACATTTGCATTTCAGGACAAAGCAAGCATTTGTGATTAAAGCAATTATCTTTTATTTCTCTTTGTGTTTTTGACGTTTCCAATGCACAAAACAACAATAAAAAGGAATGTTGTTTTTGTCAATGTTGTATTTGTTGTAGAGCCGCTACTACCTAGTAAAATGAATGTGCCTTGACACTAATCATTGCTCTGTTGTTGTATTTGTTGTCCTCGCGCTGCCACCTTATAATTGGTATGAATCAAGATCGATTCATGTATAATTGGTGTGCATTGAATGAAGCGTTACAGCGTTGAAATAAATTGATTATAAATTAAATCACCTTTTTGGGTTGAAATTTATTATTTTGGTAGTATTGAATATGTTTCTGTAACAGACATAACTAAACAAGGGCGGAAAGCGTTTTTTTGCTGTCAAAAGTTCTCATGCCTGTACATTTTGTATGGAGCATACCGAAATAACGCGGCGGCAACGCTTTGCAATTGGAAAATCCGATTTTGACAAGGCGTTTAATAATAAAAAAATAAAAATTAAAAATTAACAAAAACAAAACAAATTTTGGTTTTTTATAAAATTTTTAAAATACACAACACAAACACCTGAATTGTTATTCTTTTTAAAACATTTAGGGAAGTTATTTATATTTTTGGGAAAAATCTAGTTTAGAAATGAAAAAATTGTGTCCGGGTGTAAAATTTTAAATGAAACTTTTGGGGCTGACCTTTAGTTTCGGAGAAACGGACCTCCAACGTTTGTATATATAATATGGCACATATCGAGTATTTTATGGCGGAATGAGACAATGTGGGAATCATAGGAAAGGTAATTTTTTGCTTAGATTTTCATTTACACCCCGTAGACAACTTTATTTCATTTTTAAGGTGCGTCCGTTAACTAGACTTAAGCTTTAATGTTTTTAATAACCCTGTTTTTTTATCATTTTAACAAACCGTTGCCGCTTTTGTTTAGGTATGGCATTTCAGCGTAAAATCTATGCGGAAGAAAACGTTCCGCTTTCCGCTTTTATTTAGGTATGGCTGTAAAAGTAAAAAAAATGAATTTACAGCTACAAATAACTTTTTATTTTTTTTTTTACAATTTATTTGCTTGTAATCTGTCTTAACATTCTTCATAAATCACACAGTTACCAAAACCGAACTCTTCACAAGTCGAACTAAATGGCATTCATGTTATTGGTTATCTCTAATAATAATTAATTCACTTTTAGTGGAGCCGAAGTCGTGACCTATGAGAGATTAATATTCGATACCAATTCACTTCGTTTTGTAATTTTTTGAACAATCAACTTATTATCATATGGTAGTTGCAAAATGCTGGCAGGTTATAATCTTAAACTAAGCTTGCTTTGAATACGGTGGGCCAAAAACAAAAGTCGCGACTTTTTGTCGTCACAAACGTATAAAATAACCCAAAATAAATAAAAATAACAGTTTTACAAATAAATTGCTTCCGTTATTGGCCTGTTGGTCGTATATAGTAAAAATCAAGATATATTAATATACTAGGTAGTGACAGTAGATCAGCCGATATTTTTCAGGTGTTAAAAAAATAAAAAAAAAGTTTTTCTCAAAGCGTGTGTGTGTAAATATTTTCATAAATAAAACAATTTTCTTTTTAAAAATTATTTTGGGAATTTTTATAATATTATTTATTATATTATGCTAATATCCCATAACATTTTTAAATAAAAATGCAATTTATTTGTTGGTTGGAAAAGCAGGTATCTATACGTATTTCGCCGGTTGCTTAAGCCAGCTCATCAGGAAACATTTATCCACATTTTTAGAAAAACCAAAAACATTTCCTTTAAGTATAAAAACTTCAAAAACAACATGAGAGTTATTTAAGAAGTCAATACAGAAATGTTAAGGCTTTAACAAAAATTACCAACAAACAAACCACGTTTTTATTTTTGCTTACATTCCCTTCTGCGTTAGGTTGGTTATATGCCAACACTTAATGCAGACGTAAGGCGTATTAAAAATAAAAACAACACAGTTATTTTTTTATTTCTCAAGAGAAAGAAAAAAACAACAGTGATGCCAACAGTTTGCACAAGCAATTGCATATAAATTTTATTTTAAAAATTATTTTGGTAATTTTTATAATATTATTTATTATATTATGCTAATATCCCATAACATTTTTAAATAAAAATGCAATTTATTTGTTGGTTGGAAAAGCAGGTATCTATACGTATTTCGCCGGTTGCTTAAGCCAGCTCATCAGGAAACCTTTATCCACATTTTTAGAAAAACCAAAAACACGCCTTACGTCTGCATTAAGTGTTGGCATATAACAAACCTAACGCAGAAGGGAATGTAAGCAAAAATAAAAACGTGGTTTGTTTGTTGGTAATTTTTGTTAAAGCCTTAACATTTCTGTATTGACTTCTTAAATAACTCTCATGTTGTTTTTGAAGTTTTTATACTTAAAGGAAATGTTTTTGGTTTTTCTAAAAATGTGGATAAAGGTTTCCTGATGAGCTGGCTTAAGCAACCGGCGAAATACGTATAGATACCTGCTTTTCCAACCAACAAATAAATTGCATTTTTATTTAAAAATGTTATGGGATATTAGCATAATATAATAAATAATAAAACAATTTTCGTTAAACAATAAAGCGGGTGAGAAATTTTTTACAATTAATAGTGACAAAAATGTCAAAGTGTGGTAAATATTTTTAAACAATCTAAAAGTAATGGAAAGCTAAAATTTTTTAAAGCCCCAAAAGAAGAATTTATGAAAAAAACTCATTTACATTTTCGGCTCATTTTTAGTCAGATCAGAGATATTTTTTCAATTTTAAAAAATGGTCATTTTCAGGACCTTTAAAGGTTTAAAAAAAGAGATGATATTTTTTTACTATAAAAAATGGTCCTTTTCGGTACCGCCAAAAGTTTTAAAAGAGATATTTTTTTTCAAAATGGTCCTTTTCAGGACCGCCAAAAAACAGAACAAATTTAAAAGAGGTGACATACTGAGAAAATTTGAGAATACGCTAAAAATTTCGCTGCAAAATTAAAATTTTTTATTTGGAATCATATATATATATATATATATATATATATATATATATATATATATAACATTATAATGTATAGTCCAAAGTGTAGTGTTCAACTTTTCTTCTAAAATAATGAATATAGATTGTAATATTTTAGATGTAATTTTGTACCCTTTACCACAAAAAAGTGGAAAATTTGTCATTCCGTTTGTAATTTTCGACCCCATATATTGATTTACTTTATAAAATTTTACATAAAGCTTTATCGGCTCTTAATGGGTTAAGCTTTTAAAAAAAAAAATGTATTTCCTTAAAGATGTCTTTAAAAGCTTTTAATTGATATTTTTAAAAATATGGTGCACAATCGTACTTTTCTATAAAAACTTCTGAGGCCTATAATTCGGAAAATATGGACGAGCGCTAATTTTTTCACTGGGTTTTTTTTTTTTATTTTTTAATACTCTGTCGCCCCAACATTTGCTTTTTTGATTGAAATTATTTCTGCTGACGTATAATTTTTCTTGTTATCTTTGGAAAACGTCTGCATTCATTTAAAATATTTTTTTTAATTGGTTTTTAGAAATTAAAGAATGAACTTATGCCAAAAACAAATCTAAATTATTTTAAGGAATTTGAGGTGTCGAACTGAAAGTTGCTCTTTCCTGGTGTAGAGAAAATAAATTTTTTTTCCTTTTTCAAGCGCTTTTAATTTTTTCCGATTTTTTTAGTGAATTTATCTTGCTTCGTATTGGGTTTTTATCGCAAATGTTATTAAATTTGTGCTACTGATTGTGTCTGGTTTGTAAACTGTTTGATGGAAGGACCGGACAAGTATTTGGAATGGAAGGAGGCCTCCCTCTTGAGGTAAGAAGTACAGAGAAGACAGCTGAAGAGAATTTCGCGGCTTTAAAGTTACATGGTAAATATACGGAAATTTGCGGCTGAGGTGAATTGAGAATACAACTGGGAAAAAGGGTGATGAGCACTCTTTAATTTTCCATGAAATGCCTTTGGAATATGATTAGGACCACAAAGGACCTTTCACGGGTTATGTCGACTCCATCAAGACTGATCCTAGGATACCTATTAAGCTAAATGGCATTGAAAGCATAATTAAGATAGGTTATATTAGATGCAAAATTGATGCTAATAACTTTACTAACAATCTGTACTTGAAGGTTCAAGTGGTTTTCAAGGATTTTTAAATACCAAAAGAAATGGATTTTGCTTTTACGAAACTTACGACAAAACCTTCATCCCTTTCGGTCAATAATAATAATTAATAATAATATAATTGTTATAAATTTAATCATATCGCTGACAACTGCAAGCAAACGGAAAGGACTTGCAATAATTGTTTTAAAAAACATGCAACGGAATTTTTGTGTGATACCTCAGTAATAGTTTGTACAAACTGGAAGATTTACATCCCCCAACAGATCGTAATTGCCCGGCTAGAGAAAAGGCCTTGTGTTTGAAACGGATCATGGTTCTAGAAAATTAAAGTATGAAAGAGGCTAGAGCAAAATATTCCGGAATTATTTTTGCAAATAGGTTTGAAATCCTGGGCGACGATGGCATCGATGAATCCTTCCCTCAATTGAGGACAAAGCCAGATAGAATGGTAGACAATGCGAGAGAGGCTGCTAGGTTTATGCACAGGAATCAGTCCTTTGCTAGAGTTGTAAAATTAAATATTAATAGACAAAGAGAGGAAGAGAAGGCCAGAAGCGATAAGAATCTTTGGAAAAAATTACCGGAAAGGAGCAACTCGAGTAACCCACATTTGGTGTCGGATGTTGAAAAAATGGCTCCCAACTTAATTTTTTGGGTGAAGTATTAAAGGCACTGGATAGAGCTCTTATTACAAAAAACAGAAACGATATTACTGGATCAAACAGTGGTGCAGGAAAAAGAAAAGAATAAGCATGAAATCTTTACAATATAATATTCAGAGTTTGGGGAAAAAAGGAAATAAAGAAATTTCAAAAATGTGTTTGGGAAAAATTGATATCGATTTTGCACTGCTTTACGAGATTTCGGTGATGGACAACAGGAACTGTAGTTTACTCAAGTACAATTTTGTGAGTAAATTCAGGGATGATGGTTATGGAAGAGTTGGAATGTATATTAAAAAATACACAAAATACACCGTTAACAAAATAAGCACCTGTGGAGAAGTTATATCAATCACTACGCTGAATTTAAGGCCAAATATTAATATCGATTTTGAGAGTATGATGTGGGAAAATCTGTTTTTTTTTTTTAAATTTAAGGCTATGTACAATTGTAGGCGGGGACATCAATGCAAAATCAACATTTTGGGGAAACAGTTTATCGAATAGAAGAGGTCTAGACCTTGAGCATTTTATATATGATTTGGGTTTTTCGGTTTTAAATAATGACTCTTAAACCTCAGCAATTGATGTTACCCTAGTCAGAAATCCGGTTGCGGACATGTGTTGGAATACTTTGGAATTAAAATTGACAGGGAAAAATCATAAGCATATAATCTACGGTTTTAAGTCTTCAAGAGGCAATAAGTCAATATCGTAAGATTATTTATTATTTATTTATTATTTATAGTTATACGATAAACTGTGTCTAATGAAGTTTGGGGAAGATATTGTTGAGGCAAGTGCAAAGATTAAAGATGTGATTGAACAATGTGCGATCGAACTCAAAGGAGAGGTTCATTTTAAACCAAAGTCATGCGGCGAGACTCCAATTTCTCAAATGCGGTTCGTGGGAAAATAGTGTTAAGGTGCTCAGAACAGATGAAGAATTTCAAAAGAAGTTCGAGAGGCTAAGGGATGAACTTTCTAATCCGATAAAGGAGGAAACAAATAAGGAAGTTGAAGAGATATGGCAGGATAAAGAGACCTTTGATGACTTTGAATTTTTTTAAACTCTCGTAACATAGACTCTGCGGGTGGATTGGATGGTATTACTTACAGGATACTGTTGTGTCTCTCTGGAAATTTTTAAAAGGAATATGGAGATTTGTCGGAGATCTGGAGAAGAATTAAGATCACCCCATTCCGAATAGAGAAGATTCCTTTGAGGTGACTGATTTCAGACCCATATGTTTACTGCCTGTTTTCCTTAATTGATTTGTAGTAGTGAAAGGATTATTACCTCAGAGATCGTGTGCCTTCCGAAAAAATAGGGGGACCACTCTTTGCATTAATGAAACACGGTTCAAATCTTGAGAGCTAAAGGGTTAAAAATGGTGGCGATTTGTGTTGACAATGTTATTGTTTTTATTCTGGAATCGAAACACATTTAGATAGGCTTTAACAGGAAACTAATACAGTGGATTACTAATTTCTTAGCGGATCGCACATTCTGTGTTAAGGGTTGCGAATATAAAAACGGTAGAGGCTTGGCACAGCGGAGTGGATTAAGTCCTCTTCTGTCCAATTTGTATACCGCTACAAATCATTCGCTAGAGGTTGAGAAAACTCGGATTTTTCAGTTTGCCTATGATTTTTTCATTTTGGCCTACGACTCCGTTGGGATGTGGCTGTGGAAAATCTCATGAACATTTTTAAAAAATTTGTAGAGGTCTGTAATGAATTAGAAGTTGAGGTTAACCCTGAAAAAACTTCAGTCCCTTCATTTGGTGCGCTTTTATGGGCTTTTGCATCAATAATACCCCAATCAAAGAGGTTTAAGAAATAAAATACCTTGGCCGAATTGTGTCGGTGAATAATTCGCCATTACTTCATGTGGCTCGAGTTATTTCAGGGCTGAACCGCTCTGCGGATCTTGGAATATCATCAGTGGATTCTTATATGGCATCCACCCAAAAAGGGCCGCCCATTTTTGTAAGGCCTTCGTTCGGTCAAAAATGGAGTATGCCGCTTCATCTTTTGTGAATATATCGAAAACAGCTTTGCATAAGCTCCAGGCACTAGCAAATGGTCATATTAAAAGAGACCTGGGTTTATTACGATCTACACTAGTACGAATTTTGTATCATTTATCTGCAGAACTTCCTCTGAAATACAGATTAGAACTGGCTACAGCGAAAGATCTCATCAACATCTTTTGTTGGACATGCCATTGGCAAAATCATTATTGACTCTACAAAACCCCATCAACACAAGTTACTACAAGATATTTGTCAAATTCAAAAACCTTTTTAAAAACATGGGGAAGGCACCGATACCCACAGTCAAAGCAGGTAAACTTAAAGTACAAAAATGTCAAAGCTAACATGAACAAAGAAGAAGTGAACCAAATCTTTTTATCTAAGAAAAACGACATAATGAATAGGGGCTGACAGCTGATTTTTTCAGACGGGTCTATTAAGGAAAATATGGCGGGTGAGGCCTTTTACGATTCAGAATCAAAGTCATGTAGAGGATTTAAGTTGTCAAAGGCTCTTTCGTCGATGGCGGTAGAGTTGATTATAATTGAAAAGACAATAGAATTTGCGATGTGGCCTTATAAGCAATGTGGCCTTATTAACCGACAGCAAAAGTAGCTCGAAAGTGCGCAGAATTGAACGAGATATGTATGTATGTTCCAGAATTCACAGACTGGTGAACAGGGCTTCTTCTATCAATATTGCTGAAATACACTATATACCCTCACACAAAGACATTTGTGAGAGTGAATTAGTGCATGAGACAGCTAAAAGAGCGATTGTCAACGGCACTATTCTGTTTATTAAGGGGACGAAGGCGGATACAGTTAGGCAGATTCAGACCAAGCTATGGAATGAATGGGAGAGGGAGTATACTAATCTCAGCCGCATAAGGGAATTGAATATGGTAATATTTTACCAACTACAGTGAAACTACCCTGGTTCAAGAAGATGTCTAAAAATTTGAAAGCAGTTGCAATCAGACAACTAAACAGAATCCTAAAGGGTTATTCTTATAGCTCTTACTAACTCGCGAGGCTACATGTGTTGGATAACGATCAATGTGACCTTTGCATGGAAACGGAAGAAGATTCTCACATTATATTCAAATGCACTAGATATAATAATATAAGCTTAAGGTACCTGGTTTTGGAGCAATACAATAATACTACAGCATTTTCTTGGGGAGAGATAGTCGATAATTATCACGTAATTACAAGAGTTAAACTGTGAAACTTTTTTTTTTAATTCCTGATGGCAATCTGACCTAATGGTTCTGAGAAGAAATTCTCCCATTCTCTAACTATCAGAGAGGCACGCAGTTACTCTAAATAATAAAAAAACTTTTAATGAAAAAAATTAACTTTAAAAAAAAAAAACAGGCGTAACTTTTCCTTGTTTTTCTCTGGCGACACTTATACGCACACATTTGTATACGCATGTATGTATTAATCTGTTCATATTTACAAATATACCCTGCCAACATTTTGCAGAGCATTTTTCGATAGACAAAAACAACAAAATACATTATTTACGAATTAATATCTTCTAACAAACACTATTTTGTATCTACCAGAAGTTAGCGTGAGAAAAACACTCGTTATTTAATTTTCAAAAAGTCCTTTTTTGTGCTATTTTCCCGATTAATTATTTAAATCACCGATATTGAATATTGAGGGTCATATCACAGTCGAACAAATTGCACTTGTTTGCACAATTTCTTTTTTTATTTTGTACACTATTAGTAGCCTTTTATCGTTTTATAATATTAATCACTGTTCCTTTTTTCTGCAATTTCTGTAATAGTTTTTGGTTTTTATAATAATTTAAATCAAATGCTTTTCTTCAATTTTTATTTGACCCATTTGTACATTTTAAAGAAAATATACATAATTTAAAACAATATGAAATATTATAAAACACTGATTTAAGGTTGAAAAGTTTACGGAAATTCAAAAAAATTAAACTGTCCCACTTTAAATGTGAGCATTATGTTACTATATAAATGCCCAAAAATGTAAATATTTTTATATTCCTGCTATACAAAAACGAGTGCTTCTGATTTTGGAATCGCTCCTATTTATAAAATAAAAGGAAATTGAAATATTTTTTCGTGTATATATCAAAAATATTTGAATTGAATAGTTACACTGTACAACACACCAAAAAATTACAAGGTCCGGGCTATAAATTCTGATAGAGGAGACAAAAAAAAGATATACGTGTATCGGCGTTTCGAAAGTTTACATCTGGATTTCATTTGAGAGGGGGTTCAAGGTTCCCAGCTCTGGCACATTCTTATTGTTAAACGGCATAAGAAACCATGTGACCCTTACATTTTAGGTAAAAAATGTGTTCAGCAAATTTATGTAAAATGTTACGGAGAACATTTTTGTGGAAATCTTAACCCTCTAACTCCTCAAGATATGGGTCTTTTTTGTCCTTTTTTTAAAAAATAGCAAAAAACACCATTAAAACAGGGTTTTAGAGGGTTAAAATGTTCCACAAAATTGTTACCCGTTAAATTTTACTATAAGTCCCTGAATACACCAACAAGGAAAATTCAACCATAAAGTCAGAAATAAGACGCAACAAAAGAGAGCTTAGGGTTAATTTCGCATTTATTAAGAATTTTGTTTTAAATTAAATTTGGATAGCATTAATTACATTTTTTTTAGCTCTAGGCAATTCCACTTCATTAGCATACAATGTCCAGCATATTTCAGCGATAAGCTGAAAAGAAAGACAAAAAAGACCCATATCTTGAGGAGTTAGAGGGTTAACATTTCCACAAAAATGTTCTCCGTAACATTTTACATAAATTTGCTCAACACATTTTTTACCTAAAATGTAAGGGTCACATGGTTTCTTATGCCGTTTAACAATAAGTATGTGCCAGAGCTGGGAAATTTTAACCCCCTCTCAAACGTAATTCAGATGTAAACTTTCAAAACGCCGACACACGTATATCTTTTTTTTGTCTCCTCTATCAGAATTTATAGCCCGGACCTTGTAATTTTTGAAAAAATTTGATTTTGTTGTGCAATGTTATTGATGTGTCCAATTTTGACTTTGATTAGCTGTAAATTCTAATTCATTTATAATATCCACGATTCAAATCCTGATTGGGAAAAAATTAAGATTTATTTTTTTCATTGCAGGTTAGTATTGTGCTCTCTTGAGTTTTGGCTGCGCTCGCGAACATTTTTCTTTTTTTTCCTTTTGTCCCTTACAACCTCTATTGTGAAGCACCTCATAGTTTCAGATTTTTTAAATGTTTATAAATTTATTGTCCTCAATAGGAATATGTGTGTGTATATGTGGGTGTATGAAATATTAGAGAATTGTAAAAAGAACAATTTATTACCTTCTATACCAATAAAATAATTGTTTTTAGACATATTTTTACCACTCTTTTTACTTGTTTACAAAAAATGAAATGATGAAATGATTAAAATTTTAATGATTTGAATATATACAAAAGGATAAAACGATCACTCTTTTAAATAGATAAATATTGAGCTGGCGATTAACGTTTAGGCATGAATCAAAAATCCATGGGCATCAACATGTTGATCTAAATGCTTTTCATTCTCGATCTTCTTTTTTGGCGTGTAGGGATTGTGCTCAGGATCAGCATTTAAACTGAAATAAAAGTATTATTTATTATTCTAAAAATATGATTAAACATTATTTGATGTTACTGATAATAATTGACAGCTTCTTCACATTTAACATTATACCACCAATCGCAAGCAAATTCCTTTTGATTGAAAATTGTTCCGTTGGTGCATAAGAAAGAGGCACCTTGATGTCCTTCACGGCCATCGTGACAGACATGATAGGCTTGACAACCGGTCTCAACATTTGCGTACATTCCAGGTGTGGCCGGAACATGAGCACATGAAAATGAAGTGTGTGGCACTTCGTGATATACTGGATAATCTACACCGGGAACACCGGGTATTTTATTTAAATCTTGCTTCTCCTCTTTGTGATGATGTTCTTCAGTTGGTGGATGGAAAAGATGACCAAATGTCTAAAATAAAATAAATTGTCAGTAACTTTTCCTTTCATAATATATAGAATCTGTTGAAAAGTCGTAAAAGCTTAGTATATTGGTTTTTATTGTCGAACTATTTTTGTATTATAAGCAAATAAGTAATTTTATTCCACCTTTAAGTTAACGTATTTTTCATAAAAAATTTAAAAATTTTTCTGTTAATTTTTAAAGAAAATAAAATTAGCGGAATATAATGCTGCATTAAAGTATATATATTCTTAATTCTTATGCATAGCGAAGTCGATTGAGGGATGTCCGTCTGTCTGTCAGTGTTTGTGTTAAAATAAACTTTGTTTTCATTTGGTTACAATTTTTAAATTTTTTTGTAACTTTTAAAGGCTCCACGTAACATGTATAAAATGCGTAACATGTTACGCAAAATTTGCGTAACTTTCGGTACAGACACGAAATAAAGTAAAATATCAATTCGATTTCAATAACAAAGGTTACATGCAACCAAAATGCTATATTAAAAATTAGCTTGAAATAAGCAAAAATATAACATTCCTGAAGTTTTACTCTGTTCAATTCGAAAGAAATCATGAAATGTTTCTTGACTCATGTTTAGAAACAGCAAAATGTTTCTGGCAACAATTCTTTCCAACGGTGAAATAATATATAGGTGCATTTCGTGCAAGAAACTAAACATTCTGTTCGCTTGAAAAATTTGACAACTAGCTAGTGGTACCGTACCAATAACTCGACTTAGAAGGTGTTCCTTTAATTGCCTGAGAGAAGTACCGGATGATATTACGAAAATTGTCAGTAATTTTATGTAAAAGTTTTAAGCAAATAAGACTCAAATTTGTCTTTAATAACGGTATTTTTAAAATTGTTAAGTTAGTAAATTATGTCAAAGCTTAATCTTTCGACGACAAAGGTTGAGCGGTTATATTAAAAAAATCTTACTTCAACTAATTTTATTGCATGGCGAGAGCATGCATTTTTTAATACCGCAATATTAGTATTGAATCCTAATTTAAATCGTCATGAGTATCATCGGTATTCTTTTTTTTGTAGATTTAAGTAACTCTACTAGAGTATCATCGGTATGAATTTTTTTTTTGAATTTGTTGTCTTGTTATTTTCCCTGAAATATGGAATAAAACTTTTTACGTTATTTTATATAAATTACTATTTATTTCAGAAAAAATTTTTCAAAATGTAACCTTTAATGAAAAAATGTAATTTAAAATGGGTCCACGCACAACGTTAGTGCAGAGAGAATTGGTAGTAAATCATTTTAAAAACGGTCTTTCGTAGCGGAAAATAGTTGAAATGATGAATAAAAAAGCTTATACGTTGCAAAAACTGTGTCAAGCGCTTCGTTCCTGAACACCGTTAAATTTTGTGAGAAAAATTAAAAAATACAAGTTTCTCAGCTTCCAAACTGACTATTCAATCTGACCTGGGCAAACAGTGCTGCGTCGAAACTTTTCGTCGTGTTCTTCGTCAACCTGATTTTAATAGTTGAGTTGCACACAATAAGCCTTTCATTAGCGCCATGACTAAAATATGCAGGCTCAACTTCGCTTTAGAACACGTTTTTAAGGACGCATCGATTTGGAATTCAGTTATCTTTACCGATGATTCCAAATTTAATAAATTCGGCTAGGTATGTCCTACGTATGGTGGAAACCTAAGACCGAGCTTAGGGAATAAAATTTAAAGGCAACAGTTAAGCATGGTGGTGGTGGCGTCATGATATGAGCATATATGTTAGCTGCTGGTACTGGAAGTATAGAGTTTCTTGAAACAACCCTGGACAAAAATAAGTATCTTCAAATTTTAAAGAACAATTTGTTGCAGAGTGCAGAGAATTTGGGCATTAGATTAAACTTTCGATTTTATTAGGATAACAATCTGAAACATAAATCAGGAATTTAAAGTCTTGGTTAATTTATAACTGCCCTCATTTGATGATTACGCCACTGCAGTCTCCAAATTTCAATGACATTAAAAATCAATGATCCATTCTGGAAAAAACATCAGAAAACACAAGTTTGCATACAAAAATGATCTAAAGAACCATAAAATAAGCTGTGAGTCACTGCATATATTGAAGGATATATAAGATTTGGCATAGCCTAATATAGCATTCATATTTGTTTTAATAATAATAATTATTAGTCAATCTATTTTAGTATTAAAAGTAAATACGTAATTTAAATGCAGCTTAATGTAATTTTTGTTTCTAAATTTATTAAGAAAAAAATATTTGAAAATTTTTTAAAAGTTTGCTGTTGTGTTAATAAAAACAAACACTAAAAGTTAAAAATATTCCCTTTATTCTTTTCTTTAAATTTTGCTTTGATCAGGTTCATTTGCGTCCAATTTTTTAGTTTTAGAAATCGTATAGTGAAGAAAATTTATAAAGTTTCACCAACACAAAGTAAATGGATTGCTCTGGGGGCAAATCACCTCTGTCGATATCGAGTGCACATTCGTGTCGAGAACTATTTCGATGGCTGTAAGTTTTTGGATCATAGTATTCGATCGTAATTTTTTCTATTTACTACTATTTTTTACATTGCGGCAAACATATGACAGTAAGAAAAACAAAGGAAAAGAAGAGAAATTTAAATGGACCCAAATATAATTTTGTATTCCTCATCCGAGGACGAGGCCGAAATTGCAGTCATCAGGAGAAATATTCGTGAGTAATTCAACTTACCTGTAAGTTGATTCTGGCTTTTGAAGTGAATAATAAAAACTAAATGATTCAAAATCTATAGACTTAAAAGACGTTATCGGTTGTCGAAAAATGCTTTTAAGTATGTGCTTTCAGAAATAAATATATCTGGCCATATGTCGACAAGTATACCACTGTGACTTTTTTTGCACTGGTTTTTGGGAAATCTTTGTCTTTACTTTAATTTTCCTTAAAAGCATTTACAATTACATTTTAAAACTATTTTATTAAAAATAGCAGGAAAATTAATACTTACATTTTTAATTTCTTCTTTTTTAGTTACTTCTATTTGTTTTGTATCGTGGCAAAATGTTAGAGTTTATTTGTTTTCAATAGTAGATTACCAATCGAGTGCAACTACGAGTAAATATTTTTCGATAACGACTGCCATGATCCACATTAACAACATTTCACAAAGTACTTGTTATCGCATGCAGTGATTTCCCTCTGATTTTTTGTTGGTTTTCATTTCGATTTTTTCTTATAAAATTTCTTGTACGAAATTTTAAAACCGTTTCTATTGCAGTTTCCAAGGTAAATGACAAAGACTTTTCAAAAGTGCAGCATGCGATATCTGCATTCATAGAATTTTTAACACACAATAAAGCATCAGGAAGTTCATACTGCATTCTATTTTGCAGACGAGTCTTAGTAGAAATAAATTTCGAAAATATTCTTTTAACGCAGGCATGTAAAGTACGGCCATAGCAAGTTCCTTAAAATGGTACGTACTTGCAGTATCCAAATAACTAACTAAACCTTCGGCCAAAATTTATATAAATATATATATATATATATATATATATATATATATATATATATATATATATATATATATATATATAAATTAACGAAAATATCATCATTAAAATAATCTTTTCAATTAACAAGAGTTAATTTTTTTATTGGGTTTCATACACATCAAACGGTGTATTAGGGTTCTTAACAATTTTTAAATAATCTTGGACAACAACGAATTTTGTTTTTAGGAAGCCAATTTATTACGTCCTTTAGAAGCATCCCCAAATAAGAAAAGTGATTCTCTCTTTAAGTTTAATGGTTTTATCATCCATATCAACTCTTTATAAATTGTTCAAAATTATGTACTTTAAAAAAATCTGATCGCTTAAAAAGTTTTGGGAAAATAATATTAAACTAGAATACAGCTCTTGACATACTGTCTTCGTCCACTTTGTATGATTGAAATTCTAAGTATAATTATTCATTACATTAACTATAGGAGACACACAGTTCACCGTAAATGATTTGCGCTTTGTTACATTTTCCGCTGTTGAAATTAAGGAAAAATGATTCTTTAGCCCCAACATTGTTTTCCATATCGACATTTATCAAGACAAACTAAATACTCATCAAGACATGTAAAATTTGCCAAATACTTTATAAATCGCCACATTGGTAAATAAAAAATTAAGTCGCCAAATGTGTTTGAAAAGCGCTGCGTTTGGCAAGAAATCGCAATATTTGACATCCCTGCTCACAATCTGCTGTATGTGTGTTAAGAGGTCGAATCCTACGTAATATTTTTTTCCATTCAAATATATTTTGAAGTTTTATTCTTATCCATAAAAATGTTAGTTTCCATGAGGTATGGTAAAGTTGTGTTTAGGCCCCCAGATTTTTTTAATGTGTTTCGTCACTCTTGACGTAGTGTATGTTGTTGTACAATTTTATCATATTCACTTGCATGCGAGTATGTAACATTACTTTTTCTTTTAAATAAACCATTCACAATACATTTACTTTTAAACTTGCTTGCCGCCTGAGTGATTTAATATGTTTTAGTTCAGTAAAGTGACTTCAGAAATATGTGTGTATGCATGTGTTTGTACAAATTCTGCAATTATTATTTGCAAAACTATTTGATTGATAGTTATTGTTTGTATGCGCTAAAGTTGCCGCTGAATTTTTGTGTTTTCAATAAAACGCTTTTACAAGATACGGCTCGTTATCTTGCTATATTACCAACATTTACTATCCTGTTAAGCAAATGATCAAGCTAATATTGTAACAAAAATAAGATTTTATTTATCTGTTTTAACTTATGTTGTTAACCGATAGAAGTGTTAAATTTTATCAGCTAAAGAGAGCTGAATAATTTGGTACTTTTAAGCACTTACAACGTCTGGTGTATAAATTAACTAAAAACTAGTAAGAGTGCTATATACGGCTATGCCGAATCTATATACTCTTCACCATATATGCAAATCTAGTTTACTGAAGTAAATCCAATCAAAAAAAAATCAAAAAAGCAAATTTATGGATGACAAAGTATTAAAAAAGAAATGTGAGTACTACGTATATATAATTTTACATAAAAATGTCATCGGCTCTGAATAAGTTAAGTATTTTTTCAAAATTATTATTATTTCATTAAATATCTCATCAAAAGTTTTTAAATGATACCCATATCGATATTTTAAAAAATTTTAAAATATCAGAGGCACGTAATTCGGAAAATATGAGGAAGCGCCAATCTTTTCACTTGATGTTTTTTTCTTATTTTTCAATTCTCTATTGCCCCATATATTTATTTTTCTTTAGTGGAGCTAATTTATTGTTCCAAATGACATGAAAAAATTAGAGGTAGGGGTGATGTTTTGCCTGCTGCTTCAAAGGACATGGACCGATCATGCTGATTTCCAATAGCACCTCTTTCGACACTATGTCTTATTGATTGAAATATTTATTTTTTCTAGCTGATCTAGTGCCTCAGCAAACTTGATTTCAGCACTAACACGGCCGGACAGACGGACATCGCTTAATCGACTTCGCTATGAATAAGAAGTCAGAATATATATGTACATTATGGGGTTGGAAATTGATATTGTAGAAATTACACACGGAATAACAAACTTTTATATACACGCTTTCCACTTTTTTGGTGAAGGGTATAATGAACGGTAACTCACACTGAGCAGTCGCGTTCGTTGCGTTAGTTAAGGTGTGTGCTTCTTTGTTAAAAATGATCAATGATCAAATGATAAAGTGATCAAATGGAAAGAGAATAAGTGATTAACAGCAGTTTAAAAGTTATTGGAGTTTGGATAATAAAATAAAAACAATTATAACATGATGTATGTATACATATATATATATATATATCTACATATATGTATACATATATATATATATATATATATATATATATATATATATATATATATATATATATATATTTTTTTTTTTTTTTTGTGAAATCAAGTTTTCCTAGGCAACACAGACAGGGGGACATCGCTCCATCGACTTCGCTATGCATTAGAAGTCAAAATTTATTTAATTAATAAGGTCGGAAATGGATATTGTAGAAATTACAAATGGAATACAAACTTAGATGTGCCCTTTTTCCAATCTTCATGGTAAAGGGTATAAAAAGTAGAAACAATAGTATCCTGTGTATAAGAAGAGCACATTACACAGTTAGATAGCTATCTCGTAAAACATTGTCCAAACCTCGAAGCAATGATAATAGCATAACAGTGTGTTGCAGCGATGGCTGATTTGGTAAGCATGAGGTAGTAAGTTTGAATTTCCCCAAAGTCGAAAGTATTTCGCTTTGAAAGGCTGCATTAAGTTTTTATGTGTATAAAGATAAATACGTTGTCGTCCGGGCCTTTTAACAAATACGATAATAGCGACGAAATCCTTCGATGTCGGAGAATGAAACCTATTGAAAATCAAGGCAACATATAGTGCTTAGAAACTGCAAACAAGTACAAGTACGTAAGTTCAAACTTTCACCTACCAAATAACTAAGAAAAAAAGTCAGAAAGCATTAGTTCGGTCTTATAATTTAATATCGAATAATTGGGAAAAATTATTTCCGCTAAAAACGACTGCTAACGTTAGAACAAGCTAAGTCGTGGTGTATAAAATCAAACTTAAAAAAAAATTATTAAATGCATGGGATGAAAACAACATTATAAAGTTTGAAAACTATAGGCTGAAAGAAATGTCACCAACGTGACTAGGAATGTCCACGACTTCTTCTGCTTGTCATTTCTAATTTTAATTAAATGCAAATACAAGAACAAAAACATTAACACTCAAAGTGAGACGATAAACCAGAAGTGATTGTAATACGACAATATTTTTTTATTGATAAATTATTCCATTCATTAAATGAGTAGACTGTAAATAAATAAAACGATTAAAATATAATTTGAAGCTCTATCATGTAGTCAAAAAATAAATACAAATAAATTTGATCAATACGAATGGAATGGGATAATTTTAAAACTAGTTATTGATTATTTATACTTTGGAGAAAGTTAATTATTCAATACAATACATTGTCACTTAGAGAACTTTTGAAGCAAAGCAAGAAATAAAAAAAAATTATTTAAATTTAGTATCAAGAAGAGTTTCCATTTTGCTGGGTTGTCTAGATCCAGCATTCGTTATTTAGTTTTATTTCGATGTAGGTATCTTAAGGTGTATTGAAGAGTAGTCAAGGATTGTAGGCATTTCGAAATTAACTCGGTTTTCGCTGACATGTTAAGTTCGCGGTGATGAGGATTAGATTAGTAATGATCAGGCAGACCGTCTAGACAAACGGAAAGCTAACATTTATAGAACCAGAGCTTTTCTTTGCTGTATTTACTGGCGAAGGAGAAAACTGGTTTCTGAGGACAGATGGAGTTTTCTTGTCATTGGAAAGCTCAGACAGAGCTATGGCAAGCAATGTGTCTCGGAGTTTATCGCAGAGCTTACTGTGACTCAATAAGAGTGACTTAAAGTTACTTAAGAAAATTTGTTCCACGAGGTCCAGGGTCTTAGTTAAAAAAGTACTTTATAATATTGAAGTGTCATTTTAAAGGTAAACATTTTAATATTTGTTTTTAACATTTTACACTATTTATCGATAACATTGTATGGAAATTTTGACTTTTAGAGAGTTTTTTTTAAAGCTAAATTATTCGTTCTTTGCAAATTATATAGATATATGTATTATATTTTAAGTACATATTTGTATCGTTTTTAGAAGTCTTAAAAAGACAAAGAAGGGTGTCTTTAGGGCCTTAATGTTGTTGAAGTTTTATAACTTTGAATGGCCCCATTTCCGAAGGACTAAAAATGTACTTTGCTAATATTTTTATAAAGTTAACAAACTATCCTTAATTAAATTAAAGAAAGGCTCACCGAAAAGCACCCATTCTATCAAAGTTATAAACTCTTCATTGCTTTACCACGAAATGTAATCTGTGAAGCAGAAATTCCACCATCGTTTCTATTGGTTCTTTGAGTCTGGCAGTTATGCTCGCGCCAGTAACCCTTTTTATTCCAATTACACGCAGAAAAAAAACATGGTTGTTATATGGTCACAATAACCATATTATGTTCTTTGTAACAATGTATAGTTGCGGAGAACAAATTATAGTTGTTTTCACCAAAACTTTAGTCACGATAAACATTTTTTGTTAACTTTTAACGATTATATGGTTGCTGTGCTCAAAAAATGCAACATGGTTGGTTTTAACTTAAAAAAATTTCAACCACAACCAAAGTTTTATAACTTATTAAAAATAATATAAAATATTTAATCATAATATATTATTGTTAATCAAAGTATGTTTAAAAGCAACAGAATAATGTTTACGCTTAAAAATATTTTGTTCTCGTACTTGACAGTTTAGTAATTCTTTTGATAGCTAAAATTTGAAATAGTTTTTTATTGTTAAAGAAATTGAAAAAAATAAAAATTGTGTACAAAATAAATAATTAAAAATAATATGCAAAAGATGATAAGAAATAAAAAGGGAACCAAAACATTTAAAAAAAGTTAAAGTAAATATGTATGTATTGTAAGCATATAAACCTTTACTTTTGTGTTTGAAGCATAATTGTGAAATCGTTTATTTGTTATTTTAAGCAAATAATTGATTTTTTATGAATTTATGTTTCTAAATAATTTTTATGACAAATCGTTAATAAATAAAACAATAATCAGTTTTTTATATCAGAAAAATTTTGCACTTACGAGACTATATTATAATTCAATTATATAAGGTGACATTTTCAGCCATATTTTTATATTTTATTTTAACCATTTAATGTTTAAATTTAACATAATTATGTTTATACTTTGAACAACAATATGGTTGCAAATGTAACAATACTATGTTTTGTTAGCAACCATATAATGCAACCATATTATGTTGCTCTTAGATTATGGTTACCTCAACCATATTTTTTCTTTGCGTGTAGTTTACGACCTGCTGTTGTCTAAAGAGAATTCTTTTCTTTTATTGGCTGAGAGATTTCTGCTTTGAATTTTGCAAAAAAAAACAAAATAGCTTCTAAATTTGTCTATAACCTAAATTAAGATTAGAGAGGCTTCAAGAAGGCTTATTCTGAATTGCGATGCGCAAACTATATGCGATGCGAAATAAAATTGGTATTCTGTTAGACTTTCGCAATAGCATTTGCAATTTATTTCAAAGTGTGGCAGCGCTGCTCAAAAAAACCTCAGTGTCAATAAACGTCAAATTAAAAATGACTAGTTTGTGTTTACCTGTAAAAATTGTTTATAAAATTTATTTAGGAAATTCTGTAAGAAAAAAAAAAATAATAAAAATGGATTCTGTGGCACTGTGGTTCGAAAATAAAGAACGGCGTGAGCAAAATTAAAGGATACAGAGAAGATTGCTTAGAAGCAATTGTTGCCCCAAAGGAAAGTACGTCCGGTTATCCATTTACGGAATCCGTCAAGTTTAACAATTTCAAATATTTTTAAACTGGTTTATATATTTAATACTTTTTTCCATCCTGCAACGTCTCCATTGATGTTTAAATCTTCAGTTAATGTTTGCCACAAAGTATTTGCCGACTGACGTGTATTTGGTGTTTTCAAAGTGCCTCTTGGCAATTGGCTGTGCTTATTCATAAATTCTATCTTTGTTTCAAATTGACGCGGGTTGGTGGTTTTATTGCTGGCTTCCCTTAATTAAATAATAAATATATACGGCCGTATGCATAACAAAAACGTAGCTTGAGGTTAGCATAAGTGAAGAAACTACACACAACTTGACACCGAAAATAGTCAAGAAATATAGTAATGGGTCACGGCAACAATCTAAATCGATTTTAAGTGACAGGCCGTACGGCAAAACACACTGGGAGCCTTATAAATTTCTTTATTCGTGCCAAACTCATTCTAAATTTTTGTTATGCATACGGCTGATAATAAATAAATAAATAAAATATTATCTTTCACTTACATGTTTGTACTTTGCGAATGCTATTTTGTTGTCGAATAATTTTTGCGAATTTGACATTTGTTTTCGCAATTTAGAATACCGACTTGCCAACTTTTCGCATTTGAAATGCGATTAAAAAAGAACTTTGCGAATATGGCAACACAGTATAGCGATTGTTCGCATTTATGTATTTTCGCATCGCAATTCAGAACAAGACTCAAGGTAACTTTTCTAGTTCAATTTAATATGTTAATTCTCTCGAAAAATTTTGCTAACTCTATTTAAATTACTTAATATTTTTAAACTTTCTAACATTAACTTAAAGGACTGAATGAGACTTCAATTTGAATCCTAAAACTAAAGGCCCAACTATAATGTGCATAAACTAGCTTATGCCAACTTATACAACTGTGCAAATACATTAAATTATATGTGGTAAACTATAATGTGATTAAGATAACTTTTCGTCAAGTTTCGTTAAATTTCATTTCTTTATGCAAGGTACGAAACTGATCGCACTTTCCGTACGGAAACAGCTGACTGTGCTTTGGTTTATACATTAATAAAGAAATTTTCTAATTAAGACCTAAATTGTTAAATTTTTTAGTTTTAAATTCAATAAAAAATGTAGAAAAAAACAACATATTTCTTTATGGCCAATTTTTTACAATTATAATATATTTAAATTAAATTTGTATTTATACACACATATGTATACCATATAAACGATGAACATCGTTGCATTTTTTAGTACGGTTAGCCACAAACACAAAACAGAAAATAATTTGTAATAATTTTTTTTTTTACATTTTCTAAGAACATAAACCAAAATATATAAATGTGTTTGTGAATGTTATTAAATATATAAAATATTTTCTTTAAAGCCTTTTAGTTTTAAAATTTTGTTGATTTATATAGAAATTATTTTTGACAAAAGTACGAAATAAACATAAATGTGCAACTGTGGCAAATAAGTTACTAAATTTATATATGTACATTGTAGCCACATAAATTTCTTTGATAAGTTACCTAAGCATTTGACAGGCTTTTCGTTGAATTTTTGACATAAGCTAAAGCTAGCTTATGCACATTATAGTTGGGCCTTAATAGAAAAAATACCAACAAACAAAAAATAAACTGCCCTTTTCATTATTAAGGTTTCTGAAGCAGATGTAGATACTCCCAAAAAAGATGCCTTAAAAATTAAAATAATAATATACTTTTCAAAGTTTCTTTTAGGAAAAAAAATAAAAAAGTCAATAAAATTTAAACTTTAATCCAATAAAACAAAAAATTAATTTGTTAAATATTGATGGAAAAATTGAATTGCTTAACGAACCAGGCGGAAAAAAGCCCTTTTTCTCCTAGGATGCATAGTTACCGAGATAAATGAGTTTTAAGTTTTCCATATAAAATAAATTAATTTTTTGGTACAAAATTTGATTTTTTGGTCTAACATTGAATTTTTTAATTTCTTTATTTTTTTAGTGATCACAGATTAGAGCTCTTTTCCTTTTTTTTACCGCGATAAATGAGTTTTAAGTTTTCCATATAAAAAAATTAGTTTTTGGGGAGAAAATAAAATTTTTTGATCCTTTAAGTATTTTCTCTTTTGGTTAGCAGCTTGTAGGAATTTGAGAATGGAAATCTAACAAGACTGGGGGCAAATTACGGCTTTCGATATCGATCGAAATTTCAATAGAATTTAAATGAAAAACCTACAGCTTCTAAATGCATCAGTATCAAAAGATAGGTTTAAATATTTTTCTACTATGTCCGTATAATGTTTTGTTACTTTGAAACGCCTACTTTGTTTTCTACATATTTTATAATTGTCCCACTATGCACCTCTAAATAATTCTCCTATTGAACGATTCATTGAATTGTGACAAATTTTAATAAAATAATCTTAAATATTTAGATTCGTAAGATAGTTAAGTTAAAAAACTGAATTGTAATTTCTAAAATCAATTGCACAAAAAGTCCAGTTAAAACAATTAATTTTAATGTTTCTCTTTTAGTATAAAAATATGTAACAAACGAACCGGTCCAGAGAAATAATGCGAATAACCCAAGTACAAGCTGTTTCAGGTTTTCCACTTTAAAGCTTTTCGTTATGGAGTTTTTTTAATTAGAGTTTTAAAAATACAACTTTAATGCAATTATTCGCATACATATATAGACAACAACAATTGTACATAAATCCAAATGAGTTAAACAATTTAACAATCGATAATTTATAGGTCAAAAGTGAATGTTAAATCAAATAGGCAAAATAATTAACAAAGTTAAAAAAGCTCAAATTCGTATAAAGACTTTAATTACATGAATTAAATAATAATAATAGTTTTAATAATTAATTAATAATAACAAAATGAAGACAGGTTTAAAAGAATCAACTTACCTGAACTTCTATGGCAAAAGCGGCAAAGGCCATGATACAAGTGACAAGATAAATTGTTATCAGGAAACGTTGTTGCGATAAATGTTTTAACATTATTTCCTTAATTACTTCTCAATATTAGTAATTGATGACGATCTTCACATTTAAAAGAAGAATAGATAAAAATTTTTAAAAATTATTCATTTTGGAGACGTCAATGATTTCATTGGATGGTTAACATTTTTGTTTCCATCAAAACCAATAATAAAAGCAAAAAATAAAATACCTTTTTAAATATTAAAAATTTGTCTATTTAGGTTTAGTAAGCGCACGTACGGCCTTCTATTGCTTCAACTATTTTTGGCTTCTTTCCTGTTAGACTTGAAAATATCAACTGACATCCAATTGATTTAACCACACACTCATTACATGGCCAACTTCAATTGTGCGAGATTTTGGTGTATTTTTTTTACCAAATCTCCCTCAAAAAAGCTTTTTAAGCTTAAGTTGTTTGAATTGTTGCTGAAGTTGCTTTTGATACATGCAATGCTGCAATTATAGTAAAGTGTACTAAAAACACAATAAAACTATGCTCTATTATGTATGATTTAACTATTGGGTTGTTACTGACTCCAAAAAACTGTCACCGTCTTTTTGTTCCTACTTTTTATACCCTTCACCACAAAGATTGGAAAAAGGGTATATCTAAGTTTGTATTACATTTGTAATTTCTACAATATCCATTTCCGACCTTATTAAGTAAATATATTCTGGCTTCTTATGCCGTCTGTGTTAGTGTTGCCTCGGAAAACTTGATTTTACAAAAAAAAAAAAAAAAAAAATATACATATATATATATATATATATATATATATATATGTCAATCGATCAGATATAATGTCGAAAGAGCTGCTATTGGAAATCAGCATAATCGGTCCATGTCCTTCGAGCAGGGAAAACGCAACGCCTACCTCTAATTTTTTCATATTATTTGAAACAATAAAATAACTCAAATCAAAAGAATAAATATACGATAGAGAATTAAAAAATAAGATCTGAAATTTTTAATTTTTTTAAAACATCAATATGGACATAATTTTAAAGCTTTTGAAGTGACCTTTAAGGAAATAAAAAAAAAAAATTAAAAATGCTAAACCATTAACCCATATGCGCTTATCGCCCCATTTTGAAAACGGTAAGATATTGATCAACTGTGTGGTTAAAAAGTAACTTATTATTTTTTTGAGTGTGTGTTTACCGTTATCTGTATTGTATCAACATAGATAATAAGAACAATAAAATTCTAGCGGCATACTTTCTGTCAAATCTCAAAATAAATACAAAAAATCCGACAAATACAAAAAATCCCTGTTTTTACGAGAAAAAAAAAGTTGAGCATATACGGGTTAAGAGCCGATGTCATCGTTATGTAAAATTATTTATATGTAGTACCAAAAAATTTTTTTTTTTAATTCTCTGTCACCCCAATATTTCCTTTTTTTTGATTAGAGTTACTTCACTAAACTAGATTTATATAGATGGTGAAGGGTATATAAGATTCGGCATATCCGAATATAGCACTCTTGTTTATTTGCTTTGTTTTAGTGAAAACAGAAAATGCAGACAAATGGTTGGTTGCACATGAGCGAAACATAAATATTGATAGTCTACATTAGCCGAATTAATATACGACATGATATTGATACCAATTTGATGGCTAGTGGTTACGTAGGGTAAGGCAATACACCAACGTCACTATGGTGAAGCTTAAATAAGAATCGTCACGTCCGAATAGGTGGTGTATTCTAACTTATTATCCTTAATATTTGTAACTCTCCCGCAGTAATGACTAATTATTAACTGTATAACTAACCTTTTTTGGAAATGATAGAGTAGGGCAGATATCTGAAGTAAAAGAGTGAGGCGTAAATAGCTTTTAATATTTGGTTGGAGGATTATAATTAGGAAGATGGTATATCTATTTTGTTCATTATACCACAATTTTATGCTGTTAAGAAGTACCGACTAAAGAGGGTGTTGTTTTATATACCAGCGTAAATAACTAAATTAATATCAGAAAAATAGATGGTATTAAGTTTGCAGCGGTGAACCCAGGTCAATTTTACAATTAAAGCGTAGTTGTCAACATTCTAACCATCTAAGCTACAGCCCTCTCTTATAAGTTTGCCTTGATTTGCTTGTTATTTGTAAACCAACTCGTATTTATAACAGAGCGTGTCAATTGTAGTGTTGTCCAGCCCCAACTTTCTTTTAATTTTAAAAATGTTGACTAATAATTACTGTATTTAATAGAAGATAGAGAAAAAATCCTTTTGTGGGTTTTTCTTCATTGAAAAAAGCTTAGTTGGAAGATGTTCAAAATTACAAAATAAAGACCTAAAATATGTTTATAGTTAATGAATATTTTAAAGCTCAATAGATTAATATTGTTATTTGTAACTAAAAAGGCATCTGAATAACGGAAAGATTTTTTTTATCACAATTGATAAATTAGTTATTTTAACAAATTCGTTACTATCGTTGTTGCGGTTAAAAAATTGCTAGCAATAACTCTCAATCAATTATTTAATCAATTTTGCTTAGACTTATATGTCTACAGTTTCCTAATGAAAACTTGTATAAATACTACAGCGAAATGCTTTTTTTTTTATTTGTTAAATAATGTTTTATATTGACGAAAAGGTCTCCAATACTGATCCTTTGGACTATTAGCGTCAGTAAGATTGAATTAACTTTGTTAATAACCTTATGTGCCGCCAATTGACAAAGCTAGATTCGATTCGTAATCCTGGACCGATAAGAAATCATCTGCTTTTGATAAATGAAGAAATTTTTTTAATATTTAAAAATTTGTGACAACTATATGGACCCATCGGCAGAATGCAAACAATATCGTTTTCCACATTGAAAAAAAAAGGGTCGTTGGATCGGAAAAAATTCTATTTTGAGATCCTTCCGGAGCCTTACACTGCAGTGCACTGCATAATCGCCAAATAATCAGAATGCAAAAGAATATCCAAACTGAAAAGTCAATTATCACCCAAAGTGCTGGGTGAATGTTCATAACGACTAATAAGAATCAAATATATATTATAAATTTCTTTTTAAGTTTTTTTGTTTATCTGTTTGTTTGTGCGTGCATCAATTACGGCTAAACGACTGAATCGAATTTAATGAATTTTGATACACAGGTAAATATTTGTCCTAATGGTAAAATACGGCATTTACATTATTAAATAGCGGACTAACAGGGGAGAAAAATGGGAACTGGACGTTTTTATAAATTTAAATCAATTTTAACAAAAACTCGGCGAATCGATTTTAATCGATGGCGAGTGGCGATGGGGCAAATGCGCAATTTTATAAAGTTTCACCGATCTTAATAATTTCAGATTCTAAAAATATTTGAAATATAGATATCTTCTAATCCATAAGATCCAAACCGAGTATGAGCAGATCCCCGTAGTAAAAAAGGCTGCAATATATGACACATAGCCTAAAATAAGACCCACGGCAACGCCGGGTACAATAAGGTTTTTACGAATAAATAAACAAATTTTGAAAAAATATTAAAGCGCGCAAAGTTGGCGAACGATCAGGTTATGGATATTGGAGTTCAGCCAAGGCCAGCATCGCGATGCATCGGCAGAAATTTTAGCAAGAAAAGCTGATTTAAGAATATTTGAAGCGATCTAGAGGATCTAGAGCTAGACCGTAGACTGGTAATACTAGAAAACCTTTATTTGTATATACCTAAGAACAAATTCCTTGCGTCTGGCTGAAGGACAATAAGTCAAAGAAGCTGGAGCCAAACATCAAAGTAATGTGAGTTAATACTCATAAAAATGTTTATTATTAAGAATAATTCGAAATTCTTATATACAGCATCTCTCAATATTCAGACAAATTAAGCATTTGTTGATAAAGCTGGATTGCAGCATAACAAGACAAAAAGATGACCCTATAAATTCCAATCAACTGAAAAAAACTCGTTTTCCTCTATTTGTATAGAGACCCATATACATAGACTTTCTTTCGTAGTTGTAACTTGCAAGTTAGTGGTAAAATATTTTAAGTCTAAAGGTACGGTCAGAAGTCAAATATTTGACTAAAAAGATGTAACCACTAAGTAATGAAAAAATTTTTGGGTTTTTCTTAAATACTTATTAGAAAATATTAGATCGTGCTCAGTATTAAAGATTCGTTATAACACTTATTAAATTATAAATTGCCATTCGTAATGATGCTTGTCAGGAAAAATTAATTAAATATGTATAAAAATAGTACTTACGCTTTTTTGGTCAAATATTCGACTAATCTGACCGCACCTTAAGTAAGTCATTCTTTTTTATTATTTATAATTGCCCTGACTTATTTTTTGCACAGATAGTAAGTTTTAATAAATTGTAGTATTTTTATTATTATTATTATTGCAACCAAATTAAATGATGTGGATACATTAATAAAAATTATGACTGTTTTTGTACTTTTACTTTCATGGATCGTTTTAATATAATTTTGACTTTAAATTGTTGTTATTTGTTTTTTTATTACTATTTCATTAAAAATCGAATTGAAATAAATGTAATATAAAAATGTAATATATTGTAATGTAATGTAGCATGAAAAAATTACGTGATACTCGTTTTTGTTGTTCAATGAAATTATTTGCTCAAGAAAAATGATTTGTATTGGATCGTTGTTGGTGTAGCGTTTATTCTTAATGGTTAAAATTTTATAAAAAAAAATATTTTTTTACTTTATTTCATTTATTTATTAACTGCTTTTCATTAATTTAATAAAATAAGATTTTAGATTCAAACAATTATTATGCTCTATAGTATTTCTTGTTATTGTTGCTTTTGATGCAATGATACAGAAATTAAAATTAAGGTGACCAGAAGTAATTTGTTTTTTATTAAAATTTATTGACGTTGAATTTGAATTATTTATTTTTGATTAATCTTGCTATCTTGAGTATTTTAAAAACCGACTTAATAAAAATTTACTATCATGCAGTAGAAATACGCTCTTTAGTAAATCCATTTCAAGGCGTATCGGTGATATCTTCTTCCATTATCTCCGGTACCTTACGATATGCCATGTCTCCACTGTTGTTTCCAGAACCGTGTGTTGGTTCTATAAAATTAGACTATCCGTTAAGAAACCAAAGATTATTATTTAACTTTTTGACCGTGGCTTGTTGAAAGCCAGACGTTATGGTCATGCTACTGTAATTTTTGTGACAGAGTTAATCAAGTTTATGCACATCAGGATTTTCAAGATTGATTTCCTAATTATTTTGAATCTGCTTAACTTGATAAAATAATAATGATGCCGTTTTAAAGATAAATGGGTTTATTAATCACCCAACACAAAAAATAATTTTTATTTCATTATATCTTATATACAACGCTTTAAAAACTAAACATACTGCATTTCTACACTTTGATCGCTTGTGTAACGGTAAATTTACACTGGTTTATTTCACTTCACGTTTCTGCACGTATTAAATTCTCAGTAGGCAAGTTTTAAAAAAGTTTTTCGTCGTATTTAATTAGTGGCGAAAGCAGCAAAATTAGCAATCGTTCAGAAGATGACCATAAAATGATTATTAATCTTCATGCGCAGGGAAAATCCTATAGCGAAATTAGTGGACGCCAAAAAAAATTTACACAACGCCAGGAGCAGATCAGTCCAAAGATTTCGGCTGTAAAATTGTGCCAGTAAATGAGGCAAAGTTTCAATGGAAATTTCAATCTGCAAACAATATAAAATACGCTGCACAGAGCTGGCTTTCATAGAAGAGTTCCCCATCGTAAATCGTGCCTTTCGGATATCAACAAGAAAAAAAGATTAGAGTTCGCAAAACTCCACATTAATGAGACTCAAACCTTCTGGAACAGCGTGATATTTAGCGATGAATCAAAGTTTAATATTTTCGGTTCAGATCGTCCACAAAAATCTGGCGAAAAGCAAACAAAGAGCTTCAAGGAAATCTTATTTAGATTGTGAAGCACGGTGGCAGCAATGTTGTGGTTTGGGGTTGCATGCATCTTCATAGATGATAAAATGGCCAAGCACTTTTGTTTAAAGAAATATTATATTCAAGTGTTTCGAAGCTGGTCTTAGATGGGAAATTCTTCTTTCAACAATATAATGACCCAAAACATTATCCATATCTTGTGCAGGAATGGCTGCAAACAGTTTAAAACCTCTCTGCAATCGCCCGACACGAATCCTAAATAGCATATTTGGCGCCAGTAGAATACGGAAATATCACATTACATCCAAAGAATCACTTAAAGCAGCACTTCGCTTAGAGTGGGAAGGTATTACTCCTGATGAAACGTCTAACCAAGTAAGAATTATGAGTCGACGATTTGAAGCAATTATCCAAGCTAACGGAGATTCAACCAAATACTGGACATGCAAAAACCACCAATAAACCGAACATTTTAACTTGTGCGCCTAAACTTTTTTTACATAGGCTTAAATTTGGGAACAGAAACAGTTCGCTGATACTTGTACAATGTTTATTTTTTTTTTATTAAAGCCACTTATATGAACGAGTATTATCATCATCAAAGATTATGGTTTTACCCCAATGGGGGCTTTACTTCAAGTGCTTGCCACTTATATTTACGTTAATTTTATAAGGGTTACCCAGCAAAAATTTTTTGAAAAGGTAATCGAGTGTGGAATTAAGCATTTTTGGCGAAAGTACTTCCCAACTAGATTGCCAACTTAATGATTTTAGCAAGGCATGAGACTTTTATAATCAACTACTAAGAATCGATTACATTAATTATTGTAGGAAATAATTAGTACCATTAGTACGGTAGCCTCTTTTATCATAAAGAACTAGTTCCATTACTACTTCCTTTCTCGGAAACTAATGTAATGTGTTTTGTAAGCGAGTAACAAAATATGGCAATCACAAAAGTAAGTCATTATATGGAAAGCACTTTTTAAGGTAATGTCTAATTTTTTGCTGGGAAATAACAAAACAAGAAAATTAGTTAGTGACTTTAACCTTTCCAGAAAACTTAACTATTTACAATTTTTAAGTGGAGAGTTTCTTTTCTTATACTTATATGTAGTGTTGAATCCATCTATCAGAACCACAACGGAAATTATTCTCCCGATTGCCTTAATTCTTAATTGTGAACAAATTTGGAAGGTTATCCTAGCGGTATTTTTTATACCCTTCACCACAAAAAGTGGAAAAGGGGTAAACATAAGTTTGTCATTTCGTGTGTAATTTCTACAATCTCCAATTCCGACCCCATAAAGTATAAATATTCTGACTTCTTATGCATAGCAAATTCGATTGAACGATGTCCATCTGTCCGAGGCAAACATGATTTCACAAAAAAATAAATATACCAATTTATCAGATATAGTGTCGAAAGAGGTACTATTGGAAATCAGGATAATTGGTCCATGTCCTTCGAGGCAGCAGGCAAACAGCACGCCTACCTCTAATTTTTTCATGTCATTTGGAACAACAGAGTAACTCTAATCAAAAAAATAAATATATGGGTCATTAGGGCATTAAAAAATAAGAAAAAAATATTAAGTGAAAAAATTGGCGCCCGCCCATATTTTTCGGGTTACAGGGCTTTGAAATTTTTAAATTTTTTAAAATTAACAATACGGGTACCATTTTAAAAGTTTTGAAGAGACCTTTAAGGAAATTCTAAAATTTTTCAAAAATCCTTAACCCATTAAGAGCATCGGCTCTTTATATAATATTATACATTTGCCACACCAAATCTTTTTTTTTTATTTTTTGATTCTTTTTCACCCCAATATTTATTTTTTGATTGGAGTTACTACACTAAACTATAATTATATAGAGGGTGAAGGGTATATAAGATTCGGCATAGCCGAATATAGCACTCTTACTTGTTTCATACTCATTTTTTCAAGCAAAATATATAACAAAAGTAAAACATATAGTGCCCGTGTTCCCATTTACTTGGCGCATTTTAACATATGAGCCACCTTAACTGTATGGTGGATTTTTTCTTTGATTTTCGGAGCAAGTACCTCCACTGGATATTCTGAAGGCTCGTATTTTTTGGATGTATAGTATCGTTTAAACTCACTTTATCCCTTTCGAAAACTGTCTGAACCAACCGCTTTTCAACACAAAATGAATAACAGACCTTCTATAAAATTTGGCAACACTTTTTTTGTTTTTTTGTGGAAATCTGAATTATCTTTAATTCAAAGATACCCATATTGATATTTATTTGGTATGGTCGATCGACAATTTTTTCACTTGGTCTTTTTTTCTTATCTTTTAATCCTCTATCGCCCCATATATTTATTTTTTTGATTGGCGTTACTTTATTATTCGAAATCACATGAAAAAATTAAAGGTATGCGTGGTGTTTTGCCTGCTGCTTAGAACGAGATGGACCGATCATGCTGATTTCCTTTGGACACTATATCTGATCGATTGACACATTTATTTTTTTGTGAAATTAAGTTTGCCTCGGCACGGACGGACAGACGGTCATCGTTCACAACACTTCGCTATGCATAAGAACTCAGAATATATATACTTGATAGAAATTACGCACGGAATTACAAACTTAGATATACGCTTTTTTCACTTTTGTGGTAAACGGTATAAAAATAACAATATATTTATGAATATCATGCCACGTTCTCAACATCCTTTACTTTTTACAATTTGTTGTTAAAGGGGCTATAGTAGTACATTGTTTTGAAAATTACAAGAGTGGTGTTACAGACGGACAGTTATTGTGACGAAAACGTTTTTACACTTTGTGTACGGAACCCTAAAAAATCAAAATTTCATCAATTTCTATTAAAGTTTACAACAGGAAGATTCCTGCAATTTAAAAAAAAATATACAATACTAGCTTATTTTATCCAGCGTTGCCTGGGTTTAATTTTTGACCCTTTTTAGCCGCTCCAAACACAGAGGAATCGATAAAAATTTTTTTGATCTTATAGACCAGGATAAAACTATATTTCAAATATCTTTAGAATCTGATTTTGCTTCGAATGCCATTAGAATCGATTAGCCGAGACTTTGTTAAAATCGATTCAGATGGATAAAAATGTCCGCTTCTCCTTTTACTCCCTTCTGGTCAGCCTTTTAAAATTATAACTACCCTTTTACCAAGAGCGACAAATATCCACTCGCTTTTCAAACTTTATTTAAATTAAATCAGTCATTTAGCCGTGGTTGACGCACACACAAACAAACAATCACGTTAAAAATTTTATCAAATCAGATGCTAAAAATTTAATTGAATTTGGTTTGACCGTTCGTGAGTTATAAAGTCACAACACACTTGTACATATACAGATTTCACAATACAAATAAAAAAGGTACTAAGTGGAATTATTTTAAAATGCAATCTGGTCACCTTAATCATTATTACAAATTATTTTACTGATTTTGAAGTGAAAAAATGAATATTTTTCGAAACAAGCATAATGAGTTTATGTACATATGTATGTATGTGTATCATTTAAAAAATTTTATTGACGAATACTGTTGTTGATTAATGTTAATAAATAAGTTGCTGCTTAGTGGCCATTGGCAGTAAATGCAGTTCGTTTCTTAATTTCACCATCGTAAATCTCAAACTGATTAAATAAACTATCGAATTCATTAAAGCGCTGTAAAAGAATAAAATCAATAAAATTAAAATTTAAATCAATAATGAAGAAAAAAACTAATTAAAATGTTTGTGTATTTAATAAAACACTTACGTGGGTTGAACTCGTCGTGCTATAATTAGGAAGACAGTTTCTGTCATAATTAGAAGCTTTTAAATTGATTCTGTGCAGGGGAGTATTCAATAGTTGTACGTTTTGATAAGATTTCGGATTATTTGCGGCTTTTCCACCATTAAAAACTGGGTTAACATTTTGAAATTGTGCTGCGAACATAAATGAATCGTCAGATTTATAAAAATCTATAACTTTAACATTTAATATTTAACCTTTGTCCTTCGGATGAAATTTAACTTGATTTAATGACGGATTATGAAGTCTAAATTGTCTATACACTGGCAACTTTATTGTCTGGGGTGCTAAATTGCCTTCATGACCATGAATTTGGGGATACAAATAGGTGGTGTCCACCGAAGGCAATTTCTTATAATGAAAGCGTCCTTCTTCTGGAGTATATCGCCCATCTGAACTCAACGCAACGCGAAAAACTTTACGCGATGGTCGATTAAAATATTGATAGACCTAATTAATAAAGATTAATTATTGAAATCCATACTAAAATTTATATTTTACCTGAGGATTACGTTGTTCAGGAACTATTCCATCTGGCACGGAAATACCATCTTTTTGTAGTTGATTCAAAAATAGGCGATCTGTTTCAAATGCTGTATCTGGTATTCGTCCTCCCGCATGTGGCAAGACTTGCTCTCGATAGATTTGTCTTTTCTATAAAAGTATTTTCACATTTTAAATTTAAGATTCAAAACTTTAGATCGCGTTTTAAGAATATATTATTATAAATATGAAAATTTGTGTAATTAGATGTTGGTTGCTTAGTCAAGCCTAAACGGCTAAACTGATTTTGATGAAATTTGTATCGCAAATAGATTTTCATACAAAGAAAAATTAGAAAATTGTTTTCATATTTTTTAATTCTAAATCTTTTATATTGATAGAGTTTTTATTTGCAAATATTTTTCATTGTGTAAGGATTAGCATGCACATATGTACATATGTAACGGGTAAAAATGAAACCCAAGGGAAACGAAACCCCAGGGAGTAAAAGAAATATTTCTAATGTCACTATCAGACTGGACAATAATGTTTTGGAGTAAAAGGTTTCGTTCTTTCTACAACCTAATGCACACACTATTAGATCTGTACCAAATCCCTTATATCAGTGAGCATTCATTTTCGTTTAAATATCAAAAGTGTACACGTTAGTTCAATTCCTTAAATTTAACCTTCTCCAAGGCGAATCAAATAACAGTTGGTAGCTTAGGCGGATTCATTCTTTTTTTTGTGGTAACCATAAGTGGTTATGACAGGATGTCGCTTAATTTTCCCAACTATTGGTAAAGTTCGGGAAGAAATTAATGTTATTTAAAGCTTGTTTTACTTTTTGGTTGTTATAAACAATTGTAATTGTTAATAATAATTCGCCAAACGAACTCAAATATATAATGTATGTATAACACACACTTCATTTCTAAATATAACTGAAAACATATACATAAGCTACTTCAAGTCTTTATTTAACGGTTTTATTAAACTAATGATATGTATTTCTCATTGGGTCAATCAAATATTTAAACATAAATACTTCTTTACCTTATCTTTTGGCGTTTTTTTTTCTAAAAAAAAGAAAATGTTAGAGGGTAAACACTAAGATTTTCTTTTAAAAATATGTCGCATGAGAGTGCATACAACAAGTTGTCTGTTTGCTAAATTTTAATTTAAGGTTAGTAAGTATGTAGCATATTTTTTAGTAGTTGATAATTTATTTTTACTACAGATAAGTTTTGCCAAGCACATAAATGAGTGACTTAAATCACTTAAAATAACTTTGAATCAAAACATGAATTATTAGATGAAAAATATCTAAATAATAAAATTTATTATTTGGAATCTTTTTTATAATAATTTACTTTAATTGTGCTTGATTCCTTCAAATATAAATATTTCATGATATTGATATGATATGATATGATATGATATGATATGATATGATATATATATATATATATATATATATATATATATATATATATATATATATATATATATATATATATATATATATATATATATATATATATATAGGTTAAAATTTATCCAATTAGGGAGAGGACTCAAACAAAAATCTGGGAACCCAGAATCCTACAATCAAGATTTCTCTTTCATTTTGCAACATAGATATAAAGAAACACTAGAGAGCTTTTAACAAAATTTCTATGAAAATAAATTATTAAAATCTCTTGCAGCAAGTGATTTAAACGTTATTATTATTTTTTAATTCATCAAAAAACGCAGAGCTTAAAGTTAAATTCAAAATAAAACTATGAATATGTAGTCAGTCACAGAAAGCCACTAAGTTTGAGTCCGAAAACTGCAACCACCCTATATATAATATATGTAATATCTCGCGGTATTATTTCAGAAAATAAAAACTCAAGTTATAGAGTTTCAATCAGAAATCGCTAAGAAATTTTTAAGGAAGAAAAATTGTTTACAAATATTTTCGGACGTTTTGCGATGAAAATAGAAAAAAATTAGATAAAAGCAGACTGCAGAGTCGCTACATTCGTCATCACTATTTATTGCATCTATCTACCTTAGCTTTTATACATTCTTAACACCATGTATTTATTATTAAAAATGGGAGGAATATTCATAATCAATCAATAATAGTTTGGTTAGACGAAGTCCACACACAACCAACACTTTTCTTCGTTATTTTCTGTGCATATTGTCACATACATTTGTTAATGCTCTCTGATAGCCCTCGGTATAGCCACCAATGAAATTTAAATTTTAATATTTCATACTTTTTTCTTCACAACATTGTAATGCTGTCTTCTTCTTTAAATATTCAATATTCTTTATTCTTTATTCAATATTCAATCAATATTCTTTATTCTTTATTACGTAAGTGTTGTTACTTTTACTGAGGTAACTATAAATACATAAAACAAAAATATATGTATATAGTAACGCCTGATCAATTTCGAGGTTCTCTTCTTTTTTGAAGAAACAAACAAAATACAAACTAAAAACTTTAATGGGAAATGTTTATTATTATTTGAAAGAACGTCTATTATGTCTATCAAAGGTTGGTCGTTGTTACGACGCAGATGGTCCATCCGTTAAGTCCAATTTTCGATGACTTGTTCGAGTATTTTGACAGATAACTGGCGAATTACAAGCGTAATGTTTTCTTCCAAGGCCTTAATCGAAGCGGGTTTGTCCGCATAAACTTTAGACTTTACATATCACCACTGGAAAAAGTCTAAGGGTGTGATATTACACGATTTTGGTGGCCAATCGACCGGCCCAACACGTGAAATTATGTGCTCACCGAAGTGTTCTGTCAATAAATCTATTGTTTGATGCGAAGTGTGGAAAGTGGCGCCGTCTTGCTGTAATTATTGCTTACATTCACGATAAAGTTTTAAATGGTCGAATATGTTAAAGCCACGCACGGGATAATTAAGTGTTATGATTTTATAAATTTCTCTCAAATACTCCGAAACTATTAGAATCTGTTTTATTATATTATAATAGTTTCGCAAATAGATTTAATGCTACGGTCATTTATAAAAGTGAAAGTAGATGTGATTTCATAATTTTGTTTTTATACAAATGTATAAATGGTTTCCAGAATAACAAAAAAGGTGCTTCAAAAAATAATTTATTGAATGCCTTCAGACACAATAAAAATAAATTATTTGATATGATTTATAACAACTGAATAAAAATAAAATATTAAGAAAGAATAATTGTTCACAAACGTATGCGGAAGTTAAAAAGCTTATTACAACAACGCCAAATTGAGGATATTAAAAACAGATATCTAACAAGCAAGAGCACTATATTCGGCTATGCCGAATCTTTTATACCCTTCATCGTATTTGTGTAACCAAATGTACCATACTGCAGATTTTCCATTTAATAGTTTAAATAAAAATCGGCATAAAAATTCTTTCCTATCATAAAGTTTTTCTGTTCAAAAAAGTTTTTTTTTTTAATTTTAAACTAGCAAAAAATTAGACGTTACCTTAAAAAGTGCTTGCCATATAATGACTTACTTTTGTGATTGCCATATTTTCTTACTCGCTTACAAAACACATTACATTAGTTTTCAAAAAAGGAAGTAGTAATGGGACCAGTTTTTTTTTGTTAAAAGAGACTACCGTACTAATGGAACTCATTATTTCCAACAATAATTAAGGTAATCGATTCTTAGTAATTAATTATAAAAGTATCATGCCTTGTTAAAATCATTAAGTTGGCAATCTAGTTGGGAAGTACTTCTGCCAAAAATGCTTAATTCCACACTCGATTACCTTTTCAAAAATTTTTGGCTGGGAAGTTGTGCTTAGGGTTGTTGTTTCAACTTGGTAAATGAAAAAGTTGTTGTGTCAGGTGAAGCTAAGCAATTTTTCAACATAAACATAACATGGACATGGAAAATTAGGGCAAAATGTGCCCGCTACCTTAAGAAAAATTAACCGATTTTGTTGATTTTCAATGGCAAAATGATCGAAACTATTGCGATTTGCATTCTTAAGTTTTCTCTAGCTCACCTAGGGACTTGGCAAAGTTAATTTCAACACAAAGATGGGCGAACTGACGCACAACGCTCAATCGACTTCGCTATGCATAACCACTCAGAATATACTGTAGGCGCTTTAATAACACGACATGTGTTTTCTTTTCAATCGCAAGTTTATTAATGACGCTTTGTTTTAGCAGCCAAGTTATTTACATCGTTTGAGCTAATTTATCTAACTTATTATCTATGCTAATATCATAGGAGAGAAACAGAGATAGATATATTTTCAAGGAATGATCTAGAAAAATACATTATGAGTACAAATAAAAACCGTTATCCTGGAATATAACTACAATACATTAGCAAAAAAATATAATACAGAGTTAATTGAACAAAATGCTACACTGTGAAGATAACATAAATAAACTAGAAATATACTACTACAATACACACTTAATGGGGTCGAAAATGGATATTATAGAAACTACAAACGGAATGACAAACGCAAATATACCCTTTACAACTGTGGGGAATGGTACATATATATATATTGTATAAACAACCCAATACGGCAATGAATTTAAACATTATTCCTAACTGAAGAGCAGCTCTGCAGCAACTACGAAACTAGAAAATTGTAAAATAAAGGTAAACCCGAAATTTGCACCATGAGGCATTATTATTTTGATCAACACTATAGGCTAAGCAATTTACGCAATTTACGAATTACCTTAAGTCAAAGTGCATGCGACCATGTCCGTGATTAAATAATTATTTTCTTTACATACTCTTGAAACTTCAGTTCGGATGTTTGGTATATAAAGTATCATTACAAAAATCGATTTCCTAACGTTTCCTGCAACTTGCCCTTCTTTAAAATGACTGACTGACTGACTTATCCAAAAACTGTTTAAGTTTAAACGTTACTTATTTTTTGCCATAAATTATGATATGCGCGGGGTAACTAAAATCAAATTATGCTAAATACAGCGTTGCCGAAATAATGATTTTATCATATTTTTTTATGATTTTTAAACCAAAATATAAATTGCTGATTTTTATTTCTAAATTATGATTTCTAATTTATAAAAACATTGTAAAGTTAAGTTTTGTTTCAGCTTGTAGCAAACAAAACAAAATTTTTAAAAGCCCATCCTGTCAAATACATAGAATGTTTGAGGAAATTGTAGACAATTTTATACAAAGAGAATATGTGAACATGAGTCGCAATAACGACTTTGACCTTGAAAACAAAAGTCTATTTCTACACAACGAAGAAATCTATCTGGGTGTTTTTGTTAAAGAAAAGATTTCTAACTCAAAGCTCACTGCAAATGAAAAAAATGAATTTATTGAAAATTGTGTGGCATTTTACATTGAGTTATGTAAACAAATATTAAAACGATTTGATTTTAACGATACGTTTTAAAAAGAGCTCTCGTGTCTTCACCCTTTGAAAATTGTAAATATAAAAATTAATTCTCTGACAGGCTTAATACACAATTTTCGAAATTTAATTAGTAAAAGGATATTCAAAATTTAGATAACGAATTTAGAGAACTCTCTTTTATAAAATTCAGTGATCATTTTACAACTCTAGATAATCTTAGCTGTGAGGAATTTTGTTTAAAAGTTTCAAAAATAACTCGTGCTGACAACATTCCAGCTTTTCCGGTGTTGTCAAAATTTGTTCAAAACTTAATACGTCTTCCCATTTCTTCAGTCAGTTTAAATAGAACTAAATATCGAAATAGATTAGACAACACCACTCTCGAAAGTATCTTATACGCAAAAGATTACTTAGCAATAAGGAACTGTTCCTGCTATAATTTAAAAATTAACCAAGATATTATTAACCCTGTATATATTATGGTAAGAGTTCTTCGTAAAGCTTTGTACAATAGTAATATAAATATATACAATGTATGTTAATATACGAGGGCTGCTATATATTTATTTCTGGCCTGGCAACACTGAGTGCTGCCAAGTGCAATCTGACATTTCCATTAGAAAGTTTGTCATTTTTAAGCATAATCGTACTCAAAACGTTTTGACGTACGACCATTATTTGTGTTGTTTACAGTGACTTGAAAAAACATTTTCGTACCATCATTTTTCACAACTTTCGACGTGGATTATCACGACAAGAGTGCATTGATGAACTTAAATCTTTGTATGGCGATGAAGCACCATCCTATAGCAATGTGAAAAATTCGTATAATGAATTTAATCGTGGCCGAAGCTCGCTCAAAGACGAATTCAGTGAAGGTCGTCCAAAAACGGCTGTTGTGCCAGAGAACATTGATGCCGTGCGTGAACTCATAATGCAAGATCGACATGCGACATACCGAGAGATGGAGACATCCTTGGACATTTCTTCCACCAGCATACATTCGATACTGCATGAACACCTGGCCGCAAAACAGGTTTGTTCTCGTTGGATCCCGCACAATTTGAAAGTCGCTCAAAAAAAGGCTCGTGTCGATTGATGCAAAGAAATGTTGCAAAATACGATTGCGGTGCTTCAAAAGACGTTTATAAGATCGTCACAGGTGACGAATCATGGATCTATGTGTATGAGCCCGAAACGAAACAACAATCCACCGTGTGGGTCTTCAAAGACGGGCAAAATCCAACGAAAGTTTTTCGTGGAAGAAGCACTTCGAAGCAAATGGTCGCCTGTTTCTTCGGCAAAACTGGTCATGTGTCGACTGTTCCGCTTGAGCAACGTAGGACGGTCACTTCTGAGTGGTACACTACAATTTGTTTGCCTGAAGTCATCGGAGAAATTCGAAAAACCAACAAGAAAAGACGAATCATTGTTCACCATGACAATGCGAGCTCTCACACATCGGCTCAAACCAGAGCGTTTTTGACCGGCCAAAACGTCCAATTAATGGGTCATCCGCCCTGAATTGGGACCTAATGACTTCTTCTTGTTTCCGCACATCAAGAAAAAAGTGCGTGGTTAACGATTTTCGACGCCAGAAGAAGCTGTTGAAATGTTCAAAAACCATGTTTTAGAGGTGTCTCAATCGGAGTGAAAAAAGTGCTTCGACAACTGGTTTGAGCGGATGCAAAAGTGTATAAATCATGCTGGAGAATACTTTGAAAAACAATGAAACCATTTTTGATTATAAATATTCGGATTTTCACTATTAGGCCAGAAATATATAGAGCAGCCCTCGTACATACATATGTATTTTAATAATAATTTTAAAATAAAATTTTGTATTAAATACATGTTTTTGTTTTTTCGTAAAATATGATTTTTTTTCTACATATGATGATTTTGATCTCAAAGCTTCTGGTAACGCTGGCTGAATAGATGCAGACAACAGTCTCGAAGAGATAGAGAGAGTGTGAGCGTGTGCGATCTTAAATTCTGCTAGTAAGAGTGGTTTTACATTAAGGGCATTGTAGCTGACTCTTTTATTGTTTTCTATTTTGGAGCATCTCCGTAAGTCATCAAGCGTTTACATTATGACTCTTTTGTAGCAAGTGAGAGAATTTTAATCAATTTTTTAAGTGTTGCCATAAACTAAATGCATAAATTTTTCAACAATTTTTGAACAATATAGAAAAAAAAACAGCGCTTTGGTAACACCGCTCACGCATAGAACTGCAAAAAACGAAAGAGAGAAACAGGAATGAGAGAAATATGAGAGAAAAAACTAAAAAGAGTCATGAAAATTCATTTCGTGCTACTTTTGCTACCCCGCAAGCTTCTCTACACCTCTTGCCTACAAACTTCTGCATCATGACTTTTGTAGCTGATACAATGCCCATAATGTAAACTCCCTCTAAGAGTGACTTATAAACAGCGTTGCCGCTTTGGTCCAATCGGACCAAACTTGGTAGTTTTTCGTTTTTAAAAAACAGTTTGGTAGTTTGGTTGGTTTGTTGAATTTTTTTAAATTTTTGGTAGGTTTTCCACCTGTAGCAATTTTTTAGCAAAGTAAATTTTTCATCTTAAAAATTCAGAACATAAAATAAAAAAAATGTAACTTTTAATAAAATAAACAATAACTTTGATAGTGTTACCACTATTTTCAAAAACTGTTTTGGGTGTACTAAAAAACATCTCTGCTTTTTTGCATAGAGATGATTAAAGCTATAAGCATCTCTGGTTTAAGAAACGGGAACTATTTTATGAAATTGAAATTAACAATATTTTTAAGTGAACGTTTATTTTCAAGTGTATGTATTAAAAAATTAATAGACAAAATGGAAAAGTAATTAAACTTTATTAATTCTAAATATGTATCTATTAATTACATAAATATTTACTAATATTGCATGTATTTTTTTCAGTTTTTTATCAAAAACTCCAAAATTTAATGAAAATAATATAATTTCAGAAACGACATTTCATCAACGAGGTAGAACCACTCTTAAAATTTTTTGTTTTAAAACATTTTTAAATAATATAATACTTTTAGTGAACATTGTAAAGAAACAGTCAAAAGAAAAATTAGAACCGAATGGATGAGCGAATTTGATTGGCTCCAGGAAAGGGATGGGTGTTAATTCTGCATAGTATGCTCTAAAACTATGTTCAAACCAATGAATTATATGTGATATTTTTTGTATTTTAAATTCTTTTTGTTTTTTTATCTGTATACATTTTGTATACACTTACATACATCCGTTATTTTAAATGAAATATTGCTTTTATGTTGTTATTTTATGTATATTTTTATGTTTTTTATAAAAGCTGGAATTTTTTATTAGATTACTATATATGCCAAAATAAAAATTTTGATTTTATTGAAGAATTGCATTTTAAAATTTTTGGTAGGCTGTTAACGATTTTGGTAGGATTTTTGAAAATTATTGGTAGGAAGTAAATTTCTTGTGTGGCAACGCTGCTTATGAACAACATTTAGGATCTTAAAGAACATTCTTGTATATATCGAATCAAGCAAAAGATTAGTGATATGGTATAATATTTTCTATGGTGCGTTGAAGAAGACTTTCCGGTTTAAATATATATGAATAATTGCCAGTACCATAGTGTTGTTGTTTGTTGGCAGCGCTTGAGTTACCCAATGGTATATCAATTACCAAAAACAAAAAAAAAACGCATAAAATTAAATTAATGTCTTACATGTCGTCCCCTTTGTCTTATTAAATAAATTGCAATATAAAAATTATATTTTAATTTAATAGAAGTAGAAAATACTCTGCTCTAGTCCTGGTAATTAAATGTTAATATTACTGATCATAAAAAGGGAGCTTACTTTTGGATGATGATCAGCTAACGAACAACAAATACCAGCGGCCAAAAAGACCATTAAAATTGATTTTAATATTGAAGAAGTCATTTTTTATTATTATTGTTGCTTTTACTATTTTTAACACTTATGACATTTAAAAACACCACTTTGTTCACTTTAATATCCGTAAGGCAGAACGAAAATTGTTCAATCGTTATCGCTGCAACAAGTTAATTTTTTAAGTGATTTTACTAACAAGGTTTTTAAAGACTTTTACTTTAAGGTGCTTGGCCGTGTGTTCAGGCTATAATAAATATAGAAAAACATAAAAATAAATGGAACTAAAAAAATCGTTAAACATAATAAAATAAAGTAAATGAAGCACTTAAAATTGATTTAAAACAAAGTGTTTTTTTTTTTAAAGTTATTCGTTTTTTTACTTGTTTTTTTTTTTTAATTCAAATAAATTTCATCTTCACCCATCAATCATTCAATATACTGGTTGAGTTTAATATAATTGAGATGAGTTAACGTAGCAACCAATAATTGATTTTTTTGAAATTTATTTGCCAATTTAATATAATCAAGACGACCGACAAAATTTATTTAAATTTTATATGTTCACTTTGTTATTGTTGTGTTGTAAAGTTGGCATAAATCAAGTAAATATTGCGAAAATTTTCGGTAATTTTTAATAAACGTTAGTTTTGTAACAAAAAAATTTAAAAGTAATGAGGACTCTATTGTATTGAATTTTAAGCAAACAATAATTTAGTTTGAACTCTAAAACTTAAAGACTCTTTGTAAGAATTGCGAAATATTCTTTGACAGCACGTTTTTAAGATTTTGTCTAAACAGACAAGCCAGACTTAATGATGTTCAGCATTTGTTTTTCTTTTAAGTTTTTTACCACTCGTACAATAAATACTTTTTCTTTCAATAAAACCAGCTTTACAAAATATTTCGTGTATTTTTAACAAGATCGTTTGCAATTTAAAAAACTTTTTTTGTTTCATTAATATTCTGTTGTTTGTTTTTTTTTTTTGTAAATTACGCCTTTTAAAGTTTTTTGGGTTTAGTTAATGGTTTAAAGTTCTTATTTTTTTCGTAGCGCGCGTTTTGTTGATGCGATCGCGATGTGATCTCTGCAACGGAAGCCAATACAGTAAAACAATGCATACGATGCTGAAGATCTGTTTGGTCTGAACATCATTTCTAGCACCTTCGTGTGTCTATTTACTTTTTGCATTAACTTACAACCCCCAGTCACAGTCACATTATTGGTTGTCGACGATGGCGATCAGTATGAAGATGAAACTGTATTTTTTTTTAATTTATATTAACAATTGTTTGCTACTTAATCAAACTTCATTTGAATTAACTCTTTTCAAAAATTACAGAGTAATGCAAGTTTAGTAAAACACAAAATATTAATTTTAAGTAAAAAAAAAACAAAACAATAATAATAACGAAATTAAGCTCACTTACGAACAGGCTTACCTTTGATAGCAGTTCAATTATCGTGAAAGAAAAATTTAAAATAGGTCTTTAATGCTTACTGTGTTTGTATATAATAGTTATTTAAGTTTTTTATGTTTTTTTTTTGCGTGGGCTTTGAATATAATTCTTATATAATCAGTTTGGCTTGAGCTTTAAGAATCTTGAATTTTTTATACAAGATTTGGGAAGAATCTACTGATGAGCTGTACAAGCAGAAGAGCATTGGCTATATGAATATGCATTCCCGTAGTAATGCAGTCCGTTCTTAGTTAAAAAAAATTAATAATAAATATTTTTTAAAAATATCGTGATAATTTATATTTGAGAGAATCGTAACGTAAATTAACATAAAAAAGATTCCAAATAAGTAATTTTCCTTATGAGGTAACCAATGTTTGGTTACATTTTTTTTAATACTTTGTAAATTTGAAAGGCTCCACGTAACATGTATAATTTTAATACATATGGCCAAATTTTCGTAACTTTTGGAGCAGCCACGAAATAAAGTAATATTACTGAAAAAGCACCTCTAATGACAGCTATTGCTCTTAATATGTGAATTCTATTTTAATAACAAAGGTTACACAAAAAAAAAAAAAATAGTTCGAAATAAACGAAAAAGATATATAAGTACTATGTCAGGCTCTTAATGGGTTAAGCATTTGTAAAAATTTTTAGTATTTCTTTAAAGATCTCTTAAAAATCTATAAAATGATACCCATATTGATATTTTTAGAAATTTTAAAATTTTCAGAGCCCCGTAACTCGGAAAACACGGCAAAACACCACGCCCACCTCTAATTTTATCATGTCATTTGAAACAATAAAATAACTCCAATAAAAATAAAAAAATATATTACGGCGATAGAAATCTAAAAAATAAGAAAAAAAAATATCATATAAAGAAAGTGCTGCTCGCCCATAACTTCCGAGTTATGGGGCTTCGAAATTTCCAAATTTTTTAAATATCAATATGGGTGTCATTTTAAAGCTTTTGAACAGATATTTAACGAAAAACTAAAATTAAAAAAAATGCTTTACCCATTATGTAAAATTTTATATATGCAGTATCAATTTTTTTTATATATTAATTCTTTGTCAAAAACAAATATTGTTTTGATTGGAGTTACTTCACTAAACTAGATTTAGACAGATGGTGAAGGGTATAAAAGATTCAGCATAGCCGAATATAGTACTCTTACTTGTTTTATTTTAGTTTTGTTTTTGCTCAGTAAATGAATTTGTTGTCTTGTTGGTTTCCCTGAAATACGGAAGAAAACTTTTTACTATATTTTATATAAATTACTATACCTGGGATTTTCAAATTACCATTAAAATTTCTTTGACAGTGACAAAAAATTTATGTAACAATTAATGCCAACGTTTTTATTTTTATTGTAATTGGTTTTACTAATGGTAAAATAATTTTAATGAAATCGCTTAATTACCAATTATAATTGAATGAAAAATAAAGGTTTCATTAACCCAAATTTATGATAGCACAACCTTCAAAAAGAACTATGCAGAAAAACAAATAAGCTTTCAACTCTTTTGTAGATGGATATATATTTGAAATTTTTAATAATAAAAATCTTTAAGTGAGATGGGTATACAACCTGATGTCTGTTATCTAAAGTCACCTAGGACCTCAGCTTTCGATCTTATTACTTATTACACAAAAACAATAATAATATGTTACTATAGGTGTCTCATTTTTCCTGAGAATGTTAAAATTTACCGAATTTTTGTGAAAAAGGCGCAATTTTATAGTAATGCTCGACTACACTCTTTTAAGGTTTTTATTTAGTGTACAAACACAAGAAGCGACGTTTACTAATGATAATCATTACTCAATGATTATAACTTTGCTTTTAACTAATTATCAATGAAATCTTTTCAGTACAATTCATAACCATTAGTAAAAATAATTGTTATGTTATAAAAATCTTTAGCAATGTTAATGAAATTGACAATAATATTGTCCAGCTCAATAATTAGTCCCATGTATGAAAATTATATTAAATTACTATTTATTTATTTTTTAAGAAAAATTACAAAATGTAATTTTTAATAACAAAAATTTAACTTTTTTGAGGGAAAAGCGTAACTTCTTTCTGTCTTTCCCTGGCAACACTGGAGGTAACTCATATCTGAATAAAAAGAACTGAGATAGGCGTGGCCCTTTCCACATAATTTACTTCACATAATGCTTAAAGTTTTTACCCAATTTGAATAATTAAGTGCTAATAGTTTTTGCGATTTGAATTATATCGACTATATAATCTTCTTTAAAAGTCATGCACCAATGAGGCATCGCAAAGTCCGGGACCTAAAATCATCAAAACCTGCCATGAAGGGTATCGTACGAAAGAAAAGAATAGTATACAGCCTTGTATACGATGGTTAATTCTATTTATTTAAATTCTTAAGATATACAGATATGTTGTCTCAACATAAAAATTGATAGAAATATTTTTCAATGCAAAAATTTATTATTTGGAAATTTTTTATGTTAATTTACTTTAATTGTGCTTGATTCTTTTAAATGTACTTAAATACTTTAATATTGTTACGTTTTACCCTTTTTAGCAGGCAAACGTACGGATTCTTTTGATTGCAAATACCACTGTGGCTAAATTCTGTCTTCGAACTTTATGGCTTTCTCTGGCTATAACTTCTCGATCCAACCGGTCTTGTGAACCCTTGGTCTCGTATTTACTAAACATGCGTTATCACCACAAACGCAGCCATCCTCGCTACACTACTGTGTTACTCCGGCGAGACATGAACTACTCGATCCCTTGTTTAGTAACCTTAACCATCCACAGACATCTCCACTTCTCCTTTTATCCAAGCCAGTCTTCTCCTTTTAATCCAGTAGCCACAACACACGTCTGCCATACACTGTTGTTATGCTGTTACACTTCCCCGCGCTAACCGCTATTGCTCTTACTTTTTATTATAAAGGGCTTCTTGACAATTATCTGTTACTCCTTTTATTAAATTAGACGTCTTCACTAAATTGTCTGCCATGGCTTCATACAATAATTGTCTTTGCCTCTCGGGAGGTTTGTACTGCTGTTTATTAATTTTAATTGCATTATAAACAACTATTATTTTTTCGTTGCACGCATGTCCGAATGCGGTATCGAACTCAGAACCCTCTGTTTTGTAGTACGCACCTCTACCAACGTAGCCATTGAGGCTGCTCAGCTTTTGTTGGCTAACTTGTGGTTTTGTTATTCTATAAACACACCATTAGTTGAATTAATATATTCACCACGCTTATACGGAAACAACTACAGGGGTTGCCAGATTTTTTTTATTATTATTCGTAACAATATATTCTCATAAAAATAATACAATTTAAAACTGAAAATTGAAATGAAAATGAAATGAGCGTGGTGCAGATATTACTTTTACTAATGGTGTGTACATAAAGTAATACCATGATTTCCTAACAAAAGCTGAGCAACTTCAATGGCTACATTGTGCTTGCTGCAAAACAAAAAAGATCGTGAATTCGAGCCCGCCTTCTAAATTTGGGTTGAAAATAACGAAAATGATAAAGAAAAATTTTTATTATTGGTCGAGTCAAGCAGAAATAGCAGTCATTTATATGGTTTGTAAGCTCCCGCCAAACCATGGGCACAGCAAAAGGCATAAAACGTTTTTTTTTCAGCCATTCTTTTAAAGTAACTGAATAACTGTAACTTCATAATAATGTTTAGAAGAAGCAAGAGTGACAAAAAAGTTACTTCACCTCAAATATAAAAAAAGAAACCACATCAAGCACTATCTGAAGAACAGAAACTACGTCTGTAACCTTGAAATAGCTGTACAACGTTTGCTTTTGTCCGTTAACAGGAGTACCAACATCTAAAAATTAAATTTCTTAACAAAGTGAAAGTTAACTATGTTACTGTATCTTAAAAGCAAGAGCTAGTTGGTCATTTTCTATGTGATTTTTGAACTCAGGTGTGTAAAAATACGTAATAATTGGGTCAGCGTATTAGTTATAATAATACAATTAAAAATTAAGAAGCAGCGGTACAAACCTTCCGAGATGCAAAAGACAATTATTGTGTGAAGCCATGGCAGGTAATTTAGTGGAGACGTCTAATTTAATATAAGCGTAAAGATTACTGTCAAGCCGCCCTTTTATAACAAAAAGTAAAAACGGTAAATGTTAGCGGAGGGAATTGTACCAGCCTAAAGACAAAGTACGTCAGACGTGTGTTGTGGCTATTAGATAAAGGAGATGACTGGCTTGGATAAAAGGCGTAGTGGAGTAGTCTGTGCATAGTTAAGTTTACGAAACAAGCTTCGAGTAGTTCATGTTTCACAGGAGTAATACAGAAAAGTAGCGTGGATGGCTGCGATTATAATAATTACGCATGTTTATTAAATACGAGACCATAGGATAGGACCGTAGGATCAATAACTAATAAACAGCAACAGAGTGATAAATATTACAGTATACAAAAATAATAAAAATGCATAATATATGGCTCTCTGTTCTGATCGATTGGCGTATTTAAATTTTCTTGAGCTTCGAATGACAAACTTAGATATACCCTTTTTTCATCTGCGGTGAAGGGTATACATACATATGTATATATGGACCAACATATCTCGAATAAATAGACATTGTGCAGATTTTCTCACTCTCTTCCGACAATGTGCAGATATAGAATTTTCAACCTTTTGAACCAATGTTTGGCACAGCATGAGATCAATTTCAAATTATTTCTGACATCAGACATGTCGGCAACGAGTTTTCAGGTTATCACTTGTAGGCTGCAAGAGGCAATGCTAACACCTATGATGGATTCGGCTTGGCCATACCTGTGGTAATGTTTAGATGTACTGGAATACCTGCATAGTACGGTTAATTGGTAACATAATTTTGCCGAAATTTTTAAGCCCGTACTAATCAAGGTACTCAGGCACCGTGTGCGTATTTACAGGCCTTACTTATATTGTTGTTTTACATGTTATTTGTCTTAAATTAGCTGCATAAACTACAATTCACATGTAAAACGTATCGGTTGCATAAGCAAGCGCGTGCCGTCCGAAAATTTCAATTATTTCATAATCAAGGGAAACCCCAAACAATTTATTAAATTTTTTTTTATTTTGAAAATTTAATTTTATTAATCTTTGTGTTGCATTTTTTTCCAAAAACAATTTTTTTTGAAAATTTGAAAACCGTACTTCAGAGAAACCGTACTAATCGAAGTTTATATTGCATTATTTCATGGAAAATTTCGAGGATAAAATTATTTCTGATTTCTTAAGATTTTTAGTAATAAAAACTCTAAATTTGTTTTTGTCTATCACAAGCCGTGTTTAAAAAGTGAAATTGTGGATGTAAGATTCGAATGCTTATTGATAGTTAAAAAAACTATTTAGCAATTTGATTACAAATTTGTTGCGTCAATTCCTTTTTTCTTTGTAATTAAGTATGTTGTTTTGACACACTAAGTTCCACAATAAACGATAAATTCCAGCAATGAACGATAAATTCGCCTTGCATATACTTTGTAAATATGTTTTGATTCAGTTCACTTTTAAAACTAATGAAAAACTAATTTATTACACATCTAAAGCAGTTTCAGTCCAAAGGGTATTATTAATTTTATTACTATATATTTTATTTTCGGCTACAATTAGGATTTTAATCGTTGGTATTTTATCAACATTTTATTACAGACTGTTGAATTTACATAAATAAAGTAAAAACAAAACGGCTATGTCGATTTTTATATATCCTTCACCATCTAGTTTAGTGAAATAACTCGAGACAAAAAAACAAATGTTGGGTTACAGAGAATTTAAAAAAAAAAAATTTGGTACTGGATATACATACATAATTTTAAATAAAAATGACATCGGCTCTTAATGGGTTAGGCACTTTTAAACAAAATTTTAGTATTTCCTTAAAGATCACTTCAAAAGCTTTAAAATGATACCCATATTGATATTTTAAAATATTTGAATATTTCAGAGCCCCGTAATTCGGAAAATATGGGCGAGCGCCAAATTTTTTATTTAATCTTTTATTTTTTATAAAACATATGTTTATTTTTTTGATTGGAGTTACTTTATTGATCCAAAATAGAGGTAGGCGTGGTGTTTTGCCTCGGCAGACTTAATTTCAACACTATCAATTCAATTCGAGTCAGAATATATATACTTTATCGGGTCGGAAATGGATATTGTAGAAATTACACACGGAATAACAAACTTTTTCCGCTTTTTGTGGTGAAGGGTATAACATATTATATGCCCTTTACCATCTATGTAAATCTAGTTTAGTGAAGTAACTCCAATTGAAAAAGCAATTATTGGGGTGAAAGAGAACTAAAAAATAAAAAAAAAAAATTCAGAGCCTCGTAACTCGCAAGCGCCAATTTTTTTACTTGTTGTTAATTTCTTATTTTTTAATTCTCTATCGCCTCGTATGTTTATTTTTTTGATTGGTGTTACTTTATTGTTCCAAATCACATGAAAAAATTTGAGGTAGGCGTGATGTTTTGCCTGCTGCCTCTAAGGATATGAACCGATCATGCTGATTTCCAATTTTTTTTTTTTTTTGTGAAATCAAGTTAACCGAAGCAATACTAACACGGACGGACAGACGGACTGTCGGACATCGCTCAATCAACTTCGCAATGAATAAGAAGTCAGAATATATATACTTTATGGGTTTGGAAATGGATATTGCGGAATGACAAACTTATTTATACCCTTTTTCCAGATTTTGTGGTGAAGGGTATAAAAAATAAAATTGGGTGAACGTGTAGACAGACTCACAAAATAATAGTGGCCTAAAAAGTAAAAAAAAAACTTGTCATGAATTTAAGTTTAACTAGAAACAAATACAGCAATACATGTTCGAACATTCGTTTACTAGTAATAGCTGTTATTAATGATCATCTACTTATTACAATCACTTGAGATAATCTTCATTTATGTTGCGACAATGTTGGTGGCGTGTGGTTGAATGTTTGAAATATTTTTTTTTGTTTACTTTTAGATGCCATTGAAGCTCGAAGGTTTAAAAGTCTTTGTTAAAGTTTAAAATCATTGCTGCTTTGGTGAATGTGGGTTGTTCAAGTAGTTATAAATTGAGCAAATTTAAGTACATACAGTGTGGCAGAAAATGTAGCTAATGTTTAAAATAAAAGAAATAGCTAAAAGGGTTTGAAAATATTTGAACACGATTTCGACCATGTGGCTGCTGTGGCTGGAGCGTAGATGACTGAACTGGATGTTAAATTTTCATACAGTATTTACAGAAATTGCAGCCATGTTTCGACAATTAGCCGCTGAATATCCTATTGAGAGTGTTCATATCTCCCAAAAGAAGTAATGTAATGGTTTTATATTTAAAAAATTGTGACCAATTAACAACATCTTTATTTATAATTAATCGTTTTTATACCCTTCACCCATATATTTATTTTTTGACTGGAGTTACTTTATTGTTCCAAATAACACCATAAAAATAGAGGTAGGCGTGGCGTTTTGCCTTCTGCTTCGACACTATATATCTGATCGATTGACATAACTTTTTTTTGGAAAATCAAGTTTGCCTCGGCTGACACTGACGGACAGACGGACATCGCTCAATCGATGCATAAGAAACCAGAATATATATGCTTTATGGGGTCGGAAATTCGCTGTTATTCCATTCCCAAATCCATTACAATTTTGGTTAAGGCACAGCGTCTCGAATTATATTCCCTTTTTTCTTGCTTAAATTACTCTTAAATATTGATCACTGCATTATTGATTAGATGCTTTAATTAAAATGTACCATCCGTTGAAACAGCTGACTAAATGTCAAAATAAAACACTATAATCACAGTAGGTCTGTCTGCGTACACATATTTTGCATCATTTTCTGCAAAATGTTGCAAAATCTTGCAAAACGTTGTCTGCGTACTCCAAATCTGTTGCACCGAGAGAGCCAAAAAGAGAATTTTTTGACAGTTCTTTTTTTCTGATTACAAGATTTTTTTCTGATTACAAGTTTTGCAACTAGTTTGAACAGCTGTTTTTATTTACTTTTTGAATGAAATAATTTTTGTTAGAAAAAAAATTTAAAATTGAAATTTAACAATAACAGAGGTAAGTAGTTAGAATTGTGTTGATTTTTAATGTTTATAATAAATTATAATAAACAATACAATTTTAAGAATACTACAAAATAGATGCATAGGCAATGATATATTTTCCAGTCTAAAGCCTTTTCTTATGAAGCGAAAACAAAGAAATTGTGTAAAGCTGTATATGGAAGAAATAGTGCCCAATTACTGCGAAGAGAAATTTCGAAGACATTTCCGGATATCGAGGCAACTGTTTGAAATCCTATGCGATCGGTTTTCAATTCAATTTCGCGTAATTCTTTTGCTTTGTTATTTCAATTGTTTACACACCGATCAGCTGTTTTCTTGCAAGATTTTACTGGATACCGTCTGCGCACTTTTTGCTATATTTTCATCAGACAGAGTAAAATTGGTCTTACTCTCCCAAAAAAATTTTACTGAGTATTAGCTACTAGAAAAGTACCCAGACGCTACTGTGAACGCTACTGTTTTGTTTGTTGTAAACACAAACTCGCAAGTACGTTGTAAATACATGAGTGTGAACGGCATATAAGAAAGAAATCTGTCAGATTTTCTTGTGCATGAATCGTACGTTCATGTAGGAAAGGAAACCACGACACAAATCGGATTAATACATGGTACTCATTTTCTGACATTAACTCATTTTTTACCACACTGTATTGATTTCTTATGATGGATGTCTTCTAATCTTATGATGTTTGCTTTTTAATGAATTTAACTATTTTTATATCTTTTAATTGGAATTGTTATTGCATAATGTTATATAAGTTATTAATCTGCACTTCCACAATTAAACTGGGCCATAATTCTTTTGAACCATGACAGTTTTTTGGATTAGTTTTGGTTTAAAGATTAAAACCAACAATTTATTTTTTAGTGCCTTGCGTACATAAAACATAAAATTGTTTTGTTAAATTTATTATCTTTTCTGAATTGTTTAATATTTTACAACATTCTGGTTTTTATGTATTCAAGAACAATAGTTTTTCATAATCAAAAATATTTTACTTGAAACTAATTGATTTGTATGCTTAAATTATACAAAATTTTTTTACAATATAATATTAATTATTTAATGAGAAGTGGATTGATGAATTAAGAAAAGGGCTTTCGGCGATATTAATAATATGGAAGATTAATGCTAGAGCAATCACTGAAACTTTTAAACAAATATGTTACAAGTTTGAAAATGTATTAAAATATTTTTTGCTAAGTCTAATTGTGTGTCTTTTTTTTTACTAAATCTGGCACTATCACCAGACGTCAGATTCGACCGATAACTGTGCAAGAATTTCATTTTTGCCAGACTATACTTGAAGTTTCTATGGCCTGTCACTATATCACTTAACTAGCTTCAGGTATCGTCATTTTAACTAATCAACTTCCTTTCAAGAGAAAGTTGAAAGTAGACAAATCACAGATCTGGGTTCTGCTTATAAAACGAATTCCAAAATTGGTTAATGGCTCGGCATCTTTTTTCATTAGAATTTAAAAAAAGAATCTAGTGACTGTCTGTAGATTTTTCTTGACAATGACGTACGATCCTATACATTTTCGTTTCACAGCATCCATGTTCTCGTCGCGTCGGTATATTTAACCGTTAGAACATTTATTTCTGCCAAAACTTATTTTTAAGAAATTAAACACAAAACTAATTCTGGAAAAAGGTTTGTAATATTTCCCAACATTCCTCAAGTGTAAAGCGGCTCTATTTGCTCCGCGTAGGTATGAAGCTGACTGATACCCAACTACTGAACAGAAAAAATCTATCAGTTGGAAAATTTAAATACAGTCGACTTTTGATAATATGAAAATCGTTAACATAAATCTCACGATAATTTAAACTGTTTTCCAGGTCTCTAGAAAAACACTCAATATATTGATAAATATCTATGTATTTTGGTTCCCTCAATAATTTGAGATTATTTCAACGGAATTTCGATCCGCGACTCTCTATAATTTGATTTTGTTTAGCTCTACGCTCTATAATCTGAATTGTTTTACAAAAAAATCTTTTTCGTGCTATTTCCCGATTATATATTTAAATTTTTCTTTCAGCTGTATAAAAGAGCCGAAAAAATTCAGCCGTACGAAAAAAAGATTTTTTTTTTAAATTATTTAGGATAATAGGGAAATTCCCGTTGTTTATATAATTTAATATTTGCAAAGTGCCCGTGCATATAAATTAATTATCGTAGTGTTCTTTGATATTATATTTTTCATTCTCTTTCAACTGTATAAAAGAGCCGAAAAAAAGTCAGCCGTATGCAGCGGAGAAAGAAAAATAGAATTACTGTTGGTTATTGTTTTTTGCTTAAACTTTGATTTTTGTCTTTGTTTTATTGTTTGGACAAAAATCTTTAGTTTATTTAAAATGTTTGTCAGAAGTTTCCTGCAGAGTTAAGTAAGCGGTAACGAAATGGCCATCGAGACGTGCTTTGACCCTCAATAATCAATACCGGTGATTTAAATAATTAATCGGGAAAATAGTACGAAAAACAAGATTTTTTTGAAAATTAATTAGGATAATAGGGGATTCCCGTTTTTTAATATACAACAATACCCCGGTTTGCGTCGTTAATTAAGACTGAAAAAATGAGACGCAAACCGAAACGACGCAAACTGAAGCAGAATTTTCAATTGTTTACGTATGTATTTCATTTTCGTTTAGTCAATATAGGATTTAAACATTTTAGCTTAGAAAAAGGGTTTTTAAATCAAAATATTTTCTTATTATTTTTTGAATAACAGATTTTATTAAAGTAAAAATATAACAATGGATTTAATTGTAGAAGGGGCTAGTCTAAAGTTATTTGCTTTCTTTTTTGGTTCATTTTTTAATTTTTAACTGAACTTCAGTGCACGATATATATGTAATTCGAAACTAATAACTACGCTTAACATGTAAACAACGCACACCTGTAAATTTGCTTTCTACTAAACGGGAAATCCCCTTTTTCTGCTTTAGCTTTGTAAAAACATCTTCATATCAACGACGCAAATCGAAGCATTTACGACGCAACTTCGAAGCCATGCGACACAAACTGAAACAAAAACAACGCAGCATTGAAATTCCAGAAACTTAAAAAAAGACGCAACTTCGAAGCGACGCAAACTAAAGCGACGCAAATCGGGGTATTGGTGTAATTGAATTGTCTTAATTTTGGAAATAATAAAACAATCATCTATTTTTTTTTGTGATGCGCTACAAAATGACATCTTACCTGCCAACGTTTTATAATTTGAAGTTCGATTTTTCTACACTTTGTAATGTAAACTCCTAATGTGATTTTGTTTTTACAAAATTCTTTAGTTTCTAGGTCACACTTTTAGCATGAAAACAAACTCTATTTAATTTAAATTGTTTTATCTTTCTTTTGATATTTTGAAGTCTCGTTAATATGAAAACTTGATTATTTGAACGTTTTCTCTGGTCCCTTGAGTTTCAAATTATGAAGAGTCGACTGTATTTACTATAAATTAAAGCAGACTATAAATTAAAAAAAAATAATAAAAAAACTTAGAATAGATTTGTTCAATAGTTTTGAATTTTGGTCAAAAATTTAAATATCATAAGATGCAACCTTTTTTTTTTTTTGATAAGTTTTTTATTACTTTTCCTTATTAAGGCATATCAATACATAATCTGTGAAAGTTTTGGCTGTAAAGAAGAGCCCATATAAGTCAAAATCGCGTCCTGTATCTTGTACCCTTTAATTTTTACAACTTTTTTTAATTTATAGTTGTATCTTATGCAGTATTATACTCCTTTCTCCACCTATTAAGATTCAAGAGTTAACTTTAAATTTTACTGACTGTTTTAATTACTTGTTATTAAAGTAATATACGTTAAGTGTTGTAAGTTGTAATTTGCAGTTTTTGCCTATTATACTTTAAAGTATACTTAAAAATCTCATAATAACGGGAACTCCATTTAACTTTTAAATTTTTATTTATTTATTTTATATGAGAGTCATAAACTTTCAAATGAAAAAGAAAAAAAAACGGTATGGAAATAACGTAATTGTCGTAAATTAATGAGTAACATTACGATATTTTTATAATGGAACAGGGCGACTTTTTTCTAGGAAGGAAAATACCATTTAATTTACCGCAGACTTTGCGGATATAAACTCTGATCCATTACAATTTTAATTTTCTCTTAGAAAGTAAAATTGCTATCACGTTTTTGACAGAAAATATAACTTAAAATTTTTATTTTTGTAAATTATAGATTTTTAACTTTAATGTTGCTCTTTTAAGCACAAGCAAATTTAAACTCAACTAATAACATAACATACATATGTATGTATACATTTATTCATATTTTTCTGATGGGGGTGGGTGGGCTTCGGTGGGCTTCACTACTCCAATGGGAACAATCGTACTACGACCATTCTTCTAATTATGTCCACTAATGTGGAAGTTAGATACTTGTACGAAATTGTAAGACCCTTTGTTCTTAGAGTTGTAAAGGTAAACGACTACAACTATGGACTTTGTATGGGAGAGGTAGAGGTGCGTGCTGCAAAACAGGAGGTCCTGAGTTCGATCCCGCGTTCAGACATGCGAACAACAGAAAATAATGATTGTTGTTAAGCTATTTAAAATTAATAAAAACAGCAGTACAAACCTCCCGAGAGGCAAGAGACAATTATTGTGTAAGGCCATGGCAGATAATTTAATATTAGAGCTACAGATAATTGTCAAGAAGTAATTTATAATAAAAAGCAAGAACGGTAGCGGTTGCGCAGGGAAGTGTAACAGTATAACAGCAAAGTGTATGGCAGACGTGTGTTGTGGCTATTGGATTGAAGGGGATGACTGGCTTGGATAAAAATAATAGTGGAGATGTCTGTGGATGGTTAAAGTTACTAAACAAGGCATCGTGTAGTTTATGTCTCGCCGGAGTAACACAGTAGTGTAGCGTGGATGACTGCTTTTGTAGAAATAACGCATGTTTAGTAAATACGAGACCAAGGGTTCACAAGACCAGTAGGATCAAGAAGTATAGCTAGAGAAAGCCATAAAGTTTGAATACAGAATAATGAGCCACAGTGGTATTTGCAATCGAAAGAATCCGTACGTTTGCCTGCTAAAAAGAAAAAACGTAATAATATATATAGATAATTTAATACGATGCCATGGTTAGGTTTCATGGCATCAGTAGGAGGACAAAATGACGTTCAATGAGACAATTATTGTTCTTCAAGATGCAGTAATTATTTGGAAAAACTTTTATTCTATTCTATCATTCAGTTTGGGGACACATCTATCAAAAATATTTAACATGTAACACAATAATAACACAAGTAACACAGGTTTTATGATTTATCACAATTTTTTTTTTAGCAAAACTTAATAATATTTGTGGATGACATTGAAATACAAAAAACTAGTATATCTTTAAAAATAAAATATTTAGTTCCATTTTTTTTTATTAGTGGTTGTCTATTTTTATTTTTAATAAAAAACTGAAATTGCATTTTCAAAGATCACTTGTGATTATAACGATGAACTCGATGTTTTTTGTTTTTTTTTTGTTGAAAACAATTCAATGTTATTTATACTTTTGTTTTCTTATTTTGCAATTACATACTTACTTTTTTCTTGACAAGTTGACAAGTTGAATTGCTGTTTGTTCATTCAAAATTGTTCAACTTGGTTTTAATATTCTTAAAAAATAAACAATAAAAGTTTAGTTAAATGGAAACTAAAGTCATAAAAAAAACAACTTTACTATGCAACGACATTTTCAAATATCAGTTCAAACGTTATTGTACATTGCGACATTTTTTACAAAACAAAAATATTTTCGAGTTCATTTTAAAATTTTATGTAATACTAAACTAATCATTAAATTAATAGAACACACATACATATTTATGTTTGTATGAAAATAATAGTTGCTCCCGATTAGCGGACATCTTTATAGATTCACTTCAGCAATGAAATTTGGCCAAGTTTTTTACGAGTATTATTAACCGAAAAGGGCACCACTTTGATATTAAAACTTTATTCTTTATTATTTATTATTAAAACTTTACATCAGTATAGCTCTCAATAGCAAAAAGTAAAGCAAAATTAAATCTGAAAACTAAAGGGTTAAAGGGTATCCCCATAGGTGATATACACTGACTTATCTGTTCCCATCTGTTGAGCCGTTGTAGACAAACGTTTGTTATAATAACAAGTATAAATATTTAAAATTAGAAGTTAAAGGGTGCCCCTTAGTCCATTTAATTTGATGTATAAGGCCAAACTTTTGAACCGTTGTAATGCTAAATTCGATATGGCAACAAGTGTACAATTTAAATTTAAAAATTGATGGGTGTCCTAACACTTGATGCAATTTAATGTCTTATATAATAAGAACTATTATATACTCGTATATTACTATTTTTAAGAATTATGATTTTATGTTTGTCTGCTTTCAGTCGCTTTTTGGTCCAAGAATTATTTATGGAACTATTTTTATTTTTCTTAACTAATTTTCTTTTTGTGGCTTTAGGACTTGTTTGTTTTTATTCGGGAGTATTGATTTAAGAATTCTTATTTGATTTGTACAGACAACTATGAAATAATGTCAAATAAAATACAAGCAAACATATTTTATGTGCGGTTATGCTAGGAACTCAACTGGGACGAACGACGAATATTTGGTCGCGTCTATTCGTCGTCAAAAATAAAACACATTTGTGTATATGAAAATGAACACAATAATGACGTCCAAAGAAATTCGTCATTATTATTTTTGTTTCTTAGGCCGGCGAACGACGAATGGTGACCATGTTTGACTACAGTTTCGATGTATTTTAGTAAATAAAGTGATTTAATTAAAAAAAGTTTACGTATTTTTATTTTGCAGCATTAATAATAAGTGCACATATTATTAGATAAATAGAAAAATGTTTTCTAGTTCTTTTTGCTTACGTTTAACTTTTTAAATATAATATTTTTGCATGGTCAACTTAGCAGCTCATAATAAGTAGAGGCAGAATTAGTCTTTAGTTTCCGTTCCGTGACGAATCAGATGATCAGTTTCTGTTAAATGGAAAATATGTATTTGTGGTTTGTTATTACTTTGACGTTTTGTTCTGTTCCGTACGAATCAGTAGAATATAGAATTCATCGTTAAGTTACTTGAAATTTGCTTGGTAGTGTGAGAGCAAAATTGGAAACAAAACTATTTTTGTTATTGTAATTGAAGGTTTTTATTGTTGTGTTGTGTATTGCGTTTTCTTTGTTTATTATAAACAGATGATATGTTGCTATAGAAAAACTAATCACAATAATATAAAAAGGAGAGCGGCACGGAACAGAAAAGCAACGGAAAGTAAGGACTAATGAGGCCTTAAAAGCTGTGCTTTTTCGACGTTATTGTGTTTCATACAACGAATTTACACAACGAAGGTCGTGTTGGACGAAATTCGTCGTTCGTCCCAGTTGTATTCTTAGCATCACACTTAAAACAATATTTGCCTTAAAAATATATTTGATCAAACCGGAAAAATAAATATATAAATTTATTTGCCCAGAAACTGCTGTGCATAGAACGTTTAAAATATTATTTAATGCTAATTAAAAGTGATGAAAAATAGTTGCTCTTTAACTGCAGTACAACATACATAAGTTCAAAACAAACAAACAATCACCCTTTGTAGTCGGAACAAAAATATACAAATGTAGGAAAATTATTCTCATCTAGGCAGACTCTGGGCGCATCTTTTTAAAAGTCCCAAATCACGTTTTTATTCTCTTCCTATAATATTTTCTTGTTATACTTTGCACGAGAAGTAAAATCCTAGTTTTTTATATAAAAAGAAAATATCCACAACTGATAGCAATAAAATAAAAAAAGTTGGGCAAATAATGATGGCTAATATTATATTAATGTATGTATGTACAGGCATTTATTATGTATACAGATTACAATTAAAATAACTATTACACATAATGGAAATGTGAGAAGAAAATTGATAATGAATAACTCCCACGTTTGAAAGTTCCAAATAAACAAAGCCAAGCAGGAATATGAATTTTTTCATATTCTATGCTATAAAGAAGCTCTAAAAGGTGTTCCCAAGAAGGATCACAATAAGAGAATGGATATAAATAGAAAGTAGATTCCACTTAACAAAAGATTTTAATATTCATTATTTTATTTTTTTTCAAAAATTTTTAATTTATTTAATATAATTTTTAAATTATTTATTTGTTTATTTTATACATACATATCGCACTTGATCAACAAGAGGGTATTAACTCAAAATTTTAAAATTTTCAGTAGAGTCAAAAAACTGTTTGTGGCCACTTTTTAACAGAATTTAAAAATTCAAATATACCATAGGAAGCAAAGTCCATTTAAAAATATATTTACATCGTTTTTCCTAGAAATCTGTGCAAGTATTGCAAAAAAATAAATTTTTTGAGTTAATACCATTTTTCTGAAATTTTTCGATCATAAATGAAACAAATTTTATCAACAAGACAGTATCAACTCAAAATAAAACTAAATTGAAAAGAGACTGAACTCAAAGTAATACCTTTTTTATGAAAATTTACGAATCAGTTCCATGTTAACTTTTGTATTAATTCGAAATAATACCTTTTTGTTGAAATAAAGGTAATCACTACATTATCATGAATAGGGTCTCAAAAGTGGTTTTCGAGATGAAAGAGTAAACGGAATACGTTGAAATTTTTACAGTAGATAGATATTGATGTTGTTAGCTGATTTCTTGAAAAAAGTAATATTTCAAAAATTTTGAGTTAATACCCTATTGTTGATCAAGTGCGATATATGTAAATGTAGACAAATGATATAAAGTCAGTGGAGAAAGAAAAATATAACTACTGTTGGTTATTGTTGTTTTTGCTTAAACTTTGATTTTTGTCTTTTTGTTTGGATAAAAATTTTTATTTTATTTAAAATGTTTGTCAAAAGTGCTGTGACACCCAATAATCAATATCGGTAATTAATTTAATCGGAATAATTTAAAAAATAGCAGTAAGTTTTTTATGAAGATGCAATATTTTTATTGGGAGACAAAGTCCTTTAATATTTTAAAACCTTAATGTTTCACATTTCGGAAAATGGAGGAAAAACACTTTTGTATACTTTTTAGAAATTGTTACATTCTAACTTTCCGTCAAACACGTAGTTTAAAACTGACTAAACACACAATTTAATTAAGTTGTTCATTATCTAGTATATAAATATTATACAAACAAAAAGAACTTTTTATATCTTAATCGGTATGGATTTTCTACTAGATAGTCCAACGTTTTTGTTTTTAACCATTTTTATTCAGGTCAAAAACAGTTTTTTTCGATTTCTGGAAAGTTAAAATTTTGAGTTGTGTCACTTTTGAATTAGGTGTGCAATAAAATGAAAAAAAGTCAGTTTACATTAATTGCAAAAATAAGCTTTTAATTAAGGACTTATGGAAGATATCTATTTTAATTGCCAATTGAACGTACGGCAAGAATAATTAGGTGCTTAAAATGGATTATCACTAAGGACTCTTAGCTCTATTCCCACGCTTCGAGTGGGGCGGAAGAATAATTTTATTTTAGTTCTGCATATAACCGACTTTTTTCGTCTGTTTAACCAGTTAAAATGCGCGGGCGCTTTGCAAATCTTACATAAAGTTTAATAAATGTTGGTTAAATTTAATCGAGCTAAATTCTTGTTTAATAAAAATTAGTCGATATTGTTTCTTGAAGTGAAAGCATGTTGCTTGTTGTCATTTATAACTTTATTTAAAAGTTATATAATAATTTACAACTTAAACCTCTATATTTCTTGAACTAACAGCTTCCGGCAGGATTACTTGCCCTCGGTAAAAGTAAAGATAGTTTTGCTGCAGTATAGTTTAGTAAATGAAAACAAAACTTATTTACGTTGTAGGAATGACTATTTTTATTAATTCTTGCAACTTATTTTAAACCAAAATTTTAATAAAATTTTATAAAAGAAAACTCTGATTATTAAGTTCCGTTCTGAAGCGAAAATGTCGAAATGTACCAAATTATATATAAAATACTTTGATTATACGAGGGCTGCTATATATATTTCTGGCCTGGCAACACTGAGTGCTGCCAAGTGCAATCTGACACTTCCATTGGAAAGTTTGTCATTTTTAAGCATAATCGTACTCAAAACGTTTTGACGTACGACCATTATTTGTGTTGTTTACAGTGACTTGAAAAAATTAATATAGAAAAAAATGGAATTAACTCGTGGGTATTTTCGTACCATCATTTTTCACAACATTCGACGTGCATTATCACGACAAGAGTGCATTGATGAACTTAAATCATCGTATGGCGATGAAGCACCATCCTATAGCACTGTGAAAAATTGGTATAATGAATTTAATCGTGGCCGAAGCTCGCTCGAACACGAATTCCGTGAAGGTCGTCCAAAAACGACTGTTGTGCCAGAGAACATTGATGCCGTGCGTAAACTCATAATGCAAGATCGACATGCGACATACCGAGAGATAGAAACATCCTGGGACATTTCTTCCACCAGCATACATTCGATACTGCATGAACACCTGGCCGTAAAAAAGGTTTGTTCTCGTTGGATCCCACACAATTTGAAAGTCGCTCAAAAAAAGGCTCGTGTCGATTGGTGCAAAGAAATGTTGCAAAAATACGATTGCGGTGCTTCAAAAGACGTTTATAAGATCGTCACAGGTGACGAATCATGGATCTATGCGTATGAGCCCGAAACGAAACAACAATCGACCGTGTGGGTCTTCAAAAACGAGCAAAATCCAACGAAAGTTGTTCGTGGAAGAAGCACCTCGAAGCAAATGGTCGCCTGTTTCTTCGGCAAAACTGGTCATGTGGCGACTGTTCCGCTTGAGCAACGTAGGACGGTCACTTCTGAGTGGTAGACTACAATTTGTGTGCCTGAAGTAATCGGAGAAATTCGAAAAACCAAGAAGAGATGACGAATCATTGTTCACCATGACAATGCAAGCTCTCACACATCGGCTTAAACGTCGAATTAATGGGTAATCCGCCGTACAGCCCTGACTTGGCACCTAATGAGATCTTGTTTCCGCACATCAAGAAAAAAATGCGTGGTCGACGATTTTCGTCGCCAAAAGAAGCTATTAAAGTGTTCAAAAACCATGTTTTAGAGGTGTCTTAATCGCAGTGGAAAAAGTGCTTCGACAACTGGTTTGAGCGCATGCAAAAGTGTATAAATCATGCTGGAGAATACTTTGAAAAACAATAAAACCATTTTTGATTATAAATATTCGCATTTTCACTATTAGGCCAGAAATATATAAAGCAGCCCTCGTATACAACTCGAAAAATATGTGTTCCGACAACTTTTTAAATTTTTCTTTTCTTCCAAAAATTGCATTTTATTCACTATTATCTATAATTTTGTTTTTAATTGTTTAATGTGTTTTGTTTTTTTTTAATACACATTTATCATAAATTTAAAATGTTCAGCGAGTTTTTCCGAAACTAGTTAAACACTAGGTTAAATACTGGGCAACCTTGATGATACAGCTGTTACTGCAATCAGCTGTGGTGTTGTTTGATCCTAATCAATATTTTGTGATCAGACTATGGCAAACAAATATTTACTGATTTCACGCAAACGTTTGACTAATGTGACTGTACCTTTTATTTTAAATCAAAAATATATAGAAATATTAATGTAAAAACATATTAAACATTTAAAGTTTTTTAAAATCGTATTCTCAGTTTCAGGTATTAGCATCGTCGCCCAAAAATAAAAAAAATTCCTGATGCCATTTTTGTTTCGGTAACTTTTTCAATTTATGCAAAGCGTTAATTAAATAGTAAATTAAGTTGTGAAAAAAATGAAAGAAAAAAGATTTTGCAGCAAAACACTTAACAATATCAATAGATTGCTTGCCTTGAAATGTTATACAAATATTGATTTATCTCTTTTATAATCATTAATCTTTTATATAAAAATTAATTGTTTTTTTATATTTTATGCGCTGAGGTTTCATTTAATTTGATCGTAATTAAACTTTATTAACTTAATGCTTTCACTTCCAAAAATGTTAAAGATATAGAACATTTATTGATCTGCAAAAAAGTATTTATTCAATTAAAAGCCTCGAAATTTTGCGTTACGAACTTTCTTATTACCCTTTTAATATTACCTCTTGTTGTTTACATTCTTATATCGACCTCTTCATCAGTAGACTTTAACAAAGAAACTTTATCTGGACTCAGGTGAAGCATCGCCTTTTTTCTATTCCGGCTGTCTCCTAATCAATGAACATTATGACATGCCGCCAACAATTTTTAATTTTTAAGGAATCTGCCTGTTGGATAACTTTGCAGAGTAGGAGAAAAAATTAGAGATTCGCTAGATTTCAATGATAAAGAACTTAAAGTGTTTGAAGTTTAATTTTACGTATTTACATACATAGGATTAAAGGAACATCGCAAGATGTGTGCTTTGCCGTCCGTTCAATATTTATGTATGACCTGCTAGAAAAATAAAATTGGGATGAAAGTTGGGAAAAGCAAGCGCTCGTAAAGTTCTTGTTAATTGATAGATGCGTTCCCATACTTTTTCGGTAAAGTTCAGTAAAATAAGAGTACATAAAAATTATTCTAAATAAACACGAAAAACAAACTTTCTATCCAAAAACAAGATGTCAAACAAAATTTACATGCAGATGTTGTATTTCAAACATATTTTGGAAAGTTTATTTAATAAATTTTTGTAAATATAACTTTAAAATAACACTTTTGGTGCACATTTGTTAGCATGAAACATAATTTAGGTATTTGTTATTGGTTACTTTTTCACTAGCTAATTGCCAAGGTATATTTGTTTTACAAGATAGTGTCGTCCGCCCAGCTGGTTTGTAGTAGGAAATGTCAAAAGTTGTTTGTATTTTACTCTGTTTAGTTACGACTTTCAAACACACTAACAACAAGCGTTTGCAAAGCAAAGCAAGCATTTTTATTTCTCTATGTGTTTTTGACGTTTCGAACGCATAAAACAACAATAAAAAGACATGTTGTTTTTGTCAATGATGTACTTGCACGTTCATTTTACTACTTCTTAGTAAAATGAATGTGCCTTGCTGATTGCCTTGCAGTTTACACAATCTACCCAAAGAAAAAGATGTTACTCTTTTAAAAGCTCTCTCTCTCATACCCAAACTTGTAGTACAGAAAAAGGTTTTCGTTAGCATTGGAATTTTGCGGGATCGGAAAGTTGAGTTCGGGAAGTCACATATGATTAAAATTTTTCTATATACAGTTAGGAGCAAAAATGTAACATGAGTTATTATGTTCTGAAATAAAGCTCGATAGTTTCAAAATAAAAAGACACACAACTAAATTATCTTAACTTATTTTATTTATTAAACTTTCTGCAAAGTATAACACAAACACAATTTTTTATATTACAAATTTGTAAAACAAAATGCGTGTGTAACCAGATTTAGTCAAAAGTTACACTTTTGCACCCAGCAATATTTGTATGGTAATTAAAGCGCGACGTTTGAGTTTTTAATATTTGGTGCACAAACCTTTTGCTTTTTCAAGCTCTTTTAGTCGGTTGGGCATACTATTGCAAAAATTTGCCACCATCTCGTTCGGAATAGACTCCCAACAGTCTTTCACACGGCTCCATAACTCGTTAACAGCATTTGAAGGTTCCGGATACTTGGCTAACTTTGTTTTGATGTAACTCCAAAAGTTTTCAATCGGATTCATATCCGGTGACTGCGGGAGCCATTTTAAAATAGAAAATGGTTGACCTGGTAGCCAAGTTTTCACTATTTTAGCCGTGTGTTTTGGGTCGTTATCTTGCTGAAACACAACATTTTCAGGAGAAAGATCCGTTTTTTCAATAGCAGCTGGTAAATTATTTTGCAAAATTGAAAGATATTGTTCCTACAGTACCTGACTCCAGTCGCCGTATGTGTAATTTTTATACGAACTTACAAATTCCTTCCGGCAAAGAATATTTTTTTTGTTAGAAATGGTTTTTTCTTTTTTTCAGCGGCCTTAAGACCCAATATTTTTAAACACCGTTGAGCTGTCCAGCGACTTGCATCAATTTGAAGAGTTTTTAGTGCTTCAGCTGGGGTGACAGAATTTTCGCATGTTACCAATTTTGCGAGGTGTCGACCAGTGCGATCATCTATTTTTCTTGGTGGATGTGGATCTTTTGATGGTGCCGTAGGGACCTCAATCTGATCTCTGCACATCCTGTTTCCAGGCAACACAATGGGACCTTTGGGACCCAAGTGAGTCGGTCTTTCTTTTTGCCGACGGCCTGCACAACCTAACCTAACCTAACCTTTGTTATTAAAATTGAATCGATATATTAAGAAATACTGATATGTAAAGAAAGATTCTTACCTCAAATAATTACTCCTTCAGTGATATTGCTTTATTTCGTGTGTGTATCAAAAGCCTCGAAAATTTGGCCTAATATAACAAAATTATAAATGTCACTTTGGGCCTTCAAAACGACAACGCTGATCCAATCAGGAGTGATTAAAACTTCTATCATTGTTCAATAGTAAACTGCAGTAGAATGAGCAGTGCAGATTTACAGTAGCTCCAAGCGAAACTCGTACACTTTATACTAATTTTTAAACTATCTTTTAACATTAAGTAAGAAGCTCTTAACAAATAAAACTGTATTTATTTTATAAGTTCATTTTATAACAAATTTAACAAAACATAAATATATTATTATTATTCAATAAAAATTTTTTTTTAATAAAAACATAAAATAATAGTAATTTCTGTGACAAAGCCAAACTCCTACACCACAATTCAATCAAATATTATTTTGTTGGTTTTAAATATTATTATTTGGTGTGCATGCCTTTATTTTTTATCACCACTTTTAATCTATTTGGCATACTGCGCACAAGGTTTTCGCAAAAACTCGGTTCAATTTTGCCCCATTCGTCCTGAAGAACTCTTTTCAAGCCATCCTTAGAACTTATTGTTTGACTACGAATTTTACGATCGAGATAGCTCCACAAATTTTCGACTGAGTTTATGTCTGGACTCTGGGCTAGTGTATCCATAACATGTGGACAATTATAAAGTAGCCATGATCGCACATTATAATCCTTATGCTTAGGTTCGTTGTCTTGGTAAAAATAAAGACAAAATTTCTGCTTACAAACTGGCAAACTTTCTTTTAAAATGTTCAGATACATATGCTGATCCATGGTACTATCGATAAATTGTAAAACACCGGGCAGAAAATTATCCCCAAACCATTACTGACCCACCACCGTGCTTAACTATTGGTTTCATGTTTTAGACAAGCAACTCCTCATTGGATTTTCTCCATACAAAAGGTCTTCCATCTGAACCAAACAAGTTGAATTTACTTTCATCTGTGAATAATACTTGCTTCCAAAATGAAAAATCCTTTGTTTCATGTTCCTTGGCAAATCGTAACCTTCTCTTTGATTTCTCTTATTAAGCAGAAGTTTAACTCTTGTCCTTCTACTATTGAAATTAGCCCTTTTTAATATGTTTCTTATGGTCTGTGGGCAACATGTTTTTCCTAAGTCTTTCTACACAACTTCTACGAGTTTCGGAGCACTTAAAAATGGGTTCCTTTTTATTTGACGTAAAATATATTGCTCGTCTTTAGCAGAGAAAATTTTGTTATATGCACTTTTCTTCTTGTTCGCAATCCTCTCTTCCATTTTACACCTTTTTATAATATATTGCACTGTTGATAGGTTTCTATCAACTATCTCAAATATTTATCGCAGCGATTTATTATTATTATGATGTTGAATTATTAATTTTCTTACTGCGACAGAAGTTTGTCCTCTCTGTCTACCCATTTTGTTCTCTTTTGTAACTCTTTCAAACAAAAAATCAAATAAATGACAATCAAAAAGGTAATAATGGGAAAACTCCCTAATTTTTAAAATTATTTTTATGAAATATCCCGAAGTTAGATGCAAATTAAAAGAATGTTGCCAAATTAAATAAGACTGTACGAGTTTGGCTTTGGCATCGAAAGTTTGCACTTTTTAAAATATTTATCTGTATTTTAATAAATAAATTTATATTCAAAATTTCGTTTCTGATATTTAATTAAGTACATAGTTTTGTGCTAAAATTAAGTAAATTTATTTTATTAGCCTATTTAGTTTTAGACATATAACATAAAGAAATTTGTTTTCATAGGTGTACGAGTTTCGCTTGGAGCCACTGTATGTGTCTTATAATTTATAAAATTCTTTAGAATGAGGCAAATAACAAATCAAATGCGTACTTAAAGTTTTCCTAATTTTTTTCAATTTACCTATAAAAATGTTGTAGAAATTTTCTCTACTAGAAACTTTGTTCTACGTAATGATTGGACTTCTGTCAATTATGGTAAGATGCTGTATGACTCACGCACGAAAGATTCCATATTATGTATTGGTAAGCCATACATGTGAAAAATGAGTTACTATCGGGGTGCCCTTCATTTCGTTTTAATTTTTTGTACTTATTCTTGTGGCAAACATAGCTTCAAGCGTCTGCCATATCGGTTTAAAGAATATGACTATATTATTCACATTCAAATTCTTTTGGGAACGCCCCTGAATTTCTAAAATTATTGTTTACAACTTATGTTTGCAGCAGAATTATTTGTGTCAATTCTAAATGTCTGCCTACTATTGTTGAAAAACGTAAGTCGTGTAAGTGAAAATTACGTTAATAGTGTGACACCCTTCAATTTAAAATTGTGTTTTTTCTACTTGTTGCTATAGCGCATTTAATTTTACTAACGCTGTGCAAAATTGACGTGTCTGCCTATTACAGTTCAAAAAATAGCAATATTTTTATGAGTATCACGTCACTTTCGGAATACTCTTTAGTTTTTACTATTTGTTGTTATAGCGGATATAGTAATACGTCTGTAAAATTTTCAAGAATCTTCCCACTAGGGCTCCAAAGATAGAGAGCTGTTACAGACATACAGGCACTCTGACGAAAAACAACAAAATCGTGTTACGTTTTTACACTTGTTGTGGTATTAGATCACCCTGGCTTTCAGTTAATCATTAAAAAAATAGAAAAGTAAATTATTTAAGCCATTTTGTAATAAATTTTATTATATTATTGTTATTTTTTTACAATTTGAATTTATGTTTAATTTAATATCTTATTTAAGTTCTGTTGTTGCTTAAAACCTTGAACACAAAAATTCAATATTCTTGTTTTAGATTGTCTTACGAATTGCTGCAAGGGCTTCACTTTTAGTGTTAAATTCAAATTATTATGGTGAATTTTAATGTATAAATAACCAAATTATACAGTATTCATTGTGAACAAATATTTATTAAAAAAATAATTTAATGTCTTCAAACAAATTTAGATGGCCATCTCGCAGTCATGCAAAGAAGAGAAAAAGAAATATAAACAAGTAAGAGTGCTGTATGCGGCATGCCGAATCTTATATACCCTTCATTATATATATATATATATAAATCTATACGTAAAGAAAAAACATGGTTGAGGTAACCATAATCTAAGAGCAACATGTTATGGTTGTATTATATGGTTGTTAACAAAACAAAGTATTGTTTCATTTAATAATAATATAGCTGGTCTTGCAACCGTGTTGTTGTCGAGCATAAAATAACAAGTAAAATCTAAAAATAATTATGTTCAAATAAAAACCGTTAAATGACTGAACTAATATATCATTATATGGTTGTTAAAAAATTGAATTATACTATAGTCTCGTAAGTGCAAATATTTCCTGATAAAAAGGACTTTGTTATTTATTGTTAAATTTATTATTTATTTGTCACAAAAGTTATATAAAAACATAAATTCACAAAAATGCAATTATCTGCTTATTATACATGTATAATAATTAAAACACTTTGACACATAGGCTACAATGGTGATTCGGAATTGACTCCACATTTATCTAAAACTTCTAACACGTTAATTTTGCATATACGGTGATATATTTTGTTATATAATAGAAATTATTGTTGGTATATAAAATGACAGGTTTAAATGAAAAATATGGAAATAGTTTCATTATTATGCTTAAAACACAAAAACAAAATAAAATACATATATACACTTATGTAGATACATGTATTTTAACTATTTATGAAATATTTTTCTTACCTCTTTATTTGTTTTCATATTTTGTATATTTTTTAATATTTATTTTTTACATACATTTAAGCTAACAAAAAATTATTAACCTGATAGAAAAGCATTCTGTCAAGATTTAGAACAAAATATTTTTAAGCGCAAACATTTTTTTGTTTGCTTTTAATCATACTTTGGTTAATAAAAATATATAATGGTTGAATATATTATATTTTTTTTTAACAAGTTATAAAACTTTGGTCGTGGTTCAAATTTATTTAACTTAAACCAACCATGTTGTATTTTTTGTGCACAGTAACCATATAATGGTTAAATGTTATTAAAAAATAGTTATCGTGACTGAAGTGTTGTGGAAAACAACTATAATTTTTTCTCCATATCTATACAATGTTTCCAAGAACATATGGTTATTGTGACCATATCTCTACCATGTTTTTCTCTGCGTGAAGTTTAGTGAAATAATTGCAATCAAAAACACAAAAACAAATATTGAGGCGAAAGAGAATTAAAAAATAAGAAAAAAAAACAATTGAGTACTATATATAATTTAAATAAAAATATCATCTGCTCTTATGGGTTAAGGGATTTTTTTAGTATTTCCTTAAAGATCGATTCAAAGGCTTAAAAGTGATACCCATATTGATATCTTTAAAAATATGGTGATTGGAATTACTTCTCTAAACAAGATATGTTCCAAATTATATGGAAAAATTAAAAGTAGGTGTGGTGTCTTGCCCGATGCCTCGAAGGACATGAACCTTACTTATTGAGATATTAAAAATGACATGTGAAAGTGTAACAGATTTTTTGAAAATCCTATCCAATTGCTTATCTTTTAAAAAAACTTCCTAAAAAATTGTTTCTGTGCGATCAGAGTTGCATTCTGGGTTGATTTATTTTGTGGGGGTGTGGCATCTAAATACACATTTTGTTGTGACTTTGTTGCGTAGGACAGAATATCATCAGATTTTCATTCTTCATACGATTGTGTGGAGAACTCAGTGATGGCCTTTTAGAAAGATTGTCTGCTATGAAATAGTCGGCATTTTCACCAGGCCTTAAACAACAAAAACTAACTAAATAAAACCATATAATCCAAACACTACTACACAATAAAAAATAAGAAATCTTACGGAAAAAACGGGGTTCTTAAAAATGGCATACAATAATAATGTTGGCGTTACAAACATAAAAAATTTATTGCTGCATGTGTTTATCGACAGTAGGGTGGCTATTCAACTTGTAACAGATATTTAAATAAAAGCAAACGTTTGTGTTGGTGTAACATTCGGTGTAATGAAGTCGCTATTGAAATAAAATTAAATAAAATAAAACAAAGACCCACAAAATGAATAACTGCTATAAATGCGGTCAATAAATCGAGGAATCCGTGTTTCTACTTCTGCGTCTATTTTTTTCACACACGAAAGTGATATAATCAGCTTGGATATATATTTAATGTTCTTTTAAATATCAGCTGATTTTACAATGCAATTTGGAGTAACTGAATTTAAGTGAATCATTAAGACATATGCGAAAAAAAATAAATTGAGTAGTTTTCTTTATTATCTAATTAATTTACTTTGCTTTGATTTTTTTAAGCACTTCAAAATAAACATTAATCATTAAAAACTAACGTTAAATGTCGTATCCTAAAGCATCATCTACTTTAATTTTGTTTGCCTTTCTAAACACTTTAAGTACATTTTCTCTTAAAATGTTACAATTAAGAAAAACAATAAATACAACAATTTACTTTTACATCTATTTTTATTATTATTTCAGTTTTATTTTTAAATATTCCAATTCTTCATTGAAACGCGCAAAACTAAAAAGCATATTTAAACACGAAATATAAATTTCAATAAATAAAAAATTAACTGCGGTTGTCAAACTTCTGTGATTGACTGACTTTATTGCAGCAATATATTTTTATATTGAGGTCAAAATAATGAAATACCTGAATCTATTTAACCCTTTTTAGGTGATGGTGCTACTTTGTACCACTAGTTTTTAGCTTCAGAGCGGTGGGGAGTAAAGAAGTTCTTAAAATAGAACAAAACATGCAAGTGATGCTAGTGAGAGACATTTATAATTATGATTTTCTTACATTATTGCTTTCTCTTCATTCTTCTCTTCATTATATGTAATTCGAATACAATCATTTTCATAAGAGGTAAAGTTTGATTTAATTAAGAACCCTCTTCTATTTCACTTGTGGACATGCTCGGTCAGAAGTAAGAGTGCTAAATTCGGCTATGCCGATTCTTATATACCCTTCACCATCTATGTAAATCTAGTTTAGTGAAGTAACTCACAATGAAGAATGCCATAGGCTCTTAGTGGGTTAAGCATTTTTAAAAAAATCTAGTTTTTCCTTAAAGATCTCTTCAAAACCTTTAAAAATTATACCCATGCTAATATTTCAAAAAATTTGAAAATTTCAGAGCCCCATAATTTTGAAAATATGGTTGAGCGCCAATTTTTTCACTTGATGTTTGTCTCTTATTTTTTAATTCTCTTTCTTTATTTTTACTTTATTAATCCAAATGACATGAAAAATTAGAGTTAGGCATGATGTTTTACCTGTTGCCTCGAAGGACATGGACCGATCCTACTGATTTCCAATAGCACTTCTTTCGACACTATCTGATCGATTGACATATATATTTTTTGTGAAATCAAGTTTTCCTAACACTAACACACATAGCGATTTCGCTATGCATAAGAAGTAAGAATATATATACTTTATGGTGTCGGAAATGGATATTGTAGAAATTACTCACGGAATGACAAACTTAGTTATACCCTTTTTGCACCTTTTGTGGTGAAGGGTATAACAAGATTTAAAAGCTAAAGTTATGTAGTGTCACATAAATAATGTTGAATAAGCGAGGTAAACAAAAAACACAAAAAAGCAATTAGTCGAAGCGTTGTTTTAGGGTGCGTGGATTGTAAAGCTAGATCTATTCAAACTTTACCGAAGCTTTAAAAGGAAAGAAAACAAGTGATACGTAGTTGTTGTGAGATGCTTGGTTTAGAGGACGTCTGTATAGTACAAGAAAATAGTGACAATAAACAAATTTTTTTAATAGAAAAATTTCGTTCGATATTAAATAAAATTTTCCTTAGTTACTTAAAACTATTATGTATCAGGTTAAAGTTTGAAATCTCTTCTTTAAGACTGAAAAATAAAACCGTTGTGCTTTTTGGCCCTTACTTTTCTTTGCATTTTGGATTATCTACTTTGTATGCCAGAGGCAATTAAAATCTGATTCGGGCTGTACTCAGAAATTAAGGAAAAGAAAGATCCAAGAAAAATTTAAATGTGAACTTGGGCTAATTGCTAATATACCGAAAACATAAGACATGTTTGTTCCAAGTTTTATTGACCTAGAGGCACTCAATAACTTTTAAGAAGCGATAATAGTTTCGTGAGTAATTTGATTGGAAATTTACTATACTTATTATAAAATTTTTTATTATGTTTACAATGATTCATTGAGGGCTTTCACACTAGACTAATTTTTAATCAGACCAACTTTTGTTCTTTCGTATTTACACTAGATTAATTATGCTGGCATAAAATTGTGCACGTATACAGAGCTTTGTGTGTGTTAGTATTTTCAACGCAGAACCTGCCCGCTTGTTCGACAAATATCAATTGTCGTTTGATACATAGTTATATAACCAGCGAAAGCCACACTAGGTATTTCACTATTCTAATAGCAACGCATAAGTGCGATAATTGTCCAACATCTGCATTACCAGTAGGCAGTTAAATGGATGAACAGATAATAGAATTTAAAATTTACAAAACAGGCTTTGCATAGCAAAAACAAAGCAAACAAAGTCCCGTTATCCCTACGCTGAATTTCGTAGAGATTTTGTTCTTTTACTAATTTTGTAATTCTTTTACTGGAATTTAAAACAAAAACACGTGTATCTGTTTAAAAACATACAATATGTCGGACCGAAACAGCCCGGTTAAAAAAATAAGAAGAGTTACACTTAAAACAAGTTCAGAGAGTAAGTATTTTAATAAGTATATTAAAACAGTTTTTATAAATATTTAACAATACTAATAATAAAATTAACATATTGTTAGATCAAGCTCCTGTAAATAGCCATAAAGTTATAAAATCTATAGAAGAGCTTAAAGAAACCACACACAATTTGCAACAGCAGCTAAATGTCATTGACATTTATATTTGTTTTTAAACATTTTACTCTGCAAAAGGTCAACTTAAAATTATAATTGAATTACAGCAGACAACAAAGTAGTTCTAGGTAAACTTTTGCGACAGCACTATGACAAGCTACCAATTCAGAAGAAATTTCCAATAACAACGGAACAAAAATTAATTCAGTTAAATGCAGAAATTAACAACAAAAGTCAATACGTAAGTATTATTGTGTAACAATTACTTTATTTCGATAGTCATACATACATATAAGGCCGGGTCGATTTAAAAATCGCTCAATGTGCAAAGAAAATCGTATTCTAAGGATCAAAATAAAAAACTTTGCCGAAAGCACCATACCTCTAAAACGAATTGTGATGTCCCGGAATTTTTTGATTTTTTGAAATGTTTGTATGGGGAACCCCACCCCTACCGTTTCAAATTCCAGGACATCAGAATTCGTTTTAAAGGTGTGGATCCTTTGGCAAAGTTTCTTATTTTGATCTCTAGAATACGATTTTCCTTGCACATTAAGAGATATTTTGTCTCTACACAAATCGACCAGGCCTAATACGGATATATGATTTATTCTATTTTTTCAGAGGTTAAAGCAGTGGCTTCTCTGTTGGACACTGGAGGTGAATTAAAAAACTTTAAGTACATCATTGATGACCATGCAACTATGAGCTTTAATGTCGATGGTGTACATGGAAAGAAAAGCTTAAAAGACCATGGCATTTAAAAGGTTTAAATAATTTTTGCACATAATTAATTTTTTATATGTTTATATATTCAAACGTTTTAGAAGCTGTTTCATCACTGACGGATTACAAGGGACCCACTGAGGAACAAATAAGGAAAGCAATGCAGAGGCAGAAAAACGCCGATTTAAAAATAAAAGCGTTACGATAACAGCAAACACTGATTCGAACCATTAACTTTTTTTCGAAGCATTTAACTTTTGCAAAATTTCACTTTTGTTTTTTTAATTACTGTTAATGAACTGAAAATTATTTACTTTTCTTAATATAAATATATTCTATGTACCTAAATATGAAATAAATAATATATATGTATGATAAAAATAATTATACGATAAAACATGTTAATTTTTTTTAGTTCATAAACTATTCATAACTAGGTATTATACAAACTATCTATCGCTATAAAATGTGGCAGTGAATTGATTCTAGTAACCTAGTGGACTACTTAAAGCCGAATAAATTACCACACCAATTTCAATAGTTATTTAGTTAGCTAAAAAATACCATTGAATTCATATGGCCGCCTTGACTAGTGAAATAACCTGAGAAAGTTAATGCAGACGGTAGACAATTACACCCCTCCTATGACAACTCCATGTTAAATTCACCAGTCAAAGACTTGGGAAGTAGATTGAACGGTAACTAGTGCTGGTTATTAACGTCTAGAGAAATAACTAGTTCGGCACTAGAAACTCGAACAAGCGGGTGTGTTTTCATAAGTGTGTATGTGTTAATTTTGTTCTGCTTGTCGGAGTTGAAGCTGGTTGAAAAATTGTGCCAACCAAAAACAACTCTCTTCACCGAAAAAGCCTACAAACTGCCAGCACAATTAATCTAGTGTGAAAAGCCTCATTGGTATATGAATTTCATTTTTTGTACGAGTATTCCAGATTAAAAAAATAATTATAAAATTAAGTACAAACAATTACGAGTAGGTGCATCAAATTACTGCAAACAATAAAATCACTTAAGAAGCTGTCTCTGGAGAGATAAGAAATATCTCATACTATTGATCGAATTATCAAATTTGACGTAATTGTGGTTCCATCCACATGAAAGAAATTGCTTCAAGATGTGTCATTGTTCTGTACAATTTTTGGGCTTAAATCTTCTGGAATAAGTGGATGCCATCAACAGTTCAAAAGCCGAAAAAAATCTTACAGTAAAAAAAAAACTTCAATATTTTTTATTCTTTATTACGTGTTGTTACATTTAATGTCTTTATCATAAATACATATAACAAAACTGTATACACAAATGTAAATAAAAATTACCAAGTAAACATAAAAACAAAACTTTATTAAAATAATGGAACATAGTTATAACTACACATTGCACCTTTGAGATCAAATACATAAGTATGCTTCCGGTTTTAGGCCAACAAGTAAAAAAACGACATATTTAAAAAAAGTAACTAAAATTTTATTAATAATTAAAAATATTTCACACATTTCTAACTATAATATTGTGAAGGTTTCAATTTTTTTTATATCACGAATTTTTGAATTATAGCATGAATATTTGTTAACTAATATATTTGTTAACTACAATAGAGATTTGCTAATCTATTTCTGTATTTCCTTATATTACAGTTTACTTTTGAAAATGACCGTTCAATATTTGCTGATGAAAAAGGGAAGTTTAACGCAAACTTCGATAAAGTTGGAAACACTAACTCACTATCCGCTCTAAAAATTTTTGAGATCGTGTGCCAAAATTCTATCACTGTAACATTTTCTAAATTTTTAAAATATTTTTTATTTTTTTAAAGTCTATGTAGCGGAGTGCCCTAAATTTATTATCTTACTTTCATCAATTAAATTTGGAAAAAGTTTTATTAGAACTGCTAGTGAAACTAATTTTTTTTATTAATAACGTTTTGCGGGTCCACATAAGAAGGCTTTTAAAGGTTGTGTCGTTAAAGTTTTAACGACTATTATCAACACAATTATCAATTAATTAATTTTATTAAATATCCCTAAGCAAACATCATCATCTTTTCAATATTTATCCATTATCCATAAAATTGCTTTAGATTGGTAAATATGTTAAAAAAAATTTTAATGCAATTGCAATATCAGGTGTCAAGAAAATTTTAATTTTGGGAAAAAGATGATTAAAAAATCTTTAAAATTAATTTAAAATATTCATTATGGCATCGGTGCTTATCAGTCTTTTTTTATACCACTGAATATCTTTATATAAAAGTTTTCAGCCATAGGTCTCTGCTAGAAAATTCACAACCGACCCAGGGTTCCCTAATTTTTTTGAGTCGTATTACCAATTCGATAAATGTTATCCCCACAATTCCCCAAAAAAACATTTGTAAATAAACCCTCTTATCTGATAACACTGAACCAACCGATCACTGATGAAGAAAATTGTGTTTTGTATGAAAAAATTTTACTCATATTTAAGCAGAACGGATAATGACTAAACGTCAGATATGCTATTCATTTATTTGCCTATTCTCTTTACTTTATTAATCAATTAAAAAATATTTTTATCTATCTTTCTAGAGATATCCTACAGATCCATATATACATATATATTCCAAAGAATAACAATAATAACAAACATAATTTTAGTAAATATGGAGACAAGGAATTTAAAATTTATTTCATGATAAAAAACAATGCAGACAAAGAAGATTATTTCGTGAACGCTTTTTTTCTCACTTCTAGTTTAATTTCTTTATGCTTTTAGTTTCATTTTTTCTTGCATTTATTTATTTATTAGTTTGTTTTTCTTTCAAAATGCATAAGTTTTTTAAATTCCTTTCCAAACCTTTTCCAATTTTTAACAATAATTTCACCTAAAAATGTTAGTATCGAGAGTAAATAAAGAAATATTAAACCTGCAAATACAATTCTGAATTTGTTAGTAGTGAGTGGCAAAGGTTTATTGCACAATGTATGTCTTGTAGTTAAACCCATTTCATTGGTTTTATCTACATTTGTCAAATCCTGCATCCACTTATTCAAAATGCCAGCAAAACTTAAGGAGGAGATAACTTGATTAAATGGCTCAATCAAGTAGGAGTGTCTTTTCATGTACGCACAAATTTGATTTAAAATAACAACCATTGGTATCACATAGAATTCATTGCAGCATTTTTTGGATTGAATATACATCTGAAAGTCCCAATAGTTGGTAAATGTAGCAGCATTACTGGGATACGTACGCATTGTCTCATAAATCGTAAAATCCTCGACAGCATCTACGAAATGGATCTGTTTAAAGGGAATGTGCAGCGAACGAATGAGTTCACGACTGAATCTTCTTGTTAATAAAAAAGTGTAATTGGCTTCGACAAGTTGTTGGATATTGGTAATCTTGAACGACTCTTTACTGTTGAAAGCATAAAAAAGACGTCCCTGAAAAGTGGCACAAATTATCATAATGCCAAAAACACAAAGCAGAAATGACAACTTTGTCATAAACGTTTTGATATGTAAAGGTCTTGAATTGCCCAATACTAGGCCCACGATATCTATCCACATTAATCTCATTTTAAAATAATAATGAGCCAGTTGAACCAATATGATGGCAAGTAAAGCAAATAGACCTATAATTAACCAGGTTATAAGACTGAATGGTTTAAAGGGCCACATTTCAACGAAATCGTTTTTATTGTGCTCCCTTATAACGATAACAAGAGGCATGAAGGCATACGAGACACTCTCTCCAAAATATTGACTTCTGACTGGATAATGATAGTAACCCAGCAAGACATCCAAACTGTTTTCGTTTAAAAGACGAAATGGTCCAACTGCGGTGCCATTATCATACACGCTGCCAACTGTATCAGCTGGGTTTTTGTAGAAATGCATGCGCAATTTAAAATTTAACTTTTTAGCCATGGTTTGTATCATCATGGCCTCTACTCCTTCAATGGAAGCAATTTGTGTACCGTCTTGTGTCAAGTTGAAGCGATAATATAACGAAGTATTGCGTATAAACATTGTAATTGAACAATTGTGAAAGTTGTTTAATTTATACGGGAAGAGCTCTTCATTTTGAAAGTTTCCGTTTTGAAAGATGTTCACCTGCTTAACTATGACCTGACGACAATGATGAGGATCAAAGATTTCATATGAGTACAGAATGAAAGTACCATTGCTTGCATAAACTGCTAAAACGATATCAATAATATTCATCTCAAAAGCCTTTTCCAATATTAACTGCACTTCACGTTTCTGATCAAACGTCTTGGCCGCATCCATTATAACAACATATTCACCCATTCTATCGCTGTTTTTGTTCTGACCGGCGATCAATAGTGAGCTAAATTAAATTTTCATAACTTAAGTTCATAATTTTCTTGCCGCAGAGCTTCTGAAAAGTTAAACTTACCAAAATGCCTTGTAAGAATCCACATACCACAAATTGTGATGAGAAATTTTTGCAAGTCGTTGCTGTCGATTGGTGGTGTTCATAAAAATTTCGTATTTCATTAGTTTTGAATTTGTTAAAGCATCCGATAGAAAATCCATTACACAATGTTCCCAAAGCTTGGAATATTCTAAATATACACTGATACTCATCATAAAGGTTTTCTTCTCATAATATTGGGTAACAGCCGCGTCTATCGTCCTTTTGTCTTCAAACTTATTCAAATTCCATTTGTCGATATTCAATGATTGCGCTTTTGAATTTAAATTATTTAAAATTATTATAAAAATAATACTTTCTACTGTGAAGTTCATAGTCAATTATCTTCTATACTTCCTTCTTGCTTATGGTCGGCAATTCTAGTGCGATACACTCTTTTATAATACGATAACAATCGTACATTCTGCAATTCAGCATATCTAATTTGTCTGCATGTTGAGACAATCAATTCAATTTTAAGGGATCATTTTTTATAATTAAATATAAAATAAAAGAAATGTCATTATTAGTCCAGTAAGCGGACATTAATAAGTGGAAAAGTCATATTATTCTAAGAGTTTTACTAAACTGGTTAATTTTAACAATTCGAATAACTTTTTCTACGATTTTTATTTATTATGTTAAGTTAATAGAAAAATTATTCGGTTTAGATTAATTTTAATGATTTCTTGTGTTTTTGTATATTTTCAGCTTAATAAGCTCATAAGAAAGAAACGTGAAATTTTGAAACACTAAAAAAAAAGAAAAAAAAAACAATAACCCAGCAAAAAATTAGACATTACATTATAAAGTACTTGCTATATAATAACTTACTTTTGTGATTTCCATATTTTGTTACATTAGTTCCCAAAAAGGTAGTTGCAATGGAACTAGTTATTTATGTTAAAAGAGACTACCGTACTAACGGTACTCATTATTTCCTACAATAATTAATGTAATTGTTTCTCAGTAATTGATTATAAACGTCTCATGCCTTGTTAAAATCATTAAGTTGGCAATCTAGTTGGAAAGTACTTCCGCCAAAAATGCTTAATCCCACATTCGATTACCTTTTCAAAAGTTTTTTGCTGGGAAATAATAAGAAGAGGGTGTTTTTTAATAATTAAAAGAAAATTGGCTTTTTGGAAGAGAAAATTAATGTCAAAATCGCGGCAGCCTTACTTAAACTTCAAAAAGGGTTGAATCGCGCGAATTTGGTGGTCAATTGACTGATATATTTCAAAAGTAACTCACAAAATATATTTGAACTGACTTTGGAAGTTTGAACTATAGAACAAGAAACGTAAGTGCATTTTTGGCCGAAGTACTTCCCAACTAGATTGCCAACTTAATGATTTCAACAAGGCAAGACTTTTATAATCAATTACTGAGAATCGATTACATTAATTAATCTTTTAACATAAAGAACTAGTTCCATTACTATTTTCTTTTTTGGAATACTAATGTAATATGTTTTGTAAGCGAGTAACAAAATATGGCAATCACAATAGTAAGTCATTATATGTCAAGTACTTTTTAAGGCAACGTCTAATTTTTTGCTGGGATGTATTAATGGCTTAGTCGTACAGTTTTTAAAAACACATATTTCACTTTTCCGGGACCTTAAATGTGATTGATGCTAACTTAAGCTAACTGAACAAAAAGAATTTTTCTGTCCTTAACGGGTTAATAAAAACTTCGGTTATCATACAACAACTTGGCTTTAATCTCATGCAAACGCTCGGGTTGTCTACTTATATACAATAAAAAAACGAGATCTACATATTTTTGTTTGTTTGTTTATTTATTCGGAATATATTATATTTACATACGTGGGCTGCTCTATATATTTCTGGCCTAATAGTGAAAATGCGAATATTTATAATCAAAAATGGTTTTATTGTTTTTCAAAGTATTCTCCAGCATGATTTATGCACTTTTGCATGCGCTCAAACCAGTTGTCGAAGCACTTTTTCCACTCCGATTGAGACACCTCAACACTTCAACAGCTTCTTCTGGCGATGAAAATCGTTGACCACGCATTTTTTTCTTGATGTGCGGAAACAAGAAGAAGTCATTAGATGCCAAGTCAGGGCTGTACGGCGGATGACCCATTAATTCAACGTTTTGGCCGGTCAAAAACGCTCTGGTTTGAGCTAATGTGTGAGAGCTCGCATTGTCATGGTGAACAATGATTCGTCTTCTCTTGTTGGCGGAAGAGTCGCCACATGACCAGTTTTGTCGAAGAAACAGGCGACCATTTGCTTCGAAGTGCTTCTTCCACGAACAACTTTCGTTGGATTTTGCCCGTCTTTGAAGACCCACACGGTGGATTGTTGTTTCGTTTCGGGCTCATACACATAGATCCATGATTCGTCACCTGTGACGACCTTATAAACGTCTTTTGAAGCACCGCAATCGTATTTTTGCAACATTTCTTTGCACCAATCGACACGAGCCTTTTTTTGAGCGACTTTCAAATTGTGCGGGATCAAACGAGAACAAACCTTTTTTACGGCCAGGTGTTTATGCAGTATCGAATGTATGCTGGTGGAAGAAATGTCCAAGGATGTCTCTATCTCTCGGTATGTCGCATGTCGATCTTGCATTATGAGTTCACGCACGGCATCAATGTTCTCTGGCACAACAGCCGTTTTTGAAAGACCTTCACGGAATTCGTCTTTGAGCGAGCTTCGGCCACGATTAAATTCATTATACCAATTTTTCTATATTAATTTTTTCAAGTCACTGTAAACAACACAAATAATGGTCGTACGTCAAAACGTTTTGAGTACGATTATGCTTAAAAATGACAAACTTCCCAATTGAAATGTCAGATTGCACTTGGCAGCATTCAGTGTTGCCAGGCCAGAAATATATATAGCAGCCCTCGTACTATAATAAACACTAGTTAACAATAAATTTTTTTTGAATATACAATGTCCCTTACAGGGCACTCTAGTATTATTTATATATTAAAATTTGTTTTAATCAAAATAATATTAGTTCACATTTCATGTATACTAATCATCAATATATACATATATATACTCATTATAATGCAATGAAAATATTTCTACCATTAGGGATATAAAAAAACACTGCCTTATTATCTAAGTAGTTTGTAAGGGTTTGTCAAAGGAGTAAAAAGAAAATAGAATATACATTATGTAAATAACCACCAGAGTTTCTTGGCTCTTGCACTTTTGACTAATTTTACATCTTTGCTTGATATACTTGTACTGTATCTCATATCCAATTGCTGTAAATTACAATTAATTTTTTTGTCATTAGCACGTCTATAGTTATGATAAAATATTGGAATTCGATTCTCATTCTGTAGCATATTTTTATAATCAATATATACAAATGCCTCGGGGGGAACAAATCCTGTTTCTATGTATTTTGATAGATATTAGTAATCCGTATAGTATGGTGCCAATATTAGATTGTCTTCAATGCATTGTGAACATCTTAGAATATTATTTCTTATTAATTTAATTATAAAGTTATCTATTCTTTCTATATTTGCCTCAGTATATAATTTTTTGTGTGGTATGTATTTAAGTATTCACTTTGAGGAGATCTGTATAATGATGTGCATGCTCTTAAACACTTTCTTTCCAAAATTTTTATTTTCTCCATGACCGACGGGGATATATTAAACCAAATAGTACAGCCGTAAGTCAAAATCGGTCTAATTAAGGCTTGGTACATAATTATTTTAACTCTAGATTTTATATATTTGGAACGAAATAAAGGTGCATACATATAGAAAGCTTTCCTTGCCTTTGCATTTGTTTCTTTTATGTGATGATTAAAGTATAAAAATTTGTCTAGGTGTAATCCTAAATATTTAGCCACATTCTTATTATCAATTTTGGAATTTGTTAGGAGAGATTTTATTCCAAACGATTTCCAATTTGTTGATATATTGTGATTGCATCTATTTACAGGCAGTCTAAACAGAATTGTTTCGCATTTTAGAGTATTTATATTTAGATTCCAATTAATTGCATAGCGTTCGACTATATTGTATTTGTTTTAAAGACTTTTATTGATTTTTTCTATCTTGTTATCTGGGTGATATATTATGATATCATCCGCAAATGAAATTATGTTGTCAATATGATTTAGCAAATCCAGTATGTATACATTAAATAGAGTGGGAGAGTTAACAGTACCTTGTTGAAGGCCGTTTATGATTTTGAATTCTCTGCTACTCTTAGTATTTTTGTAGTGTATTATAAATTTTTTCTCACTTATCATGTTGTATATCAATATAATTTGATTGGGGATCCACACGCTGTCAAAAGCCTTTTCCATGTCAATTAGACAGGCTCTTATGCCAATTCCAGTTAATATCAGAAATTACCTTGTGTATAGCATTGATAGTAGAATGTCTATACTTGAATCCAAATTGTTTATCATTTTTGATATCCTTGGATTTACAAAATTAATCAAGATTCCTGTTTATACATATTTCAAATATTTTACTTATATTGGGTAACAGACTTATTGGTCGTAAATTCTGTGGGCTATCAGGTTCCTTTTCGTTTTTAGGCAAAAGCACGGTTTTTGCTGTTTTCCACTTATGAGGAAAATATGAATTATTTAGCATATTGTTAAATAACTTGCAGTATTCATTGATTAGTATTTGAGGAATATTTTTGAGAACAATATTTGGAATATTATCAATACCTGAAGATAATTTATTTCTTAAATTTGAAAAAATGTATTTTAGATCAGATTTAGTAATAAAATAGTTTTGTGTTTGTGTTTCGTTAATATTATCTGATAGTAATGTTTCATTAAAATTGACAAATGTATTATTTTCATTTTCAAATGTTTGTTTTCTTTCAATGACAGTATTAAATGTTTCAGTGACTTGCTCATGAATTGTGTTGTTTGGTATTATATTTTTACTTGAATGAATTGATTCGAAGAATGCTCCAATAGTGTTTAGAATTTGATCTTGTTCATTTATGACATAATTATTAAAATTATCCTTCATAAGGTGTCGTGGATTTATTCCCGCATTATTTAGCAATGTTTCTGAGCTTTCAGGCATTTTTAACTTCTCTAAGTTTAATGGTGTATATTTTTTAAAATTTTTCTTAATTTGTCTGAACATATTAACGGAGTCTTTAGGGTCAATAGTTGTTAGTTTATCTTTAATATTGTTATTAATTATTGTATAAAAATTTTCATTTATCAATTTTTTAATTAATTTAATTTTAGTTTTAGCTATCACAATATTTTCTTCAGTTACTGTTTGTTCTAATCTATTATTTTTTTTTATAACATTGAGTGTTCTGTTTTTTTCTCTATACAACATTGTAATTGTTGAGTTAGTTATTTTTTGGAATGTATTCTCTGTTTTACACTTTGGTATTATTTCATCTATTATTGTGGTAATTATGTTATTTAGCCTATCTATGTGATAATCAATTTCAATGTTTGTAAGATTTCGATTGTTGCTAATAAGGGCATCTTGTTTGATTTTATGTTCTAATTTATTTTGAAATTTTTTCCAGTTTGTTATTTTATAATTAAAATTAAATTTATCTTTCTGTAACAGTAATGTGAAATTTTCCATTTCGCTATTCATAGATGCAATTATTTCTACTGCTTCATGATCACTATCATACTGCAAGTTTTTTAAAGCGTTAACTATGTTATTTTCTGTAGCAATATGTAATCTACAGTCTGATAGCAGATGTCTAAGAATGAGCCTGAACGTGGATATGATGGAAAACATGTAGCATATAATTTACATCCAAATGTTATCTCGTTATCAATTAACCAATCATTTAAAAGTTTTCCCTTCTGATTATTATTATCGTTGCCCCAGTCTGTATGTTTGGCATTAAGATCTCCCGCTAAAATATAATAATTGTTTACATTCTGTAGATTCATGGATTCAAATAAATCAGAGAGTTCTTTCTTGAAATGAATATTATTATTACCAGAAGGGTAATATGCTGAAATTATATATAATGTTTTATTTGGAGCCAGATGAAACTTAATTATGCAGCTTTCTAAGATTTTAAAGGAATAGATAACACTATTGGTGTAAAATGTATGTTTTAAGTTACTTTTTATCAATATAGCCGTTCCACCTGCTTGTGTACCGCCACTTCTATCATTCCTTATTATGTTGTAGTTTTCAAATTGTATTTTGTGTTTAGAGTTAAGTTTAGTCTCATTAAGCAGTAATATATCTGGATTGTGTTTTGAAATAAAATGGTAAAAATCATATCTTCTACTAATTCTTATTAGAGAATTTACATTAACATGTATTATTTTAAGTTTTTTTTGAAATTGTGTTTATTTGTCTATTTGTGTCCATTATACGTCGAGCATAGAGAATATTGTATCTGTTCTTGATACTTGAGTATTAAGTTGTCTTTGAAATTCCGAAATTTGGTTATTTATATTTATCATAAAATTCCTGATTTCTTGTAAAAATGGTATTTCTATTATCTAAATTATTTATATTTATATTAGAATTATTAGTTCCCTTGACAACACTTGCAAATGACAGCTCATTATTAGAAAAAATATTCGTATTGATATTTTTATTTATTTGTGTTTCTTTCTTTTTATAATACTAATTTTTGTTTAAGTAATTTGTATTTCTCACATCCTTTGTAAGATGCAGGATGCCCATACTTATTGCATAAAACACAGAATAATTTGTCTTTCTCTCCAAACGGAACTTTTTCTATAGGACATTTTCCTTTTTCATGGTTCATGATGCATTTGACACAACGTCTAGGAAGATAACAATTAGCAGCACAGTGTAAAAATCCTTGACAGTTGCGACATTGAGGTATTTCAGGGCTTCTGACTTGTTCCCATTTTATTTTACGATATAATAATGTTCGAATATTCTTCAATTTATTTACATTAGTTTCGGGTGAAACTTGTACTAAAAGCATTGGGAGTTTTATTCCTTTTTCAATAGATGATTTTGTTGAAAAAGGAGTAACTTTTATGATCTTCAAATCTTCACTATCAAACTGTAACAGTTCAACTAAGATTTTATCAGGATCTACATTACCATCTATTTCTTTTAATAAATAAGTTTTGATTTTTAATTCTTTGGGTGTAAAAGCAAAAAACTTTGATTTAGTTTTTTCTAGGTAAACCTTAACCCTTTGAAAGTCCTGAATAGAATTCATAAACAATTTCTTATTTCTATATTTTATTTTAAATTCATTAATTTTAAGACCATTTCTTATAAATTCAATTAGTTATTTTGATTCGATATCAAAAATGTTTATTGGTGGTACTTTTTTATTTTTATATTTGTCTTTATTAATTACTGCATTCTCAGTAATTACTTTTGATGTATTGTTATTATAATTTGTAGCTGAATGAGATTTTTGTTAATTTTTTTTATTGTTGTTTTTATCAATTCTGGATTACATTGATCATCGTTTTCGCAATCAAGCACTGAGTAGTAATTTGTTTTAAAATGTTTTGCATTACTGTTGTTGTTGTTGTTTATGTTTTGTTTTTTCTTTTTTTTTCACTTTCGCAATTTGTATTATTAAAACCCAAATTATTATTAACATTAGATTTTGTTTTTCCGTTGGTGTTGTTATATGAGTTAAGAGCATTTCGCTCACTCATTTAAACAATTTTTAATTTTTCCGTTTTTTTATTATTATTTATTTGTTTCTTTTTGTCTTTGGTAACAAAAAAGAAGGGTATTTATTTCAAAAAAGTTTTCAATATGTCGCAAAGTAATTGATTGGATCTCCGTAATACGTCTATCACATATCACGGTCGCGATCAAACTCTCCCGAGATCTACATATTTTAATGTGTATATGCTCCATGTTACGGGCTTTCGTTTATTCAAAAATAATAAAATCTTCCTAGAGTTAAGTCAAAGGAATAAAACCTTTTAATTTATTAACAAGATAACACTTAAACTAACACTTAAACCACAAGATGAGGCAAATTAATGCGAGCTGTTTTTTTTATCTCTCTTAAAACAAAATATTTCTGTAGAAGAATCTGGCCACCCATATAACCATTAAAATTGCTAATATAACAGTTTCACGAGCGCTTAGTTCGTTCACAACCCGCCTTTCTATCATCCGTAAGTTGTATAAATGATTTTTTTAACTGTCCTATTTTAAGCCATCTAAAATTTAAATAAACATAGCAAACAATATAAATTGGTTTCTCCACTAGCATAAGTTAAGGCATTTAAATAATAAGCTCAGCTTACGAACATCGAGCTTTTATTATTTTGTCAGATTTTGATCATAAACATTTTTATTATAGCTAACTGATAAATAAAAACTGTTATAGCGGCGTTGCCAAAATGATGTTTTTTTTAAACATATTTTTGATGATTTTTGAACCAAATTATGATTTGATGATTTTTTTTCTTAAATTGTGATGTGTAATTTATAAAAACTATGATTTTTGTATTTCAAGTGTGTAGTACTTTCATTGTAATTGTACTACATAGTAAAGTTAAGTTTTGTATCAGCTTGTTGTAAACAAAAAACAAAAATTTTTCAAAGCTCATCCTGTCAAATACATAAAATGTATGAGGAAATTAAGATAATTTTATTCAAACAGAGTATGTGAACATGAGTCTTAATAACGACTTTGACTTTGAAAACAAAAGTCTATTTCTGCACAACGAAGAAGTCTGTCTGGATGTTTTTGTTAAACAAAAGCTTTCTAGCTCAAAGCTGACTGTAACTGAAAAAAATAAATTTATTGAAAATTGTTTGGCATTTTACATTGAGTAAACATGTAAACAAATATTAAAACGATTTGATTCAAACGATACGTTTTTAAAAGAGCTCTAATGTCTTGACCCTTTGAATATTATAAATAGAAAAATTAATTCTCTGACAGGCGTAATACACAATTTCCAAATTTTATTAGTGAAAAGGATATTCAAAATTTAAATAAAGAATTTAGAGAACTCCGTTTTATAAAATTCAGTAATCATTTTACAACTTTAGATAATCTTAGCTGTGAGGAATTTTGTTTAAAAGTTTCAAAAATAACTCGTGCTGACAACATGTCGAATGAATATTATCAACAGCCAATTTAAACAACACTAAATATAGAAATAGATTAGACAACAACGCTCTCGAAGGTATCTTATACGCAAAAGATTACTTAGCAATAAGAAACTGTTTTTGCTTTAATTTAAAAATTAAACAAAATATTATTAAAAATATCAAACCCTGTGTAAATTATAGTAAAAGTTCTTCGCAAAACTTCGTATACTCTTAACAATAATAATTTAAATATATACAATGTATATATGTATGTATGTATGTACAGTACTGTTCGAAACCTAAGCAACTTTTTCCCACTAAGTAATAATACACTCATATCTTTTCTTTAAATAAATTTATAGAAAATATTTTTTTTATTTACTACTACACAATGTGTCTATAACCTAAATATAACAACAAATATTAAAATCAATTTCTTTGGAAGTTATGATAAAATAAAAACAAAATTAATTTAAAAAATGGCTGTTCAAAACCTAAGCAACTTTTAATATTTGCTATGATATCCTTTATTTCTTACGACCTCAGCGCATCTTTTGGGTATAGATTCAATAAGATTCGATAGAATAGATGTTGTTATAGCTTCTCACTCCGATTTTAGACAGTTCATCAGCTCCTGTTTATTTTTAAAGCGTCGAGTTCCAACTCTCCGTTTTAAAATTTCAAAGAGGTTCTCTATGGGATTCAAGTCTGGTGATTGAGGTGACCAATCCAAAACTTGAACCCCATTAGCTAATAACCAACCCTTGACTAACTTCGATGAGTGTTTTGGGTCATTTTCATGTTGAAACACCCATCGAAGTGGCATTTCCCACTTAGCATAGTTGAGCATGTGAGTTGCTAAAATGTCTCTGTAAACAAAACGGTCCATTTTTGTTTGATTTTCTACAAAGGGAACAACACCACTTGCCGAAAAACAAGTCCAAACCATCACATTTCCACCCCCATGCTTTATTATGGCTTTTGAGTACCGAGGATGTAGCCGCTTTCCTTTTGGTATTCTCACGTGGCAAACTCCATCTGAATTTAGTAAGTTAAATTTAGATTCATCGCTAATATCCATTTGGATATAGTTCAATCCATATGTGCTCTAGCAAAATCCAACCTAAAACTACCGAAAAGCTGAGAAAATCAGAGACTACGTTGCAATCAATCAAACAAACCTCTTTTTTAAATGCTTCTTAGTCAGCATAGGCTTCTTAGATGGCATGAAGCTCCTTAAGGTTTGTTCCAATAAACGTTTTCTTACTGTGGAAGAACTAATCTGAAGTTCAAGCTCATTCACTATGTCTTTCGACGAAATAAATGGATTTTTTAAATAAACGGAAAATTTTCTGGTCTGTTCGCTCAGAAGTTTTTCGAGGTCGCCCACCGCTATTGGCCTTCTCTACTTTCCCAGTAGCTTTATACTTTTTTATAAGTCGGGAAACTATTGATTTATTAATATTTAATTGGTTTGCTATAGCAATTTGGGGTTTACCGTTATTAAAAAGCTCAATAATCTTTAGCTTAAAAGCTGATCCATAACGTGTTCGCGTCACGGTTGCACTTCTAAAGAATTGGTACCACTTAAGTCCATAAAATTAACCAAAATTACTTTTTTCAATAGCAATCATAACGGGACTAAAATTTTTGTTTAAACTTTTTGTTGTTGTTTTAGTTAATATTTCGCAACAGATGCAATAATGTAAAAGTTGCTTAGGTTTCGAACAGCGAATTTTTAAGTTAATTTTGTTTTTGTTTTATATTTTCTTCCAAATATATAAAATGTATTTTTTGTTGTTATTATTAGTAAGTAGACTACATGTATAATAATTAATAAACAGGAAATTTTTTAATAATCTATTTAAAGAGAACATATACGACCATGAGTATTTACTGGGGAAAAGTTGCTTAGGTTTCGAACAGTACTGTATGTATGTATGTATAATTAAAATACATATTTTAACTTAAATTTTGTATTGAAAAAATGATGATTTTTTTCCATAAAATATGATTTTTTTCTGTATATGATGATTTTCTTCTCAAAGTTTCTGGCAACGCTGTGTTATGGTAATACCTTACGTGCAGTTTCTGTATTGCCATCGAGTGATTCGTCTAGATATTTGTATGGTAGACACTCAAAAAATTGAGGCTTCTCATACAATTTTTTTAGGCGAGTCGCTCGCTTGTAATACAGAAACCGCACATTAAAAAAATTTAAATAATTATAAATATGAACAAAAAATGAAAATATATTAAAAAGAGTTATTTATATAAAATTGTAAAAAAGTATAAGTGTAATTACAAATACAATATTTATAAAAATTCGAATTTAAGCCTAAAAATTTCAAATTTGATGTACTATTCGTCCTAGAGCTTAAATAAAGAAAATCTGTGATCACCTATAAAATGAATAAAGTAAATTTCTAATATAAAAAATGCAAAATTAAAAAAAAAATCGATTTTGGGCCCGAAAAATTAGTTTTTATATTAAATTCCTTAAAACTTGATTTATTCATAAGCTATGCGTCCAAGAGAAAATCTGTGACCACCTATAAAATGTATAAAAGGGAGTTTTTAAAATAAAAAACACAAAATTTAAAAAAACCGGATTTTGGACCCAAAAATGAATTTTTGTATTAAATTTTTAAAACTTGTTTTACTCGTAAAACATGCGTTATAGAGCTTAAATAAATAAAATCTGTGATCACCTATAAAATGTATAAAAGTGAATTTTTTTAAATAACAAGTAAGAGTTCTAAATTCAGCTATTTCGAATCTGATATACGCAATCCAATAAAAAAAGCAAATATTGGGGTGACAGGTTATTAAAAAATTAAGAAAAAATCAAGTACTCCATAAATATAAATTTACATAAAAATGTCATCGGCATTTTTAGTATTTCCCTAAAAATTTTATTATCAAAACTTTCAAACGATACCCATATTGATATTTTCAAATTTCAAACCCCGTAAGTCGGAAAATATGGGGAGCGCCAATTTTTACACTGGGTGTTTTTTTTCTTATTTTTTAATTCTCTATTGTTTTTTTTTTATTGAAGTTACGTCAGTGTTCCAAATAATATGGAAAAATTAGAGGGAGCCATGGTGTTTTGCCCGCTGCGTCTGACACGGAACGATCTTGCTGATATCCAATAGCACAACTTTCGACACTATGTCTGATTGATTGGCACACAGACGGACGACGGACAGACAGGCAGGCAGACGGAAACCGCTCAATGGACTTCGCTATGCATAACAATTAAGAATATTTCATATTTATTTAAATTTCAATTTTAATGAAAAATTCCAAGTATGATATTAATTTACATGTTAGGTTCTGGCGTTCAAATCAAATACTTTTGTATCAGGATACTAAGCCCAAATTTTTTTCGCTTTTGTAAATACAATTTAATTAAATATTTTGTTTTCAGGTAGCTTGTAGGTAACATTTTGATTATTATACTAAAAAATGTATGGTACGAAATATAAATGCGTATTCCATAGTTACATGCCGTTATTGATGTCATAACTTCAGATGGGCTTCTATGTACGTATCAGTACTTTGGAGTAGTTATCCCAAGTGCATATTACTTATAGGAAAGAAATTATTTTAAACAGTAATAGTAACCAAAAAATAGAAATAACAATAAAATATGCCAAATTTAGATAAATTGGTAAATTAGTAGAATAGAGGAACCACAATTTTTAATTGGATAAGAGAATTTTCATGTTTTATATTTTTATTTTATTAATATAAATTAACTTTAGTTGTGCTTTTCATGATATTCAAATATATTTATTTGTTAAAATCGTTTACAATTTTTATTTTTTTATTAAATCTTTCAAATACGTATGAATGGTTTCCGATGGCAACCCTTATGTAGAAAAATGAAAGAAAAATAAAAATAGTTACTAAATAATCAATATCAATGTTTGTTAGAAGTTTCCTGCAGAGTTAATTAAGCAGTAACGAAATGGCCATCGAGACGTGCTTTGACCCTCAATAATCAATATCGGTAATTAATTTAATCGGGATAATTAAATAAAAAAGCACGAAGTTTTTTTTTATGAAAATTAAATATTTAAAAAATATTCCCGTGTCTTTAATTAAACTTATTATTTCTTTTTTAACTATTAAATATTATTATTAATATTAATAGCAAGAAAAACTGGAATTTTAATATTACAAAGCTATTTATCAGGCAGACAAAATCCTACCTTTATCTAACGGCAAGTTGTAATAATGGCCCTTAGACTATTTATTTTAATTGTTTGTAATAGTTTGTTAAAGTTTTGCTTATTTTATTGTTTACAGGTATTTTATTTTTTTTTACAAAATTTAAATTTTCCACAACACTTACTTAACGCAATTGTTTTCTAATTGAATCAACTGACTCAAATATAAGATATGTACACACAGAAAACAATTAAGTACAAATTCGATTGGTATGTTCAAAATTTAATTACTAATATAATAATTTGATTTTTAATGTTAATAATTAATAAATTTGATTTATTTTTTACATTAAAAGCTAACAAATGATATTTGCCTCAAAATGTTGGTCGTAACACCTCTTGAAAAAGTTAACCTGACCGATTTATATGTTTACTAAAATCTTTTTTATTAAATAGAAGATGCAACTAAACTTATTCAGCATATTATTACTGAAAACAAAATTTTGGTAGTTAGAATCATAAAAATCGATTGTGTCTTCTAAAATTGAAAAATATTTGACGTAATAAAAATGAATTTGTACAAATTACACAAAAAATAATCAATATTTTAGTCTAAAAATACAATATTTATTGTTAGTGGTAAAAAGTTCGGGAATGTTGTTAAAAGGTAAGTCCAAAAACAACCTCAGAAAGACATTTATAAATTAAAAAAAACTCTTAAATGTTTAATACTCTTCGCTACAGCAAGACGTGCGGAATGGAATGCAAATTTAAAGAAACTATGAAGAAAAGAAGAATCATGATGTAAAGGAAGCAGGAGGCTAAATTTGATGGCTCGAGACATGAAATATAATGTGTTATTCTATTCCTATAATTTACTTTTAAAATAAAAATAAATAATAAATTATTTTACAGTTTTATTTAATTCACAATAACATTTTATAGTCCTGCAAGAATAATTTTTTAAATAGTTGTGAGTGCTTATTCATTCAGTTATTACAACCGAATTCAAGATAATACACACAACCGATAAAATTCGACTGGCAACAAATTCGGTTCTCATAACGAATTTCTTTTCTCTGCGTATGTTTTATTTTTTTATATTATCGATAAACAGTCAACGTCGTCATTAGTTTGTTAGGGAATACCAAATTACTATTGATGTTATGTTAAGTTGATGTTGTCCCAAAATTGACGACGATGTTGACGACGCCAAACGAAATAAGGGTGAATATTTGCAAAGTGCCCGTGCATATAAATAAATTATCGTAGTTTTTTGTGATATTTTATTTTTCATCCTCTTTCAACTATATACAGTGCTGTCAAAACTATTAAACCAATTCCCACTAGATATTACTTTAAAAAAACGCTAGAAACCGCTAACTAGTTGAAAAACGCTGACATTAACCCCTAAAAACTTTCTTGAACAATTTATTTTTATACCCTTCACAGAGGCAAACTTGGTTTCACAAAAAAATAAATATGTCAATAGATGAGATATAGTGTGGAAAGAGGTGCAATTAGAAAACAGCATGATCGGTCTATGTCCTCCGAGGCAGCAGGCAAAAGACCACGCCTATTTCATGTCATTTCGAACAATAAAGTAGGTTAGGTTAGGTTGTACAGGCCGTCGGCAAAAAGAAAGACCGACTCACTTGGGTCCCAAAGGTCCCATTGTGTTGCCTGGAAACAGGATGTGCAGAGATCAGATTGAGGTCCCTACGGCACCATCAAAAGATCCACATCCAAACCACCCTGAAGACCGGATAAACAAGTTTATCCTAGAAACATCGCAGACGAATAAGTCTGCAAGACCATGCAGTCTCGGACTGCCAAAAGTAGCCGCTCTATTCCCAGAAAGAGCCGGGCAGTGGCAGAGCAGATGCTCCACCGTTTCCTCCTCCTCCTCATCTTGACAACTTCTACAGTAGTCAGGATGAGGAAGATTCAGTCTCCTAGCGTGAGCACCAATGACGCAGTGCCCTGTCAGCACGGCCACCAGTGTGCCCAGCTGCCCCCGAGGAAACCTCAGTAGATTTGCGGTTCTCCTATTATCGTACTGAGGCCACAATGTCCTCGAGACCCTGCAGGTAACCTCCTCAGACCATCTAGACTGTGCAGCTCTGAGGAGTTCCTGCTGAAGTAAAGCTCTACAGCAGCTTAATGGGACTCCTACCAGTGGATCTGTCTCCCGGTCTCCCAACCGGGTTCCCAATCTGGCGAGTTCGTCCGCAATTATATTCCCGGGTACGCCCGAGTAAGCCGGTACCCAAAACAGTTCCAGGTTGGAATGTCTCGCCATCTCGTTAAGAGATGTCCGGCATTCACGTACCAATCTGGATGTCGTATAGACACCCGATAAGGAGTTAATCGCGGCCTTGCTGTCAGTACAGATCCGGATATCCTCTCCGTATATCCTGTGGTACCTCATCCAGCAAGCCGCCCTTCTGATGGCTGAAATCTCAGCCTGTACCACGCTACACTGATCCCGTAGCCTAAACTTCATTCTGATTTGAAATCTAGGAATGAAGACGCAACCCCCCCCCCCCGCCGACCACCGTGTCCGACTTTGACCTGTCAGTATAAACATCAAGCACATCCCCACGCATATTCGATGTGCCCGACGTTGATACCCGGAAACTAATATCAGACATGGGGGTGGGCGTGCAATAATCGATGTTGTCAGGGATGGCCGAGGAGCAGCCTAAAATGGTCGCATGTCCAAAGTCCCCTGACTTCCACGTCGCCGCTGCATGAGCCGCTTGGCCATGAGATCGACCGGTAGCCAGTGCAGCATCGTAAAAAGGGCCTTCGATGGAGTGGTGCGCATTGCCCCGGTGACCATCAAGGCCGAAGTTCGCAATATTCTATTCAGCATACTGCAGTTCACAAGTTTGCCCAGTGCGGGCCACCATACAAGAACCCCATACATGAGTATGGGTTTTATGACCATGTCGAAGAGCCAGTACGACGTCCTCGGGTTAATACCCCAGTGTTTGCCTACGGCCCTCCTACACACATACAAAGCCACTGAGGCCCTGTCCGCCCTAAAGCGGACATTTGGGGTCCACGACAGTTTGGAGTCCAGGATGATACCTAGATACTTCGCTCTGTCAGACAACCCAAGCTCCACTCCATTAAGGAGTGGTAGTGGAAAGGCCGGAATCTTGTTACTTCTCGTGAAGAGCACAAGCTCCGTTTTCCGAGCGTTCGCGCTAAGCCCACTCTTAGTACACCACCTACTGACGCAGCCTAGCGCCGTTTGTAGACGTTGCGATAGCGTGTCGAGATATTTTCCCGATACAGCAACCGCAACGTCATCCGCATATGCCACAGTCCTGAACCCCTTGCAGTCCATTTCTGTCAGTAATGCGTTCATGGCGAGGTTCCAGAGAAGGGGAGATAATACCCCCCCTTGTGGTGTACCTCGCTTAGCTACCCTGTGTATGGTAGCTATCCCCATGCTGGAAGTAATGACCCTATTTGTCAGTAGATTCCATACAAAGCCTATAATCGACCGACTTACGTTCAGTCCCTCCAGGGCCACCGTGATGGCCTCTGGTTTCACATTGTTAAATGCCCCTTCTATATCTAGAAAGGCAACTAATGTATATTCTTTATGCTCTAGGGATTTCTCTATGCATCCCACAAGCGTGTGTAGTGCTGTCTCAACAGATCTGCCCTTGAAATACGCGTGTTGAGAGGCGGAGAGTCGGTCCGTATTAATCGTCCTTCTCAAGTGAAGGTCAATTATCCGTTCCAGAGTTTTCAAAAGGAAGGAGGATAGACTTATAGGTCTAAAGTCCTTCGGTTCAGTGTGCGAAGTCTTCCCTCCCTTGGGAATGAAGACAACAGAGCAAAAAGTCCACGGTTCAGGGATATACGACCATGTAATACATGCTGTGTATATCGGAACTAACCATGGTATAACAATATCCGCATTATGCTGCAAATCAGCCGGTATAATGCCGTCAGGACCGGCTGATTTAAACGGGTCAAAACTACCCAAGGCCCACATAAGTCCCTCCCTATTTATAGGAAAGGGAACTGATGCCCGGCAGTCAAAAGGGGCTGAGTCTTCTCCCCTGAAGGGATCACAGCCCGGAAAGTGAGTCTCCATGAGAACCTCAAGGGTCTCTTGTGCACTCAGAGTCCAATTGCCACATGGTTTCTTAATGAAACTAGGGACAATGGGCGTTGCCGATAGAATCTTACGAAGTCTGCTCGTCTCGGAGGAACCCTCCACTCCACTGCAGAAGGATCTCCAAGACCTTTGCTTCGCATTTCTTACCATATTCTTGAACCTATTCACTGAGGACTTGTAAGCAGACCAGTTTCCTGATCTCTTAGCCTCTTTGAAGAACCTACGGGAGGCTTTCCGTGCCTCCACAATATCCGAGTTCCACCAAGGTGGTCTGCTCTTACCACGGCAGATATTTAATCTGAAAGATTCCGAAGTCGCGCGCTCAAACGCATTGGTTAATGCATTCACCGCGGTTTCAATGTCCCGCCGATTTTCTATTCTCGGTGGACTCGAAAGAAAATCGGAAAGGAGAGACCGTTGCCGCTCCCAATCCGTTTTCCTTCTGTTTCGTCGGGGAATAACCCCATATACCCGAATCACTACATCGAATTCAATATACCTATGATCAGAGAACTAGCAGTCATTAGAGACCCTCCATGCCCTAATCAAATCTGAATGCTTAGTACTAACTAGCGTAACGTCAAGAACCTCCCTTCTATTCACTACAACAAAAGTGGGCTCTGACCCAACGTTGTGCTTCGCATTCGTGCGCCATATAGCTGGAGACTACTATAACAGTTCCGCCATTTGTCTCCCAGGCAGCTGCTACCGTATCTTCATCACTGTAATCAGAGAGAATGAAGATATTCAAATTGCTCTTAGCCACTATGCATGATCTGATCTTACCTGGACCATTCATATATAGCAGCTTGAAGCCTCTAACAATAAAGTAACTCCAATCAAAAAAATAAATATATGGGGTGATAGAGAATTAAAAAGTAAGAAAGCAGCATTAAGTGAAAAAATTGGCGCTCACCCATATTTTCCAAGTTACGGGGCTCTGAAATTTTCATTAAGTTTAGAAATTTTTTCAGAACCTTGTAATCATAGCAGTATTTGTTATGCTGACGGAGATCATATCTAAAGCAACAAAGTAATTTTAAAAAGGCAAAAAAAATTAAGGAATTGACATACTTAACGGTTAAAATAGCATTAACCATATTGATTTGCAATCGATTCCTGAGCTTTGATTTAGCTATATTAAGTTGAATAAAAACTTGTTGCACTTCTCTAGTAGACCATGGCATGCATACTAATCGCAAGGCAAGCTCATCTAGCTCTTTGAAATTTTTATATCCAGCCGAGTTTCGATATTCAAAAACTTCGTACTGAAAATATGTAGTATCCATTAGATTATTCCATTTTAAAGCATTTTTATTATTAAGCGGATTTAAAATTTTTTGATTATTTCCGGGCTGTAAACCAGTTGTTCCAAATATTGAGTTATTTACTGATAATATATCAGTTTTTTCTAAAATGTCCCGATTTTCTGGTAATCTGGAATGACAGTTTCCATTAGTTAAAAAAGTTTTTATTTGCCCAATTAAAATATATTCGTTATTTACCTTTGGATTAATTGTTTTAACAGTTAAAAAAACAAGGCAATAGGTTAGAAATGCACAGTTGAGCTTGCTTCGTACCAAAAAAAAAAAACATTGTAGCTTAAAAAACGCTAAAAACCCGCCAACTAAAATTTTCCCAGCTAAAAGAACCACTTAACTTCCCGCTTTTAATAGCAAAAAACCACCAGTTCTAGCGGGAAAACCGCGGCAACGCTGAGTGTATAAAAGAGCCGTCGAACCAAATCTTTACTATGGTGCGTTCGACGTGTAAACACGTCGTGAGAAATAAAAAATTATCGACCATAAAATCTCTAAATTTTAATGAAATCCAATACGAATATTATTTGATTATTATTATTATTATTATTATTATTTTTATATTATTATTATTACTATTATTATTTATTATATGCTTGCAGTGACTAATACGAAACAGTATCGACAAAAATAGTTCGACGTATTCGATCCTAAAGATTTTAATTACACACACGGTGGAGGTTTTTTAAAACTAAATTCCACGCTTAACTGGTTAATTAAGTTGTAAATAAATAAAATACGTTCCTTGAAGGTAGATTTATTCATTATTGTACCATTAACGAAAACGCTTAATAATAGCTTGTAATTAGAATAAATTAATTCTTAGTTTTAGCATCGGTTATAACGGTTTTAAGATAAAGGTATTTTTGTTGTAGGACCCTAGACGCCGTTTAGAGTGTTCCAGCATTAAACGGCGATGGAAGGTGTGTCAATCTTAACATATTCTGTAAATAATTAATTCTATAAATAATTAATAGAATTGATTTATATTTGTTTTATTGCTTAAAAATTTAAAAAATGAAAACTCAGGAATACTAAAATTTATTCGAAATTCTTAAAATACACAAGAAAAATGAAAGGTGTAATTTCATGAAAAATATTCCACTTCAAGATATTACCCAAATTAACTGTTTTGTTAAATTGTGAAAAAAGTTGGATAGCCAAATTTTGAAAAGAACGGAGTCAAGCTGACCTTTAGATGCATAAAGGAGATCAATATTAAAATTTTATATAGGATTTTTTTTTTAATTTTATGTTGTTATTTCAAGTATTTTGTTTTTATGATCATTTGGATTGTGTTAATAAAAAAATTTGTTATTACAAAAAAAGAAACACTTATTTACCTAACAGCTATTAGGTATATAAAAAATACACATATATTTATGGTCAAAATGGAGCTTTGTCATGCGACTTTCACTGTCAAAATGAAATTGAAAGTTCTGCATTAAAAAGCGTGCGAACTCTTTGAAATTCAAGCTCATTTTACCATTTCAGGCATACTTCAGTCTTCCATATATGTATGTATGTACTTGTGTGATTTGCTCCTACCTCTTTTTCATTTCAGTGTGCTTTTGCTTTGTTTTCTTCGCTGGGCAATGGCCAGTGACTTTTGAAAATGAAAAAGGTTTGTTTTCTTGTATATTTGTGCTAACGTAATGTAAATTTGTGCAATGACATAAATTTTTGAAATTGTAATGCTGATTGTGAGTTTTTGGCTCTTCGGCTTCATACATTATTGCTGGCTGTAGGACTGTAGTTAAAAGCACTACCACCGTTATAACTTTTAAAGGAACGATTTTAAAAAAAAATTTGCAGAGAGTAAATTTATTAAGTTTTCCTATTTAATTAATCTGTCTGATTGGCATATATTTCTTAAAGTGTTCGGATACAAAATTTACTTTTTCATGAAACTATAGATTAAGTCGACAATTTCACGACATGATAAAAATTCGCAATAGCAGTAAAGTATTCCATACTATATTCTTTATGTACTTGCATTTATATAATTTGGATTTATTAAATTCCCTTAAAGCAAACTTTAAATAATTTCATTTTTGGCGGAAGGACTTCCCAACTAGACTGCCAACTTAATAATTTTAAGAAGACATTAGACTTTTATAATCAATTATTGAGAATTATTTATATTGATAACTGCAGGAAATAATGATGATTATTAGTAGGTATTTTAAGGTATTTTCTTTTAATTTAAAGAACTACGAATTACTACTTCCATTATATGGGAAGAGCTTTTTACGGAAATGTTTAATTTTTTGTGGGGAGGCATGAAACACCAAGTCAGGAGTAATTCTTAACTTCATTCTTTTTCCAATTGTAGGATCTATAACAGGGGTGCAGTTAACCGTAGCCCATTTCAGTTAACTACCAACACTTTTTAAGTGCTCTAATATTCTGCGTAGATCTCTAGGAATGCGACTAACAATATCCTTAAGACACTGTCTGACTAATTCTCGAGTTCATCTTTTAAGAGAAAACACTGCCATCAAACACTGCCACTAATATATCGAATCGCCAGCTCATTCTTTTCAGAAATTTTCCTGTTTCCTTTGACATCATTGAAGATATAAACTTAAATTTATAAAAACGACTAAAAATATTCGATGCAGAAATTTCAACAAAACAAACAAACAAAACAAAATTATTTAATACTTTTTTAATTTTAGTTGAAAAGTTTCTTGTTTTTTCTGTGAAGCTGATGCTTAAAATTACAACATATTTTAAAATGACTATTTCATTTAATTTTTGTTTATATTCCTCGACTTATAAAAATTGAAAAATATGACGCATACGCAGCGCAAAGCTGAAATATATTCTAATTCTAGTCTTATAAGCCCTTAAGATTTGAGAAAGAGCTTCTATTAATCTATTCAGAATATCTCGAATAATGGGTACTACGTTTCTAATGTTAGAATCGAACTTAATAGCCTGTTCAGACATAACTCAATATTCAGCTTTTCTCAAGAAATCCATTATTGTGCCCAATATTCCATACAAAATCTCAATAATTTAAAATACAACACTGTTCAGAAGATGTGATTTAAGCAAAATTTCAAAATTTAAACATCAGGCACAAACCAATTGCGTCTAAACCAAACTAATTTTGTCACTACACAGAATATTGACTCAATAAAAGTTCATGTATGAACACACTATAATATAAGACATCCAGATATAAAAATAGTTTGGATACCTGGATATTGTAGAATAAATGGAAATGAATAAGCTACTCATCATCCAATGGAGATGACGCAAAACTTTCTAGAACTCGAACTAGTTAAAGAAAAAAGATTTAAAATATGTAATTCATGTTAAACGTGGTATAAAACAATTAACAGTAAAGACGATATAAACTATGACGTTTTAAATAATGACATATTAACTAAAAGACTTGACAGTATTACACTAGAGCGACTTCGTTTACGTCACACTAAATTAACACCTTAATCACTATTAAACCACAACTCTACGCAACCTTGTTACTGTATTATTACATATCCATTACAACACCATCTCATTTCCTTTATGATTGTCGGAAATTTAGTACCTGGAGAAGAAAATTTTTTCGAATCTCCGATCCTCTATATTCACTTCCTTACCCTCCGCTAAAAATATAGAACTAATTACCAAATTTCTAAAACAATTAAACCTCTATAATTTAATATAAATCTAGCCATAAAAAAATAAATAAAACAATCTACTTTAACAAGAAAATTTTTTATTTAGAATCTTTTTTATATTAATTTACTTTAATTGTGATTGATATAATAAATAATAAAGGAATTATTTAGTATTTTAAACTAAAAAATGAAATGTATTACTGCAGGGAAAGCATATCCGTATGGCCATTTCGCTGCTGCTTAAATTTTGTAAAGAAAACCTTAGAGTCTTATACAAAAAGCCAACTGATTAAATGAGAACTCCATTGAATCAATAAGGCAAAAAGCCATAAAAAACTCCAAAAAATTTAATAAAAAAATACAATAACCGTCTTTCTTTGAAAGAAATGCCACTTTGAAAGAAATTTTGCTAGTTTATAATGAAAATATGGGGAATTCCAGTCAGCGTGATCAAGTTAATATGGCATGTTCTGAATTCCACACGAATTTTAACTTTCATAATTTTCAAGGAATTGTTTTCGTCGCCATATTAACGTTCTAAAGTTTGCGGGAATTAGGAAAATTTGTGCTACCATATAAATCTGTAATTTCCCGGTTTTCTGTTCTGTTTTTTTCCTCTTATATGAAATTTCACATGAAAAGAAATACATAATATAAAAATTAAAACAAATTTTATTAAATAAATAAAAAAAATATAGAAAATTTAATATACAAATTTAATAAGAATTCTGGAAGATTTTTATAATTATGAACAATTCAAGGTTCAAAATGCACCCCTATTATGTTCGTTATTGACACATGTAAGATTGAAAAAAAAATTCTTTTCCAGATACGAAAGGTAAAATATTGAATAGAATTTTTAATTTCTATTTCGGTTAAAATAAGTACAGGTCTTATTTGTTAGGTAAAATATTACATTTTTATCAAAGTAACGTCTTAATTAATTAGTTAATGAAACAAAAGTGATAGGTTGTCAAAATAATTTAATCGTTTTTTAAAATATAGATGAAAAGTAAAACCACGAATTTCATATGTAAAATAATCAATAAAATACCGGCTGGTGAAGAAGAACGCATGGAGGGAAATTAATCTTTTAGTTTTTTAAGCAAAATTTACATTTTATCACTAGCTGAAACAACAACAAGAAGCCATACAACTTTAGGAGCAAACAAATCATAAAATGAATATGCTGGTCTTGAAAAATTTTCGGGATATATATTTAAAAAAATGCGGTTAAAGGACTTAGGTTTTCAAAACTTTGAGAAAAGAAATCAAAATTATACATACGTAAACGTTCTGTCTGATGGTGGCCTTTATAAGCCAAACAAGAAATTAATAGAAGAAATAGAAAAACTATATTTAACTTTTCTTAAAATTTATGTTCCCGATTTATTTACCGGTTCCCATATCTAAATTTGTTGTTCAATTGAAATTCAATGTAATATTAAAAAATCTTATTTTTTTTCGAAAGAACCTTTTTTCGTATTCGCTTTTCACAAGTTAAAATAAATATAAATTTTTGCAATTTTAATAAGCTTCTTTAATTCGGTAAAACTCTTACTCTGCAATTGTCTTTTTAATAAGTTATGATAATAAGCGAATTTTTATAAATTGTCTTATAGAGTCAAAGGATTTATTTCTGCGTAATTTTATATATGGTAAATACATTTGAATATCATTTATATTTATGTGTACATATTTATGTATATTTATTATACAAATTACACATACTTTGTTAAATAGTTCCAAAATATATTTTTCTTTTTTTGTGGAAACGCAAATTTTATTGTTTACAAAAAATATATTTCAAATAATTCCGGCAATTATGGTAATAATGCTTTGAAAATTTTGATCTAAACATTTCGTGTGGAATTCAGAACATGCCTGATTAATCTAAACAAGCTACAGACAGATATTTAATTTATAAAAATATATTTTATTTTTTGGTCTCTGACTGACAAGGACTGCATAGAGCAATTAATTAGGTTATTATTTCTCAATTAATTAATTGATTTCTTGTAGAATTTATTTAAAAAATTTAAGGCCTTAATTGTATATATTTTCTAATTATGCAATTAAGGTGCATTATATATTACGAGGGCTGCTCTATATATTTCTGGCGAATATTTATAATCAAAAATGGTTTTCAAAGTATTCTCCAGCATGAATTATACACTTTTGCATGCGCTCAAACCAGTTGTCGAAGCACTTTTTCCACTCCGATTGAGACACCTCTAAAACATGGTTTTGAACACTTCAACAGCTTCTTCTGGCGACGAAAATCGTTGACCACGCATTTTTTCTTGATGTGCGGAAACAAGAAGAAGTCATTAGGTGCCAAGTCAGGGCTGTACGGCGGATGACCCATTAATTCGACGTTTTGGCCTGTCAAAAACGCTCTGGTTTGAGCCGATGTGTGAGAGCTCGCATTGTCATGGTGAACAATGGTTCGTCTTCTCTTGTTGGTTTTTCGAATTTCTCCGATGACTTCAGGCAAGCAAATTGTAGTGTACCACTCAGAAGTGACCGTCCTACGTTGCTCAAGCGGAACAGTCGCCACATGACCAGTTTTGCCAAAGAAACAGGCGACCATTTGCTTCGAAGTGCTTCTTCCACGAACAACTTTCGTTGGTTTTTGCTCGTCTTTGAAGACCCACACGGTCGAGTGTTGTTTCGTTTCGGGCTCATACGCATAGATCCATGATTCGTTACCTGTGACGATTTGATAAACGTCTTTTAAAGCACCGCAATCGTATATTTGCAACATTTCTTTGTACCAATCGACACGAGCCTTTTTTTGACCGACTTTCAAATTGTGCGGGATCCAATGAGAACAAACCTTTTTTACGGCCAGGTGTTCATGCAGTATCGAATGTATGCTGGTGGAAGAAATGTCCAAGGATGTCTCTATCTCTCGGTATGTCGCATGTCGATCTTGCATTATGAGTTCACGCACGGCATCAATGTTCTCTGGCACAACAGTCGTTTTTGGACGACCTTCACGGAATTCGTCTTTGAGCGAGTTTCGGCCACGATTAAATTCATTATACCAATTTTTCTTAGTGCTATAGGATGGTGCTTCATCGCCATACAAAGATTTAGGTTCATCAATGCACTCTTGTCGTGATAATCCACGTCGAAAATTGTGAAAAATGATAGTACGAAAATGTTCACGAGTTAATCCCATTTTTTTCTATATTAATTTTTTCAAGTCACTGTTAACAACACAAATAATGGTCGTACATCAAAACGTTTTGAGTACGATTATGCTTAAAAATGTCAAACTTTCCAATGGAAATGTCAGATTGCACTTGGCAGCACTCAGTGTTGCCAGGCCAAAAATATATATAGCAGCCCTCGTATTTACATACTTTGAACTTTTTCATTACCATTAAAATTTCTTTGGCATTGTTTGAAAAAATGACTATGAAAAAAATGCAACCACCAAAAAAAATGCAAAGTTAAAACATATATATTTCATTAAGTTTTTCTGATCTAAACGAGATTTAAAAAATAATGCTCTACTATAACTTAAGATGTATATTTAGTGTACAAAGATGAAAAATACATTCACTAGTGATTATGATTTTAAACCATTTATTCATTAGTGAATGGTAATGATTTTGTTTTTTAGCTAATTATCAATGAAAGCTTTTCATTAACAAGCAGTACCATTAGTAAAAATAATAATAATGCTAAAATATTATTAGAACTATTTATCGTTCAATGTTAATGAAATCGTCAAGTAGTTAGTGAATCTAATTAATTACTCCCATGTATGATTATTTAAATAATTAAAGAACTAAGTAGCATACACCCAATTGGCTTGGATTAAAGGTTACCTTAAAGATCCATTGAAGGGATTTAATATAATTTATTTTACATACATTTTTACAACACTTCTTCAATGTGCATGCAAATGTTTCTGGACGTAAGGAAAATCTAAACATAAATGAGCTGCTACGCCCCTAATGCATTTTCTATTTTTAAACTTAACAAAAGATTACTACATAAGTTTAAGAAACGTTTATTTGTTACACTGTTATTTCGCCATATGTCTGTGCTTACCAAGCAACTCTTAAAATTTAATAAATCGTTTATTGTTTAATAATAAATGAAAAATTACTTCAATTGAACTTAGCCCGTAAACATATCGCTCATTTACTAATATAACGTCACAACTCAAAATTTGAAATTTCGGAGTTAATCATACATTTGTTCGCCATTTCATGCTTTGCATTGTGTATGGGTGGCATCTTTTTGTCTTTTGTGCTTTCCATGTTTCATTTTATGTAAAAGTTGATAGGGAGTTATGAAAGCTGGAAAAACTGTTTTATGCAATATGCATCTCTACGATGCATAGACTACACATCAACTGAGATTTTCTAGATAGTCCAAGACGATATACCTAAGTACTGACAATATATTAAACAGGCTTTTTTAAGAAAATATAATTTTTTATGAATAACAATTTGGGTTATATACATCTGTATATATTGTTTATTTTTATACCCTTCACCACAAAAAGTGGAAAAAATGTATATCTAAGTTTATTGTTCCCTTTGTAATTTCTGCAATATCCATACACGACCTCATAAAATATATATATTCTGAGTTCGTACGCATAGCGAAGTCTATCGAGCGATATCTATTGAGCGATGTCCATCTGTCCGTCCGTGTTCGGGTTAAAATCAACTTTGCCGAGGCACTGAATGGCCCTGCCTCTAATTATTCGGAACATATCTAGTTTAATAAAGTTAAACCAATCAGAAAAACAAATATCTGGGGCGATAGACAATTGAAAAATAAGGAAAAAGCAAAGTACAAAAATTGGCGCTCGCCCATATTTTACGAGTTATGGGCCCTTAAATTTTCAAATTTTTAAATATCGTTTTTGGTAGAGATCTTTAAGGAAATACTAAAAATTTAAAAAATTTTTCACCCATTAAGAGCCGATGGATTTTTTATGTAAAATTATATACAGTCTGTCAATATTGAGTTTGCACACGGAAAACAACCACGATTTATTTAAAGTTTTTAGTAATTTCATGGCATATTTATACCAAAATTTTTTTTGTATGTACACATTACATAAATTTGTATATATTTACAAACATTGTGTCAAAAAAAAAATTATTGGGGTCAAAACAACGAAGAAATACAACAAAAACAAATCTTTACTTCATTTTACACTGTCAAAAAATTAAATACTCGTCAAGAGCAGCAAACAAAAAACCCTGCTGTCAGAAGCAAATATAGATAAGCAATTTTCTTTCACTATTCGAAACGTTTCGCAGCCGAATTTATATTGTGACGACGTGATATTTTGTGAAAAAAACGAAGATGATGTTATACTATAACGATGGACGTCAAGGGTGTAGCGTAATCCTTTAACATCTTTAAAGCAGCAAAATAATATTCTAACAGTTAAACTTGCAAAATTTTCTATAGTGATTTGTGGCTTCGTCTCAAGTCAATAAGTTAGTGACATTGCTTTTTTAGACGCAACGATGGACCCGCGTCAATATTTGAACATTTTGCGAATCCATTAAATTAATAGTGCGTAGAAATTTGGTTTCATAAGGGACAACAAACCAAGTCTTCAATTCTATCAAGACAATGACCGTAAGCATAAGTCGCATATGGTAAGAATGTGGCTGCTAAACAACTGCGGTCACTTCATCGATACACACGCGCAAAGTCCCGATTTAATTCTTTAGAGAATTTACGTTTGTTTTTGAAAAAATAACTCCAGCCATCGCTTAAAAATGCAATTATAGAAGAGTGGCAGAAAATAGCAAAGAAATATGACCTTAAGAAGTTAATAGGATCAATGAAAACCGTTTAAAATGTGTGGTAGATGCTATAGGTTTTAATACATGGGCATTAGGGTGTCCCTTATAAGACAAAAAAATTTTTTTTTCGAATTTCGAAACGCATACCCTATAATTTTTTTATATATAGAAAATTATACCTAAATATGAAATTTTACTCTTCTATCATGATTGTAACCCGTGGCGACTAAGGCAAGAAGTTTTACATAATACAGTAAATGAGAACAATGAAAAAATGCATCTTGCATTAAGAATATTTTATTAAGAATATTTTAATATTCCAAATTATATGGGATAACTTCTTTTTAAAGTGTTTTTTGTGCAGTCTGGATACAGGTATCTGTGTTCCTCAACGCAGCGCAACAAAAACTGTTTTTGCTCTTCATCAGCAGTAGTAAGTCCGTGAAAATCTTCCACAAGTTTGACTGCTCTTTCAGCAGCATCGTTTACCACTCGTAAAAGACTTACTTTTCGTTTGACTTCCAGAAATGCAGCGTTGTTTATCCAAGACGCCACATTTGTGCGAAGAAAACTATCATCGATCTGTAATCTTGCAAGAAATACTTTGCTTTTACCTGATACAAAGCAATCAAGTGTTTTAGCTGAAATAAAGAAAGGTTGTAATAAAAGTTGTTATAAAAGCATTCAGTACTAATTTTTCAAAAAATATGATTTAACACAAAGATAACATTAAAAAAAAATAAATTTGACTCACCAAACAACGATCCTGACATTTCATCGCTGTTTGGAGTATATCGTTTGTTAAAATCCGATATTTCCTCCCTGTTTAAGTTAACAACCATATTTGTTTTTGTTTTGTCATCCACTTCGTCATCAAAAAGTGATAAAATGACTGCCTCTTCACTTAAATACCATAAGTGCTTACAAAACTTACTTAGAGCAGCATTCGAAATTGTTTCGTCTATTTCATTATAGCCTTTGACAGCTTTCAAAAAACCCAAATCCTGATTAGGTGCTTTTACAGCTTCTGTACACTCGAGCCATGGCTTTACGTAAATTATCGCAACAAATAAGCAAATGTCCTGCAGAGCACTTTTATCATATTTTCATATATGAAAATATGATAAAATGGCTCTGGCCATCCATCGTGCTTGGTGTAAGGCTCCGGGGGGCATGATTTTTATTTTCTTTTCTGGATCGCCATTCAAAAACACAACGCAAAGTTCTACTAATTCACGATAATCTTCTCTTACAAAAGTTTTTTCCAATGCCGCTTTGTAATACCTTAAGATGGATAAAATTTGTTCATCAGGAATGTGCTTTCTAACGAAATCGATGCATGGTTCAATCTTATTCGAATCTATATTTTTCCAATTGTCTCTAGTTTTTTTAAAAAGTGGTATTTCTGGAGATCGAACATTTTGCTTAATTTTGGCTTCAAATACACTTTTAAGCACTAACTCATAAATATGATGACGACAAGCGAAAAGCACCAGGTCTCTGCCCAAACTTTTCTCCAAAAGGGCACAAGCGCCATTAAAACGGCCAGTGTTCGTTGATGTTGTATCACAACAGATTATTTGCACCTTGTCAATGAGATTCCAGTCATTTAGAGCTGTTCTAATAGCTGTTTCTTGGTGTTTACCAGACGAACTCTCCAATTTTGGTACTGCAAGAAGTTGTTCCTTGTCGCTATAAGAAATTATAATTGGCAACCTCTCCTCTTTGGAGCTTCTCACGTCTAAGCCGGGTAAAAGTTTGCCATCCCAATGGACGGTTATGATATCAGGTACGTTGTTCTTAAAGTCACTTTTTATAATTTCTGCACGTGATTTTCTCATTTGTGTACGAATTCGCTGAATGGAAGATTTATTTATTGCAAAATCGTCGCATTTCACATCCAGTGCCTCTAGGATAGCCTGAATAATATAGACAGAATCTCTTATAGTTAGCTGGCACCTGTCTAAAACTGCGACTACCTTTGGTGTTATCAGATTTTTTCTTCCTCTTTTTGAACTGTCGCTCTGCAAACTTGTGCTTGCCTTTGGCTGGATTTCGTCGTCGTGGGAATATTGTGAATCTTCGGTATCAGAATTTAATATTTATTCCACGTCTAAAACTTGTCTGCATTCAGCATATGATGTAGAAGTCGATGCAACTTCCGAAAATTCTTGTTGCCTTAATTTTCTTGTTTCTTCGAGTAATAACCTTTTTCTAGATCTTTCCTCTTTGTCTGCCAAGTTTTTATCTATGCCAGCAAAGCAACCCGGTCTACCCGGCTCTCTCTGTAGCTTCAAAAATGCTTTATCCTCTTCTATTTTGATAATTTGAAGGGCATCAGCATGAGCAATATCAAATAGGTTATCAAGATCACTTTAAAAATTACTTTCACGGGTCCTATAAATATCGAGACTTTTCTTACAATTTTTTTGCAACTTTTTCCAAAGTGTATATTTATCTAAAAGCTTCTTGACACAGTTCGGAATTGCCTTTGTAGGAATTCTTGCCTTCTCCCAAAAAATTACACATTCTCTAATTACTAGATTTGCACTTTCTCTAAGATCGAGCTTGACTTCGCGCATATTGTAGAAAAGCACAGCGAGAACTTGTCTATTAGATGGTAGTTTAGCACCATTAATTTGATGACAAGGCATTCCGATGAGAAAAATTTTTTGTTTTCTACTTCGTAATTCGACGGACATTTTTTTAGTTAAGGCACCGAACTTTATAAAACACACTATTGAAATTGAAAATTGCCACCGCAAACAATACATTAATTTGACAGTTGAGCAAAAAGGGGAATCACCTTTTTAGATAAACAAATATATATGAAAGCTTACTGCTAACTGCATATACTTATGACACTAAATTAAATCGCAAGTCGCCACGGTTTACCATTCTTGTATCAATGTAAAATTTTTTCTGGTGGCTTCTTAGATTATTTAGAAACTTTTTAGCGGGTATGCGCAAAAAAAATGACGTTCAAAAATAAGGGACACCCTAATGGGCATACGCCCACATCATTATATTTTTAGTCGTAAAGTTTCTTTGGTATCTTGAATAACTTGACAAATCGTCTTGTTTAACTACAAGTTTTTTTTAACGATTTATTTGAGTTATCTAAGTCCAAAGCTATAAAAGATTTGTTGCATACCTTTTTTGTGTTGTCAAGGAGTATCCGCTAACGGTATTTTATATATATTTTTTGCTAAATAAATTTGAAATTTGACAAATATCTGCTCACTTTCACGCCCACTTCCCATACAGTGGCATAACTGCTTAATTTTTAATGCATCAACTCAATTTTCACAAAAAATAAATATTAGAATTGTAGAATGGGCTCCTGAAAATATATACCTGATCCGCCAACATTTACGCGCATATTCCATAAAAAACACAAATAAAAAAGACATGAATAAATAATTTGAGCATTATCTTTTAAGGAGTTTTGAGCGAAATCTATTCATAAATGGGTCTGAAGGCAATTTGAGATTATGCATAACGTCTTCATTAGTGGTTACACGTATAATTCTTCGCAAATATTATAATCTATAGGCTCTAAGGTCTTTATTTCTCGCTTCCTCGAACAGTATACCTGATACAAATAATCAGGTAAATTGTAAAAAATAAAAATAAAATCATTGAATTAGGGCCGTAAGATAGAGATATACATACTTATGTACCTATTGGCAGATTAGCTTCTACTATAATTAAAAAAAAACCTTCTTGCCAGAATCAGAAAACAACAATTCAAATTCAATTGAAGCTTATGATTTTTTCAACAATGAAATATTTAACAACTAACACTTTTGACCTATATTTATATAAGTGGTATTCACACCGAAGTTTTTTATTTGTTACCCAGTAGTTTGTTAATTTGTTAAAGTTACCAACTGTGAATGACCCCATTTCTATAACTTTGTTAGTCTGGTAACTTTAGTAGTAAAACAGCTGATGTTCTGACACAATTTATTATTCTGAAAAAAATAAAACATGCCACGAGAAAGTGTAAAGAATAACAGTTGTAAACCATTAATTAACATACTTATTCTCAAAACACAAACATTTTTTTAGAAATGTATCACAAATGACTTTCTTATTATATTTATTTAGAAACTGCAACAGCTGATTGTGAGTTACCAACTAACAACTATTTTATCAGGGGTGCCGTGTCATTAATTTGTTAAATGTTAATCCGGTAGCGCGTTAAATATGCAAAAACAAAATGCGTGTAAAAAAGTAACGATTAACGACTAACAAACTAACAAGCTCGGTGTGAAAACCCCTATTATGTTTTGTAGTATTTTTAAACCGTAAAGAATTATAGTAACAACAAAATTTCACGCAAAAACAAAAATTCATGTTTTGTTACTTTGTTACTTTATCACTTTATAGTTCTCAAGTTCAAGTTGTAATTTGACATCTTTCGTTAAACAGCGCTGCACAGCGCGAAAAGGATGCAGTCCACTAAAGTTGATGAACATTGAAATGTTGTTTATATTTTGTTGTACGAAATTTTTTATATAGCACTTTTTCCAATCTTTTTTAATTCAAGTCTCATCTACGACAATAGTCATTTACGAAAATATATAACAAAGTCAAATGAAAAGTTAACTGTGATTGTATCAAAAGATTGAATATACAGTAAATTTTCATGCCATTTTAAACAAGCGAATATATGAACTTCGAGCTTGTATGGCCAAACAAATAATAAATACATCAGTCTTATATTACTGAATCATAATATTCAGATATCTGACAATAAAATACCAAATAATAAATATCCAAGTAGTGGAACACGAAAAAAATGAATTTCGGACACTCTTCAACCTCTGTGTGTCGTTAGCTTGACGAAAACGTGATGGACAAAGTATGCATCTGATAATGCTTTGTCGATAAATGATTATAAAGTTTATAGAAATTTTAGATACTGGATGAGAGGTAGTGGTGTCTGCCTATATGTTTCTAACAAATATACGACTAGAACTGTGTGCCACTATATCGCCTAAGTCTTTGTTTGTTGAATTTTCCTAAAATATTATAGAAAACATATATTAATTAAATTTATATACTTTCCTAAAGATAATTTTAGGGATTGATATGTAAATACGATTATAATGGAGTATGTCAATAGTGATTTATTAACCAAATTAATTTCCTCATTGAAATCTGGGCATGCATTAGTTTCGTTATCTAATCGTCTTGTGATAAAACAGATTTTAGTAGATTATTTGTATCGAGATTATAAAAATGTTAATATAGAATATTGCCTTCAACAAGTTAATTAATTGGAATTTTCGAAAATGTATAATACATCATGTATAATTAAACAAATATGAAATTTTAAGGCGTGTATTACTAGTATTTTTTATTGCAAAGTTCCATAACATATTAATTTTCCAAATAAAAATTCAAGTTATATAAATAATTTAGAAATAAGGACTGCAGAAAATTTGGCTTTCTGTAGTTATTGTGAAGATGTATCGGCTGAAACTTGTAGACATTATTGCAGATACTGTAATAAAGGCGCATTAGGAGACAAATATTTTCGCAACTGTACGTCAGCTCAGATATGACGGAAACGTAAATCAGAAGGAATTATTAGTGATACACCCAATGCTTATAAATTAATGTAGAGGAATTAAATAAAATTTTGATTATTTTTTTAATTCTTTAATATTTACAGTAATTTTGGATAATGGTCTCATTATTAATTTCGAACTGAAATTAAAAATGACATTTTTAATGCTTTGGTAAGCATTAAAACAAATTATAGAACACCTAATGAAATTCCTTTCAAGTTTTTGAAAATAATTTTTTCTAATATATCCCAGCATAATTATGCTCTATTTTAAATACAATAATGACCTCCTCGAGGTTCCCTAAATACACGATAGTTGGGAGACTAATTCCTATCACTGAAATAAAGTCACCTCGTTTTCTTTCTAACTATCGTCCTACTACAACTTTAAACACCAGTTTAAAAATATTACAGAAGTTATTAAAAGATCAACTGTTGGAGCATCTTGCATCAGGGAATTATTTAAATCAATATCAATCGGGGTTTAGAAAGCGCCACGGCGCCACTATTTTGATGTTAGATTGCGTTGAAATTGTAAGAAGTAATCTTGACTTGAAATTGAATTCAGTATTCCTAATTCTTGAATTGAGCAAGGCGTTCGATTCCTTATCTTACAATAGGCTTTGTCATAAATTGCTATCGCAATTTGACGAGCTCATCTGCCTGCAACTAAGTTTAGTCTTTTCATAATAACAGATACCAATATGTACAACTTGGGCCACACATCTCTCCAACTTTTAAAATCAACTAAGGCGTTTCTTCTATTTTGTTCTATTTTGATATCAGCAGCTTAAATATTGCAGGTGTTATATGATCAGAACATTTTCTTTAACCCCCTTAAGCCTCAATGCATGTGGATTTCGTAGATAAATATTTAATCTACCTTGATTTAAGGCAATAAAAATATTGAATTTGTAACCTATTTATGATAAGGTTTTAGCGATATTCTTATAAAACAACTTAAGTTTTGATTTTCATGTTAATTATGTTTTATCTAAAATAAGTTTTGCTTTGAGGAAATTGTGCAAAATTAAGAGATCAGCTGCTATGTCCTTCTGTCTTCGTATTTTTTTAAATGGCTTGGAAATTTATTCAGGAATATCACCTGCCATTCTTAATAGAGCTAAGATAGAAAAGCTTGCCATATTTTTGGACTAAAGTATAGATTAAGTACGCATGTAACTTCGTTTACAATTAAACTTCAGCAATGTGTCTTTAAAAGTTTTATTTATCTAAGACTGATGTTTCAACTTTATGAGGTTGTTAAATATGGAAAGCCTGATTATCTTATAAATAGATTTACTTTTGGTTACTTTATTGGAACTAATTAATTAATTCTACCTCGGCACGCTTCTCGTATAATGACTAGGTTATTTGTGATCAGGATTTAAGGTTGTGACATTGTTTTATGCCCTGTGATTAACGAAAATTTAAAATTTTGTTTCAATGCTTAGAAAATCGTTAATAGCAAATCTTTAATAATTGATCATGTGTATTTGGATACAACAAGACCACATAAAATTTTTAGAACTTCAATGAACTGAATCAAGTTAAAAAAAAAAATTAGCCGAACAAGTGCTTAAAATGGAGTAAATCGAAGCGAAGTTTTAGAGGAAATTCGTACACTGATCTGTAAATATACGTATAATATTTGTCTATGTGTTACTCGCAATAGAAAAATTCATAGTAAAAACGGGTGCAAGAGGATGAGATAAAATTATGTCATAAATTCACCATTTATTTTAAAAATTTAGTGGAAAAGTTTACCCGTGACATGTTATTAAAATGGAAAGACAACGAAACGACAATGGGAATCCGAAAACGGTTCTCTTTCCTTTGGCCGAATATTGCACAACTTTTACTTGGCGATTCCAGTGATGGCAAAGGTGTCACAAACTTGTCAGTAGTTTATAACGCTTTGGAACTGCAAGGAGATAAAATCAGAAATGCCCTCATCGTAGTGTAGAAAAAATAAGAGGGGCAGCTTGAGGGAAGATTTTGTTTATAAATATTGTATTTCGAGCGATTTTAAGAGTACTGCGGACTTTAAAAAAAGTGTTGCTAACTTTTGATCAATCTATTCTATATTATATAAGCTTCACAAGAAACATTCTAGTTGCAACTGTTTTATGCAAATTACAATCATATTGTGTAAACGGACAAAATTATAGATTCACTTTTATTCAAAAAGGAACCAATTTCAGGCTGTTAACAAAAATAAATAGAAATAAAGAATAGTGAAAATTACTTTGTATTTTTTCTTATTTATATTGGAAATAGACTTTTCAATATATTGTCACAGTAATCCATATGTATGCAACGAACTCTGAATAAAGTAGTGACAGTAATGGCATAGAAATTAAAACAGCATAAAAAGAAAAACCTAAAATGAAGCATAAATAAATATATGTATGTATATCAAATGTGTTCAATTTCTTGGCCTAAACTTTTTCATCTTCTTCTTTTATGTTTTACCTCGACTCTAACTCGTTGTCATATTGCTTTGTTTAGCTTTTGGCATACAATTTTCGTTTATTGTTTTAAATTTTTGTTGATAAAACTCCATATCAAATGAAGTTTGGTTGGAGGTACGTTTTTGAAAATAATGAAATTTTCTCTTATTATAATCATTTTTACCATTTTGGTCAGAACTAAAAGTTTACTCATAAATATTTATGTATATTTTCTCCAAATTTTCTTTATTTTAAAATTAATAATATTAATGTAATGACAAAAATATGTTGACAAAATTAAGAGGATATAATAAATGCAAATATTTTCTACTTTAAGTACGTTTTTTTTTTATTTTTTTATAATAATATTGTTGTATAGAAATATTATTACTTTGTTGATAATAAAATTGCAATGAAGAAAAGTATGAAATATATAAAAATATGTATATTTTTGCTTTTGTCTAGCGCTGGATCGATTAGTGAAGTAAAGCTGTAAGACTGAGGGTATGAATACATTAAACATTGAATAATTAAAAAAAATTAAATTGGTATAAAACTAATAAATAAGGTAACTAATATTTTTAAAATATGATAGAGGTCTTTGCCTCTTTTTTTAAATATTTAAAATTTTTATGAGCTCATAGTGGCGACAGATATGTTACATGCCACAATGCTCTTGAAAGTACTTACAGTATTGTTCGAAAACTAAGCAACTTTTTTCCACTATGTAATAATAGACTCATATCTTTTCTTTAAATAAATTTGTAGAAAATATTTTTTTTATTTACTACTATACAATGTGTCTATAACCTAAAAATAACAACAAAAATTAAATTCCATTTCTTTGGAAGTTATAATAAAATAAAAACAAAATTAATTTAAAAATTCGGTGTTCAAAACCTAAGCAACTTTTAATATTTGGTATGATATCCTTTGTTTCCTACGACCTCAGCGCATCTTTTGGGCATAGATTCAATAAGATTCGATAGAATAGATGTTGGTATAGCTTCCCACTCTAATTTTAGACAGTTCATCAACTCCTGTTTATTTTTAAAGCGTCGAGTTCCAACTTCCCTTTTAAAATTCTAAAGAGGTTCTCTATGGGATTCAAGTCTGGCGATTGAGGTGGCCAAAACAAAACTTGAACCCTATTAGCTGATAACCAATCTTTGACTAACTTCGATGAGTGTTTTGGGTCATTTTCATGTTGAAACACCCATCGAAGTGGCATTTCCCATTCAGCATAGTTAAGAATGTGAGTTGCTAAAATGTCTCTGTAAACAAAACGGTCCATTTTTGTTTGAATTTCTACAAAGGGACCAACACCACTGGCCGAAAAATAAGTCCAAACCATCACATTTCCACCCCCATGCTTTATTGTGGCTTTTGAGTACATCTGAATTTAGTAAGTTAAATTTAGATTCATCACAAAACAAAACAGTTCTCCATTTAAGTATAGTCCAATCCATATGTGTTCTAGCAAAATCCAACATAAAACAACCAAAAAGCTGAGAAAATCAGAGACTACGTTGCAGTCAATCATACAAACCTCTTTTTTAAATGCTTCTTAGTCAGCATAAGCTTTTTAGATGGAATGAAGCTCCTTAAGTTTTGTTCCAATAAACGTTTTCTTACTGTAAAAATAACTAATCTGAAGTTCAAGTTCATTCACTATGTATTTCGTCAAAATAAATGAATTTTTTTTTTTAACTAGATGGAAAATATTCGGGTCTGTTCGCTAAGAAGTTTTTCGAGGTCACCCACCGCTATTGCCTTCCTCTACTTTCCCAGTAGCTTTATACTTTTTTATAAGTCGGGAAACTATTGATTTATTAATATTCAATTGGTGTGCTATAGAAATTTAGAATTTACCGTTATTAAAAAGTTCAATAATCTTTAGCTTAAAAGCTGATCCATAACGTGTTCGCACTTAAATGCATAAAATCACCAAAATTATTTCTTTCAATAGCATTCATAACAGGACTAAAATTTTTGTTTAAAATTTTTGTTGTTGATTTAGTTAATATTTCGCAACAAATGCAACAATATAAAAGTTGCTTAGGTTTCGAACAGCGAATTTTTAACTTAATTTTGTTTTTGTTTTATAAATTCTTCCAAAGGTATAAAATGTACTTTTTGTTTTTATATTAGTATGTAGACTATATGTATAATAATAAATAAAAGAAAAATTTTTCATTAATCTATTTAAATAGAACATATACGACCATGAGTATTTACTGGGGAAAAGTTGCTTAGGTTTCGAACAGTACTGTATATAACTTTTTGTCTTTAAAATATCAAGTGTTCGAATACCGTGTTGAATTGACATCTATATATAAATATATTGCTAAGAGGAATTATCGAGCCATTATGCAAATCTGTTATATTAAAATAATAACAAGAAAATAAAAGAAAAAAAAACATAGCTGATTATTGTTGCTCTTGCTTAAACTTTGATTTTTGTGTTTATTTTACTGTTTTGAGAAAAAATCTTTAGTTTATTTAAAACTTTTTTGAGAAGTTATCTGAAGAGCTAAGCAAGCGGTAGAGAAATGGCCATCTAGACGTGCTTTCACCCTAAATAATCAATATCGGTGATTTAAATAATTAATATGAATAATAATAAAAAATATAACGAAAAAAAAGATTTTTTAATTTAATTTAAAAAAAATAAATAAATTTATTAAAAACTTAATAAAGAAACAATAGATATAAAATATGGCTGCTTCACTTGCCAAATCGTTTAACTCTATTTTAAATAATTATTATTTAATATCTGGAGCCTACTCATTTATCTGACCAACTTAAAGTCTTAACATCTAATGGTGAAAGGCCAATGCAAGCGGCATGCGGCAAGAGTATTACGTATTTGAAAATACTTTGTTTTAAACAAAAATACTCATACAAAATTTTTAACGTGTTAATTCAATTTAAATTGGCAATGACGTCAAAAGCGGCCGAGCGGCTATGTTGAATATAGTTCAACTTTTCGTTTTGCCGCTTTAATTTGTCAAATCATCAATAGTCTTCCTTTTTGTGTTTCCGTTTTTTCACTAAATCGTTGTTTATTTTATTTATTTTTTCTTTTAAAATTTTTAGCAATTAAATTTATTTAATTCTGCGTCAAAAAACTAAAAATTTTTATATATTTTTCACAAGTTTCTACTTCAAGCGTTCATTTGCCTATGTAAAATAAATTCAAACCGCAAAAGAACAGCTGATTGCCGCCCGCGTCCGCATGCCGCTTACATTCGCCACTCATTATAAATCGACTTCGATACATAATTAGCAACGTAGGAATCTAACTTTATTTATAATTATGTAAATTTCCGTGCGATTATTTTAGAAATTTACCCTGTTTTTAGTATATTTTTATGCTGTCTGAAAATTACTTTTAGATCGTTATCAGTTGAAATTTTCTATGATTGACATAATTTCATGTTATTTTTTGGCAACCAGTGTTCACAGTCGTGTTCATACATGAAAAGTTTATCTTAATATATTCTAAATGATTTTGAAGGTCATACTGCATTTACAAGAAATTAACATAAAACGTATTTAAAGACAATTATGATTTTTAATACATAAAAAATCGAAACTGTAATTAAACAAGTAAGAGTTCTATATTCGGCACCATCTATGTAAAGCTTGTTTAGTGAAGTAACTCCAATCAAAAAAGCAAATATTAGGGTGACAGAGAATAAAAAATAAGAAAAAAAATTAAATACTACATATATATAATTTTACATAAAACGTCATCGGCTCTTAATGGTTTAAGCATTTATTCAAATTTTTTAGTATTTTCTTAAAGATCTCATCAAAAGCTTTTAAAAGATTCAGTATGGGGTCGGAAATGGATATTCTAGAAATTACTCATGGAATGACAAACTTAGTTGTACTCTTTTTCCACTTTTTGTGGTGAAGGGTATTAAAACGAAAACTAAAAAAAAAAAAAAAAATTGTCGAACTTGTTTTTTTGCTGTCTTGCGCAATTGTAGAGTAAAATATAAAATGTTTGATTTGTTCTTTAGCAGATTTCTCCTTCAAAAAGCGAAGTACCCAAGTTCCCAATTCAATTTATTAACACAGCTTTCATCCCACACAAAGCAGTCACAATTATTATCGATTAAATTAAAAATCGTGAAGTTCATTACATTTAACTTAGATTTATAGTAGAAAACAGAGACATCGCCTTTTGGGAGCTGCAAAACCACTTGCATATCATAAACAGCTACAAATGTGTCCGGTGGGCTGGCTTCCTTATCAGAAGATTTTTCAATTCTTGACAGTTCTTTCTCTGAAATATGTTCTCCCCTTTCATTTGCAAAGCAAAGTCCACACTGGTCCATCTTTGGTATAAAGAAAGTAATGTTAAATTCTGATTAAAAAGTGCGATAAAACAGTCCGTGATTTCCATATTCCATATCCTTTTTTTGGCACAGATCAATATAAGCGCTGTGAAGACTTGCAAAAGTTTTGCTTCTATCAATGAAAACTTTTGTGGTATTTGATCATGTGTAATGACTTTCGATCTTTTGCATAGATTCAATGAACGATTTAATCCCATCTGTTATTTCTAGTTTTACTTTAATATGTTTTCCATGTTAACCACGTTGATCGTCTTTCATGAGAATATTGGCAACTTTATTCTTCTTTTCTATAACTCTCCTTATATTACGATTGTCTAACTATCTAATGTGTTCATAAAGAACAGCTTGCAAACTTGTATTGGCTCTTCATGAGTTTTCAAGGAATACTTCATATTTTTTTTTATCTTGTTAGACGAATTCCTCCCTCTCGGACATATCGATATCGTGGCTCGTTTACAGTCATACAATTCAGTATATATTTCTTAATTTTCTATACGCTTACAGTTGATTTGTATTACTACATATATATACATACATATTTATCCTTAATATGCCGACATATTTTAAAATAAATTTTTGTTGTGTTTCATGACGGTTTTAATTTTTTTTTTCATTTTATTTAGGATTTTGTTACGTCCGAATGATCGCAAATATTTTTATTTATTCAATTGATTTATTCAATACAATTTTTACTTTTCATTTCTTTCGCAGCACTTTCTTATCGATGAACGAAAATAAACACTACGACAGCAGCAAACCTTGTGTGCAACCAGACAACTTTGATTTGAAAACGAAAGTTTTGTAGCTTTAGTTTCTAAAATGCCGGCAATTGCCATAAAATTAATAGCCTTAAATATTGATGTTGTTGTGTTGTTATTGCCTGCTCTACATTTTTTATTCTTTTACCATTGCCATTACGCCACTACTACTGGAATGAATAGAGTCAAGTACACGAAAACTTTGGCCGTTGGCGGTTAATGTGCGTGCTAATTGGAAGTGACAGCTGTGTGCTTTTTTAGAACTAACAGCCCGATTCTGTGCACTTGATAAGTTCAAAACATTGAGTATTTATCAACTTTTGAATATTTATCAAGATTAGGTATTCTACTACAAAAAATAAAAGCTTTTTAGTTAATAATTTGTCAAAGTCTAATTTGATATTGATAACTCTATTTTATTGCGTGTGTGTGTATTCAAATTCGGTAAATAGTGCACGCTTCATGTAAATATCAACATAATGGATTCTTTTTTAAAATACGTGAATAAATTTACGTATCCTTTTAGAAAAATGGAAGAAGAAATAAATTTGTTAATGCTGATTTATAAAGACTTATAAAGATTACGTGACTCAAACGATCCTTTTCAGTGGTTAAAGGCAGAACTTACAAAAAAATTTCGCTCGGCAATTAATTGCAGACTTGCAGCTGATCATATTTCAGTTTCCTTTACGGGTTAATGTATTATACAAATTTAAATGTATATTAATATACTTAATAACTTATTAATTTGTAATAATTCTTGCAAAAAAACCCGACTTCAAAGCAGATTTCATCTGTCTGCCTATAACGGTTCAAGAAAATGGCCACATAAATAAGATTACATTAACTATTGGGACACTCTTATATCTCCAAACTTTATACTTGTTCAACTGTTCAATAGTTTCGCAACATACATCAAATCACAGAAACTATAGGCTCACCCTTTATTTTCAAAATTCAAGTTATATACTTGCTTTTGTAATAAATTAAGAATCAAGTTTAAATTTCAAGCGTCTGTCCACAACTGTTCAAAAGTATGGACATGCACATCAAATTAAATAAACTATTGGCGCACACTTTAATTTATAATTTCTAATGTAAATACTTGTTACTATAACGACCATAGCAATCAAAATTACGTCAAATTTGCAATGGTTTGTCTATAACGGCCCATATAAGTAAATTTACATCAATTATGGGGGCACCCTTTAATTTTTAGATTTATTTTTGTATAACTTTTTGTTATTGGGAGCTATAGGCAGTCGTTTTAAAATTTACAGAATCGCCCTTTACAATTCATAATACACGTAAAAAATATGTATGTTGTATGGGGACACCCCTTAATTTTTAAGATTATGAACTGTTTTTTAAACGGGACCAATCTGTAAGCATAATCTATCATATTATTAAAAATTTTCAAAATCGGTGCAGAAATATCTTAGTTCTGCAGGCACAAACAAAAAAAAGCAACATTCCATCGAATTGTATAACCTCCTTCTTTTTTTGAAGTCGGTTAAAAATACTTACTTAGGTGGTGTATCTATATTCACCACACTGGTGAATTTCAAAAGCTTTTTATTTATCAATGTTTCCACAGAATACCAACCGAATTTTTAGTTGATAAAAATCTTGACAAAATATCTTGATAAAAAATTTATCAAGAATTCACAGAATCGGGCTGTAAGTCGCTAATCAAAAAAATTTAAATATATAAAATAAAACTACAGAAAAACTATGAACCAATGTAATGAGGTTTTAATAAGTTCTATTAAAGTTATCATATATTTGTTAAGTGTTCTTTTTTCAGCACGAAAGAACTGCTGCTTACTTTTTAACCGACTTCTAAAAAAAAGAAGGTTATATATTTGACGGAATGTTGCTTTTTTATATTTGTGCCTCCATAATTTAGTTATTTCTGAAACGATTTAAGTTTTTTTTTTTATTTAAAAGCTGACGTTTACAGATTTTTTCCGTATTAAAAACAGTTCACAATTTAAAATTAATGGGTGGGTTCATACGGCATACAAATTATTTACGTGTATTGTGAAGCGTAAAGGGCACAACTTTAAAATTAACAAGTAAGTGTTATATTTAGCTATGCCGAATCTTATATAACCCTTCGCATCTATGTAAATCTAGTTAAGTGAAGTAACTAAAATTAAAAAAGCAAATATTGTGGCGAAATTTTACATGAAAATTACATCGGCTCTTAATGGGTTGAGCATTTTTTTTAAAAATTTTAGTATTTCCATAAAGATCTATTCAAAAGTTTTAAAATAAAAGCCATATTGTTACTTTAGAAAATTTTAAAATTTCAGAGCCCCGTAACTCGGAAGATTTGGGCGAGCGCAGTTTTTTCTCCTGATGCTTTTTCTTATTTTTTAATTCTCTATCGCCCCATATTTTATTTTGTTTGATTGGAGATACTTTATTGTACCAAATGACATGAAAAAACTAGAGGTAGGCGTGGTGTTTTGCCTACTGTCTCGAAGCACCTGGACCGATCATGCTAATTTCCAATAAAACCTCTTTCGACACTACATCTGATCGATTGACATATTTATTTCTTTGTGAAATCAAGTTTGCTTCGGCAAACTAACTTGCCTTAGGGTTAGGTTAATAAGGAGATAAGCTTTTTGTCTAAAATCCATGGACATTTACCTTACGCAAAGATTCGGTGCACAAAAACTCGGTGTCACGAACAGGCACAGACGTTGCCCTACGATATGCTATAGTCTACAGAGTTATCCGCGACGTATGGTATGGAAAATGTTCAATAATTTCTATGGTTTCTCCACAAGCCCTGAAAACTTAATAAAACCAGCAATGTTAGAATTAAAATTTGTTAAAAAAAATCTTTATAATTATTCTTATACCTTTTTTGACGTCTTTATGGGTAATTAATTTAAACAATGTGTCAACATTAGACACCCGTTCTTTAGCCATCGTCGAGAACGGACATCTGTGTGTTTATCCTTAAATGTTTCTTTTATATTACACTTTGTATCAATTTTTAAAATAAACAACAAATAACTTTTAAAACTTGATTATCTTCGACATTTTATAGTTTTGATACGACTTGTCACAGTGAAATGATAGTTGAGGATAAAGATTTTGTTTACTTTTTATCTGCGACTCTGTTAAACCGTTTTATTGGATTATTTTTTTCAAGACTTTAACTTAATATTGATAGATCAATTTTAACCTGGAAAGGTAATTAAAAAAAAGCTTTTAATTTGAAATGAATTATTAGTTTGTGTAAAACTTAAGTTCGTTGCGATAGGATACTTTTTAAAACTGTAAGTTGATTTGACTTTTATTCGTGAAGAAAAAAGTAGTGAAAGTAACAAAAATTATTCTCTATAATTTAAGAAGATAAGAATTTATTTCGTTTCGTTGGTCCGTTCACCTAATCTTTTTAAATTAGGCTTTAAAGGTTGTGTTTAAAAGACCAACCTACAATTCTTATGAGCTGGCGCATAATTTTATGATATTTAGTGGTCTTAACAATTGGAAAATTATGGATTGAAAAAAGTAAAAAAGACAAAAAAACAAAACAATGTAATTTAACAAGGAAAATCGTTGTAATAACTAGAGGCCAATGAAAACAAATGTTTGTTCAATCGTTTGTTATGTCGATTTTATCTTGACGCCGAGTCACCTTGATTTATTGCAAGAAATTTCCATTTTTTTTTCATTTAAGTGAAAATCTTTTTGTTGTTCAATGGCCACAGTAGCTTGAAATACTAAAGTTAAATGATTTTATATAAACTAGGCAATAATGCAATCACAATAAAACACAAAACGCTACCAAATATGGCTATTAAAACACTAAAGGTCAATGTACACTCTTAAAGAGTGAAATAAGTACAAGAGGACTACATATGTAAGAAATAAAATACGTTTATACTTGTTAACAGAAGCTTTCAACATTTCAAATAGGTGACTTAGGCGATCTTTATTGGTCATTTTGTACCCTACAAATTATTGCATGAAAACCATGTTAATTTAAATAGCTCACTCATTTTGCTTCCTCATCTAAATTTAGATAAGTTTATAAATATAATTAAAGACTTATCTGCTAAGTCACGTTTAAAATGTTAATAACTTATTTAGTGTTATTATTATTTTAATGCGCCATAAATGAATGCTCCAGTGTAGGAAAAAATAGATTTCGAAGAAGAAATGCATAAACAAAAAAGAATAACTTCAATTCTTATTTGCGGATAATTAGCTTATTATACCCGTCACCACAAAAAGTAGAAAAAGGGTTTATATAAGTTTGTCATTCCGTATGTAATTTCTACAAAATCCATTTTCGACCCCGTAAAGTATATAAATTCTGACTTCTTATGCATAGCGAAATCGATTGAGCGATGTCCATCTGTCCGTCTGTGTAAGTGTTGAATTCACAAAAAAATATGGCTATCGATCATAGATGGTGTCGAAAGAGGTGCTATTGGGAATCAGCATGATCGGTCCATGTCCTTGGAGGCAGCAGGCAAAACGCCACTCCTACCTCTAATTATTTAATGTCACTTGGAACAATAAAGTAACTCCAGTGAAAAAAAAATAAATATATGGGACGATGTAGAATTAAAAAATAAGAAAAAAACATCAAGTGAAAGAATTGGCGCTCGTCCATATTTTCCGAGTTACGGGGCTCTGAAATTTTCACATTTTTTAAAATATCAATATGGGTATTATTTTAAAGCTTTTGAAGAGATCTCTAAGGAAATACTAAAAATTTTTAAAAATGCTTAACCCATTACGAGCCGATGACATTTTGATGTAAAATTATATAAATGCAGTACCAAAGTTTTTTTTTTATTTTTTTTTCTCTTACCCCAATATTTGCTTTTTTGATTAAAGTTACTTTACTAAACTGGATTTACAACGTCTTACTTGTTTCACTTCAAAAGGAAAATATCAGAATTTAACATGATTTTCAAAGTAAAATCTTTTTTTCGTGCTCTATTGTTTGGAGAAAAAATTTTAGTTTATTTAAAATGTTTGTCAGAAGTTTCCTGAAGAGTTAAGTAAGCGGTAACGAAATAGCCATCGAGACGTGCTTTGACCCTCAATAATCAATATAATAATAGAAAATAGCACGAAAAAAGATTTTATTTTGAAAATTGATTAATATAATAAATAATTGCCGTTGTTTAATTTAATTTAACATATTTTTTATTATATTAGGCTCTATTCATAGTTAAAATAGAGTATACTTTAAGGGAGCTAAAGTCGGTTTTACTTTAGAGTCGACTCTAACTTATTCATAGACAATTCAAAATATACTTTTGGCGTTAAAGTCGTCTCTAAATTTAAAACTTGCTAAAGCTGTTTTTTAGCTAATTTAACAACACCTTTTGTTTTTTTTGTCAAAATTAAAAACTTGTGAAAATTAGTCTTTTAAGATCAGAGAAAGTATACATTATTTTGCTTACATATCAACTGTATACTTTCCGTACGGTCAAATTCCCTAACGTAGTTGCTGCCGATTAAGATTTTGCCATCCTCTAACTTGTTAACAATTAAATCTTCAACAAGACTGTCTTCTGCGCTTAGTTCAAGAAAAGGAATTGCATGGTGACAGCTTTTCTGGCTTTAACTTTCATACGCACCCATTGCGCGCATACCTTCCTGTATTGCTTTCCACGACTTTTTCTTTTTGTCTATCATTGATGCGTCATTATCTGTTTTTTTCCTACCGCATCCAAATGCAGGCTTATGCATTCACGAAGGCATTCCTTTTCAGCAGCACTCCAGTTGGCTTCTCTGTCTATAAATAAATCTAGATGTATATATGAACAAACTTTTTAAAATTTTTCCATAATTTATTTTATTTGGTTTAAGAATAATTTACTCTATATGATTTTTATACCAAATTGAACAAAATAAAAATAGGGCTACTTTTTTCTAATGTTTGTTTAGAAATTGTATGAAAACATTTATCAAATTAGAGTTGACACCCAGTTGAAGTTGGTTCAATTTAAAGTATACTTTATTTTTGACTATGAAAGCAAAAAAGATTTTAAGAGCTTTTTATTTTAGAGTATACTTTAGCAAGAGCCAACTTTATTCTTAAACTATGAATATGGGCCTTTATTTTTAGTAAAAACTTTACTTTGTAATTCATCTTGTGGATCGCACCGTTCTGGAATATAAGTGGGTCCCAATAGTTAATATAATTTTATGAACCGTTATAGACAGACAGATGAAATCTGTTTCAAAGTCGGTATTTTCGGTTTACAATAAGAAAACAGCAAAAGATATAGAGGAAAATCTTTCTTTAAGCGAAATCTGAATTCAAAATGTTATTATACAATTTAAAGGGTGATTTTTTAGCTATTATCTTTTTGGCAACACTGATTTAAACAGCTGACGCACGTTTCGTGTTCTGTTCCACTGTCAAACATCTTCAATTTGGTCTATTATTTAACCATGAATCGCCTTACAAACGAACAACGCTTGCAAATTACTGAATTTTATTATCAAAATGCGTGCTCTGTTAAGAAATTTCATCGCGTGCTTCTTCCATTTTATGTTCAGTTGAGTTTTGGCTCAATGGGTACGTAAATAAGTAGAATTGTCGATTTTGGAGTGAATATCGGCCAGAAGCATTGAAAGAGCTACCAATGCATCAAGAAAAAGTCACAGTTTGGTGCGGTTTATGGGCTGGTGGCATCATTGGACCGTACTTATTCAAAGTTGATGCGAACCGTAGTGTAACTGTAAAAATGCAAGAGCTTGACTTGCTTGAATTGTGGTTTAAACAAGACGGTGCCACATGCCACACAGCACGCGCAACAACGGGCTTATTGAGAGGCGAGTTCGGTGAACATTTTATTTCACGTTCGGGACCGGTCAATTGGCCGCCTAGAAAATGCGATTTAACGCCCTTAGAGTATTTTTTGTGCGGCTATGTTACAGCTCATGTTTATACAGACAAGTCTTCAATTGATGCATTGGAAAACTACATTGAAACATTTATTCGTGAGATACCGGCCGAAATGTTGCAAAGAGTATGCCAAAATTGGACTAAGCGAATGGACCATTTGAGGCGCAGTCAAGGTCAACATTTGCATGAAAGAATCTTCAAACATTAAATTATATGGACCGTACTATCGATTCAAATAAAGATTTCATGAATTTTATGTGTTTCTTTTTTAAACTTTCCTATAGCTTTTAAAAAATCATTTCTTAATACCATCAAGTAACAAATAGATAGACGCCTATTGCTTAATTTATTTCTTAATTTTACTATAAAGAATATATACATCTATTAAAGGTCGTACATTTCCTACTAAAAATTTCTTCTTTACCAGTGCTCATTTAATTATTTTCTTTATAACTAAACTTCCACCAAATACGGCGATTATTTTAAATGATGAAAATGTTAGTGGGTTAGCTTCTACAGCCGCTTTGTACAATTGACACTGATGCCATTAGTTGTTGTTGTTGTTGTAAACGGATGCTGATATACTACTATAAAGTTTTATGGATACTGTTATTGAGGTAGTCTTGGCTGTTGCGGTTGGACGTGAGTTATTAGTGTTGCCATATTCAGCAAAAAAAAAGGAAGCTACGAAAATTTTAAAAATTGGCTTATATTTCTAAAAAAAAAAAAATGAAAGAAAAAATAAAAATAGTTACTAAATGTTTGCTGTGTTTTTGTGTAGAACAATTTTGAGTTGTTATTGCTGTCTGTCTTATTGATTGAATGGAGTTCTCATTTAATCAATTTGGCTTTTGACTTTCTGTTTTTCTATACAAAATTTGGGTAAAATCCACTGATGAGCTATTTGAGCAGTAGTGAAATGGCCATATGGATATGCTTTCCCCGCAGTAATACATTTCATTTTGTAGTTTAGTTTAAAATAATAAATATTTCATGATATTCTCATGATATTCTCATGAAATATTTATATTTGAAGGAATCAAGCACGAATAAAGTAAATTAATTAAAAAAGAGAAAAGTTATAGAGTAAATAAATACTTCTTTCTAGGCTTATTATCAAGAAGTGTAATTTTTAGAATTAAATTGCTACTTACACATAAGAATTCTGAGAAGAATATTTAATTCTAATTACTAGTTTTTATAGGGGAGGGAACTTGATTAAAGTAAAATGTTCACAAATATAAAAATTAAAATACTAAAATTTAAATTAAATAACAGGCATACTCCGGTTTAAAGGGCTTAATACACAGCCTTGCTCGTTAATGCTTTGCATTTTGCGACGTACTTACATTTAACGCGCTTATAAGTCAATGTATCATCCGGGATCTGAGAGCAGTCTTCACCGCCGGCTGTGTTGAAGCCATCTTCATCCGAAAATATCGGCGGCTACGAAGTATTTTGAAATATAGGCTGTTACACCGTATTATTGTTTAACCGACTTAAAAAAAGAAGGAGGTTATATTTTAAAAATTTTTGGTAATATAATAGATTATGCTTAGAGATTGGTTGCGTTTTAAAAACACCTCATAATCTTAAAAACATACATATTTTTTACGTGTATTATGAATTGTAAAAGGCACTTCTATAAAATTTAAAATGACTGCGTACTACTATAGCTCCCAAAAACAAAAAATTATACAAAAATAAATCTTAAAATTAAAGGGTGCCCCAAATTTGGCTATGGCCATTATAGTAACAAGTATTAATATTACAAATTTTAAATTAAAGGCTGCGACAATAGTTCATTAAATTTGATGTATATGGCCATACTTTTGAAGAGTTGTAGACACACGCTTGAAAATTACAACGAACCAGTATTGCTAAGTCCGCTATAACAACAAGTATAAAATATGGATTTGGAAGTTTAAGGGTGTTCCAATAGTTAATATAACTTGGTGTATGTGACCAAACTTTTGTACCGTTATAGACACAACGCTAAATCCGCTATATCAACGAGTTTATAATTTGAATTTAGAAATCAAAGGGTGTCTCATAATTAATGAAGATTTACTTATATGAGCCTATCTTTTGAACCGTTGTGGACAAACGCTTGTAAATTTGACGCAATGCCGATTGCTATGGCCGTTATAGTAACAGCTGATACGGGTAGTATCTAAAATTATAAATTAAAAGATGCACCAATAGTTCAATTAATTTGGTATATGGCCATACTTTTAAACAGTTGTAGATAGACGATTAAAATTTAAAAAGAACCGGTATTACTAACACCTTTATAACAACAAGTATAAAATTTGGATTTGGAGATAAACGGGTGTCGCAATAGTTTATATAATAATATACACCATGTATGTGGCCGGACTTATGAACCGTTATAGACAGACAGCTAAAATTTACAAGGGACATGTTTTGCTAAGACCGCTATAACAAGAAGCTTATAATTTGAATTAAGAGATTAGAGGGTGTTCCCAAAATTAATGTTATTTGTTATATATTGCCGTATCTTTTGAACCGTTGTATACTAACACCTTAATACTTTATTTGGTATAATAAGAAGTATAAAAATGTTATAATTTGAATTTCGAAATTAAAGAGTGACCCTATAGTTGCTGCAATTTGATGTATATTGGCAAACTATTAAACAGTTGAAATAGTATAAAGCTTGGAGTTATAAGTGTGTCCCAATAGTTAATGTAATCTAATTTATGTGGCCATACACTTGAGCTGTTATAGGCAGACTATTTTGAAGTCGGTTTTTTTTCGCAAGAATTGTATTTGTATAAGAAGAAAGATGAACAATTTGTCTCCAAAATTGCATGAAAAGTACTCAGATTTTAAATTATTTTTGTAGAAATTTTCTAGACGAATTGTTTGTCTGGAATAAAATGATCAACATTTTAACCTGTAGTTAAAATAAAATTTTTAATAGTTTTACTTTTTTTTTGTTAACGTTGTCTTTTATATCCACGAAAAAGCTTAGCTGGCAACGCTGGTAGGCAGATATGTCTTTGAAGTTGTCTAAGTTTTCTTTGATTATAAATTGAACATTAACATTATTAACATAGCGATCGTCACAAAAGAAAGTGAAATTTCACATTAAGAATTACTACATACTATTGTGTCATTGTTTGACTCAAAGTTCGTCCACGTTTGGTTTTTTGCAATTTCATTCAATATTTTTTTATATTTTACTTTCTTTCACAGGCATCGTTCGAACTGATGTTTGCTTACATTTCAGTGGAGCAGTAACATCATTCACTTGATATTGCGTATAAATCCATAACACAACACACTTCTTACTATTATTACTCAGAGGCTTCATACAATAAAATTTTGTCGATGTGTTGAGTTAGAAATTATTTTCTATAGTAGTTAAGCTCCTTAAAATAGTGTCTGGTGTAAAAAGTCTTCACACATAATATATGTTTGTTCGTTTCACATGTTGTATATACAATCATACATGTGTCAGTCATTTTAACATTTAGCCAATTGTTTTACTTAATGGCGTCTATAAATCGATTAAATGCCATTGATAAGTGTTATAAATTGCGATATGTTTACCTATATTCGGTTTCTTTTCTTTTTTGAAAAGTTTGTAACGCAGATGCAGATTTTAATGATTTGATATCCATAAATCCACCAACATTTTCTTTTAACATAAAATAATAAAAACAATTTTTAAACTGAAGCTAAAATACAAGACTGTGTTATTGAACCGTATTTGCATTTTAAATAGATGAGAGCTTTTCATTTTATTAAGGCAACTTTGTATCTTTAGAAAATCTTTGAAAAGTTTTATATTTTTTCAACTATTAAGGCAAATTAGTGTCTCAAAAAACATATTGCATTTCTGTTTTTCTTAATTATATTATAATTGGATGCTATTTAGTAATAAAATTTATTAAAAATTTTTATTGCAAAATTTATAGGTTGCGAGAGAGCGAGTTACATTATAATCTGTGCTTTGCATGTCATGAATTAATAACTTTAAAGATGTTACCGTTAAATGTTAATGGCTAAACAGTATCTGAAATGAGAGTTATAATTTTTCTGTAAAAAACACACTTTTCGAATAATTATTTCTTTAAAATAAGGATTATCCATTTTGCGCTTTCAAAAGTAAACGTAAATAAAACACATAAAATATTTTTTCTCGTGATATTTCTTTTTTATTATAAAGTTTGAACGTTGACATTATGTTTGAAAAACTACATGATTTAAGTGACCACCACGCGAAGTATTGCAAGCATTGATTCTTTAGAGGTAATTTTTGAACACTTTTTTACCACTTTTTGACACATATTGGGCAGTATTTCAGCCATAGCTTGACAAATGTTGGTTTTTAAGCGCTCAAGAGTTAAAGGTTTATCTGCATAAACACAGTCTTTCGCGTAGCCCCACAAAAAAAAAAAAAACTAATGGTGTCAACGACGCGGAATCGACACTTTCGGATCTCCGGCATCACTTTAACTTACAGCAGCGATATTTTCAGCGGAACGAGCGAAACGATGATGTACAGACCTTGCAATATCTCTAATCGCACCAGTCTCTTCAAATATCTTCACAATTTTGCCAATTGCTTGCGTAGTTGGACGATTATGTAATCCATAATCTTCTTTTAAAGCACGGTATGTGGCTGTGCCAGAATCATAATTTTTGTAATAGGTTTTGATAGTTAAGCGATCTATTTTCGTTAATGTCAGACTTTCAACTAAAAAGAAAAAAAATTGGTTTAATAATTTGGTTTTAAGAATATTTCATTAATAAATAAATGAAAGCTTAGTTTATCAATAACTTTTTTATTATTTAAAATACAATCGTTACTGGATATAGATGTTTTTGCTCATCTTGTCTAGAGGTGGAGTACGACAGCAATTAGCAGCAATTAGCAGCGATTACTTATTTACAATATTTATATGTTACAGTGAAAATGAATGAAAAGCAGCAAAAAAAAATCATGAAAATGACGGTGGAGGAGATTTTGTAATTTATAGAGAGGTTTTCATCAAAAACCATGTGTTTTGAAGGAGCGGCCACAATGCTGCATCGAGGTCGACTAAAATCGGAGGCTGCTACTAGTCGAAAATCCAACGCTTAATGTTCGACTTGATCATGTGGGAAATTGGTATGTACTAGTGGACCGAAAAAAAAATGTTCAAAATGGCGGAATGTAAATCAGAAACGTAAGCTTTCTGTGATAAATGCAAAATCAATTTATGTAATTGCACGTCAAAAAATGACTTTTTAACTTTCATATTAACTAATATGAAAAGAAAAACAGTATTATTAGATTTAAATTTAACAATAGAAATTTATAAAAATTATTCATGTTGCTCAAATGAGTACGATGCCCAACACCGGCTGAAGGCGGACCTTTTCCAGGTCAACGAACTCTCAAAGGAAAAACACTAATTTTAGATTGATGTTTCTCAGCCTAAAATTACCTAAACGTTCTTTTCTTTTTTTAAGTCAAACAAAAAAGTGTCAAACAAAAGTAGAGGGTTAAGAACCTACTAGTTACCTAAAAAAATAATGAAATTTTACTAGTTCATAAAATAATGCAAGGAAGCTTAAAGGACAATGCTGCAATTTTCTAAAACATGAATCAAAATTAAATTATTTTTTAACTTGAGCTGGCACAATCTCGTGGTTTTGAAACTAAATTGTTCGATCGATATGTATTAATTAAAGTTTTTGTAAATCGTATGCTGCAAAAGAAAAAAGGCTTTCTGAGTAAAGTTGGCATTCCAAGCCATTATACTTTTAACTACTTAGGCGAACAATCATATGAAATTAGTCTACGCGAAAGGAAACAAATTTAGTATAATTTTTATTAATTATTTAATAATTGATAAAATGTCATCGGCTCTTAAAGGGTTAAGCATTGTTTTAAAATTTTAGCATTTCCTTAAAGATCTCAAAAGATTTAAAATAATGCCCATATTGATATTAAAAAAATTTGAAAAGTTCAAAGGCCCGTAACTCGGAAAATATGGGCAAACACTAATTTTTCCATTTGATGCTTCTTCTTATTTTTTAATTCTCTATCGCCCCATATGTTTGTTTTTTTTTTTTTTGAGAAAAGATACTACATTGTTCCAAATAATATGAAAAAATTAGAGGTATGCATGGTGTTTCGCCTGCTGCGTGTTAGGACATCGATCGATCTTGCTGACTTCCAATAGCACCTCTTTCGACACTATGTCTGATTGGTTGGCGGACTCAGACGGACTCAGAATATATATACTTTATGGGATCGAAAATAGATATTGTAGAAATTAAAAAGAGAATGACAAACTTAGTTTTCCCCATTTTTACTTTTTGTGGTGGGGGGTATAAAAATTCTCAAACATTTAATCGTAAGGCTCACAACTGTGTGCCTTCAGTTTACCTTTACTCTGGTTAAAAAATGTACATCAAAGAATAATTTGGTCGGCCTTCTGCTAAAACGTGTCACACTGTATCTTCGTTCAAAAAAACAAGAAAAATCTAGTGTTATACAAACTTCAATCATAATAATTTTGACTATTTTTCATCATAATTAACTACAGGATTAATGTTACTTTCACAAATAAAATAAATATTTATGAGTGCGGAGTGTCTCCCAAAAGAAGCTATAAAGTATTCACCTTAAAGCTATCCAGTTAAGCTGCTTGTAAAACACTGATCGTTACTTTAAAATTGTTTTTCTTTTAAAGAAAAAGCAGTTATTTTTATTTGCACGTTTCTATGCGTGTGATGCGTTAAATCGCATTAAGGGGCATAAATCATTTTATTGTCTGTTTAGTGTTATGACGAACTTATAAAAAAAAATTGCAATGTGCTTATTCTTGTTGTTTCTCTTAACCTTATTTTGTTGAGAGTTCGTCTATTACAATCATGTCCATGCATTTTACTTAATTGGATCTACAAAAATAAATTAAAAATTTATTGTTTGCGAAAACCTCCAGGCTACTATATATATATATATATATATATATATATATATATATTTTTTTTTTTTTTTTTTTGTATTATTGTACCCCATTATGTTCAATAAATATAGCAGATTAACCCTTTCGGGACTACTGGGATAATACGTCCCAGCAATTTTCAAACTGTCTTTTTTCTTTATTTTCAACGCAATCACCAGGGAGGTAGAACTGCCAAACGTCCAAAAACGGATAGCATCAATATTGGAGACCACTTGCCAGTAGAGCAAGAGAAGCATTGTCGCTGTGTCCGCTGTTCTTCACTTGGCACAGAAAAGCGAACAAAGATGATATGCTCAGGTTGTAACAACGCCTTATGTTACAAGTGTTTTGGTCCATTCCACAAATAAATACCTAATTGCATTCCTAAAATGTTAAAAATAAATGTAAACTTTTATCTAAATCTAATAATATTTATATTTTAGTTATCTTTTAAATTTCGAATCGCTCTTCGAGAACACTGATTGTGATTTTATGCCCCATGAAAACACTTGTTGGGATTATATGTCCCAGGATAAAAGGACGAATTTAAAATTTTTAAGTATGGAGAACATAATACTTTTATCATACCTTTTGGAATATGAAAAAAAATTTACCATACATAATTTGGTTTGCAAAATAAAACTCCGTCCCGAAAGGGTTAAGATGTATTTAGAAATCAGTTTTAAAATCATCAATATTTATATTGCCTAGTAATCCCAACCAGATAGAGCTGTGTCGTTCGCGAACGAACGGGTTAAATTGACCGAATTAATCAAGTGAACGAAATGATCCGGTCATTTAAATCAGGCCTTTTCCTACAATAGTGTACGGATTAAATTGTACGGATGACTTAATTGAACGAAATGAACCAAATATTTAACCGGCTCCCTTCGTTCAATAGTGTACGGTATATAATAAGTTGTACGGATCACTTTCGTTCATTTGTTTCTTCTCTTTTTTTTGTATCATGTTCTTTTATTTCAGTTGATTTTTTGTGTACTAAAAGGAGTTGTTGTATATCTATATATACGTATGCAAGTACATATTTCATTTTTGTTTGAATTAACAGTCCTTAAAAAAAATTTTTTTTTTGATAGTGTTTCTTTTTTAATGGAAAATTGGTAATATTTAAATTAAACAAAATTGTTTTTTAAGTAAACTAAAGAAATAGCACAGAGAAAAATAAGCTGGAATTATATCGTTAAGCCACAGCCTATCATATTTTAAAGCAATTTTATAATTAAATTCTTTATTTTTATGAATTATAATAATAATAATAATTTTTCTACAGAAAACCTGATTATATTGTTTTCTATGTGCCAAGGGTTTCACCACTGAATCAAAACCACAATTTGACTGCATTTAGACACACAAATTTTATTTTGGCAAAGTTTTGTTAATTTTCTTTTAAACTTTGTTTGGTGTTCAGACACAAAAAGTTTTCTTTTACAAATTCTGTTTCCTTCTGTTTGATCGTTTTCAATGTTTGGACGTTTTGTATGTGGTGCCTCTTCGTGACCAGGGGCTTGAACAAAAGGTACCCAACTCTTGCGGTAAGTCTTGATTTCTCAAAGGCTTTTGACACCGCTTGGCAACAGGGGATTGTTTTCAAAATGATGGGCTTAGGCTTTGAACGCTCTACATGTAGGATGGTAGCTGATTTTCTTAAGGATCGCTCTTTTAAAGTAAAAGTAGGAACTGAATTATCAGATATCAGAGCAGTGGTGTTAGGTGTTCCTCAAGGCTCCTTATTGGGGCCGGTTTTGTACAATATTTTTGTTTCTGATATTCCGCAGCCACCTGCGGAAGAAATTTTGCTTATGTATGCTGATGATATATTGATTGCTGCTAGTGGTCCTAGGGCGAAAAATGTGAATAACAGGGTCAACAATTACCTGAACATTCTTCATGAATACTTCATGAAATGGGGCCTGAAATTAAATATTCAAAAGACCGATGGGGTAATGATTAAGGGTAGGCGTGGTAATCTCTACTCAAATGCAAGAAGTTTTGTGCCAAGCCTAAGTATTGCTGGCGAACGTATCAGTACCTTTGATAGGATGAAGTATTTAGGGGTAGTATTCCATGAGAACTTTGAATTTTATAGACATCTAGATTTCATAATAGAACGTGCTAAAAAGGTTTATTTCTTATACCATAGGATTTTACGCCACCGGGGTGGTCTAAGTACCAAAGTAAGGCTTCTTATTTACCGTCAGATTATAAGACCTATTATTTCTTACGCTTTTTCAGTCTGGTTTGGAATATCTTCCCACCAGATGGAAAGGCTTAGGATATGGGAGAGACGTGTTCTCTGCTCCTGCCTACGGCTACACCCCAGGGTAGGCCCTGATGGCATTTTTCAAAAACCGTCCTGTAGAAAAATCTATAGTAGTATAAATTTTGAGAGGATTGATGTTTTTCTCATGAGATCGGCACTCAGGTTTCTTGACAAATCATCTTCATTAAATAATAGTTTAGTAGGAGGATGCTTTCACCGGGCCCCTGATCTGGAGAATTTGCTTAGAAATAAGTACCATTCCCCAGTTAGCCTTTTGGCTTTGAATACTGGAGGTCTTCTCTTTGGGGATGCAGGCCTCTTATTTTATCGCAGAAGGGTGAAAACCCTTGACATAACTGACTTGGTGTACAACACCGCACAGTAGTTTTTAGGAGGATTTTGTGATAGATATTATATATCGCTTATTTTATTTGTTTTAAATATTAAGTGTTATTTAGTTTGTAGGATAGTGTTAGTTATTAGTTTTAAGTAAAAAATAAAAAAAAAACAAATGAGTGTTTTCCTTTTTATCCTTTTTTTTTTTTTGGAAATGTAAACAAATGTAATAATTAAAAAATGACTGTATACAGCATATCTGTAATGTAATTAATTAAGTGCAAATTAGTCTTAGAAAAGTTGTAATACGTTAAGAAATTTATATAAGAAATGTAGTTTAAGAAACATATGTATAATGAATTTTTGGAATAATAAAGTAAAGTATGTGGTGCCTTTAACACAAAAATATGTGTATGTACACATATTTATAACTGTGTATAAGCAGCAAAAGAAAAACATGGCAACTTTGCGGGTACATCAAAGTTTGTACTGTCCATCATTCTTTCTTCCTCTCTTTCACATAAAATCAAAACCTTACAAAGTAAAATTTGCGGGTCTAAATGGGGTGTTTGATAAAAAGACAAGAAAATCACATACAACAAGGATTGTTGCTCAAATTCGTTCAATCTTTCAAATTGACCGATTGAACGAACGAATCAGTCTTTGATAATTCACTGAAAAAGATCGGTCACTGAAATGAACGACCGGGCACATGTCTACAATCAGATATTATATAAACACTTTTGAAATATGGTTTGCAATAAAACTTTTTATTTCTTCAAGTATTTACTTTTTATTAATTACTCAAATCTCTACCCTCTGAGGCCATTTTTCGACTTTGAGAACAAAAAAAGTCACACACACAGAGGCCTTTTGTATATAGACGCTGGTGTATACTTTTGGCGTTGATTTTATTAAAAAAATACAAACCAGCAACAATGTGTGAGCACTTTTAACACTTTTGTATATCTTTAGTCAAACCTTAAGCTACTTAAAGAAATAATTTAATTTTAGTTGATCACTTTTCTAGTTCTAATCAATGAGTATTAAGTTTATGAACTATGGTAAATTTATTTACTATCAACGGGAATTTAATTTTTTTTTTTAAAGAAAATGAATATTATTGTAATAAAACAGCGTAATGTTTATCCAAAAGGAATAATAAGATTGAATAATATATTTGAAGTACCGAAAAATTTCTTTTTCTATGAAACATATTAAAACAAGTAAGACTTGATCAAATTCATTATGTTGGAAACAAAGTATTTTACAGTGAATAACAACATGCCTCCTCAACATTGTGAATTTACATTACAATTCCAAAACTTTTACAACAAAATAAATGTTTAGGTTTAGGTACAGCTTTTGTCAAAACATCAGCTAACATTATATTAGTAGGCAAATATTTTTATATATATTTATATATTTATATTTATATTTATATATTTATTTTAATTATAACAACAGCAAATATTTTAGTTTAACAATATTTTTTTCTATAGCATCCTTAACGTAATGATACTTATAATGAATATGTTTTGTACGGGAATGATTAGATCCGAATTCAGCCATTCTCTGAGCACTTTGTGAATCGGTGTTTATTAGCAACGGACTGTGGTCGGAATATCCACGTTCTCCTAATATATACCGCGAATAAGATGCTTCCTTTGTTTCTTCGGTTAACGCCACATATTCCGCCTCTGCACTAGATGTTGCTACTACCCTTTGTTTTCTTGACTCCCAGGAAACAAGACTACCTGCGAGTAAAAAACAAAAACCTGATTGAGATTTTCTATCATTAACATCTTGAGCCCAATTTGCGTCACAAAAACCTATAAGTGGTAAACCACTTTTTCTATACATTAATACAGCATTTCTAGTATAACTCAAATATTTAATAACATGATATGCTGAATTTAGATGTTGTTTACGAGGGTCCTTAGAAAATTGTGACAACATATTTACGGCACATGTTATATCAGGTCTAGTGTACAATGATAAATAAAGTAAAGATCCAATAATTTCTTGATAAAATTTTTCATCAACTTTTTCTGCTTCCCCGTAAATTGTTGGTTCTTTTTCTAATTTAATACCTGACTGCATAGGAATTTTTACAGGCTTACAATTCTCTAAATTGTATCTCTTGATCAAATTTAAAATATATCCTGGTTGCGAAATCGAAATTTCTCCGAAGCTGACGAAGCTTTAAATCATTTTCAACTGCAAGAGCATATAATAACCAAAGGGAAGTTTATCGAACTACAGGAGCAAAGGTATCGACGTAATATAATCCAAATTTTTGGGAATAACCCTTAGCTACTAATCTGGCTTTTCGTTTTTCTATAGTTCCATCTGGCCTAACTTTTGATTTAAACACCCACTTACATCCTACTGCCTTACGTCCACTTGGTAAATCTGCTAAATTCCAAGTTCTATTCTTTAATAATGACTTATATTCATCTTGCATAGCATTCAGCCAATCTTCCGCGTAATCGGAATCCATGGCTTTTGTTATATTTCTAGGATCTATTATTTCCTCTTTTGCAGCTTGAGTTGTTTCTTGAATTTTTCTTGGTCTTAAACGATTTTTAATTGAATCAATTGAATGCTCTTTTACTCGTTCTATATCATTACTTCTTTTTCCAGGCTTACTGTTGACATCCTGCTCATTTTTATCATTAGTGCTTACCTCAGAGTTATCCAAATTTATTTGATCCGCGCTGTTCCTTACTTTGTCACTAGATACAAATTCATAAAAATTTTTCATTTCCTTTTGTCATACCGTACATTTCTTTTTCGAAAAATTTTACTTCTCTACTTATTACAATTTTTTTTGTTCCGGCTTTCCATAGTCGGTAAGCTTTTGATTCGTCTGAGTAACCTACAAGAATGTGCACATTGCTTCTCGCATCCCACTTCGATCTTTTCGATGTTTTATTTAATACAAATGATATACAACCAATGCCTCTGAAATAACTTATAATAGGCTTTCTTCATGTCCCGAACTCCTCAGTTGTTTTAGTACCATTTAGCTTGGTTGAACAGCGGTTTCTTATGTACACTGAAGTGTGTATTAACTCTGTCCATAGACTTCTTGGTAAACCTGATTCTAACATTAAACAACGCGCCATTTCTACTAATGTTCTGTACATTCTTTCCGCGACGCCATTTTGTTGAGGAGTATATACTGTTGTCAACTGCCTCTTAATTTCACACTCTTTTATAAACTTTGTAAAACTCTCACCAACTAATTCTGCACCATTATCGCTTCTCAAAACTTTTATATTTTTCCAGTCTGCGTTTCTACCATTTTCTTGAATTCCATAAATTTTTATAAAAATTGATTTTTATTGCGTATAAAATATACAAAAACTTTTCGGGTATAATCATCAATAAATGTTGCAAAATACAAACTACCGCCAAGAAATTCAGTTCTCATGGGACCGCAAAGATCAGTATGAACTAGCGCAAGTATTTCAGAAGTAGATTTCTCAATCTTAAGAGGAAAAGGTAAACGTGTTTGCTTACCACGAATACATGATACACAATCGATTGCCTCAGCTTTTCGTTTAGGTAATCCGTTAACCATTTCATCTTTTTGCAGTTTTACTAATTGATTCATATTTAAGTGACCATATCTTTTGTGCCATAACACTGCCTCAAAATTATTAACATTTTCTGTTACATATATCATATTTTCAACATTTTTGTATAATTTTACAAAGTATAAATTGTTCATCTTCATCCCTTCGATGATTTCATTTCTCTCTTTATAAACTACTACCTTATTTCCTTTCATAACAACCGTACATCCATTATCAGTCAATTTGCTGGTTGATATAAGATTGCATCGTAAATCTGGGACATAAAGAGTATTACATAAACATAATTCTTGATTCTTACCACTTGCCTTTAGCATTATCTTCACTTTTCCAATACCTTTAATATTCAATTCATTATCATCTGCCAGTCTAACTTTGCCTCTAAACTGTGTATTTATAATTTCGAATAAAGACTATTGATTGCACATATAAGACGACGCACCACTATCAATTATCCATGTTTCAGGGGAACTACTACAATATGTTGTCTCGCTTAAAGTAACTAAGACTTTACTTGACATAAAGAGTGTTTGGTTTTGTTCTACATACCGAGCATTTTCAACAAATATCCTGCAATCTTTTGCTTTATGACCCTTTTTCCACATCGAAAACATATATAAATAAATTTATTTTTAATCATACCTTCCTCTTGATTTTTAAATTTTTTTGATTGATTGTTGTTAATATGCTTATAAAACTTAGCTTTAAACGCTGAGTTATCTGTATTGCTCTCTTTTTTATCACCAATCTCTAGCAATCTTGACTTTAAAATAACTAATTTTGGAAATTCATTTGCAGTGTTGGCAGCAGCCTTTACAGCTGAAAAACGCTCTGGTAAAGCATCAAGCATTATAACAACAAGAAGGTCTTCATCAATCTCGATCCCGATTTCCGTTATGCATGAAACATATACATCAAAATCAATTAAAAATTGCGATATTGATTGGTTTTCAGACATTTTCATATTTAATAACTTACGGTAACAATCTATTTTCTTCCTCAATGACTTACGATGAAAAGTTTCTTGAAGATAGCAGCATATTTCTTGTGATCCTTTCATATTCTTTACCATTGTAACAATGTTTGTCTCTATGGCCATTGAAATTTCCGCTTTTGCATCCATATCCTTGTCTAAATATTGCTGCAGAGCTTTCAGTGACTGCTCGTATGCACGAGTTTGTGCATCAGTCGGCGACTCTGGAAGTTCTCTCACGCTCGGAGCTCTTTCCTTACCTATAACAATCTTAAGCAATCTGTTCTTGTGTAGTATCGCCTCCATTTGAGCTTTCCACGTACCATAATTATCCCCATTCAATAAAGGGATACGTTCTGTTATTGCGTTCATTTTTTTAATTTTCCTTTTAAATTTTTTTCTGCTATTATGCCTTGACTTCAATGTATCCTTTAATATTATATCCTTATGGGATCTGGGCCCATAACCTATTGTAATAAAACAGCGTTATGTTTATCCAAAAGGTATAATAAGATTGAATAATTTATTTGAAGTAACGAAAAATTTCTTTTTCTATGAAACATAAAACTTGATCAAATTCATTATGTTGGAAACAAAGTATTTTACAGTGAATAACAACAAATATAAATGCTAGTCCTAAGTCATTTTGGTCCTTTCTTAATTCAAGGAAGATAGCTTCTGACATTCCCTTAAACATGGTCTTTGGTGACGATGTTTCTGTATCAGGACAAGATACAGTCAATATGTTTGATAAATGTTTTAAATCAAATTTTTGCCCTTTTGTGTACCAAATACCCAAATATTCCAACTCTTCACATATGTTAGATATTGGTATCATGGAAGTGTCGGAAAATGATGTTTATACGGCAACATAAACATAAACTGACAAAAAGTTAATTTGAATCTTGGCGTTATGTTTGACACGACCATGTCATTTAACTTAGCTTATGCCGCACTACCATTTATAAAAGGAAATTGCCTTAATTTTATTTATCCTTATACAATAAAGTTGTTATGTACGTCGTACGTTAGGTCTAAGTTAAAGTATGCCGCAGTTATTTGGAATGCATATCGTGTACATCAATCATCTCGCATTGAAAAAGTACAGCGAATATTTTTAAAGTTTGCTTTATCGTCAATAAAATTTGTTGAGCCATTACCATTATACAAATCCAAATGTTTATTGCTAGACCTGCAAAGAATGATGTACTCACATCGAAAGCGCTCGCCAAACTTACTAAGTATGCAGCCAGCGACGACGGTTTTCACTGAAAAATATAACAATAAATATAATATTTACTGGCGGAACAAGCCCACCTATGTGGGTTAAACATTTTTAAACATTTAAAAAAAAAGCTTTTAAATGATACCCAAATTGATTTTTTGAAAAATTTTTAAAGTTCAGTGGCCCATAACAAGGAAAATATGGGTGATCGCCAATTTTTGCACTTGATGGTTTTTTCATATTTTTTAATACTCTATCGCTTGACATATTTGCTTTTTACGATTTTTCAATCTATTTTATGGTATATATTTTTAAAATAAACAATTTGTCATAAATTTTCTAGTTAAAAAGAAATAAATATATTCTGATTTAGTACTTTGGGAGTCATAAAAGTACAGGAACTAAATTGCATCTTCCATCCCAGACGTAAAATACTTCAAATTTATGTTCGTAACAACTCCCACTACTTGGTGCCCACAGTCTTAATACGCTTCACGATGAAACGCTAGGTTTCTTTATTTTATAAAGAATGAAGGTTCTGACACTACTCTTATAAAAATAGCCCACTTTCATTGAAATGTATTATTTTTTTGGGATTAATTTCACAACCTGATAAAACTATTTGCAGATAAAATAACTACAGCCTTTTTAAGTATACTATTTATAAATTAAATACATTGATGAATTGATTAATTGCTTATGGTCAAACATTACGGTAATTAAAATGCGAAAAATTTATGCAGAGAAATTTAAATTATTTTCTTAATCATTCCAAAAATTAAGTTCAAATACTTGTTCAAAATCCGAAACAAAATGTACCGCTATTGATTGATTATTTATGTAGTTGTATAAACTTAATTAACAATTATTTATTTAAAAACAAAACTATACCTAATTATGCAATTACTTTGGTAAAAAAAAACAAGTTTTTTTTTGTATTTATTTGTCACTTTTCCCACTGCAATTAAAACTATAAATATTTGCTTTCATTATTTAATATCACATCACTTTCCATCCACACTATCATCATCACTATCATTTTCCATATGTGCAAGGAGTTACATTTTTTAATCTTACGGACAGCTTCAAAAGCAGCGCATATAAGACAACATAACCAAAAAAAGAAAAAAATTAATTAATGAAATATAATAAAAAGTAAAGTTATTTAAACATCTGTCCCTTTAAAATTTCATGATATTCTCATGAAATATTTATTATTAAAAAATACAAATAGCTCATCATTAGATTTTTCGCAAATCTTGTATAAAAAACCTAAACCTATCAAAAACCAAATTGATTAAATGAGAACTTTAAGAACTTCAGTGAATCAACAAAGTAAATAGACAGTAAAGACTCGAAAACTTTTTTAACTAAATCATAGTAAACACTCAATATAACTATTTTTTTCATTTTTATTTTTTTTAATGGGTTCCCTTTGGAAACCATTCATATCTATTTGAAAGATTTAATGAAAAAACAAAAATCGTAAACAATTTTTACAAATAAGCAATGTGCTTATACAAATATGTACATCAATAATAAATATTTCATGAGAATATCATGATATATTTATATTTGAAGGAATCAAGCACGATTAAAGTAAATTAACATAAAACAAGTTACATTTGCCGTATTCACAAGCTCTGCTAAGGTGTAGGTAGTATTGCATACTACATTTTGTTTACTTCTTTGTGAACAACCATTGTATCAGTGTGCCATTGTACATTGTACTTCATACGTCAAAAAGTAAATAAGAAGAAGAAAAGTGCTATTCATCATTTGTTATTTATAAGCCAAATGGGGGAGAAAACAGAAAAAAGTAAATTAATAAATTTTTTGTGTGAGGATGAAATTCAAGACATTTTTAGGATGAACCTAATGTACTTGCTCTCCAGTCGCAGAATTATACATTTAGGGCTACCAAAATCATCATTATGGCATAATCGGGTTTTAAGATATTTTGATGAAAACAGATTTCTTCATATGATACGACTACGGCCAGAGGAATTTGCCTATATATTCAACCTTATAAAAAATGACGATGTTTTTCACACAATTGGCGAAAGGCTCCAACTACGCATTGAATTGCAGCTTAAAATTGTACTTTACTGCTTGGGATCTTCAGGAAATGGTGCTTGTGTTCGTAAGGTAGCATCTCTTTTTGGTATAGGTGATGGCGGTACCATACAAAATATTAGAAATCGAGTCATTAAAGCAATATTAAATCTTAAAGAACAGTTTTTATATTGGCAACTTTCAACTTCAACTTTCTAATAAATCAGTCAAATCAATAAATTAAATAAATAAAACTTATAAAAAAATCTTTTAATTCAATTTAATTTAATATAATTCACACATGAACACAAAAATAATAATGCATTTAAACATAAAACATATAAACAAATACAACGTTTGAAAAACATATGAAAAAAAGTACTAAGTGTTGTATCGCATGTTTGCATGAAAATTACCAACAACACAGCTAGCACCGTTGTATTTTGTTAGCACTTAGCACGTACTAGGGGGCTTGTGAATAGGGCAATTATTTTCCAATTCAGGAGTGATCTCTTAGTGTTTTTTTTTTTGTATCAAGAGAGTCGTGTTTCCTAACAACAAATACCTTTATGTTAGCCTACATGTCCTTATCATAAATGTAAGCGCTACACTTGTCCTCACTGATAAGAACGATGTTCGCTCTGATCTTACAAGAGTCGTTCTTAAATGTGTGACGCCCATATATAAAGTGTAAGTGTATTGATGAGAACAATAAGCATGTACTAAACCTAATTTAAAACAAGTAAGAGTGCTTTATTCTACTACGCCGAATCTTATATGCCCTTCACCATGTATGTAAGTCTAATTTAGTGAGGTAACACCAATCAAAAAAGCAAATATTGGGGTGACTGAAATTAAGAAAAAAAAAACAAATTTGGTACTGCATATATATAATTTTACCTATAAGGCCTCGGCTCTTAATAGGTTAAGCATATTTTAAAACTTTAGTATTTTCTTAAAGATCTCTTCAAAAGCTTTAGAATGATATCCATATTGATATTTTAAAAAATTTGACGATTTCAGACCCCCGTAACTCGGAAAATATGGGCGAGCGCCAATTTTTTCTTAGTTTTTAATTTTCTGTTGGCCCATGTATTTATTTTTTGATTAGAGTAATTTTATTGTTCCAAATGACATGAAAAAATTAAAGGTTCGTGTGCTGTTTTGCCTGCTAGCTTGAAGGTCATGGACTGATCATGCTGATTTCCAATAGTATCTCTTTCGAAACTATGTCTGGTCGATTGTTTTTTTTTTTGAGTTGATGTAGTGCCTTGGCAAACTTGATTTCAACACTAACACGGATGGACAGTCTGACCTCGCTAAATCGATTTCGCTAAGCATAAGAGGTCAGAATATATATACTTTATGGGGTCGGAAATGGACATTGTAGAAATTACACACGGAATGACAAACTTATATATACCATTTGTCTACTTTTTGTTATGAAGGGTATAAAAGGCGTGATGATATTTTTGAACGGTGAAATGCAATCAAATTCTGTATTTGCGTACTTATCTTACAGAATTGACACTTCTTCTGGGATTTTTGAAACAAAATATAGTAAACAAAGCAAAAATATATTAAGCAAGGCTATAATAAATTATACAGTGCCTCGAAAGGCCCCCAAATTCGACCCAGTGAACGCCGTGTATAACACTTACATATTTGTGAGAGTGGTCTCTCTCCACTTTCGAATTTTAAAATGTTTTAATATGAGGAAATATTATCGTTTAAAAAACATGTTCACACAAATTTGTCAAAAAAGTTATCAGTGTATATTAAATATGTTCAAAAGTGTAGTTAATAAGATAAACAGAAGATACGGAATGATATCGTTTTATATCTTGTCACAAGAGTATTGATTAAAGAGCAGATAAAAAACAATCTTAAAAAATAAAGAAATAAAACACACACTGTTAGGTGACGTTGTGTGAAGTAAGTATATTATCAGTTTTTTTTTTTAATTGTACGCATTTATTGACAAGTTGCACCTTAACAAGTTGCAATGCAGTTTATAAAATAAAATACAAAAAAAAAATCATCAAATACTTTAAGTCTTCATTAGTTGATGTTTTTGTTTTATTTGTATGTCTTTGATTGCTTTCAGTTTCATATCTTTAACGACAGCGGTCTTTTGATGTTTATTTCTTTAACTGAGCGCATTCGTTCAGCAAACCAACATGACTTTTTAGCCAATCAAGCTGGTGACAATCTTGTCAAAATAAATTTCTTTAATAAGTTTATAACATTGTTTTAATTTCACACACACAAGTGTTTTCAAATTTTGTAAGTATTAATAAAAAAAAAATTATAAATTTATAATGAAAGAAATAAAGATAAAAAAAACTATTTTTGGCTTGATAGTTTTTGCATGTTTTTTTAATTTACTCTCATTTACCGTTTTTAATACAGGTATTATTCTCCCTTGGGTTTTAGTCTTATAATTACAAAGTTATGTTTTATGATTTATATCATACTTTTGCGAGAAAAGTTTCCCAAGAAAAATATACTGATGGCTGGTTTAAACATTTATTGTTAATTGATGATTTTGTTAAGTTCAGAACGTCCAAGTAATATTTTAACACTTAATACCAAACACTTAAACAATAAGATTTAGCATTTTTATTGATCTACTATCCTTGTTTAACCCTTTGACACGGGAATTAATTTCGGCTGTTAAAAAATTCTGATATGGTTTTATTAGCTTACGAGGACAAATTTTTATTTTAAAGTGAGTTTTGAAGACGTACATTTAAATGTAAAACCTTGTTTAATCTGAAAACTGTTTCACTTTATTTTATTTTTTTATTGGATTTAAATTTCTTAAGACTCATATGTACATAAATAAAAGAAACATTTAAAAGATCATCAAAAAAATAAGCAAGAAAATCCATTTTTTGTTTCTTTTAATTTTAAAATAAACTTTCAAATATTAGAGGCTGCATGGATGATGACTAGACAAAATATATGAAAGTGAACTCAAGTTGTCTTGAAATCTTTCAGCCTCTTTAGAATTAAAAAAACAACATCACAACGAACCTGTAACTGCAAATTAATTGCATGTGTGCTGAAATTTTAACCAGTGACGGGTTGATAAAATAGACGTACATTATGATTTACGCCACGCATCAAAGGGTTAAGAACTGTTTAAGAGTTGTTTTTGGATGTTCCTAATTCATATGACAGATAAATTAAAAACATATAAAAATTCTTAGTGGATTTTTTTTTAATTTATTTATTAAAGTTGCAAATACGTTATTAGTTCTCCTTTTTTTAACAAATTGCGATTTTACTTTACAGGCACTTTAGGCCGAACAAATACTTGATATTTGCATCCAGATATTATCTAGAAAAATTGTTACCAGCGGGTAGTTCTTTGCTTTATTCCTGCTCTTCCAGACAGGTCGGGAGCCAGCTAATAGTTGGCAGAGTGATTTAATAATTGTGGCGGTAGAGGAGATTGTTTAGAAATTTACGACATGGAAGCGACCACGGGCACCGGAATTGCAGCTAGATGTTTATCGATAAGGCAGGATATACTGACTTAGTCTTCTAACCTAGAAAGAGCAATAATTTTCGATGCCACTACTTCACTTATAAGCTGATACGAAGCACAGTGTCAGATTTTGTAAAATATTTTGAAAACTATTAATGAAAAATCTAATAATTTTTTAACTAGGCAGTATTATATTTTAGAAAATAAGGCCAAATCGGAAAACTGTGAAGCCATAGGTTGTCTCACCATAAAATCCAAAACAATAATATAAAATTACTCACAACTGCACTGAAAATCATTTTAAGATTTTAATACCCTCCACCAGAAAAAGTGAAAAGAGTGTGTAACTAAGTTTATAATTTCGTTTGTAATTTTACAATTTTTATTTCCGAACCCATAAAGTACATATATACTGACTTCTTATGCATAGCGAAGTCAATTGAGCGATGTCCTTCTGTCCGTCTGAATTTAAATACGCCAATAGATCAGATATAGTGTTGAAAGAGGTGCTATTGGAAATCAGCAAGATCGGTTCATGTCCTTAGACGAAGCGGGTAAAACACCACGCCTACGTCTAATTTTATATATTATTTCGAAAAATGAAGTAACTTCAATCAAAAAGCAATATATTTCAGCGGTAATATATTAGCAGAAGTAACTCCAATCAAAAATTTCAATATATGGGGCGATAAAGAATTAAAAACTAAGAAGTAAACATCGAGTGAAAAAATTGGCGCTCGCCCATATTTTCCGAGTTACGAAACTCTTAAATGTTCACATTTTTTAAAATATCAATATGGGTATCATTTTAAAACTTTTAAAGAGATCTTTAAGGAAATACTACAATTTATAAAAAATGCTTAACCATTTAAGTAAAATAATATATATTCAGTACCAATTTTTTTAATTTTCTGTCACCCCAATATTTGCTATTTTTATTGGAGTTACTTCACTAAACTAAAATTACATAGATGGTGAAGGGTATATAAAATTCGACACAGCCAAATATAGCACTCTTATTTGTTTTAATTAATCATGTCTTGTAGTGCGAAAAAATCGCCGTAAAACATACATTTCATGTAAAAAGTTAAAACAAAAAAATCAATAAAAATGCATGCAGTTTTCGTAGCTTTGCTGAAATCTATAATGTTCTAGAACCACAAATCTCAACTTAAAAATCCAGAATAAGATGCAGAATTTGATTGTGCATCGCACTGTGCACTTAGTTTTTAAGAATTCCTTTTTGGCCAGAATTTTGAATCAAATCCTAGTCTGTGTGGCGGTCGACCCATTACCTGAAATTAGAGGCCAATATTGTCAATTTATAAAAACAAAAGGTTCGAACAAATACACTACTGTTTCAAAGTGCGATAGCCATAAAGCCACTAAAAGATGTGAAGGAGGTATTGAATTGAAATTATGTTTGCCTTTCTTTTTCCCAATGCTTTTCCAAATCACATTCTATATGGAGAATTTCAATCAAAATGATACAGTGATGCAGCGGTTGCTAATTTTGTAAAGAAAGAAGTCAATAGATGTTAATAACTTATGTTTAGCTACTTATCAAGCAGTCACTATGTACTAACAGCAGAAGAAATAAGTAAACGGCAAATAATTTTTAAAGAAAAAAATATACAATACGAGGGCTACTATTTATATTTCTGGCCTGGCATTACTGAGTGCTGCCAAGTGCAATCTGACATTTCCATTGGAAAGTTTGTCATTTTTAAGTATAATCGTACTCAAAACGTTTTGACGTACGACCATTATTTGTGTTGTTTACAGTGACTTGAAAAAATTAATATAGAAAAAAATGGAATTAACTCGTGAACATTTTCGTGCCATCATTTTTCACAACTTTCGACGTGGATTATCACGACAAGAGTGCATTGATGAACTTAAATCTTTGTATGACGATGAAGCACCATCCTATGGCACAGTGAACAATTGGTATAATGAATTTAATCGTGGCCAAAGCTCGCTCGAAGACAAAGTCCGTAAAGGTCGTCCAAAAACGGCTGTTGTGTAAGAGAACATTGATGCCGTGCGTAAACTCATAATGCAAGATCGACATGCGACATACCGAGAGATAGAGACATCCTTGGACATTTCTTCCACCAGCATACATTCGATACTGCATGAACACCTGGCCGTAAAAAAGGTTTGTTCTCGTTGGATCCCGCACAATTTGAAAGTCGCTCAAAAAAAGGCTCGTGTCGATTGGTGCAAAGAAATGTTGCAAAAATACGATTGCGGTGCTTCAAAAGACGTTTATAAGATCATCACAGGTGACGAATCATGGATCTATGCGTATGAGCCCGAAACGAAATAACAATCGACCGTGTGGGTCTTCAAAGACGAGCAAAATCCAACGAAAGTTGTTTGTGGAAGAAGCACTTCGAAGCAAATGGTCGCCTGTTTCTTCGGCAAAACTGGTCATGTGGCGACTGTTCCGCTTGAGCAACGTAGGACGGTCACTTCTGAGTGGTACACTACAATTTGTTTGCCTGAAGTCATCGGAGAAATTCGAAAAACCAACAAGAGAAGAGGAATCATTGTTCACCATGACAATGCGAGCTCTCACACATCGGCTCAAACCAGAGCGTTTTTGACCGGCCAAAACGTCGAATTAATGGGTCATCCGCCGTACAGCCCTGACTTGGCACCTAATGACTTCTTCTTGTTTCCGCACATCAAGAAAAAAATGCGTGGTCAACGATTTTCGTCGCCAGAAGAAGCTGTTGAAGTGTTCAAAAACCATTTTTTAGAGGTGTCTCAATCGGAGTGGAAAAAGTGCTTCGACAACTGGTTTGAGCGCATGCAAAACTGTATAAATCATGCTGGAGAATACTTTGAAAAACAATAAAACCATTTTTGATTATAAATATTTGCATTTTCACTATTAGGCCAAAAATATATAGAGCAGCCCTCGTATACTGTTTTTGTTTTCCTTTTTAAAACGATAAAAAACAATAAAGATTTGTTATACCACAGTTGGTATATGTGGGAGAGAATGTTAAAACATCAATTTAAAATAAAATGTAAAATGGGCGGCCTTCTTTCTTAGTCCTATAAGCTAATTACTGATGTAGTAACTAAAAATACAGGAATTCATATATATTTTATAGCCAAAGAAAATAAAAAAATTTTGCTTATTTTACCACACACACGTTAAGGTTTCTTTAGCTTAAATTTAGTAAAAGTTCTTGAATAGAGATATGCGCGTGTGTAATTTTATTGCACGATTCCTACCAATATTATATTTTTAAGCACGCTTAGCTACGGTTTTGGTTTTGGAGTTGTCAGCTAAGCACTTTAATTTAAAAAGAATCTAATAAAATTAAATCAAACAGTTATAAGTTACAGGATCTTTTAAAATGAGTAAATACACGAACAAAACTTTTAATGCAATAATTCAAATTGGCAATACCATTCAATCAGGAAAACAGAATGTTGCACACATGAGGCGATATCGAGCACCAGTAACAGTTATTTACAAGTGGTGTCGACGACACACTCATTGTATTGCGAGTAATTAAGAGTTATCGACGACACATTTATATTAATGAATTCAATATTATACCGACGTTGACTGAAATTGACTTTGTTTTTGTCAACAAAGTTTTTTGTGTCGACAGTGAATTTTTGTTTCCATGTAAGACATCTTCTAAAATTTTAGTGCCACCAAAAAAGTTTAATTTTTACAATTCGAAACCCTTGTTGTTGAAATCGAAAAATACAAGTTTAGCAAAAGGGTTTCTAAGAAACTCATCCCTCACAAGTTCAATCAAGAGTAGGAAGAAATAGCTTTAAAATTAAAGAGAAACGGTGCCTGTTGGCAAAAGGTATGGGTAAAGAAAAGTTTTAAACATGTACATATGTAAATAGGGATAGATTTCAAATGCAAGTTGAAAAAAAATACAGTCACAATAAGACGAAAATAAATGGAACGGGTGGTGATATATATAAACAGTCACCGCTGTCACATCTGGAAGAAGCTACAGCAAATTTTATGCAGTTTGAAAAGCAGTTGAGTCCGGAAAGTAAAATATAAGGAATTATAGTTTATTTTGATGAAACCGAAAGGGAAACTGTTGCTGACGTGGGCAACACAATTTTGGAGGATGAGGAAAACCTCCCAAAAACTTCGGCAACGTCAATTCAAACATAAGAGGAAACCATTTCTAATAGAAGAAAAACCAAACAGAAGAAAAGTGAACGCGAGGATTTGTTTCACAAGCATAACGCCATGAACAAATAAGCTTTTAATCAAATTTCTAATATCATGACAGAAATAAAAACTGCTTTGAAAGAAATCGTTTTTTTTTTGCTGTTATAAGTTCTTATGCCTGTACATTTTGTATGTAACAAGCCGGAATAACGCGGCGGCAACGCTTTACAATTGGAAATCCGACTTTCACAAGGCATTAAATAATAATAATAAGTAAAATTAAATAAAAATTTTAAGAAATAATTCATTTTCTTTTTTAATAAATTTTTACAAATGCCAGAAATGTTATTCTCCTTGAAATTATCAAGAAATGTATATATATTTTGGGAAAAGTCTAGTTTACGGACGCAGTTTAAAAATAAAAGAAATTGTCTACGAGGTGTAAAATGCAATTCTTATGAAATTTTGGAGCTGACCTTTAGCTTCGGAGCTAAAAACCTTCAAAATGGTATTCATAATATTGCACATATCGAGTATTTCGCCCAGAAATGAATCATTGAATAGGTAAGGATTCTTTTGCTTAGAATTGCATTTTACACTCCGTAGAAAACTTTTTTCATTTTGGAGGTTTGTCTTTAGACTAGATTTAAGCCTTTATTTGTTTAATAACCCTGTTTTTATCATTTTGACATAGCGTTGGCGCTTCTGTTTAGGCATGACATTTCAGCGTTTATGCTATGTGGAAGAAACCATTCCGTTTTCTGCTTTTATTCAGAAAACAACATTAATTGGCTTCTTTACCAAAGATTTTCTGCAAGTCAGTTGCATACTAAAAAATATGCCTATAATATCCATGGACATTATGACTAAGTTTATACAGATTATACAGCATCGTAGTGTGACATTATATCCATGGACATTATGTCACTTTCTGCACATAATGCCACCCAAACAGAATATTGTTTTTTTTCGTATGGAGAAAAATATTCTTAACAAAAGTTTTCAACTCTCCCTCAGATTTATTATCTGAGTAATCACTTTTTGTAAAAGAACATCACTTTGAATTTTAGGACTTCTACCTTTGCAGTAATACTCAATAGCAAATATATTCTTTCTATTCCTCGATCGTTTTCTTTCTGAAGACTAAGTTAAGGATAATTAATAATTACATTGTAAGGCTTTTCTTTAAATATTCAAATAAATTTTAACTATTTTCTATTGGGACATACATTCTTCAATCCATATTATAAATTCGTGAGACAAGCTAACAGTTGCAATAGAGAATTTTAAGCAATATAAATGTAAATAATATTACTACAGTCTCACGTGGGAAAAAACACATGATACGCTCACACCTAATTCTTCGAACTGCTGTTTTTAGTATAAAGAAACATTTTAAAAATAGACAAGTCGGTTAAATGAATGAAAATGCGTTCTAGTATTTTATGGCTAGTAAATAAAGAAGCTTAACTATTGTTGGCATCAAGATGTAGGTGGCTCATTCATTAAAATTTTTATCGACTTTAAGTAATAAACGAATACATTGGTAATTGGCATAAAAAGAAGTCATTATATTATTTTTAATAACTCATTTGAAATTACTTTACTTTAAAGTGTTGTTAGTTAAGCCTTGTTTACCGAAGCTGTTAAAACTATAATTTAATTAAAAAAGTTTTTTTTTTTAATTTATTTTCCAATTAGGATTTGATCCGTGGATATTATAAATGAATTAAAATTGAATTATTTTCGGCTTTGGTTCATTTTTTAATTTGATTTCTAAACTTATTATTTTTGGTAAAAGAAAAATATTAGAAATTTGAATAAAACAACACGGGTAAGAAATAAATGTGTTGAACACAACATATTCTAAATGATACAAATAATAGACTATTTTTAAAAGTCATTCACAAAATCCATAAAAAGAAGATGGACAATGTGACAAGCGACTTTTAGCCATTTTGTTCAATCATTGTCTTAGCATGGGATATTTCCTGAAAGAGTGGAAGCTGTAGACCAATGTCCTTATTATCGGACTTTAGATAGGCTATTTGAATACGTTCTTCAGGAGAAGATCAATGACGTTATTACTGACAATGACATTTTAAAAGATTTTCAATTGGGGCTTAGGAGCGGACTTTCGATGACACACGCTCTAGTTGTACTTACGGACCAGGGTTAGATGCTCTACAGGTTAGATTCCCTACAATGGCAGTGAGTTTAGATTTCGATAAAGCCTTTGACACTATTTGTGTGATGAGCTGGAATTTGGTACTTGCATCTACTAGCTTTTCAAGGGGGCACTATTTTAGGACACATATTGGAAATATCTTCTCTCATGAGGCTTCTATTTTTGGGGGATTGCCACAAGGATCGTTGCAGGGACCAGTTTTGTATAATGTCTTCATATCAGATATACCTCCACTCCCACAGGGAGATCTATTGTTGCTGTATGTTGATGACATCCTTATTGATTTTGCAGGAACAAAGGCAATAAACGAGTTAATCAATACTGGACCGCACTGACAGACAATTTCAAAAGACTGGGCCTCAACTTAAACATCTATAAGACTGTGGCTATGATGTTTAAAGCAAGGGGTAAATACATATACCAGGCCGTATTTGAGAGTTGGAAGCGACGTTATTAGGACTTCGAAAGCTTAAAGTACATTAGCGTAACCTTCCACGAAAACTTTAAGCCATATCGGCACATTGATAATGTGCTTGAGAGCAGGGCTTAAGAGAGGGCCTACTACGTGTATCAGGGCGTACTTGAGCGCAAAAGTTGAATCGATAAAAAAGTGTAAGTTGGTGTACCACCATATCATACGTCCTCCTATTTCTACGCCTTTCCAGCATGGTTTTGAATTCCTTCAGCCTAGATGGAGAGGCTTTGGAGATGGGAGAGGCAGATCTTAGTTGCTTGCCTTAAGATGAGACCGTATGTAGGAAGCAACGGAGAGTTTCATAGGCACTCTTGTAGGTCTATATAGTCGCGAAGGCGTTTTACTTTCTGGAAGGTGCGCGCTCCGTTGAAGACGTGTTCGTAAGAGATTGTTTCTGTAGTGCTTCGAATCAGGAGGTGATTAAAATGGGAAAGTATCTCTCCGCTGTGGATTTGTTGACCCTTACGGAAGCTGGACTTCTATACGAGAGTACAAAACTTCTATTTTTTTATAGGATTAATACTTTAAACATAAGTGACAGAGTGTATAACACGGCACAGTAACTGTATTTTGTATTTATTTGTTTTCTTTTCTTTTGTTTTGTTCCGTTTGTTCATAAGTGTGTAATTAGTTTCAAGTTTATTATCTTTTTCAAATAATTTAATATTTTCTCCTTATTTTCTTTTTTGGGAAATATATTTAAATTTTTTCTTTTTTGTAAGTGGATGTATATATTTGAATGTACAACATTTTTTAACTGTCTTATAGATATAGTTCTTAGAAAATACGATAGTCTATAAGGAATCTTTTTAATTTATTTTTAAATTTAATTATTACTATTTTTATAACGATTTTTTGGAAAAAATAAATAAATCAATGAATGAATGAATTAACAAAATCCACGTTACAGGTTTGGTCTATTGAAGAGTGTAATTGCTGGTACAAGTTATACTACTTAGAAGTATATGCAACATATATATATAAGCTATAAGAGCTTCCTAAACATCGCCTCCTCACGAAGTTTCTTTTTTCTCAGCAAACATTTTCAAATTGCTTTGCTAATTGCTTTGCTGCAGAAAGAAACACATAGTCAGCTTAAGCAAATCCGTTTCTTTCCTTTTTTTGCATTTGCTGCAAATTTTTCCACAGCAACGGTTAGCAACTACTTATGTATTCAAAATAGTCAAGCATTTTTAATCACTCCATGCATGCTTCTTTTTTTGAGCATGCATATGTTAGCATATGAGAATTATTTGTCTTTTGGTTTTCGGAATTTTTGAGTTTGCTTGACAAATTGTTTTCAATTTATTTGAAAATCCTTAATATTAATATTTTTGTTTGCTGTTTCCTGAAGTTTCCACTCTACGGTGTGAAGAAATATTAAAAAAAAATAATAAACATTAGTTTTATTTTAAAAACTGATTTATTTGCTGAAGAAGGATGCATGTGGTGATCCAGAAGATACTTTCTCTTGTTCTTAATTTTTTGTTTGTTTTTACCTTTTTATGGTAAGCGTTTAATATTTCTCTACAAGTTTAAGAATATTATTTTCTAAAAAAGTTGCTGCATTGAAAAATTTTTAAAGTTAAACAACCCTAGAATTGAATTCAAGAAATGATGAAACAGTATTTACTAAACAATAAGATTCTGCTCGTATACAACTTTCAGTGTTCTATTTCCGATTGATACAAAATAACGAATTTGAACGTAATTAAAAATTAAGTCGATTTTTTTTTAACCTACCGACCACATTTTTTTCATTTGCAACACCAACTTTAGTCAAATCCTGTTGAATTTAAAGAAATTTATTTTTTAGCTTCAAAAAATTTTTTTTCCCATGCTACAGCAGTTATTTTTTTTTCTGTTAAAACATTAAAATGTTCGAAAGCATTCAAAAACGTAACTGATAAAAATCTACATGTTGTCTCATATAAAAAAAAATTATATAATAATATTCTGGTTTTGTTTATGTTTGTAGCTGCCCCTTCTTCATCGACTGTTGAAAAAATATATACTGAGCATTTACATGCACTTGTTGTATTTTTTTTTTTTATTCAATTGCTTTGTGGTTAAAGAAATAATTACCGCCAAAACCATATGCAGCTTTTGATCTTAAATCAATTTTGCCTCAAGTCATTATTTTCTGACCAGTTTTTGTTGCCAACGCAATTTTGTAATTTTGTGTATCTTCGCGTCCACATCTTACGATTTCCTTTAAAATTCCTTTAACGAAATTTGACATATTAACCGCGATTTCAATCAAGCGTTTATATAATATTGACATGATTTCCTAAATTCAAGTTTTTAATTCCTTTCTTTATTGATTACAATTTTGTTTGTAAAAGCAATGGTGAATTTTGTCCATTATGCAAAGAAGATTTGGTGCTTTAAATAGAAACTCAGTGTAAAAATAATTATGATTGCTATTGCGTACGTTTAAATTTTAGCTGCCCTATTCATAGAAAATAAAATAACTTTGAAGTGTGTTTTATGACAAATTTTTCATACAAATTTGTCCTGAAATATATTTCAAATCTATTTTGATTTTCTATGAATATGGCTGTAATTTTGATATTTGTGTGCATTTTTGATATTTATTATAAACAAAAATTTTATTAATGCTAAAATGTAATGACAACAGTAATGAATTAAGAAGGACTTATTTGGTGATTCTTTTACAAAGGTTTATTTATACGTTATGTTTGAGACAACGTACTAATTTCTTTACATTTACATGTTATACTGTGTTGAAACGTGCGGTTTTTTTAAATTGCTTTTATAACAAAATTTATACTGGTTCATTTTGTTTCTTTGAGAGGGTGTAACTGAGTGATCTTATTTTTTCCATTTCGCCGAATAAAACTGTCTGAAGTGACTTTATTAATTTCACTAAAAAATCAGACTTTAAAGTCATTCATAAAATGAAAATTACGAAAAATGTTTATTAAATAACGTATTATAATGTGTGTGCTTAACCAGGAGCCCCACTTCAACTATTAAGAGTACTTTTTCACTCACATAAGGATTCAAAACTGAACATTTTTGCCGCAACCAACATCTTTTCTCACGTATTGAAGATATTGTAAAGCTAGAATATTTACAATTATAATAGTAATAATTATTTTTTGTTTTGCAAAAGCACCTTGATAATCTATATTAAACAATAATATGAAAAACTTATTTAAACGACTAAGACTTTTTTTTAGCTTAGTCTCTTCAGTTCTAAGCATCTTCAAGGTTGTCGGATTTCAAGAACATTTTCGGTTTATGCTAATTTGACCTAAAGTGACGTAAATTTGTGTTCTTAACGTCTATATAAAGCTTATGTCCGTAGAAACAGTACATATACATACATATCTGTCCCTTGTGGTTTCCCTCTGCCAAACCTTTTTTAATAAGAAAAAAAAAAAAATACGTTTTATAAGTAGTAGTTAAAAAATAAAAATATGTTGTTATAAATAGAAAAATAAAAAGATTTTATTGGTTTTTTTTTGATCTCACTTATTTCTACTCCTCCCCTATTTTTATTGTGAAATTTAAGAAATTTCAATTCTGTATCCCCGCTCTTTGTCTACCTACTAACGGTACCAACGGGAACTAGTCCGTACGCTGTGGCAGCAAATGTAACCGATATGTATCCCTCCATTTGAAAGCAATCATTTTTTCATCAGATCTAATAATCTGATAAGACTCTTCTTTTAAACTGTTGTCATCCTTTAGATTAAATTTGCGCAAACAATTTGCTTATATTGTGCCAGTTCCATGCACATTCATTTCACCAATCGCTTTATCAAAGAAAAGAGATTAATTATCCCAGTTTTTTTCTCGCCTAATGGAGTTTTTTGACCCTAATAGACTTCAAAATCTAAAACAATAACTGCGAAATTAAAATATATTTTTAATATATCAATAATTCATTGATAATAACACCATATGCTCAGGTTTTAAAATTTTTTAATCAAATGGTCGCGGTTTGTGTCTAACATATTGGCGTAGCCCACCTGGCAATCTTCCAAAGAACGATATAATTTGCTAATTTCTGGAATATTTGGCGAAATTTGTGCGAATGGCAGAGCATCGTGATGTAACCGCATCAATTATAGGTCGAACCTTCTATAGATAGCATGAGTTTGCTTCTGTTAATGCTTCAGCGGTGTCAACAAAATGAAAAAAAACAAGTGTTTTGTTCTATCTTTAAAAAGACAAGATTTTTGCCAAACTTTTGCTGCTAATACATCGGGAAAAAAGATAAGCGCCGTACAGTTTTTTCATTTGGTATGTATCTGTCTTTAACTCAGTTCCAAATATTTTTAGGTGAGGAAAAGCTAAGCAGTTAAATATCGCTCAAAATACTTAATTGGCAAGAGGGAGGGGATTATGAAAAGTTGAATATTCCCCTTCCGTAATAATCGTCTGTTTATGGGTTCTATTAGCTTTGAATGTTTTTGTGTGTGTATTAACGAATTCCGTTTCTTCGCTACCTTCATAACCATCGTCGAAGTGCCGTGTCAGATGAGCTGACGTCTTCAACATGGGATAAGTCACAAATTATTTTGGCGACATACATAATTTGAACATATGATTTTGTTACAAAATAATAACAAAACCTTCGTATACTTAGTTTAATTAACAAAATTACAGTGAGCATTATTAGTAAATATTAGTTACATCGGTTGAAACGTCGAGTAATTCAGCAAATTTTTTGTAAAAAAATTAACAACAAAATTACCAAAAATCTATATAATTAATGATAAGAATTTATTTTTTCTTTAATTTCATCAAGAAAAATTATACGATTTTTATGATATTTGTTTGTACACTGATAGAAAAAATCATCGTTGGTTTGATGACGCTATAACATCAAAATTTAAACATCAATGTTATGAAAGATGTCATCAATAATGTATAAAATGGCATCAGTGCAATGACAGACATCATCATAGAATTTTGTCATATTTTAGATGTCATCTAAGTTATGACTACAATGTCATCAACTTGATACAATATTTCGTATACGATTATTTCGTAAAATATATATTTAAGAAAAAAGTAAATAGAGTTTTTATAATTCCAGTTAGCATTTTAATTGCAACTTGATTATTTTTTTTTCATAATGTTTATTTTTAAAAGCGTTTTTATGAATTTAAAAAATAAAATCAAATTGATGTAAGTTCATCATCATTATTATGACCAAACAAATATATAACTAAATATGCACGGCCTTTTGAAAACAATGCTTAAAAAGCTAAAGCATATATACAACGAAGATGATGACACCCCGTCGTTATATTGATGACACATAATTATGATTATAATCATCAAATTTGGCGCCAACGTAAAAAGTAATGAGAGCAAAGTGCTAAACACAGAGAATTTTCTCATATTCATAGGGAGTGATGTTAATATGTCATCAGATTGATGAACTTTTAGCATCATATTGTTGACACAATTTTTTATGTATATTTTATAACTTTTTATTTTAATTATAATATAACATAAAAATTACCAAAAATTATATGTATCTTTATTGTTAGAAAAACACATGGATTTGAAACTCTTATTGCTTCCGTATTACATCAATGATTGCTGCTTCGATGATATTTTGCCATTATATATATATATATATATATATATATATATATATATATATATATTGTATTGATGATATTTTTCATTAAATCAAGAAGTTTCGTCATTACATTGATGACATGCTTTAATTAAATATACAAAAGTTCGTCGTTGCATTAATGACATTTTTTCATTAAATCGAAATATTTCGTCATTGCGCTAATGACATTTTTTATTCATTCGAAATATTTAGTCTTCGCATTGAAGACATTCTTTCATTAAACCAAAAAGTTTCGTCATCATTTTGATGTCATTTAATTGATATCGGTTTTTCATTCCGTTTACGTCAGCGTGCCATTGAATTGATGACAAAATTGTGATCCTTGATGACAAAATAAGCAAATAATGACATAGTTGACATCACAACAATGACAAGTGTCACGGGGTCAAAAACGAAGACATTTGTCATTGAATTGATGTTAAATTACTTTAGCGTTATGATGATTTTTCTATCAGTGTAGATGTGCACAATAATTGTTTTTTTTTTTAATTAAAATTATATAAATTTAAAAAATGAAAATTGTTTACTCTTTTTTATAGCAGCCTTATTGATATAACTTCCTTGTAAAATCCAGCAGTTTGTCAAAAGTTTGGTCACATACATCAAATTATATTAACTATTGTGACATCCTTTAATTACCAATACCAATTTTATATTTGCCTTTAAAGCGGACAACCAGTATTGCTAAAATACTGTATATTTGTAAGTCGCAGCCGTACACAACTGTCCAAAAAAATGGCCATATACAATAAACTAAATGTACAATTGGAGCACTCTTTAACTTATAATTTTAAATATTTATACTTGCTATTATAACGGTCATAGTAATCGAGATTATGCATAATTTACAAGCGTTTGTTTGTAACGGTTTAAGAGAGAGGCCCATATAGTTCAACAATACGCTGTTTTTCTAATTTTAAAGCCATGCCCTTTGCGCATCATAATACACCTTAAAACGTGAATATAGTATGGAGATATTCTTTAATTTTTTAAATTATAAACTTATTATAAAACGGGACTAATCTATGGTGGTTAATTCTTTCAAATAAAGAAATTATTTTCAAAATCGGCTTAGAAATGACAGAGTTCTGCTGTCACAAACGTAAAGAAGCCACATTAGGATTGATTTTTTTTAATCGCTTATAAATGTGTTATATTACAATGATATAAATCAACATTGCTAGGAGGTTTAGGAGACTTTGAGGAATTGCAGAAATTGTGATTAGCTTTAGGCCGTGTCTGTTAAGGAACACATAAGAACGCTGAAATCTTTTAGAGTCCTCCTTCAAACAAGAATAAGCTTTGAAAAAGAACTCCAAATAAAAAGAGTGAGATTGATTATTTTTATTTTATTATAGAAATAAGAGACGACGTTTTTTTTAGTAACATAATTTATACGGCACCGTCTTCTTAAAAGTAGCAAATCACAAAATATCATTAAATGAGGTAAACATTACTGTTGTTATGTTAGCCACTGGTTAGCCAGCATCCTTTATAAAGAAGCATGAAATTAGGCATGTTTTTATATTTTAGATATTTATTACGAATTTATTTTTTGCAAATATTCCATAAGTGTGCAACTGTGACAATTTAATTCTTAAATTCATTAAAGTACATGGTAGTTATCTAAATTCCTCAATGGGTTGCTGTCAGGGGTGCCAGAAAATTTTTGTCAGAAATCTGCAATTTTGCACAAAAAGTCGGCTTTATCGGCACTTTAACTTTAAAAATCGGCAAGTTAGAAAACACATTTTGAATAAAATAAAACAGATTTTTATTAACAAAAAGTATCGAATAACTTATAATTTTTAAATATTTATAAGATTTATGTTCAAAACCAAAACGTTTTAATATTTGAATTTCAAGTTCTTCATAAAAATTGATACAGTTATTTACAATTTTGTATATTTCGTTTTTATTATGTCTTGATTCTTATATTAACTCTTTAGCCAATGAGCCCAAATACACCTTATTAAATCTTAAAAAATGCTTTCTATTAATAAATTCCGTAAAATAAAGTTAATACATTTTTATAAAATTACTTAGTACGTGCATAGATCGGTTTATTAATTCACGCCAGCGAGAAATTTTTATTTTTTAGCAGCTCATATATAGTTAAGAATTGAATTTTGAAACGACGTTTTTATAACAGTAAATAAGCTTTACCCTTTTTTCCCTTAGTAGAAGTGCTGACTTATTAACAGTTGCATCTTTCTAATGTTAGAAGTTTTCTAGTGTTGCCAAAAATTAATAAATTATTCTAAAAACAAACAAAATTTCCTTGCTATAGTGTTTATAAAAAATCGTAATTTTTAGAGCCAAAATCGGCAAATCGGCTCTTTGATGAATTTGAGGTGAAAAATCGGCAAAATGCCGACAAATCGTCAAATTTGGCAGGCCTGGTTGCTGTAGCACACTATTACTCTTTTTATAAGATTTACTCGTAAACCATTAAGCTAATAACATTGCTCTGCAGTAAACGTTTTTTAAAATTTCTTTACATCGTCAATACGTTATTTACCCTGACAATAAAAATTTGTATTAATGTGTTTTCTTTTCTTGAAAAGCAGTGGGTTGCGAAAGGCCGTTGTTAATTGCCACTAGTTATCGCATTATGTTTTTTAATTGCGGCACTTAAACTTGTGGATGTGAATGATGCTTCGATGTGTTGACTTTCATTAACAATTATTATTATTAAATTGTTTAAATAATCAAGAATTAATTGTAAGTGTCAGTTAATTTAAACTTCGCTTATCAAAACTACAAAAAGATTTTTATATATTCTTTTATAACTAATTTAAAAAAGCAGGGAAAGATGTAAAAATAATTCTTATGCAAATTGAAAGTTGTAGCAGGTTTTAACTTGCAAAAAAAAAAAATATTTTGGAAATTATATTTTATAAAGAAATTTAACAGAATTAACTGGCTTTTGCAAAAACTTATAGGTGTTGGTAGAAATGTTTTGAAGATAAATTTAAAATACGTTCCACATACTACTTACTGCACTTTTAAAATAAAACTTACATTTACAACTATTTTAAAAACTTTAAAAATTAAAAACATAAAAAACACTATTCAAAAGAAACGTTCATATTCATAAAAAGTTTATATTTTAGATTTAATATTTTATATGTATGTTAAACCCTTTTCGTTTAATAAACAAATCTTAAAAATTTTATTAACACAATGACAACTCAATAGCTAATACACACTTAAGCAATTTAATTTAATGTTTTGCTTATTTTGGTCATAGATAAAATAAAAAGTATTTGAATAACGAGTTCTATAACGAGCTGTTTACGTTTACACCATTCAAACAAATTTGCCGTAATTTATTTTTATTTAATTCAATAAATCTACTTCAGCCCAGTTGCTACAAATGAAATAAAACGTTTTCGAGGTTCAGGAGAAGTAATTTACTGAAAATATCAATATATCAAATCCTGGGAAACCTCATATTTTCAGAGCTACAGAACCCTATAGTTTTTATAAAAAATATGCAACATTTCAATTATGCTTTGACAGAATGGGTCAATATGGGAATCATAGGACCCTAGGACTTTTAAAGCTTTTAAACTAAACTCTCAGGATCCTCACAAAAATATGTGTGACAAAAATGTTAACCCATTAGAAACCGGTTTTATATTGTTGAACTTACTGAATTGTTAGTTTTGCGACTTTTTGTAGTAAAAATATTATGTTATATATACAAGGATATACACGTTTTTCGCCGTACTTGCTAAAACTAAACTTAAGGGCTAATTTTTTCATTTTTATTGCTATAGAATCTTATTGGTTCATAATTAACTCGCGGCGTGCTTGGCGTTTGATAGGAATCTTGATAAGATCTTCTGTGTTATTTATACTGTCCCATATCGCAACAAAGTATTTGAGATATAACAAAGTATTTATAACTTTTTAACTTCTTAAAATTACTTTTTAAGAAGAAAATATTAATTAATTATTGATTATATTTAATTTAAAAATATTTCTTATTTAAATATAATTTGATTAAATTTAAAGATAATTTATTGATTTTTTTCAATAAGTGTAGTTTAATTTGTTGCTTTAATTTGCCCAAAAATTAAGAAATAATGTCGATTTCAGCACTTTTAAACGTTTGAGAATATTTTTAAATCAACATTTGTATATTTTAGGTTTATTAATCTGTTTTAAGTTTTTATGAATACGGCCGAAAATATTTAAAAATTTTACAAAAGAATATAATAATCTTATAACATAATTATTCCACAAAAGCCGCAAAGCTTTTTAAACAAACATAATATGAAAAAAGGAGATTTTGAAGTAGAACTAGAGAATCATGAATCAGGTCACCGGCATAGTTGGAGTTGCCTAAAAATAGTTGATTGCAGTGGTATATAATCTAAGCGGAATTCATATATCGGAATTCATACATCGGAGATATGAACTTTTAAAAATTTTGCTTTCAGATTAAAATACTATGTAAAAATAGAATATTTGAAAGTGGACCTATTGGGTATGTCATCGGTATTGTGCAATAGCATAGGATTAGCACATTCCAGCGTTATATAACCTTCTTCTGGATGGTAAAGATAATATAAAAACAAGTAACAGTGCCATATTCGGCTATTATGAAACCTATTACCCTTCAGGTAACTGCAACCAAAAAACCAAATCTTGGCGTGACAGAATTAAAAAAAAAATTGGTACTGCATATATATAACTTTACATAAAAATGACATCGGCTCTTAATGGGTTAATCATTTTTAACAATTTTGGTATTTTCTTAAATATCTCTTGCAAACCTTTAAAATGATACCCATATTGATACTTTTAAAAATTTGAAAATTTTAGAGCCACGTAAGTCGGAAAACATGGTCGAGCGCCAATTTTTTCACTTGATATTTTTTTTTATTTTTTAATTCTCTATTGCCCCATATATTTATTTTTTTATTGGAGTTACTTTGTTGTTCCAAACGATATGAAAAAATTAGAGGTAGGCGTGATGTTTTGCCTGCTGCCTGAAGAACATGGACCGATCAAGCTGATTTCCAATAGAACCTCTTTCGACACTATATCTGATCGATTGACATATACTTTTTTTTTGTTGGTGAAATTAGGTTTGATTTTGAAATCGCTCAATTAACTTTGCTATGCATAAGAAGTAAGAATATACACATAAATTTATGTGGTCGGTAATAGATATTGTAGAAATTACACACGAAATGACAAACTTAGATATACCCTTTTCCACTTTTTATAGTAAAGGGTATAAGAAGAATATTTTGAAGTGGATAACGAAGTGATCATTTAAAAATTGTTAAAAAAAAATCTGTGGAGTGTTGCACGGAACAACTAATTTCAAGCGGCTTCTTGTTGCACTGCTGCCGATTTTGAAGTAAAGTATTATCATAAATTATTCCTATCTGCGTCGCTTGAATAATATACTGACACTGGATTTTTCATCATTCAGTAGTGTAATGAATTTAGTAGTTTTGGCATAAAAATTGTTAATAAACTAATTTCCTATTTGCTAATAGCTTAAATTTTTTTTGTTCATTCAAACTTTGTTCTTTTTACACAATGTAGATTAAGCTACAACTATTTTTTTATAAAGTTAAGAATGTTCATTAATGTTGAAAATAAATATATCTGGTCTTAAAAACATTTCAGACCGATATTTGTTATAACTGTAACACGCTTAAATGTCGGGTTCAAAGTAAAAAACTTTTCTAGTAAATGCTATGAAAACCTCTGGCAAAGTTTTAAAAAATGGAAAACTGAAATTTATTTACAACCTGATTGTCTTAGAAACATGTTGCTTTTCATTTTAATTAATTTATACTTTAGTTTGAAGTCAATAGCAAAAGAGTTTAAAGCGTTGCTTGGCAAGTATAACCACAAAGTCTGTTAAAAAATACAATTAATCGTACTGGGTCAGTGCCACAAATTATTGGCTGTGTCTGGTTTTAGCATTTCTACCTGCACACCCATACATTAAGACTTGACTACCAGTAACGTTGTTATAAAATGCTGTAATTCGTTAACTGATCGTTTGAAGCAGAGAATATGATTGATTAATTGTCTAAAATTTAAATGTGTTTGTTATGTCTTATACCCATTTAACTAGACAACTGCTATTAAAAATCTTTTTACCAACTGGTCCATTGTGTTAAAGGTGTTGAAGATGACACAAGCAAATGAAGATAAATTTTTTTTCCATAGAGTAGTAAAGTAACTGGTGCCATATTAAAGCGCGGGTATGATTTTTTTCTATATTTTAGCTAACGATAAATCATAGTAAATTACTTTCTTGTCGGGTCGTACATTTTGTGCTTTCCTTATTTAATAATGCCCAAACCATTTTTATTAGATAAACTGAATTGAGTTAACCAGCAATTAAAAGTTCAATATTAAAGTACGTATAGCTACGTTACTTAATATTATTATCCTATACTTATATTGTGCGTTAATATGCGTTGAATTAGGTGGTGTGGCTTTGTTTGTTTGTTAATCATAACTTATAATATTTTCTTAAGATGCCAACAAGAGGTTAGCGCAATTTTGAAAGGTTAATTACAAAAAAACTACTTGACCTTCAAGCTAACAGTTATTTATTTTTAACATAAAAATGTACAAGTAAGATTGCTATATTCGGATATGCCAATTCTCATATACCCTTTATCATATATGTATAAACACATATAAATCGGCATAAGAAATTCTTTCCTACCATTCAATTTTCCTGTTACAGTTTCTCGTAAATTTTACTTGCTTTTCTAAGACTATTAAAACATCAAATACCATCAATTATGGGTGCACCCATTAATTTCCATATTCTCTTATTATACTTAGCGGGCTTATACCCTGTTCAGACATACGCTTTAATTGCGCAATTAAGGAATTTACGCAATTAAGACCTTAATAGAGCTTAATTTACTATATAAGAATTCAATAAATAAATTGCGCAATTAGTACTTAATTGCATCTCTAATTAAATAAAGTGCGAAATGCAACCCTTGCCAACAAGTATATTTACTGGTAACTAGTGAAAAGAAAAAATTCATAAAATTGACAAACCGCAAGTAAAAAATGTAAACAAACAAATAAAAAGAAAATGGCGAGTCATACTAAAATGGCTTTTGACACTTCCAACTTCAAAGCAACAAAAAAAGCCATGTTGTTTTTGTAATAAAAAGAGAAATCAGCTGGGCTGACAACACTACCTAGTAAAATAAATATGCCTTGTGCTACTTGAATAAGCTTAATTGAACATGTGTGAACACTAAATTAAATTGCGCAATTTTTTTTTAATTAAAAGTAAATTGACTCAATTAAGAAAACATGTCTGAAGTGGGAATCAGTAATACTAATTTCAGCTGTCTATCTATCTAAAAGTTTTACCGCATACATCAAATTACATCATTACATTGGGACACCCTTTAATTTCCAAATCAATATTTTATATTTGTTTTTATAGCCGAGTTAGCAGTACAGCTTCTTGTAAATTTCAACCGTCTATCCACAACTGTTTAAAAAAATAGCTATATACATTAAATTAAATGAAACATTGGGGCACCCTTTGATTTAAAATTTGTAATTTTTATACTTGTTATTATAACGTTTATAGTAAATGATTTTCTAACCAATTTTCAAGCATTTGTCTATAATTGTTTAAAAGATACGACCATGTAGGTAAATTTATGTCACCTGTGGGGACACTCTTTAGGTTTCAGATTTAATTTTGTATTACCATATGCGGTTGGGACCTATATATATATTTTTTAAATTTTAAGTGGTGCCCTTTACAGTTCAAAATACACATAAAAAACATGTTGTTGTATGGGGATATCCTTTAATTTATAAAATAAGGAACTGTTTTTAAAATGGGACCAATGGGCAAGCATAACCTTTCAAATAAAGAAAAAACGTTTAAATCGATTCAGAAATGACTAACTCTGAGTCTGCAGGCACAAATATGTATTAAAAAAAGCAACATTCAGACGAATTAATAACCTCCTTAGTTATCTTAGTTTGTCATCCGTTTGTAATTTCTACAGTATCGATTTCCAATTCTATAAAACATATAAATTCTAAGTTCCTATGAAGTCGATTAAGAGCTGTCCATCTACTTGTCTGACCGTGTGTGCAATATATAAGCTTGAAAAAAATTTAAATATGGCAATCGATCAGACTCAGTTTCGAAAATGCTGCTATTGAATATCAACAAGAGCAGTACATATCCTTAGGGGCAGCGGACAAAACACTACGCCTGCCTCAAAATTTTCATATCATTTGGAACAATGAAGTAACTCCTAAAAACAAATATATGGGGCGATAGTGAATTAAAAAATAGGGTAAAACATCAAGTATATATTTTCTGAGCGTCCGAACTTTTCATAGAAAAGCACGATTGTGCATCATATCATCATTTTAAAGATAGTCGAATATAGCACTCTTATTTGTTAAATTTACATCTGTATTTTTGCAGGTGGGTGGTTATGATAAAAAAATCAATGAAAAAAGTAAGAAAATTTGGGAAGCTTTTCAGCATTCATTACTTATCTACCTACTAATTATAGTAGGATCTGATACGGTAACCTTTATTTTATTAAATTGGGATAACAACCCTTAGGAAAAACTTAAAGTTAAAAAAACACAGATTTTAATGTTAACTGAAACATTTATTTAAGCTAAAGTTTGCTTAAGGGCTCAAAAGATATTTAATGAAAAATCGCTTAATGATAATGCAAAAATAAAAATAATTCACTATTTTATATTCTGTATTTGGCAGTAGCCGGGACAAAAAAATTAAGGAGCGCTCCTGCTACTACTGGCGTCGAGTTTGGGCCAAAAAGTCGTGTCACAATATGTTATCCCAAATTGATTAAATAGTAATAACAATCCAGAAACAAAAAAAAAATAAATAAAAACAAATAAAGGGTGTTTTTTTAAGCATGATAGGACTTGAAATTAAATAAAAAACACTAAAAATTAAATTTTGATGATAAGTTTTTTCTTATTATTTTAAGTAAACTTTAGCAAGCTCTTAGGAATAGACTTATGCTTAAACAACGCTATCAAATCATCCAAGTTTACTTTGAAAATCAGTCATCAATTCAAGCAACTTCTAGACGACTTCGTGATTTTTATAGTGCACATAATCGTACGTCTGAGAAAGCCATCCATCGAACTGTGGATAGATTTCGTACCACATTCTATCTACAGGATTAAATACACTTATAAGATCCACCTAGTGAAGGAATTAAGGCTACGAAACCACTATGCATGTAAGTCGTTCCTTCACCGATTTGCCTCTAGAGCAGTTAGTAACTGACCCGTTATTTTATGGTTGTGTTCAGCAATGAGGCTCATTTTTGGCTTAACGGGTTTGTTAATAAGCAAAATTGCCGCTTAGGGAGTGAGATCACTCTACAATATACCCTACAGACTCTATTGCATATAAAAAAATCAGAAAAATTAAAAAAATGAGAAAAATTACACGCTGGTGGTATTATCGGACCTTATTTCTTCAAAAATGAGGCCGGATTTCACTTCACGGTCAATGGAGATCGTTACTGCATATGAGGATGACATTGATCCAAACAAAATGTGGTTTCAAAAAGATAGGGCTACGTGCCCTACGGCGACCATAAGCATCGAGTTATTGAAATCAAAATTTGGCCATAAGCTGATTTCGAGAAATGGACCTGTCAATTGGCTTTCAAGGTCGTGCGATTTAAAATCTTTCGATTATTTCCTGTGGGGCAAGTGAAGTCACTAGTTTATGCTGATAAACCAGCACCAATTGACGCTTTGGAGGCCAACATTGTTCATGTTATTCGTGACATACGGCCATCAGTACTTGAAAAGTGACCCAAAATTGGACGTACAGAATGCGCTACGTCATGATCAGCCGCGGTGGCCATATGCCCGAAATCATTTTTAAATATTAATACCTTGTTCGGATCTTTCGTATAAAAAAAATTCTTCATTAAAATTTATTTTTTTGTGCTATTTTTTACAATTTAAAGCTCATTCTGCTATAAAATATGTGATATTTGGAGGACACTTAAAGTTGGCCCAAAATTTGTACTTTACATTGTATAGGCAACTTGTTTATTATTTTGAGCCACTTTGTGCCACTAAGCTAGATTTGTTTAACAAAATGTACATAATATATAAGCAAAAACATACATTCTAATTTTGAAGTACGGGGATTATGACACTTTAATGGATGACAATATTTCCATATCAAAAACGATACAGTGTCCAAGGACATAATGATGTGACATAAAGTCCATGGACGTTATGTCTGCAGACGCTATGACATACCACCAATAAAAATATATAATAATTGTTATGAATCGCGATTTATAGTGAAGCTTTTTACTCTATTTTATTTATTATCAATTGTTAATGTGTCTGGAGATATTTCCAAAATATGCCCATTTTTACACTGAAAGGGTTTTCTAGATCCTCAAAAATAATTTTAATATTCTGATTTAATAAATGAAAGTGAGATTTTGTATGTTCTTTTTTCAAGCTCGCAGTCAGATTTATATATATTTTTACTTTTTTTTATTTAAACCAATGTTGGCAATGTTGTGTTTTGTTTTTCTAGCAATTGCTGTGGGACTCACATTCATAATGTTATTGTTATAAACTTTAGCTGAATCACATTGTGGTCTGTTGGGTTAAAAAATATATATAAGTCCGAAATAAAAAGTAAGTTAAAAACTATCAGTACCATTTAAAAAATTGATTCTTGATTTTAAAAGTTAACAAATCAATTTAAATTAAACAAAGAAAACGACGAAAATTTGTTATACGTATAATTCATTCCTGATACAGTTCTTCTTGTGGAATTTATAAGCTGGGTTAATTTTAAAAATGGTATGCATGCAATTTAGAAATACTTCTAGAAAAGATTAAATATTTTTTCACACTGCACATTTTAGTTTATCATCAATATTTACAAGGCGCTCAGAAAAGGCTACCACAACAAATACTGTTCTTGATGGAAATACCCTTGTTTTAAGGCTGTGACAACTTGTAGTCTTTTTGATTTTTTTGAAGCAGTTAACTATCTTAAAAATTTTTATTTTTATAATTTTTTTACGTAACGCGATGGTTTCTTGAATGACACAAAAATTAACAATTTAAATAAGTAGTTATCAAAAAAGTACGAATATGTATGTAGAATTTTAAATGAATATGTAATTAAAAATAAGAATCCTCACCTACAATAAAACCAATCATTATAATTATTATTATCTTACATATAAATTGCCACACCAATTCATTCAAATCTTGTCATGTAGTTAATTTGTACAAACTTTTTTGGCTTTAGTGTGCACACGGGTATGGCAGGTATGGAAGCCACCATACCAAACAAACGGAGATTAATTTTCTTCAGTACCGTAACTAAAAATACTATCCATTAACAAATATTCACAAATGACTAATATGGTCAAATAAAGTAGACAGAAAAACCACATATCTCAACTTTTATAAAGTAGTTTCCGTTTTTTTTTTTGTCCATTCCGGTCAGTAGTTACACATGTGAGAGAAACTTTTCAAAACTGACGATCATCGAAAATAAGCAAAAATCTACAAGGACGCAAAAAAAGCTTAGAGCCTTTTCTTAAGGGTTTTATTAAGTAAAAGTTTTTTGTTTCACTTGATGCGAAACGTGTTACAGACAGGTTTGCAGAAATGGGTCCGAATAGGAAATTACAACCTAATACAATAGTGGTATACAATTAAAATCAATCTTATTATGTTTAATAATTCTTGCGAAAAAAACCGACTTCAAAACAGATTTCATCTGTCTTCCTATAACAGCTCAAGTGTATGGCCACATAAATTAGGTTGCAGCACTCTTTAATTTCCAAATTCAAATTATATGCTGTTGTAGTAGATTTAGCAATCAGGTTCTGTGTAAATTTCAACCGTCTGTCTGTAACGGTTCAACAGTTTGCCCATATACATCAGATTATATCAACTTTTTAATTTATAATATAACATTTTTATACTTCTTATTATACAAAATAAATTACTGGACATTCTGTCTAAAATTAAGGTGTTTGTATACAACGGTTCAAAAAATACGGCCATATAGAACAAATTACATTAATTTTGGGAACACCCTTTAATTTCTAAATTCTTCTCTCTTCTTGTTATAGCGGACTTTGCAAACATGCCCCTTGTAAATTTCAGCTGTCTGTCTATAACGGTTCAAAAGTCCGGCCACATGCACCATATTATATCAACTATTGGGACACCCGTTTATTTCCAAATCGAAATTTTATACTTGTTGTTATAGAGGAGTTCGTAATATAGGTTCTTTGTAAATTTCAATCATCTGTCTACAACTGTTTAAGAGTATGGCCATATACCAAATTAAATGAACTATTGGCGCACCCTTTAATTTATTATTTTAAATATTATCAGCTGTTACTATAACGGCCATATCAATCGACATTGCAACAAATTTACAAGCGCTTGTCTATAACCGTTCAAAAGATAGAACTCTATAAGTAACTCTACAGTAATTATGGGATACCCTTTAATTTCTAAATTCATATTATAAACTCGTTAATAAAGCGGACTTAGAAATACAGGTCCCTTTTAAGTTTCAGCGTTCTGTCTATAGCGGTTCAAAAGGACGGCCGCACACTTGAATTTACATGAACTATTGGAACACCCTTTAACTTCCAAATCCATGTTTTATACTTTTTGTTATAGCTGACTTAGCAATGCAGGTTCGTTGTAAATTTGAAGCGTCTGTCTACAAAAGTTCAAAAATATGACCATACACATCTGATTTAATGAACTATTGGCGGACCCTTTAATTTGAAATTCGTAATATTAATACTTGTTACTGTAACGGCCATAGCAATCGACAATCTGTCCAATTTGCAAGCGTTTGTGTAAAACGGTTCAAAAGATAGGCCAATATAAGTAAATTTACATCAATTATGGGGCACCCTTTACAGTTCATAAGACACGTAAAAATATGTATGTTTTATGGCGACACCTTTTAATTTTTAAGATTATGAACTGTTTTTAAAACCAATCTGTAAGCATAATCTATCATATTATCAAAAATTTTCAAAATCGGATCAGAAATGACTGAGTTCTGGAGGTACAAATATTAAAAAGTAACATTCAGCCGAATTGTATAACCTCCTTCTTTTTTTGAAGTCGGTTAAAAATATGTATGTATATGTAATATGTATGAAATAAATATTTAAAATATTGAATTTTTGTTGTTGTATAATATTACTTATATCACACATATTTTAAACATTTAAATTATTGTTAATAGTAGTATTATTATTTTTATTAATTTGGCGCCCCTAAAAAAATTCTGCCATACCAAAGAGGAGCCCCTGTGCACTCATTTCTTGAGTGTAACGTAGTTATGATGTACAAACCGTTTTGCCTTAAGGTTTCCTTCGTTTTTATTATACCTTGCTAAATAAATTTCCCTGTTTGCAGTTAAAAAAATATTTACTTTGACAGTTTTTACATTAGAGACAGAAAGAAATATTTTTTGCAGTTGTAACAATGATTCTTGTTACAAAAGTTGTCACGAACTGTAATGTTTTTTGTGTTTTCGATTTAGTTTTTGAGTATTTTTGATTGTAAATTTCATGTACATTTGCTAGATTTTTTTCCTTTTACAGACTCGGTTTCCCTTTTACATATTGACGTTTGAATAAGTCACGTTTTGCTGGACACAAAGTACGTAAAGAAGAAGGCATTCTATGTACAAGGGCAGCATTAGCTGCGATGAAAGCGAAATGATTAGAAGAGAAAATCAAGAAAAATACTCCATTACGAATTACATAAACTATATTTAAATGACACACATATTCTTCAAAGCCCACATTATTATACAAGTCTTTCATTAGATTTTGTAAGAAAGAAACCTAACGATAATTGTTGTAATTGTCAAAAAATCCATTGTTACATACATACATTTTGTTTTTACACTTCAAGTAGAATGAAAATTCCCAGAAAACCATAAAAATCCAAAAGGAAACTTTGCTAATATATTTTTTGTGGCTTTTGCGTTCATTAAGAGTACAAAAAATAATCATTTACAATCAAAAACTTGCAGAAATTATGGATTTTTTGTACTAAACTGTTTAAGCTTAGTTTATTTCAGAAACGGTTATTTTTTATAGCTCTTTTGTCCCATAAAGAGCTCTTAATTTATAGCTGTAAAGACACAGTGAGGCATTTTAAAGCATACTCAAAGTTTTTTTTTTATCGCAGTGCTCATTTAATGGTTGGTTGGGTTGTGAGCAGCAGAACAACCCTGATAAAATGAAATATCATATTTTGAAAAATTTCTAAAATTGAATTTGTGTTATAGAATGTCAAACTCCTTTTCGTATTAGTTGACAAATACATTATATTTGTTTTCACACTATCACACTTTTTCATAATACTTAAGTATAATAGCGTGAAACGGTCTTTAAATGTTTTCCAAAGTATATTTATAACAACCCTGCAGGAGATCGAACTAGTATCAAACGAGTATTGTACTAGTACAAAAATCACCAGTACTAGTTCCCAACTGTAAACTTTCCTATACCAACTTAATGCTCAAATTAACATTGAGTGTGTTAAGAAAATTACTAGCACCATTGGTACTAGATGGATACTAGGCAGAAACTAGTACTGTTAGTACTAGATGAGTACTAGTATAATTGATTCTAGGTAGATACTAGTACAATTAGTTCTTCATGAAAAACTAGTATTATTGGTTTTAAATAAGAACTAGTACAATAGATTCAAGGTGGATGTCAGTGCCATTTCTTCTAGTCGGATACAATTAGTTCTGCATTAGGAACTGGTTTATAGCAAATAATTTTCTATGCAATTTGGTTTTCCGAAAACTTTTTTTTTTCTTTTTTTTTTAGCTGATTCTCTATTCCTAAATAGTAAAAACTGTCTGATGAAACACTTCGGATTTCAATTTTGTTCGTTTTTCCAAGCAGACCTTTTAGAGATAGCAAAAAAACCAAGCCTTCCTTGTGGGTTTTTTCTGTATAAACCATTTCTTTTTTCAAAGACTGATTTGATAATTCGTAATCTTTTGTCGGTAGGTTAATTTTATCACTTATTTTTTTTTTTTTGATTTTAGGTATAGTTCAAGTCGATTTACAATTTCTTCACAAATTCAATTTTTTCGAGGATTTTCATTGCGTAGTACTCTATTTTTTTACACAGAAATTTATTTTTTTAATTTTTTTTTTTAAATATCTATTTGTGTTACACATTTTAACATTTTTGTTTGTCTTAAGCTCACTAACTTATGGGTCTTGAAGCAATTTACGGGATTTTCAACATGGTGTTCAGGGCACACTCATTCTACTAGTAATTTTGTGCAACTTGAATTACGTTTGTTACTCCACCATATACCAAAATCCATTAATTTAAGAAATGTATATTATTTGATACTTCACCATAAACTAAACAATTAACTTTCTGTATTTTAAGAAGGAAATTCCACAATATTATTGATTTCCATAATTGCAGGTATTAAAGATTGTGTTACTTCACTCAACGTCGAAAAATTCCTTCAGTATTTTAATAAAAGATCGCTAGTTTTACATTTGAACATCAATTTTAAACAAAAACCATGTTCTCAAAATTTTAAAATTATTTTTTAAATAAATTTAATTTTTTTTAAATGTCAGAAAATCGAGCTTTACTTAAATAATTGTTTTAAATTTGTTACTACAACTAAAAATAAAATAAATGAAAATGCGAATTAGCAATTCGCGTTAAAACATCATCAAAAATTAATATGAGATTTTGCAAGTCAAATCAATCTTTAAATGAACTACTTAAAGTACTAGTATTGTTCTATATATATTCTATCACCTTTTGAACTAGTGCTTGCTGTACAAGTGATGGTACCAGTAGTTTAAAGACAATTAAGGCTTATCCTCCTGCAGGGTAGTACATGCAGGAGTTTAGCTGATAGTTTTATTGGTGAGCGTGTTTATCATGTTTTGTGTCAAAATTTGTTTACATTTATTTAAATTTTCAAGTGTTTCTTTTAATTTTTATTATGTTCTATCAGGGATGGTAAACGAAATATTCAAATTACACTTTTCCAATTCAAGTTGTATTGAATATTCTTTTATTAAATTCTTGTTTAAATTTGCATTAATATAGTCGTTAAAAGGTCATTCTCTTACTTTTTTATAACAATTAATTAAAATTAATATTAATTTTTTAGTTAGAAAAATTAAAAAATGTTACCCACTTTGCCATCTCTGAACTGTTTTTTGACATAATACATGAAATGTTGTACGAGTATTTGTTGTAGACTTGCATGTACTTAATATAAATATACTTTGAATGTTCTCAAACTTCCAGTATAACTTAATATTGATGATAGTCAATGATATTAAGGGGTGTATATATGTATGTATGCCACGATTACTTTTCTTAGGGTTTGTTCAATGGTACCGAGCTTGCTTTTTAATCCGGAATAATGGTTCGAAGTTCTAAAAGGACATAGAATTAGTTTAACTTTAGCTATTATTGAATACATTCTACTAAGAAATAGTTGGGAACTCTTGAGCCACCTAATAACGAACATTACATTATAATATAAAGAGCTTAATTCTCTTCGATTAGCTCTGGAGACTAAGCACAACATGTTGACCATAGGTAACTAATAAATTTTATGATTCGGCTATGTCGAATCTCTTATACCATTTACTACACATAAACTTGTGTGTAACCACATGTATATGAGTATGAAATGGCATAAAAAATTCTTTCCTACCATTAAGTTTTTTGTGCAAAAAATTGGCCGAAAATTGTAGGTTTTGCTTGGGGTTCTTGTCGCAACTAATATAATTTTTGTTAATAAGTAGAAAAAGGGGAATAAACAGGATTTGTTCTGCAAAACTCAGTTATTTTTGAACCGATTTCGAAAATTTTTCTTTATATAAAAGTTTACGCTTGCAGATTGGGGCCGTTTTAAAATCAGTTTCTGATTTTAAAAACTGAAGAGTGTCCCATATAACATACATGTTTTTATTTGTATTTTGAACTGTAAAGGGCACCATTTCATAATTAAAAAAAACTTCGTATCAATGTAGGTCCGAATAGTAAAAATTAATACAAAATAAATTCAAAAATTGAAGGGTGTCCCCGTAAGCGATGTAAGTTGACCGATCTGGTACTATCTTTGGAACGCTTGAAAATTGGTCAAAATATCGATAGCTATGACCGGAATAAAAATTCCAAATTATAACTTAAACATTTCAAATTATATTAATGCGCCACGAAGCTAATAATGCCAAAAAAGAAAGTTTAAAGATCTATCTGTCCCTAATGACGTCCTGTCGTGTGCACCCAGTGAAAAGGGTAAGGCAGTGTTACATAATTAGGCCGTAAAAGGAACAGCGCTATCAATGTAAAATGAATAATAATGAAAAGAAGAGGAAGATGGGAAAGCAGCAAAAAGAAAATGTAGGAAAGTAAGGCTTTCAATAGCTGAAAAGCCAAAAAATTAGTTAAAACGGGGCTTAGACGACATATTGTGGCGTCTAAGAGGTTACTTCAGTAGAAGTCACCATAAATTTGGCATTTTTGAATGACACAGTGATAGAAGCGGCAAGGTGTGCTGGCTTAGTAAAAAATAAAAAAAATTTAAATTGGAAAATACCGGAATACTTACCAACAATTCTAAGAAGAAATCAAAGTTTTCAAATGAGTAAAATATAACAAGAGAAAATGTGGTTTAACAAAAATATAAATTGTGAAAGCCAAGAAATATAAACAACAGCTTGAAATTATAGAAAAGGTACATTGTTTAATTTAAATTATAAAACAGAAGAACGAAATATATTAAAGATTTATATACAGCAAAAACTATGGGAAAGTGAAAGTTTGAAAGAAATGAATGATTTGTATTGAACAGAATATAAACAGTAAAAAAGAAATTTAAAGTACTTAGTACTAAAAGCATAAATTTAAAACTATTACTTAAGCAAAATAAAACCTTCAATAATAAAAAACGTTACTAAATTATTAAAATCTACAAGGCATCACCTTCGTCACTGTCACTTCCACCGAAGGACTCGTCCACCGCAGAAGAGGATACTACCACTCCTGGAGTATCAGGTAACAGCCATTAGACCACCAGACTGTACCACGTACGACTCACATACTGCCAAATAAAAAAAAAATATATAAGAGGGCTGCTATATATATATCAGGCCTGGCAACACTGAGTTCTGCCAAGTGCAATCTGACATTTCCATTGGAAAGTTTGTCATTTTTAAGCATAATCGTACTCAAAACGTTTTGACGTACGACCGTTATTTGTGTTGTTTACAGTGACTTGAAAAATTAATATAGAAAAAAATGGAATTAACTCGTGAACATTTGCGTGCCATCATTTTTCACAACTTTCGACGTGGATTATCACGACCAGAGTGTATTCATGAACTTAAATCTTTGTATGGCGATGAAGCACCATCCTATAGCACTGTGAAAAATTGGTGTAATGAATTTAATCGTGGCCGAAGCTCGCTCAAAGACGAATTCCGTGAAGGTCGTCCAAAAACGGCTGTTGTGCCAGAGAACAGAGTTGTTCGTGGAAGAAGCACTTCGAAGCAAATGGTCGCCTTTTTCTTCGGCAAAACTGGTCATGTGGCGACTGTTCCGCTTGAGCAACGTAGGACGGTCACTTCTGAGTGGTACACTACAATTTGATTGCCTGAAGTGATCGGAGAAATTCGAAAAACCAACAAGAGAAAACGAATCATTTTTCACCATGACAATGCGAGCTCTCACACATTGGCTCAAACCAGAGAGTTTTTGACCGGCCAAAACGTCGAATTAATGGGTCATCCGCCGTACAGCCCTGACTTGGCACCTAATGACTTCTTCTTGTTTCCGCACATCAAGAAAAAAATGCGTGGTCAACGATTTTCGTCGTCAGAAGAAGCTGTTGAAGTGTTCAAAAACCATGTTTTAGAGGTGTCTCAATCGGAGTGGAAAAAGTGCTTCGACAACTGGTTTGAGCGCATGCAAAAGTGCATAAATCATGCTGGAGAATACTTTGAAAAACAATAAAATCATTTTTGATTATAAATATTCGCATTTTCACTATTAGGCCAGAAATATATAGAGCAGCCCTCGTATATTTAGCTTTAGCCATATTTCAAATTTAGGGAAAATACTTACGAATATTGACATCATTCCTCTTGGTAGGTTTTTGATTCAAGAGTGCGCGGTTAGGGTTGAGCTCAAACCTATACTTCGTCTCGCGTCAACGGAATCTTACCAGTAGGGTTTTCCTTAACCCCAAAAAAAGAAACAAAGTAAAGGCAAGGTAAAATATATAAAATTTTTAATTGAATATGTACGTACCCAAACCCAGGACGTAGGACACGTCACGTACTAACGGCAGTTCCTACACCAAATCGTGAATACATTTCATCCGCCTAGAAGTCAGGGAGAAAATCTAAAAAAAAAGAAAATCAGCACAAAAGGGAATCTGTTTAAAATGATTAAATCAATTTTTTTAATATGTAAATTACCTTCTATTAAAAAATATCTAATATGTTTCTTTAAATTAATTTTTTTTAACTATTTGTTTTGGTATTAATTTTTTCGTTTTTTTTTTATTCAAAATTTTCGCATTTGTCTTTTAAATCAAAAGTATAATTTTTGAATTAGTTTTTTATCTTTATTTTGCCATGCATTTAATATAAATATTGTTATTTGACGTAAAAAAATCTTTTGGTTTTTTTTTACTATTTAATAAACACAATGTTTGTATTTTTATATTTTAAATGAAATTCCTAAATTTTTATTAATTATGTCGGCTTAAATTCATAATCAAAGCGGTAAGCAGGGGAATAGAAGAGTAATAAACAGAAGGTAAAGTGTGCATTTGGGGCATCCAAAAACTAATTTAAATACGATGCCATGGTGAGGTATTACAGCCTCAAGTGGAAGGACTTGGGTTTCATGGCAGAACATCAGCCAGAGGAGTTTTGTGTGTGTGCATACAAGGAACTGGTTAGACTTGCTTCGGGCTTTAACATTTTTAAATAATTACCAACCTTTTAATTTTTTCAACCACAGCTGGTATGATTATTTGTAGCTGCTGAAATGATCGGACGTGTTGGCAAGAACCACCCCAAGACGGCGATCTCTAGCCAGTGCTTAACGCCAGCATACCAGCGCGGCCAGCAGCCTGCTAACCCAGCAGCCGCTACAGTCCCTTATAGTCAATATTTGTTTGACTATTAATGAAATCTTATACTTTTAATTAAAAAATTTGCATTTAAATTTTTTAATTAATGCACTTTTATTTTCTCTTCATATTTAATATTTCTTTAAGTTGCTGCAGATTTTGCGACTTTCTTATAAAATTGCTGTTTAATGCAAAATCAGAGTAACATTTATTCATTTCTTTTTTCTTATATTTATATAAAAGTATCCTACAACCTCTTACTTACATTTATATCTTAAGCAAAATAGAAAAAAATAATCTTGTTGAACATTAATTGAAAACGTGTTAAAAGATTAAGGCCATTAATAAGAATAATTACTTATTATCTTTTGTCAAACCTTTTGAAAAATTATGCCTAAATGGCAATGAACTTATCATTAATCTTAAGTAAACTTGAATTCCGTTTTATATTAAAGTGGGTAGTGTGTTGTTAAATGCTCAAAATATAGGTGATCTTGGAACTAAAAACTTAAATAAAACCTACACACGGTTTTGTATTAACAAATGAATTGAGTGATGTTCAGCCAAACTATTTGATAAAGGTTGTGTTACTTGATAAAAATTAAATTATCGTATTGTCTGACTTTTGCTGTTCCCTTAGCAGCTAAAAGAGTTTAATTTGAAAGTCGAATTTTTGTTTACTTTTTTCAGCATTTGATCCGTAGCTCGGTAATGGGCCTGACAATGACAATCGTAACCACTTTGCTTTCGCTAAAAAGTTTGTCGGTCTGTCCGCTTGCTTCTCCCTAGAACCGTACCAGGTAGAAATTCTGACATTTTCTCAGAAGTTGTATTACTATAGCAGCAATAACAACAGATGCTAAAAACTAGCATGTGTCTCTTATACGGTCAAATACAATGAAAATAGAAATCAATAAAAAAAGTCCTGATACCAACGTATTCAATTTATAATAACAAGCATAAGGAGTAAAGTGAAAGGAACTTTTAATACATAGTACGAAACTCGTATTGAAAGCAAATTTTTAATTGCTTTTACACTTATGTGCTGTTTCTGTATTACGGGCGATCAACTCGTCTGAAAAATTTATATGAAAAGTACTAAATATTTTGAGTTATTTTCATATGAATTTTTCAGACGAGTTGATCGCCCGTAATACAGAAACAGCACATTAAAGTTAAAACAAGTAAGAGTGGTATATTCGGCTATGCCGAATCTTATATACCTTTCACCAGCTATTTTAATCTAGTTTCGTGAAGTAACTCCAATCAAAAAAGTAAATATTGGGCATAACATATTTAAAAAAATGACATCGGCTCTTAATGCGTTAAGCATTTTAAAAAAAATTTCGTATTTTCTTTGAAATCTCTTCAAAATCTTTAAAATAACACCCAGATTGATATTTTAAAAATGTGAAAATTTCAGAGCCCCGTAAATCGGAAAATATTGGCGAGCGCCAATTTTTTCTTTTAAAGTTTTTTTTAATTCTCTATCGCCCCTTATATTTATTTTTTGATTGGTGTTACTTTATTGTTCCAAATGGCATGAACAATTTAGTGGAAGCCGTGGTGTTTCCTTGCTGCTTCGAAGCACAATGACCGATCATGTTGATTTCCAATAGCACCACTTTCGAAACTATATCTGATCGATTGACGTATTTTTTTTTGTGAAATCAAGTTTACTAAGGCAACACTTAAACAGACGGACAGACGGATATCGCTCAATAGACTTCGCTATGCATAAGAAGCAAAAATATGTATATACCTTATGGGGTTGAAATTACGCACGGTATGACAAACTTTATTAGTTTCTTTGTCCATTTGTTATTCAGGCAAATTCTTAAAAATGGTAGACAGATTTAGCTTCCACAAAGTGTGGCTAAGGGTTCTCTTACGAGTTGAGTTGAGCTTTTAATGAAATACCCATAGGAACTAGCTAGTAATTAATTTCAGTGGTTTTGTTTAAAAAGAGCATTTGAGTTATTAGCACGTTCGAAATTAAATTAATAAAAAATAATTCATTTTTCTCAAAATACTTCAAATAAAATTTTTAGTTTTGGCGAAATTATAAAAAAAAATTATTAATGCAATCAATAATTTTCTTTTTTAACTCAATCTGTTTAGTATGTAGTTTCACAGTGATAGTCTTGTAAACCAAAAAACTCGTAAACATACTACCTACTGAGTGAATAATTGAGCAGGGGTAATTCAATTATTCTTCTAAAACAAGCTGGTAATTCATTAAATTCTCAGTAAATAACATTTCATAACTCAAACCTCTATGCAAAATAACAAAAAACAAAATTATGGACTCAACACCCGAAAGTGAAAATTTTTTCAACATAAGCGCCGAAAATTGATGAAAAGCTTTAAAAAAATTGTAGACGTCTACACTTTAATTGCATTATAAATAGTGCAATCGTTAATAGTCTGATGTTTAGTAGTAAAAATATAAAAAGAAAAAATTTCCTTTTTTAAACTGGAAAAATAAAACGAAAATTATCTACTATGGTTGCAACTACGTACAAAATCATAAACAACAATTATTAAATACGAAAAGTACAAAAATGATATAAGAGATATAAATCAACCACTTCCAATGTTGTCGATATGTTTTTGTATGCGAAATATTTAACTTTTTTATTGCATCTCGTTTATGATAATTTAAACCAAAAAATTTAACTCCACGGGTATTTGTAATCAAAATTAAATGAAATTTGATTTCTAGGCGCATAAAACGTAATTCATGCAATAAATTAAACTTTAAATATTGCGTAAATGAAGTAGTAAGTTGAAAATATTTCTTTATATAAATAAAAAAAAAATTTGCAATTGTATTGAAACGTTATAACTCAAAAACGGTCAAACCGAATTGGTTTAAATTTTTAGGGTATATTCATATGGTGGTGTATATTTTTTTAAATTGGTCGAAATCAACGCGTTCGCGAGTTGAAAATTTTTATGACATGTGATTTTGTCCCTATAAAAACCAACAAGCCCTGAATTTTTTTATTAGAAACTTCCCTATTAAAAAAAGTTTTTGTCGTTTACCTACGGAACTGTGAGGGGATACTTACATATAATTAATCTATAAGTTGTTTTCAAGTGCACATAAAAATTTTATGAGCTAAACAGATCAAAGGAATTCACTCAGTTGTTTGAGGCTCACTAAGTGAATGAACTAGTTCGTTCTAATAAGCTGAGCAGAAAAGAGCCCTTACTTTAAGGAGCTGATAAGCCCAACCCTAGAATTAAATATAGTCTTTCATTTGTTTTTAAAGTCTTTTGTAAGAAAAATTCGATAAACGCTTAACAGCCTCTTAAGCCTTTAATACATTTTTGCAGTCTCTACCAAAAATAAAATAATTTTTTTATTAAGGTATTTTGTTTGAAAAAGTATGTTTATCAAGGAAACCTTAGGAGAACTTATCCAAATTCCTATTAAACGAAATACATAACACAAGCAAATTACTAACCCATTATGAACTAGTAAGATTTTCTGATTTAAAAAATGAGAAACTAGAAAGTAACAAAATGTTTTTATTATAAAAGGAGTAACTTTTTCTGTAATTTTTGACATTACAAATATATTTAATGGTATTCAATTTAAGAAAGATGTAAAGTTTTTATAAACTGGCTAGCAGAAAATCTTTGGAAAGTTAAGGCATTGTTGGGTATAGAGTAGAAAATCTTTGTGCCCGACCCAAGAAAGTGCTCTATGCAGGAAGTTCTTGGTAAGCGAAGTCGTTGTTGTTTTAAGTGCGGAAATTGTAACACTTTCATAAGTGACTCTATATCTAGGGACCTTATGACGTCCTCAGAAATAGACAATCTTCTATTTTGCAATCAAGAACTTTAAATTGTACGAGGCCTAATAGTGAAAATGCGAATATTTATAATCAAAAATGCTTTTATTCTTTTCAAAGTATTCTCCAGATTGAGCATGCGCTCAAACCAGTTGTCGAAGCACTTCTTCCACTCCTATTGAGACACCTCTAAAACATGGTTTTTGAACACTTCAATAGCTTCTTCTGGCGACGAAAACCGTTGACCGCGCATTTTTTTCTTGATGTGCGGAAACAAGAAGAAGTCATTAGGTGCCAAATCAGGGTTGTACGGCGGATGACCCATTAATTCGACGTTTTGGCCAGTCAAAAACGCTCTGGTTTAAGTCGATGCGTGAGAGCTCGCATTGTCATGGTGAACAATGATTCGTCTTCTCTTGTTGGTTTTTCGAATTTCTCCGATGACTTCAGGCAAATAAATTGTAGTGTACCACTCAGAAGTGACCGTCCTAGGTTGCTCAAGCGGAACAGTCGCCACATGACCAGTTTTGCAGAAGAAACAGGCGACCATTTGCTTCGAAGCGCTTCTTCCACGAACAACTTTCGTGGGATTTGGCTCGTCTTTGAAGACACACACGATCGATTGTTGTTTCGTTTCGGGCTCATACGCATAGATCCATGATTCGTCACCTGTGACGATCTTATAAACGTCTTTTGAAGCACCGCAATCCTATTTTTGCAACATTTCTTTGCACCAATCGACACGAGCCTTTTTTTGAGCGACTTTCAAATTTTGCGGGATCCAACGAGAACAAACCTTTTTTACGGAAGAAATGTCCAAGCATGTCTCTATCTCTCGGTATGTCGCATGTCGATCTTGCATTATGAGTTCACGCGCGGCATCAATGTTCTCTGGCACAACTGCCGTTGTTTGACGACCTTCACGGAATTCGTCTTTGAGCGAGCTTCGGCCACGATTAAATTCATTATGTCAATTTTTCACAGTGCTATAGGATGGTGCTTCATCGCCATACAAAGATTTAAGTTCATTAACGCACTCTTGTCGTGATATTCCAAGTCGAAAGTTGTGAAAAATGATGGCATGAAATTGTTCACGAGTTAATTCCATTTTTTTCTATATTAATTTTTTCAAGTCACTGTTAACAACACAAATAATGGTCGTACGTCAAAACGTTTTGACGTTTGGAAATGTCAGATTGCACTTCGCAGCACTCAGTGTTGCCAGGCCAGAAATATATATAGCAGCCCTCGTATTACGTAATTTTTTATATACTAGTTTTTAAAAAAAAAAATCAGTTTTTCCAATCATCTCCCCCACTCCCACTCCTGCTTCTTTTTTCAAGATAAACATGGTCCGTTAGACTTATTACAGAACTAATTATGTTTAAAATTTGATAAAAGTCGGTGCAGCCATATGTGACCGAGTTCAGCATTTTTTCGTTAATTGGTTTCCCAGCTCTGGAAACAGACATAATATATTACACCCTATAGATAAGAACGTATGTATGTTATACATTAAAAAAAAAACTTGATTTATTTTTCTTTTTAATATAATATGCCAAAGAAATGTTGGTTCCCATTTACATAAACAGGCCGTTATATCTTTTATAGGCCAAAAGTTAGAATACACGGAACTGAATATATACAAAATCCTTTACCTAAAGTTACTAGAAACTTAATCCTGTTAGACTAACCTTGCGATAGATAAGAAAGATTATTACTTTTAAAGATGGAATAAATTTAAATTGGAATGTATAAAATTTGTCTAAAGGTACTGCACCTTAAGATAAAGGGTGTTTTTTAAGCATGAAATTATAAAAAATTGTAGTTTAAAAATTTTTTTTTGATTCTGCGCAACATTTTATTGTAAAAATAAGTTTTCTAAAATTCTAAAGTCTGGTAACTGGTCCTTAGCAGTAACAAAATTTTTATGTAAAAAAACGTTTTATTTTTTATTTTGCATTTCTTTAATTATCACGTCGGAGCTTATTTTCGGGAACCAAACCAAACACCTCTTAATAGAAAATATCTTCTGGGTAAAATAAGGAATGAAGATTGTTTAAAAAAGTTATGCCATTTCACTAACTTCAGTTCATGTTTGTATGTAGATCGTATAAGTCGAATCGCCATTTTATTTTGCAGTAAACAGAAAAGCCATCTACGAGTACAGTATCCCATTTCACTTATAGGTAAATAAACACTTCCGGTTTACGATTCTTTAGATTCCAGAGCTCAGAAACAAACAGGAATGATGAATTCAACAGAAGGTTTGACCTTTTTGGAACATGAAGCGCACAAATTTCTGCCTTTCATGACCAGGAAGAACGTCACAATTGCGCCATCTATTGTGCCCGGGCATTCTCCGATTGTAAATAGGAGTAATGAGTGGACTTTGTATATGACCACCTTTGCCGCAATGTTTGAAAACCTTCATCACCCACTGACCTGAACGAAAATAAATAAATGCAATGGATTAAATTGTTAACGTATATCTGTCTGAAGTTGTCGCTATTAAACTAAGACACTTTTTTAGCTTTATCACAATTTCATGTGGGATTTGCTACCGTTCTAATGATAATTAACGTTTTAATGATAATTGGCGAATTAAAAAAAATTCACTTAATTTACGTGAATCTTACCAATTATTATTAGTTTTTTCTTAATTTAATTTATTGCTTTTAAGTTCAATTTTAACAACAATATTAAAAATTAATTAATTAAATTATTTTTTTTTATTTATTAACAGAAATAGCTCTTTAACGGAATTTTAAAATTTTTTTTAGTCAATATGATTATTGCCTTTTTTTTATTTCAAGGAATTTACTGAACGAATTAAAATCAAAAATGTATATTTCTAACTGCTTTATATAAGTACAATCAATATGCTTAACAACCAGTAAGACTGCTATATTCGGGAAATGCTAATTCTTATATACCTTTCACTATTAATGTAGATATAGCTTAGTGAAGCAACTCCAATCAAAACGACAAATATTGGGGTTACAGTGAATTAAAAAATAAGACAAAAAATACTTTATATATTTTTACATAAAAATGTTATCGGCTCTAAATGGGTTAAGCATTTTTTTTAACAATTTTAGTATTTCCTAAAAGATTTCTTCAAAAGCTTTTAAATGATACCCATATTAATATTTAAAAAAACGAGGCCCACAACTCGCACATATTTTTTTTTTAGTAATATGGCGTGGTGTTTTGCCCCCTGCCTCGAAAGGCTATGTCTGATCGATTGGCGTATTTAAATTTTCTCTAGCTTATCTAGTGCATTGGCGAAGTTGATTGACACCCAAACACGGACAGATTGCCTTCGCTCAATCGAATTCGCTATGCATAAGAAGTCAGAATATATATACTTAATGGGGTCAGAAATGTATATTGTAGACATTACAAACGGTTTGACAAACTTAGTTATACCCTTATTTCACTTTTTGTGTTGAAGGGTATAATTTTTATCGAGATTTGAAAAAAATTTTGTTTGATTTTAGTTTAGTTTTTCGATTAATATAAAATACGAAATTTCACTCAAAGTATCAAACTGAATTAAAATAAACATTGTCTTTATAAGGAGTTCAAGTATTAATAATTTTAATCTTATCATTGTTTTTTAAAAAATATAAGATTTGGTCCCATAATTTTAAAGCAAATATTTTCAATGAAACTTTATTATATACAACGTTATAAATAAGACATATTGACATAAATTTAATTTTCATGTTTTCGTTTAGTCAGTTATGCATAACTTATGCTTGATCTACCATAACGACCATAAACTTATTACAGTAAACGGTTTAGTTCAAGCACATTAGTGCTCAAACCCAATTCAGTGCTCGCCGTGAGATTTAAAGAAATAAATTTAAAATTAATTCTGAGTTCAAGGTGAGTGATTCTCTTTTATTAATCTTTGAAAATTGCCATATATGATATTTTAATAAAATAAGCGATAAACGAAATAAGAAAAACAAATTATTTTTCTCGGTCAATATGTTTATATTTTTCCATAAGGTTTTTAATTTTCAGTTCAGCGGTATTAACTGTTGTAAAATATTTTCAAATAAAGTCACATCCTATTATTATTGCTTTCTTGTTATTGTACATTTCTTTCAACTGTATAATTTCTGATGAGACAATTTTCAATAAAGTCGTCTGCTGTCATGTAATTGTTTTATAATAACAAATAGCTTAATTTAAAAAACACATGTTTCTGTCATGTTCTTTAACAGTTGTTTCATTACAACTTGCACCTGAGCAAGATTTACTTTTTCAGCAAAACTTAATCTTCTGTATTTTTACGATATTAACCAAAAAACTGTGATCATTTTCTATTTATTGATGAAATGCGAATAATACACTCAAACTATCAAACAAAATAAATAAAAAGTTAGAAACATTATTACGTTGCATTCTTAAAAGACTTGTAAAAAATATGCATAAATGTGAGTTTTATAGAAGCATTTAGTATTTTGGGCATTTAGTTAGAAGCTCTGTGGTTGTTTTATAACATGTTTTATGCTTGTTTTATAAGGTGGCATGTTGTAGTGTTTAAGATCATAATATACATGGATTTTATGTGGTACTCAAAAGTACGTAATGTCGTTGGACGTTATGACATGACTACCCAAATATTCAGGCATGTTCTGACAATCGCAAATTGCTTAAAGCTTGTGATGCGTGAAAGGTGTTCTGCAGTCAGCGTTGCCAAACTATTGAACTAATTCCCGCTAGATATTACCTTAAAAAACGCTAGAACCGCTAAATATTCGAATAAAACCCTGACATAAGCCGCTAAAAAATTCTTGAGCAATCTATTTGTACACTCTTTACCCTGGCAAACTTGGTTTCACCAAAAAATAAATATGTCAATAAATCAGATAAAGTGTCGAAAGAGGTGCTATTAGAAATCAGCGTAATCGGTCTATGTCCCTTGAGGCAGCAGGCAAAATACCACGCCTACCTTTAATTTTTTCATGTCATTTGGAACAAAAAAGTAACTCCAATCAAAAAAATTAATATATGGGGTGATAGAGAATTAAAACGTTAGAAAGAAACATTACCTGAAAAAAGTGGCGCTCGCCCATATTTTCCGAGTTACGAGGCTCTGAAATTTTTTTAAATATCAATATGGTTATCATTTTAAAGCTAAAGAAAAGGTCTTTATCCTAGTAGTATGCAGTACCATTTTGGTATTTTTTAATTCTCTGTCACTCCAATATTTCTTTTTTTGATTGGAGTTACTTCACTTAACTAAATTTACATGGTGAAGGGTATATAAGATTCGGCATATCCGAAAATAGCACTCTTACTTGTTCAATACTGCTCATTACTAACTGCTCAAATAAAGTTTTATTTTTTTTATAAATATGGCAGTAATTGTTCATCTCTAGTTAAGATTTTGTTTATCTATACATATTAGTTTCGTTTTGAGAACTGGAATAAATATTTGTTTTGCGAGACCATATATAAAGCAACAATGTAATTATAAAGAGGCATATTAAAAAGTTGAGTAATTGACATACTCAACGGTTAAAATCGCTTCACCTATATTGGTTTGCAATCGATTTCTGAGTTTTGATTTAGCTATATTAAGTTGACTTAAAACTGGTTTCACTTCTGCATTAGACCATGGCATGCATAATAATCATAAGGCAAACTCGGCTAGCTCTTTGAAAATTTTATTCCCAGCCGAATTTTGATATTCAAAAACTTCGTACCAAAAATATGTAGTATCCATTAGATTATTGCATTTTATAGCATTTATATTATTAAGCTGATTAAAAATTGCTTCGATTATTTGTCGGACTCTAACCCAGTTGTATCAAATATTGAGAGGCATTCTCTTTTTTTTTGTTATTAATTCGTTATTTACTGATAATTTACCAGTTTTTTCTAAAATGTACCGATTTTCTGGTAATCTGAAATGACAGTTTCCATTAGTTAGAAAAAATTTTTATTGGCCCAATTAAAATATATTTCGTTATTTACCTTTGGATTAATTTTTTTAACAGTTAAAAAAAAAACAAGGCAGAGATAGATAATCTATATATTTATATAAAAGATTACAAATACATAGTTTAGCTTACTTTGTAGCTAAGAAAACTTATTGTAGCTTAAAAAACGCTAAAAACCCGCCAACTAAAATTTTCCCAGCTGAAAAAACCACTTAGCGGATTTTTGTTAACTTTCCGCTTAAAAAAAAACACTAGTTTTAGCGGGAAAACCGCCGTTTTGGAAAAACTGTCTGCAGTTCCCAATCGCAAGAAATTTAGCGTCTTCAAATCGCAAGCACATACTGAAGTGAAGTTAATGTTTTTACTCTCTTTTTCTTTAATTTTTAACGAAAACTATTTTTATTTTTACTCAATAAAAGTCGTATATGATTAATTTTAAACATGTTCTTTGTGTAATGATTTATTGAGTACTGGCGATTTTATAAAAACAGCTGCTCTAATTGATGTTTGAAAATATACTAGTATTAGTGCAGTTAAACATATCGTCGGAAATGTAATAAATTATGCGGTATTTTAATTTTAAATTAAATTTAAAATATTCAGTGGTTATTAAATGTGCGATTTACTTGCTTTTATTTGAATTACTTTTATTTAAATTACTTTTAGAACATACACGTTCGGAACTCATATCGTTTTCTGTAGACATATTTTTTGCTTTCTTTTTATTATGAAAAATGAAGAAAACAAAAGAAAATCTAGATATTTAACCAAAAAAAAAAAACACAAAAACATTTTATCCACAAAAAAAATAATAATAATTATTATACCTGAAAGTAAAGATTTTAATTATTAAATTGCTTCAAAATGCACAAATTATGCTTTTTCTCTGTTTTTTTTTAATTAGTTTTTTATTAATTTAAATATTACCAATTTTCAATTAAAAAAGAAACTCTGTATCAAAAAAGAGTTTTTTTCAAAAAGACTGTTAATTCAAACAGAAATGAAATATGTACTTACATACATATATATAAATATACACCAACTTCTTTAAAAACACAAAAAATTACCTGAAATAAAAAATATGATACAAAAAAAAGACAACAAACAACTAAACGAAAGCGATCCGTACACAATTGAACGAAAGGAGCCGGTTAAATATCAAGCTCATTCCGTTAACTTAAGTCATCCGTTCAATTTACACCGTATACTATTGAACGAAAAGACCTCAATTAAATGACCGGATCATTCTGTTCACTTTATTGATTCGGTTAAATCAACCCATTCGTTCACGAACGACACAGCTGTATCCCTATGCATCCGTTTATTAATTTTTTCTATTAATTGTATTTTTTTAAAGAAATTAAACTAAGCTATCATTTCAATAAAATTTTCATTTCTTTGCTTATGTTTTGTACCGCAAAATCATTTTGTTTTTCGAATATGTAAAACAAAAGTTAGCGTTTTTGATCTCATATACGATTTAAAAAACATGCAAGTGTCAGAACATGCCTGATTAAAAATTTCTGTACAGCAGGAATACCCTTATATTTAAAGTTCAGGATATAAGAACGCAACAATTCAAAGACAGTCCTCACCAAATTAACAAGAATGAGTCTAACTTTACAACTATAATAAAATAATTCAAGTATAATAATCACTCCACAAGAGGTCGCATACTTTTGCGAATTCCTTTATTCCTTTCAAAATATACATCAATTAATTTATACTTCATATAAACGAGGCTTTGAATGCTTGTTTTAAAGGTATTAGAGACTGTTTATCGCTTACTAGGGACCCCGGCGTTGCCCGGGTCGAATTTAAGCCCTGTTTACTATATTGTGTAACCAAAAGAGTAATTTCGGAGATAACTTGCTAAAAACCTTAGAATAGGAGTCATCTATCAGATCCAATCTGTCAGTTTAGTGACCAAAGGTATGCAAATATAGAATTTGATTGGAATTGCACGTTGAACGCTTTGTTTTGATTTATTTATGAAATCATTAGTTAATATTTTTAATTACATTTTTGTTTTGTCATTAAATTTATGTTTTTCATCCCTAAAAGTTTTCCATCTTGATATTTGTATTGCTCGGTTCTTTAAATTTAACTCATTTTTAAAGGAATTTTATATTGCATTTTATTTTAGTTTTCAGGTATACAATATAAACACAGGTCATAATGTTTACAGACGATTTAAGTAATTAAAACTATTTAAACTATTAACCAAGAAATTATTAAGGTCTATAGTGTGAACTCTCTGTTAGCATTTCAAATGCAAGCGGATACAGTGGCGCCATTTGTTTGAATATAAAAAAATACAATTATTAATCCCTTCTTCGAAATTAAAAGCAACTGCAATTTTGAATTCAATTAAAATCAAATAAATATTTAAAGTGGTTTTGGCACGCTGCTTGAAAATATAAATACGCTGTTTTACCATGAGGACATATATCTACCCATGTTTCCAATTTCATTAAAGTTGATTCAGTTATTTAGCCGCAATTGACGCGCGAGCGAACAAACAAGGTTACATGTCATGAAGCCCAAGGACTTTATATCGCACCAGAAAATTACATTATGACAATGGACATTATGTCGTACTAAGATGCGACATAATGTTAGTTCTACCATAGAGGAAAAAATCTTTGCGCCCGGCCGAAGGCCGTCTATGCAGAAAATCTTTGTTAAGCAAGGCTAGTGTTTAGAGAAAAAATTATTTTCAAAAATAAGAATAAAATATCAGGTAAAAATTGGCCCTCACGCATATTTTCTGAGTTACGGGAATGAGAAATTTTAAAATTTTTTGAAATATGAATATGGGTATCATTTAAAGCTTTTGAAGAGGTCTTTAAGGAAATACTGAAATTTTTAAAAAATGTTAAACCTATTAAGAGCCGATGGCATTTTTATGTAAAATTATATTTATGTAGTACCAAATCTTTTTTTTTTAATTCTCTGTCACCCCAAGTTACTTCACTAAACTAGATTTACATAGATGGTAAAGAGAATATAAGATTTGGCGTAGCCAAATATAGCATTCTTATTTGCTCTATTTCTCTCTTTAGTTTAAAAACAAGTTATAGATTTTGATATGTTTTTTTTTTTTTAATTTTAAATAAAATTGAGATTTTTAAATTAAAAAGCAATAAAAGGAATGAAAATAAAGCAGAAGTAAAAAATTCTTACGCAATCACATTTTTATCGCTTTGCTTTATTACACGTGACGGATTTATAAAAACAAGTATTTCTGCTGCACCTTCTGCTAAATACCTTCGCACTAATGGAATTTAAAAACAAGGTTCAACTGAAAATAAGACGTTAAAACTTCACTTTTACAACATTCAACCTGCAACATTTTAGCTTACTCAAACTAAACAGATTTAGCATTTTTACTTTGATCAGTTAGCACAACAAGTTATTTTAGGACGAAATTGATTAATTGAAATATTATTTATTTCAACTGTCATTTAGCTACATGCACTTAAGATATTGTTTTCTTGGAGTAAGTTTTCTTCATGACATTAAATTTAATCAACTTAAATATAATGGAAAATAAAATCCCGGTAGAAATTTACGTTAAACAAAGATAATTAAAGAAAGTGTGTTGCGGCATGAAATTACATAAAAGACGAATAAAAATTGGACGCTTCATATAAAAAAGAATGGTTTCTTGAAATATCAATCGTATTGAAAAGAAATTAGTTAGACCTCTATATCTTACTTTTGACATAAAATAGATTAGCTTAAATTTACAGCCCGATTCTGTGAATTCTTGATAAATTTTTTATCAAGATGTTTTGTCAAGATTTTTATCAACCAAAAGTTCGGTTGGTTTTCTGTGGAAACATTAATAAATAAAAAGCTTTTGAAATTCACCAGTGTGTTGAATTTCTATTGACTGCTAATTTTATTTATTGTTATCAAATTATTGTCAAAAGCATCTATACAGCAGCTAAGTATTTTTAACCGACTTCAAAAAAAGAAGGAGGTTATACAATTCGTTTTTTTATGTGTGTGCCTGCAGAACTCAGACATTTCTGCGCCGATTTTGAAAATTTTTTAGTAATATGATAGATTATGCTTACAGATTGGTCCCGTTTAAAACACACTTCGTAATCTAAATTAAAGGCTGTCACCATACATATTTTTTGCGTGTATTATGAACTGTAAAGGGCTCTTCTGTAAAATTTAAAATGACTGCGTATTACTATAGCTACCAATAACAAAAGGTTATACAAAAATAAATCTTTAAATTAAAGGGTGCTTCTATAATTAATGTAAATTTACTTAAATGGGCCGTTATAGACAAATCATTGTGGCCGAAGTTTTGAACCGTTATAGACATACATCTGAAATTTACAAGGGACCTGTTTTGCTAAGTCCGCTATAACAAGATGAATAGAATTTTATTTTAGAAATTAAAGGGTGTTCCCATAATAATGTAACTTGTTCTATATGGCCGTATTTTTTGACCCGTTGTATACAAACACCTGAATTTTAGACAGAATGTACACTACATTGTTTGGTATAATAAGAAGTAGAAAAATTTTAAATTATAAATTAAAGGGCTGAACAATAGTTGATGTAATCTAATGTGTATGGGCAAACTGCTGAACCGTTAAAGACAGACGATTAAAATTTACACAGAAACTGATTGCTGAATCTACTACAAAAACAAGTATATAATTTGAAATTGGAAAATAAAGGGTGACCCTATAGTTGCTGTAATTTTTTGTATATTGCGAAACTATTAAACAGTTGAACAAGTATAACGTTTGGAGATATAATAGTTAATGTTATCTAATTTATGTGGCCATACTCTTGAACCGTTGTAGGCAGACAGATGAAATTTGATTTGAAGTCGGTTTTTTTGCAAGAATTATTATAAACTAATTGACTATAAAGTATATTAATAAACATATAAATTTTTATAATTCACTTGGGTAATATGGGCGAGGCCATCCCCTTTGTCCACTCCCAACTTTATATACTGAAGAATATCCTATTGCGAAAATTTAATGACGATTGGTCCAGTAGTTAAGACTATATTACGATTTTTAATTTTTCTAAAAAGGGGCGGGGTCCCACCCACTTTTCTCCTGGTACGTATTCCTAATTATGCCAATACCATATGTATCAAATATCGTCGACGTAGGTCAAAAAATGGCCAAAATATGGCGATTTAAATTTTTGGGTTATATGGGCGGTGCCACGCCCTTTTGTCCAATTAAAACTTCATATAGCCTATTATTCCTTCCAGACTCACAGTAACATGCTCTGAAAATTTCAGGAAGATCGGTCCAAGGGTTTGGCCTCCTATAAAGCACAAATAAACAGACAGACAGACATTCATTTTTATATATATAGATTAACCCGTAAAGGGAACCGAAATAAAATCGGCACGACTCAGGCGAAAATTCTTTGTAAATTTTTCCTTTAACAACTGAATAGGATAGCTTGAGTCACGTAATCTTTGTAAGTCACACCTACGCCTTCTTCTTTTCCGTATTTTCTTCGTCTTCACAAATCAGCATTAACACAATTATTTCTTCTTCCATTTTTCTAAAAGGATACGTAAACTTATTCATGTATTTTAAAAAAGAATCCATTATGTTGATATTTGCATGAAGCGTGCACTATTTATCGAATTTGAACACACACATACGCAATAAAATAGCGTTATTAATATCAAATTAGACTTTGACAAATTATTAACTAAAAAGCTTTTATTTTTTGTAGTAGATTATCAAATCTTGATAAATACTCAATAGTTGATAAATATTCAATTTTTTTAACTTATCAAGAGCACGGAATCGTGCTATTAATCTGAAAGAAACACAAAATTGCTACCGCGAATAAGATAATTTTTTCCAAGGAATGTTGTGGAACACAAATGGCGGCAGTATAAAATAATCACCCTTACCGCGAATAAGAAGTGAAACTTATGTTCCAATGAAATATTCATCGAAGTGAAAATTGGTATCATGGATTTTCCTATGAAATATTTGTTCACTTCATTGAACAGCTTTTGAAAATAAATAGGCTTTCAGTACACATTGAATTAAGTAAGAAAAATAAAAACAGTTAAATTTGTTAAATTGAAGACTAGAAACTAATGAATAAAATTTTTTGAGACGAATTAACAATTTTATTACAAAAGCGTGATATGACTGCCACTTATAACCCCTGAAAGGTAATCGGAGACTTTGCTATTAACCCATTTCAATAAAATAAATTTTTGTATTAGATTTGTTATACCTTCAATTTTTATTAAATGACACTTTAAATAAAAAGTTTTCATATATTTACAAGCAATATACCTCTTTGTTTTTCATCTTGTAGCGCATAATATCAGTCTGCACTGCAGCAACTGATCTCGAAATAAAAAATAAAAAATGTGTTAATGTAAATATTTAAATTAAAACAGATAAAAACTAACTTATTGCATGCAGTTCCCCAGAACAATTTGAGTGAAAAAATCCAAGGAAAAAGTGAAAAATTTCGGGGGAAAAATTAATCACGATAAGGGAAATTTTTGCTTAAATGGAAAATTTTTTACGTAAATTATTCACGATTGTAATTTAGGGAAAAGGGAAAACATTTCGAGCGAAAAGATATTCATGATATTGGTGGTTGACTCTTCTCGTGTACTGTCAACAACTAAGTCAAATAATGCTGCCTAAAACAATCTCGCAGCTATTAAATTGGCTAAAGGACTTCATTTAGCTGGTAGCAATGTTAGAAAAAAGCTATGATTTCAAAAATAGTAATTTAGTATGTTTTTAAATATGGTTACCTAAAAATATATTTTTAACATTTATTCCTCATAATGACATTTCATGTATTGTTAAATGAAAAAGTTCCTTAAAAAGAATGGATATGCAAGTTAAGAATGAAGATTTGGACATATGGCATAACTAGCACTCAGGGAATGACCCCTACTTATGCAGTGCATTGTGCCCGAACTAGGAAATTAGGTTGTGGGAAGGAGGATAGATGGAGTAGTATTCGTGGACATTCGATTTGAATCTTTGCACATTGAAAGTGGCAGGAAAGACCTCTGCAGGGAGTTTTTTCCACATACGAACTGTTCGGCAAAAAAACGAATTCTCTCTGTAATGCGTAGTGCGATTCGCTGGCAACTCGTTGCGCGTACGAAATTGCTGTTTTCAGGAAGAAGTTTCCTAATTTAATAAGAGCACATTCCATTGTAGTAACGATAAAACAGTGTAAAACACGCCAAATTGCGTCGATTCTCCAGTGAATCAATAGAGCTGGATACCCTGCTGTTACCGATTAGCTTCTTCGCTCTCTCTTGTACGCGGTCGAGTATCTCCAAAATAGACTTTGAAGCACCGGCCCATACTTGAAAGTTGTATTCTATTTTTGGTCTAATAAATGTGACATAGTTAGTAAGGAGATCAGATGGAGTGAAGTATTTCTTATACCGTTTCAGAAAACCTAGGCACTTAAATGCTTCTTTTGCGACATGAAAAATATGCTGGTTCCAACCAATAGCACATTGAATTTTCATGCCAAGAATAGCGAGAGCTTCTGGTTTCTTAATATATATATATATATATATCACCCATTATTACAGATTAGGTAGCATATTCAGCCGTACGCCTGTGCGAAAGCACACAGCACTGGGTCTTATGAGCGTTAAATTGAACCCTATTCGCAAGGCCCCATTCGGAGCTTACCAAAAGGTGCGATTAAGGGTATCGTCCATGTGCTTTCGCATAGCCCCAATTTCCCGAAGGCTTAGTTTATTGCGAAAAGAAAATGAATGTCATATGCTACTGTCATCTGCAAAAGAATAGATAGGGTTGGAAGTCTGATGTAGAAGGTCATTGAGAAAAATGATGAGATCCCATCTATAACAACTCGTATCGTGCGATTCCTGAGAAAGCTCGATATAAGTCGAGAGAAACTATTACCGACACCAAAAGCAATAACTTTTGATATGAGTGCATCATGCACAATCTATCAATCTATCAAAAGGTGGCAGAATTGGTGCAGTGATTCGAGCTACCGAAAGGAGAAGAATGCTTACTTCATACTCATCAGGGTGTGTGGTAAGAAAGAGGTCGAGAGTATTGTGTTGTTGCCCTTCAACACTCGAAATATGTGTTGGCTCATTAATTAATTGCACGAGGTGGATGTGCGCGGCGTAAAGCTCAACATATGGGCCTTTTTATGGTTTCCATCAGTAATAAAAAACATGATATTCTAGAGGGCAAATATCTAATTTAATTGAAATTCGATAGACGCCATATTTTTTTAATCGCTATCCTAATATCTAATACAATGTTTTGCGCGGAAGTCTGATAACTTTCTTTCATGAAAAAAATGGTTCTGAAAATTATCGATTGCTTGAAGAAGCTTACAGTCCACATGCACCAATTCAAAAAAACTTGCGAACTATGGTTTGCGCAATTTAAAAGCCTGGTCAGCCGTAAAAGTTTGGACATAGAGATTTGGAAGAATTACTCGATGAAGATTGAAAAGTAAGAAGAACTTACATTATCATTAGAGGTCACACAACTACGTGTAAAGGAATTGGGAAAACAAGGACATTGGGTCCCACATAAATTGAGGACGAGAAACGTTAAAAGGCGATTTTGCATTTCGGAAATTGTGCTTACTAGTGATGAAAAATGGATACATTAAAAAAACGTTAAGCACAGAAAGGCATATGTAAAGCCCAGCCAAGCAGCAAAATCAATGCCCAACCCGATTATCCATGACACCAAGTCAGTGTTTGGTGCGATCAGAAGGGTGCTTTGTATTGGGAGGTGTTAAAATCGGTTCAATTGTTCCCAGCAGATCTGTACCGAAAACAAACAACCAGGATATTCGACCAGACATGAGGCTATAATCCTCCATCATAATAACGCTTAGAGACATGTTGCAAGACCGGTCAAAACTATTTGACAAGCAGTGGATTGCTTTATCGCGTTACAGCCTAGACCTTGCCCCTTCTAACTACTATTTATTGCGGTCGACTTAAAATGACCTTATATAACAAGGTATCATTACTTACAAACCTGAGCAATTCCTTTTGCGCGGAATTCATACAAAAATACTGAAAAAGTACTGGTTAATGATGGACAACTCTTTGAATAATGTGTCAGTTCAATATATTATTATACTTGTAATAAATGCATTTTCAAAGCAAATAATATTAATTAAAAAAATAAAATTTTTTTAAATTGTAACTTGTTTATTGAATGCTAAAGGGTACTGCATAACATAGACTCCAAGACTTTATTAATACACACATATCCTTTTATCGGAACATTGAAACTTTTTTCAAAATAAGAGAATACAATACCAGAAACTGTCTTATTCCGTAATTGTTTCACGAGCTGCATGCTATAACGCACCGTCTTGTTAAAATCTTATATAGCCCATAAGGCATGACGACATAATCGTAGGCAGATAAGATTATGTCGTCATGTCGTCTTATCCGCTTATGGAATCTTATTGTTATAATTAGTATTTCCTTAAAAATCTCATCAAAAACTTATTGATATTTTAAAAAAAAAGCTTATTGATAATTTAAAAAATTTCAAAACTTCAATTGATGTTTTTTTCTTATTTATTAGTTTTCTATCGCCGAATAAAATTGTTTTTTGATTGGAGTAACTTTATTGTTCCAATTAATATGGAAAGATAAGAGGTAGGCATGGTGTTTTTCTCGCTGCGCTTAAGGCCATGGACCGATCTTGCTGATTTCCAATAGCACCTCTGTTGACACTATTTCTGATCGATTAGCGTATTTCAACACTAACACGGATGGACAGACGGACATCGCTCAATCGACTTTGCTATGCATAAGAACTCAGATTATATATACTTTATGGGGTCCGGAATGGATATCATAGAAATTACAAACGGAATGACAAACTTAGTTATATCCTTTTTCCACTTTTTGTGGGGAAGGGTATAAAAATTAAATCGCGGGAATATTGAATATATGTACGTTAATATAATGAAGTGTATTGAGTTTCCGACTTAATAATATAAATTCGCTGATATTGACAACTTTAGCACGTCTCGATGCCTATTTAGCTAAATGTTATTTAGATCTTTAGTAAGCTTTTTAAAAATCTTGAGTTAGACTAAAGATTTGAAGAAATTATTATAATATCGTCAAACTAAAGTTTAAACAGAACAACAAATACCAATCAAAATAAACTCATTTGTAGGATATAAAACTATTAAAATTAAGTTGTCTTTCCAAACCATTTATCTCATTCAAGATTCAGCTTGAACATTAACAAAAATCTTAAATCCAAATCGTATTACATAAAACATAAAAACTTATACCAGCAAAACCATCTTTATAATAATCATGTAACAACATGATTTCAAAAGAAAAAAATCAATAAAATAATGGGCTTCATTCTTGCAAATAAACAAAACTTCAGATGGGAGCTCTTAAATGCCTAAAAAATTTTTTTTTATTATAATTTTTTTTTGCTTTCGTGAGATGTTTAAAATTACTGTTTGCTACTCCTTGAAAAAAATCAAATAAGCAAAATTGATTTAACTGTCCCGATACAATCATATTTGTTTAAGTTGATTTAAGCTATAAGTGGAAGACTTTAATTCATTCACTTTTTCCCTTAATCATCCATATTGCATAAGTAAACTCAGTTGTTTATTTTATTTGTATTTTGTGTTAAAACAAGATATTTTTTGTTTAACATTTAACAGTCAGAAAAAATATTTTTTTAGGTTTTGAGTTTCAGTAGTTGGAATATATTTATGTAAACAAATAAATGCTTCCTTTACTCTACACATTAATTTTCACATTAATTTTCACTTAAATCATCATACGTAACCTCCTATAAATCAATTAATGTAATTATATTTTTAAACAGTTCGAAATAAAACTTATTTTTTGTAAGATATTAACAGGTAAATTGCAGGAATGTTACTGTGAATACAAACTGTGCGAATCAGTTCAATCTTATTTTTCAAGCTGTTAAATTTAAATGCTGTAGCGAAAGAAAAACAAATACAACAGAAAGTATCAGCGTTTACAAACATCAAATAACAAAAATTAAATGCAATCCTTGTTAACTTTTATTTTTTAGTCCTTAACAAAATAAAAAAAAATATGCCCAAACTAAGGACAGTGATTGAAAAAAATTAAAAAAAAACTCATTTAGATAAACTAAACAGCATATATTTGGTCAATTCAGTATAATATACTTCATATAATGTTTATTTTAAAGCCATTAACAGACAAACCAAAATCAGCGAGTAAATCGTCATCTTTATATCAAAACATCTTATGGTCACCCTTAATGTTAGAAGCAAACCTAAATACCGAGTCTTCATTGCTCTGCTATTAAAAAATGCGATTTTGACAGCGCCTTAGTTAGTAAAGTTGGGTGCTAGTTCTTTGTATTGCTCATAATTTCTTTTGTTAATTTATTATTGTTGTTAATTATTATTGTTCAAAAGTAATGACAATTTACTTATTATTGGTAGTGCGATTCACTACTCTTTTTTAACGTTGATTTTGCTACTCAGTAGCATTTTTAACAATATTCACTGTTGCCAGCTGGTATGGTTAGGAAGTTGCTGAACGTTAAATAAGTCGGTTTTACTTTAGAGTCAACTCTAGCTCATTCATAGACAATTTCAAATATACTTTTGCGAGAAAGTCGACTACCTAAAGCTGTTTTTAACTCATTTTCCATAATTATTTTATTTGGTTTAAGAACACAATACTCTATATCTGATTTCTATACCAAAGTGAACAAAATAAAAACAAGGTTACTTTTTTATAATGTTTTTTTAGAAATTGTATGAAAACATTTATCAAATTACAGTTGCCACCCAGAGAAAGGTGTAAGTAAGTATACTTTATTCTTGACTATGAAAGCAAAAAAGATAATAAGAGCCTTTTATTTTGGATTATACTTTAGCAAGAGTCGACTTTAGTCTATAACTATGAATATAGGCAATTGTTTTTATTTTTATTAAATAAAAATACGCTTAACTAAGTATATTTAAAATTTATTTAAAAAATAAACTTTTTGTAAAAACAAATATTGCACATAAAAATATATATTTATTTTGGAAGAGGTTATTGTAACTCCAAGACCAAAAGAATTATTATACATTTTTTATTGTCATACTCAATACATGCATATTAGAAAATAAGTATTTATGTGTGTAAATTGACATCTAAGAAATAAACACACGCTTAAATTTATGTGTTTTTACTCTTCTTTTTAACCGACTTCAAAAAAAAGAAGGAGGTTATACAATTCAGCTGAATGTTGCGTTTTTATATTTGTGCCTCCAGAACTCAGTCATTTCTGATCCGATTTTGAAAATTGTTCGTAATATGATAGATTATGCTTATTGATTAAAATTTACCTATATGGGCCTATCTTTTGAACCGTTTTCAAATTGTACAGAATGTCGATTGCTATGGCCGTTATAGTAACAAGTATTAATACTACAAATTATAAATTAAAGGGTGCGCCAATAGTTCATTAAATTTGATGTATATGGCCATACTTGTTAACAATTGTAGACATACGCTTGAAATTTACAACTAACGCGTATTGCTAAGTCCGCTATAACAATAAGTATACAATTTGGATTTGGAAGTTAAACGGTGTTCCAATAGATAATGTAAAATTGTGTATGTGACCAAACTTTTGAACCATTATAGACAGAACGCTGAAACTTAAAAGGGACTTGTATTGCTAAATCCGCTGTATCAGCGAGTTTATAATTTGAATTTAGAAATTAAAGGGTTTTTCCAAAATGAATTTAATTTGTTCTATATGGCCGTATTTTTTGGACCGTTGTATACAAACATTTAATTTTAGTATAATGGGAAGTATTAAAATGTTTTAGATTAAACAGTTGATATAATCTGATGTATATGGTCAAACCTTTGAACCGTTACTACAATAGCAAGTATATAATATGAATTTGGAAATTAAAGAGTGACCCTATAGATAGATTTGATGTATATTGCCAAACTATTGAACAGTTGAAAGAGTATAAAGTTTGGATATATAAATGTGTCCCAATAGTTAATGTTACCTAATTTATGTGGCCATACACTTGAGCTGTTATAGGCAGACAAATGAAATCTGTTTTGAAGTCGGTTTTTTTTCGCAAGAATTATTTGGTTTGTGCCTGCAGAACTCAGTCGTTTCTGAGTACTGTACATCTACAATATAACTGTAACAGGATAATTTCTGTACATACGAGGGCTGCTCTATATATTTCTGGCCTAATAGTGAAAATGCGAATATTTATAATCAAAAATGGTTTTATTGTTTTTCAAAGTATTCTCCAGCATGATTTATACACTTTTGCATGCGCTCAAACCACTCTGATTGAGACACCTCTAAAACATGGTTTTGAACATTTCAACAGTTTCTTCTGCGACGAAAATCATTGACCACGCATTTTTTTCTTGATGTGCGGAAACAAGAAGAAGTCATTAGGTGCCAAGTCAGGGCTGTACGGCGGATGACCCATTAATTCGACGTTTTGGCCGGTCAAAAACGCTCTGGTTTGAGCCGATGTGTGAGAGCTCGCATTGTTATGTTGAACAATGATTCGTCTTCTCTTGTTGGTTTTTCGAATTTCTCAGATGACTTCAGGCAAACAAATTGTAGTGTACCACTCAGAAGTGACCGTTCTACGTTGCTCAAACGGAACAGTCGCCACATGACCAGTTTTGTGCTTCTTCCACGAACAACTTTCGTTGGATTTTGCTCGTCTTTGAAGACCCACACGGTCGATTGTTGTTTCGTTTCGGGCTCATACGCATAGATCCATGATTCGTCACCTGTGACGATCTTATAAACGTCTTTTGAAGCACCGCAATCGTATTTTTGCAACATTTCTTTGCACCAATCGACACGAGCCTTTTTTTGAGCGACTTTCTAATTATGCGGGATCCAACGAGAACAAACCTTTTTTACGGCCAGGTGTTCATGCAGTATCGAATGTATGCTGGTGGAAGAAATGTCCAAGGATGTCTCTATCTCTCGGTATGTCGCATGTCGATCTTGCATTATAAGTTCATGCACGGCATCAATGTTCTCTGGCACAACAGCCGTTTTTGGACGACCTTCACGGAATTCGTCTTTGAGCGAGCTTCGGCCACGATTAAATTTATTACACCAATTTTTCACAGTTCTATAGGATGGTGCTTCATCGCCATACAAAGATTTAAGTTCAGCAATGCACTCTTGTCGTGATAATCCACGTCGAAAGTTGTGAAAAATGATGGCACGGAAATGTTCACGAATTAATTCCATTTTTTTCTATATTAATTTTTTCAAGTCACTGTAAACAACACAAATAATGGTCGTAATTCAAAACGTTTTGAGTACGATTATGCTTAAAAATGACAAACTTTCCAATGGAAATGTCAGATTGCACTTGGCAGCACTCAGTGTTTCCAGGCCAGAAATATATATAGCAGCCCTCGTAATATATTTTAGGAAAATATTGTTGTTGGTAAAGATTGTAATTGATTTGAAATACAAAATACCTATTTTCGGAATTCTTGTCTGTCTGGCTTCGCGTCAAGTAAAAGCTGCTGGATAAATTTAAATAAAATTTTGTTAGCAGATAGTATTTATAAAAGTTGTTTTTTCGAATTAAAAATACAAAAATTATGAGGGCAAAAAAAGTATCGAAGAATAATTGTAAAAATTCCAAAGGAATGTATTAAGATGTATATAAAACTACAATTCCTTTTTGTATAAACAACATTTAGTTAAAACTTTACTTCTTTTCTTAGTACTTGCTGGTTGAAGTACTTGTAATAGTTTCAGTTATCGTTTAGAAGTAAAAAGTTTTTTGTATGTATTCAATATTTTGTTGTTTTAAGTATTTTTTATTTTAGTTGACAAGAACCTATGTGTTATTTATACTGACACTCATTACTATACTTATTATTTCTTCTGAGAAATACTTTAATATATTTTAAATTTTGAAGGCAATCTAAACGAAAAATCGACGTGACCTCTAAAAGTGTTATTTTATTCTTCTAATAGCCTCTTACATAATAGATAAAATATTTTTTAATTATAAATCAGAACTGCTTCTTTAAAAAGCGCTAAAGTGACATTACTAAAATACAATAAAATCATATTATTATTATGTAGCTGCTGCATTTAAAATATTTATGTAGCTGCTGTCTTGTGTTCGTGTATCCTGCTGCGGCGAATTTGTTTAATGCTTTACATTTGAAATTTAGGTGATGTACACATATAAAGCTTTAGCTGACTGATGTTGTTTTATTGTTTTCGCAGCATTTATGCTTAGTAAAGTTAAAGCTTTCTGCTTCGATTTCTTAGAAAAATTAAAAAGCGACTACTTTTAAATTTTTCAGTCTGTTATTATATTGTTAAAGAAAAAGTGGTAATTACGTTTTATCTTTATTAATTAAAGTCTATAAAATTTATTTTTTTTAGTAAAAAACTATCCTTAGTATTGCATGTGAAACTTTTTATATTTGACTTTAAATGATTTCTAAAATCGAGTAAAAATGCATCAAGTTATCTCGTGCGCAATCCACATTAAAATATCAAAGCAATTGGATTAATGATTTAATAAGAGTAGTAACAAACATTTTTCAATTACTCTTAATATGCGAAAAAATACAAAATTCATTTTAAACAAATATTTCACATGAATACGAGTATGTACATTGAAAACAGTTATATGCCTTGAATTTCTGTTTATGTCCAATTGAAAATGAAATAATTGATGTTAAAAATGATCATTGAGTAATATTTTCTTTTTATAAAATATTTATTTACACATGCATTAATCTCTATTACCACCGCTAAACTAAAACTTAATAATTTTGCTGTTATGTTTACATCAACTTCCACCCAAAACAATACTTGCTTTTTTTTCGTCATTATTATTAAGGAGTTCTCTAAATGGTTTTATTTATTTGAAACGCATTTTATAGAACTCCAATGGAAATAAGTATAAAGTAAAAAAATAAAAAATACAGGTAAGGTAAAGCTAAGCTCTATAAATCTACAGTCGTGGCTTATCTCGTTTAGTTTTTTCGTTCACACATCTACAACTGCAGATAATTTTCTTTTTTCTCGGCATTAGTATGTGATAAAGTCTCCAGCTTATCGCTTAAGTTTTGGGATTTGCTGTTTTTCATATCAAGTGAGATCATATTCAATTGTTTACAACACCTGTGTCAATCAATTTTAATTTTTCGGTACAATAGTTTAAACTGGAAGTCGTTTTTATTTATATTGCTACGAGTTTTAATAACCAAATTTCTTTAAAAAATTTAAAATTTTTCAAGAAAATCTTGTTTAAGTTTCCTAACGGGCTGTTTACTGGAAGCAATCAGATACTATCTGGCATGCGTTTTGTTGCGGCAAATTTTTTAATAATTCTTCGTATTTTCTGCAAAGTAAATTTATTTAATTTCTAAATAATATTTTCAAATTTGTATTAAAAATTTATCAATATCTTCGAATGGACAAAAAATTGTTGTTTGTTATGCTAGAAAAAATACACTTAAGTCCACAATCCACAAACACTTGGACTCTAGAGAAAATGTATAATAATTTGTCTAAAATAGTTAACAATTAGTTTAAATATTTAAAATTCGAAATTCAAAGGTTCTATAGAACCAAGTATAAAGTTTAGATTTGTATATTAAAGGGTGTGCCAATAGTTAATATAATTTGATATATGTAAATAAACCTTTGAAACGTTATAGACAAACAGTTCAAATTAACAATTAATTTCTATGTCCGCTATAAGAACAATTATGCAGTTTGAATTTAGAAATGAAAGGGTATTCCCAAAATTGATATAATTTAAGCAACATTTGACACTTGAAAATTATACAGAATATCTAATACAGGCAGATGGACTCAATTTACAAAGAACCTGTATTACTAAGTCCGCTATAACAGCAAGTATAATATTTGGAAATGGAAATCAAAGGGTGTTCTAATTGTTGATGTAATTTTATGTATGTGGCAGATGAAATTTACAAAGATCCTGCATTGCTAAGTACGCTTTAAGAATAATTACACATGATGTAATTTGACCTATATTGACCCTTCTTCTGAACCGTTATATACAATTACTTGAAATGTAGCAAAATGTCCACTTCTTCGTGTGATATAATAAGAAGTATAAATATTTAGAATTATAATTTAAAGGGTGTTACATTAGTTAATCTAATTTGATGTGAATGGCCAAACTGTTGAACAATTGTAGGCAGACAGTTAAAACTATATTGCTGAGGCCGCTAGAATAGCGAGTATAAAATTTGGATTTGGAATTTAAAGGGAGTCCCAATTGTGAATGTAATTTGATGCATGTTGCATCAATTGCAATAATTACTTAACAAGTTTTTAGTCTAGAGAAGTATTGAGGTGTTGTGGACATAATATTATATAGCAAATGCAGTCTATAGAGTCAAGCAGTATAAAAAAATCTTTCAAAAACTTCTCATAACCCTTTTTGCTTAAACTTTGGACATTTGATGCTTAAAACTTTAAAGAGATGGTATAGTATTGTGCTGAATATTCCTGCCTCGACAAATCTTTATTTTTTTGTTCAGCAACAGCTGTTGCTGCAATATGAGAATAACACATTTTCAAATTTTTTACAAAATGCATCAAGGATTCAAATAGTATAAAAAAAGGAAATCAATAGTCAGTAATAATAGTAAGAAATAGTTTAAAATATCTTAATTCAATTTCGAAGTAATGAGTATTTATCTGTCGATATATGTATTCTAACTTATCATTTTAAGACAATCTGATGATTGATTTCATGTCACACAATTTAATATATTATTAAGAAGTATTTTAATCGCAACGGTTGTTTTAATGCGACGGTTGTTTTTTTATAATTCTTTTTTATATTCTGTTGTATTTTTTATCTGTTGTTAAATGTCAATCTCTTATAGATTGTAAAGTATTTAATTTTTATGTTTTATGGATGAAATTAAAAAAAAAAAATAAAGAGATGGCAAAAATACTTATTTTAGAAGGGCTTTAATTGTAGATTGTATCACATGCCAAATTAAACTTTTAGAATGAAGCATGTGTTATCATACTTTTAGTATGTTTAAGAACAAAATTAATAAAAAGACTTTATGTAAAATTAGGTGTTATTTTCAGATATCGCGATTTCTCAATAAAAAAAAGTAAAATTATTAAATTCGGTTAAGAGAATAAATAGTAAAATATGTTAATTAATTAAAATTTCCCTCGAAGTAAATTAGTTTTTTCTCTTCATTAAAAGGTGTAAATATATATTATATAAAAAGGTATAAACTTAAATTAAAAAAATTAAATACAAGGAATAAGCTTATTACAAAACTTGACTCTAGGTAAAATCCCACTTTTGGTCGTGGCTCGTAGGATGCAGCTAACCCACAGAGTTGTCCGAGACAATTGCAAAGATAATATTTAAAATTTTTCATTTAATGGCGTTTTTTCGTAAAAAGCTACACTTTAAACTCTTTTCTACTCTCTGCTATAACATCTGCAGGAATCTTCACAAACCAGCTAGGGTTCTGCATCTTGTCGATAATAATATCACTCTGCACTGTCGTAACTGATCTTGAGTTAGAAAAATGTGTTGATAAATTTTACATTTAACTAAAATAGATAAAAGTTTCCATGATGTATGCAGGTCTCTAGCAGAAATAAAGTAAACAAATAAAAGGGAAAAGTAACAAGTAAGAGCGCTATATTCGGCTGTGCCGAATCTTATATACCCTTTACCATCTATGTAACTCTTGTTATTGAAGAAACTCCAATCAAAAAGGTAAATGTTGGGGTAACAAAGAATTAAAAAATATAAAAAAAAAATATTTAGTACTGCATATAAATAATTTTACATAAAAATGACATCGGCTTTTAATGGGTTAAGTATTTTTAAAATATTTTAGTATTTCCTTAATGATCTCTTCAAAAGCTTTAAAATGAGACTTATAATGATATATTAAAAAATTGCATATTTTAGAAATTACGTATGGAATGACAAACTTAGTTATACACTTTTTTTACTTTTTGTGGTGAAAGGTATAAAAAAAAATCAAGAGAAAACTACAATCGTGATAAGAGGTATCTGTTTGACGTGAACTTTTGTTTGGTAAATTTATTACTGATTGCAACGTTTAAAAAGGTAAGATATTTCTACGGCAAAAAATATTCACCTTAAGGGTAATAATTTTACAATAAGAATTTGTTTTATTTTTTTATTTTTTTTTTATTTTATTTGAACTACCAACTTTTAGATTTTAGATTTTAAAAAAATTTAGTGCTATTCTCTATCCCTATAGCCATTTGGCTACCGCTCATTTAGCTCTTCAGGAAACTTCTCACAAGCATTTTAAATGAACTAAAGATTTTTATCCCAACAAAAAATTAAAAGCACAGGTCAAAGTGGCTGACTTTTTTTCGGCTCTATTAAACAGTTAAAAGATGTTGAAAAATAAAATATCAATGGCACTTTGTAAATTTATTTAAGCCATGGGAATATATAATTGAATTAATTAATTTTTAAAAAACAATGTGCTATTTCTTATCCCGATTAATTTTTAATAATTTTATTTATTAAATTAAATTTTAATAATTATTAATAATTTAATCGGCATAATAAATAGCACGATAATTTTTAGAAATTAAAATTTATTTAAAGTTTTGCTCAATCATATAAAAACGTTATTAATATATTATACGGTGAAATTAACCATTCATATTTTACCTGTCATAATTTCAATTTAATAAAGTAAAAAATATAAAAACAGACTTCCTTTTATTGATAATAATTAATTCAAATTATCTAATATAAAAGTCATTCATTTTAACAACTAAAACAACCACAGTCCCAGACGGTGATAATCGCATCGCCTTTATATTCCACTTTTTTTTAATGTTAACTTAAAACTTAAAACACGCCAACATTTTTGAAGTGATTTAAAATACTGCAAAGAAACCGAAAGAAGTTATAGCAGTAATTTTTCATTTAAAACTATTGTTATTTTAGTCTGTACCAAACAACAACTGGGGCGTAATTTTGTTTACGATAGCAACAACAGTGTCTGCTGTTGATAAAAATACTGTTAAATATTTGAATAAAGATTTTGTGTGTTTGTTATTCTCTGGAGTTTAGAATATTTAATATAAACTTTTGCAATTTTAACTAAAAATTTAATCGCCTTAGAACTATATATTATAAAAATAAATTGACTTGTTATATTAAAAAGGGTGTTTTTTCTAGATGTATAGAACTTTAAAATGGAATACAAATATATTTATATATATATATATATATATTTTAATTGACATGAAATTTAGTCTTTTCGCAAGATAGTGTTCTAGTATTATAATTTAAATATGACTTCTGGCATATAAACGCCACAGCTGGCTGGGATGTACTATAATCCGGAGGTCCAATTTCCGATGAATTTTCCCAATATTTCTGGCCGCACAGGGACAATAACGTAGCGCAAGTTATTCTCCAAGCGGTCAATCGGCGTTAAATCGAACGATATTGAAGGCCCATGTACGGGTCCGAAAGGTCAATCTATGCGCTTACCAAACATTTCTTTCATTAAATCAGTTGCGGCGCGAGCTGTGTAACAAGTTTCGCCGTCTTGTTAAAACTCCTGAATATTACCATTGCTCAATAGATGAACGAAAAGGTCGGTAATATAGGTCTATACCGGTTACGACTGACTGTAAACTTCTGACCAGCATCGTTTTAAAAGAAGTACGGATCAATGATTCCATAAAGTACACTAGTAAGTATTTTTTTATTTATTTATTTTTTTTTTTTTTTTGAAGTAACGGAGTTACAACATAAACTTGAGAATTATTATCACTACAATTGTGACACTCCTGTTTATTAATGTATCCAATTAACCAAAGTAATCTTGACCGTAAAACAAAATTTTCTTATAAAAATCAGCCCGCTCTCCAAATCTACACCTCTCTAGGTGATTCTGTGGCTTCAATTGTTGCACAAGTGGGATATTTTAAGCGCGCAAACCAAGATACACTACTGCAGTGTCTTTCAAGCCGAGGTAATGGCCATTACTAAAACATCCGAAATAGCGCTTAGGGACGATATTTTTAGCCTTGCTATTCGGATATTTTCGGACAGTCAGGCGGCAATCAGGGCGCTTGCTGGTGCATACAGTACATCTAAGCTAGTCCTGCGTTGTCGCTCATTACTGAACACTCTATCGGAGCGATCACAGATTGACCTGTTTTGGGTTCCTGGTCACAGGGATATCCAGGGTAACTGTGAGGCCGATGATCTTGCTAAACAAGTCACATTGCTTCCTCGCTACCAGATGTTGGAATTCCTCTGGCAACGGTAAAAATGGCCATAAAGAACCACTATCTCAATTTGGCTCGCAAATTATGGGTAGAGGAAAGTTCCTGTTGTGTCTCCAGACAACTGTGGACTATACCGGACCTCAAGCGGACCAGGCAGCTGCTCAGACTAGACAGAAAATCCATAAGTGTCACGGTCTCGGTACTTACTGGACACTGTCTAATCGGCAGGCATGCTGAAAGAATCGGTCTGCCCTTTAATGATTTCTGTCGCAGCTGTGGCTCAGAGGAAGAGGAAAAGACCGTACTGCACCTCCTGTGCCACTGCCGATCCCTGACTCGAAGAAGACTAAAAATTCTGGGCTCTCCTTTCTTTGAAACTCTTACAGAGCTATCATCTCACTCTATAGGGGACATAGCGAAATTCATCCGTGATTCCTCATGGTTCTCGGCTGGGTAAGGGGAGTCGCGCCGCCTTCCTTGTGGCCATTCGATTGTGCTCAAGTGAGCTTCGTCGCGAGAGGCTGCCACTCCTAACTAACTAACTAAGATATTTCTTCCAAAATCTTCTATAAATTCAAACACATCAATTTTCTATGCGCGACGGGATATACTGATTCGGGTCTTTCTCTACGTTACACCCTATAGCACCAATGACACAGTACAACGTATATGTGGATGCGTAAAGTCCTTTAGAGTAAACGTGGTGTTAAAAGGTTCAAAGTTAATCAAATAAATTGCTCTGATAGACGATCAAGTTGAACCTAAAATGAAAGTAGTTCGTTATACGGGTTTCGAACAGAAACAGTCGAACAGTCAGTCTATTCATATTGAAATACCAAACCAAACCACTTGATAGCAGACAAAATGGCCGACAGTTAAAAAAGTTCTATACGTCTATAAAAAAAACACCCTCTACATAAACACATAAAAAACCAAGCCATATTTATTCTCATCATACTCGTATAGTGAAAAATATAATAATTTTAACAGTACCCAAGCAAACTATTTATTTGCAAGTGTGTGCATATCGTCTATTTCCTTCATTGAGATTTAGTTTATTTATTCATAACTTGCAGCAATATTCACAACGCTGTGTATTTAATCATATTCACTGCTTTAGTTTATTGTTATCTTTTATTGTACAACTTAAACTGCTACCGTTGCTGGTGGGCTTTTTATCTACGCTTTGCTGTCACTGCAAATAAAAACTCTGTGTGTGGCTGGCTTATCCAGCTTTCAAATTATCATGGTGAATGGAAGACTTAAACCAAACAAAAAATTAAAAAAAAATATTATATGGGAGATTAGAAAAATAATAAACAAAAGTTTCGTTGAAAGTTTTAAGTTATTGTCTAATCGAATGTGGTAAAAAGATTAATTATTTTAAGACTTTAAATATAAAATAAAATCCTTATCATCTGTTATCACAAATTGTTTTTATTTCTCCATAAAAGTGGAAAACATAAAGTAAAGTATTTCTGGTACAAACAAACCAAACCAAATGCTTAGAGAGCAATAATATTATGTCTTTACACTTACTGATCCCTTTATTAATGTAACAAAACTCAAGAAGAATTTACTAAAAATATACGGCAGGAGTTGGAAAATGCGAAATTAACTTGTTTCTAGATCGCTGTAAGGCTCTTGACACTGTGGATTATACTAATTTGAAAATTAAGACAATTTTTTATCTTTATACCTCCCGAATCGCAGGTAATCGTTATTTGTTAGTAAAGTATTATCAATTATTAGGGGAGTCCCGCAAGGTTCAATTTTATACCGCATCTATTTTTAACCGACTTAAAAAAAGGAGGTTATCAATTCGACTGAATGTTTATTTTTTATGTTTGAACTTGCAGAACACAGTAATTTTTGAGCTGATTTTGAAATTTTTTTTTAATTTAATAGATCATGCTTACAGATCCGTCCTGTTTTAAAAACAGTTCATAATCTTAAAAATTAAAAGGTGTCCCCATAAAACATACATGTTTTTTAAGTGTATTATGAACTGTAAAGGGCACTTGTTTAAAATTTAAATTGACTGCGTATTACTATAGCTCCCAATGGCAAAAAGTTATACAAAAATAAATCTAAAAATTAAAAGGTGCCCTCACTAAAAGGTGCCCACCCTATTTTTTGAACCGTTATTGACAAACGCTTGCAAATCGGACAGGATGTCGATACCTATGACCTTTATAAAAACAAGTATAAACATATAAAATTATAAGTTAAAGGGTTTCCCAATAGTTAATTTAATTTGATATATGTGGCCAAACATTTTAATTGTTATAGAGAGACAGCTAAAACTTACAAAGGGACCTGTATTGCTAATTCTGCCTTAACAATAAGTTTATAATTTGAATTTAGAAATTAAAGAGTGTTCCCAAAATTAATATAATTTGATCTATATGGCCGTATCCTTTGAACCCATATATACGAACACTTGAATATTAGACAGAATGTCCACTACCTTGTTTGGTATTATAAATAATTTTTACAATAGCTGATGTAATCGGATGTATGTATATGGGGAAACTGTTGAACCGGTTTGGACAGGCGTTTGTAATTTTCAAAGAACCTAGTTGCTGAGTCTACTATAGCAAGTATATAATATTAATTCGAAAATTTAAAAGTGGCCCTACAGTTGCTTTAATTTGATGTATATTGCCAAACCGTTGAACAAATATAAAATGTGGAAATGGAATATAAGAGTGTCCCATTAGTTAACATATGGCCATACTTCTTGAACCTTTATATACCGACAGATGAAATCTGTCGGTTTTTTTGCAAGAATTGTTGACAAAATCTAAATGACTTGCTAAAGTTCTCAAATGCAAAATCAACTTACTCTCGGTTGCTCAGCTCAAAATATATCCCCAGGCATATCCTTTTAAACGAAAAATTAAACATTATCTACCAGTGGGGCAGTAAAAATTGGCTCCTTTATTTCGGAAAAATGGCAAAAAAAATCTAACTTGAAAATGCAGCGATATTTAGTGTAACTTTTAATAGCACTTTGACTTTATATAAAGGAGATCTGGTCAACACAGTATTTCATACCATTAAGTATAAAAACTTTACTGGCCAAAACGAACCTGATTTCTAGCTTAATGTTTGTGTGCGAATGAATTGCAATTAGTAAAAAGAAACTTAATATTTTGTATAATAATATTTAGTAATTTATTTTAATTATAAACTGGATTTGACTGTGCCGTTGTGTAGGAAACACAAAAAAGAATACATAAAACTCTTTGTTATTGTGTGTTAAGCTTTCTTATAGGTTCATCGACTACCAATATAGAAGGTTTAGAAAACTAAAGAAAAATATCACCACTCCACCTTTACAGACAGACACTCTTTCATAGTGGCTTAAACAATAGATATAATTTGAGCAAATACTATAAATATTTATTGTCTTTGCTTTAGGTTACAGAAATACACCTCATAAAATGATTTTTCATCATCTATTATTTTCTGGCTTATCACTTTGTTTTTTAGTTGTAGTAAGTACTTTATATTATACTTAGAATGCGCAGAAATCTGTTTTAAAATCTGTTATGTTAATTAACTTTATTCTTGAAAATTTTTATATTCTCATGTATTCGAATTGTGAAGTAACAAAAATACATAAGATGCCGAAAAAATCATAATTTCAATAAAAAGTTTTAAGTTTATTAGATCACAACTAAAGTGCGTACGATGAAAACAATCACCTAATTAAAGCTTTGCGAAGAAAGAAAACGGTGAAAGCGAAAACATTCTCAACAACAGTATGAAAAAAATGTCTTTTTATTGTGACTTACACGTTAAGGGTTATGATTTTCTGTCCGTGTTCTTAGTGGTAGAATTTTATAGTAATATAAGTTAGAAATGTCGGTTCTTTAAATACACTAGGCTAAAAAATATCAAATTTATTTGTCAAGATTGGCAAAAATTTTGTGGAATCTTACATCCTTCGCTGTTCATTTGATTATAATTCTGTGTCTTGCCTAAAAGCGTAATGCGCTTTGAAGTTACTGCACTTAGCTTTTACATTTGTAAAACGAATATTGATTATTTTACATATATAAAAAATGACATGTAAAATTTGGTATTTATCTCGCGATTTGAAAGTATTTCACGTTTTTAGTGTTCTTAAGCATCGTATATCGTTTTTAAACATAAACAACTAAATTTAACTTTTTATTCTGAAATAATTTTCCTTTTTTATTTTAATCCTTTTATTTATTAATAGCTCATAATTTGTTTTAATATTAAGAAGATACAGTGGACAGGTTTTTAGCTGTTGTTTAACAAAATTTTTCAGGCAATAATACCCACTTACATTATTTAACAGCTCAAAGAAAATGTTGGCTGAAACATTTCAGAGGTTCTAAGGACAAAAATATACAGCCCAATTATAAACAAAAATTCCATGCGAAATCTTTTACTTTTTCCTTTTTTCCAATTATAAATTTTCCCCCTTTTGATTGTATGCGGAAAATGAAAAAAATTTAGGGGAAAAAAGTATGTATTATAAATTAAAAAATAAAAATTATATGAAAATAAACAAAAAAAAAACTCCCTTTGAAAATATTTTTTTTTAATTTTATTCCCACGGAGTTCATAATTGGAGGAATCTTTTCTCGAGAAAAATTTTTTCCGTGGGAAAGAAATCCGTGAGAATATTCATAATTTGCATATACATGAAATAAAATAAAATATCGGGGCTCACATCTTTTATTTATAGTTTTGAATCTTTAGACATATTATTATATTGAAATTCTGTTCAATTTTCAAACGTTTATCTATAACGGTCCAAAAGATTGGCCCGTACGGGTCAATTCCCATCACATATGGGGATACCCTTTAACTTGTTGATTTATTTTTTTTCTAATCTTGAAGTGGTGTTGTGTAGGGATAAAACTATGAATTTTTTTAAACGCGACCAATCTGTAAGCATAACTTTCCAAATAAAGAAAAATTTTTTAAAAATTGGTTCAGAAATGATTAAGTTTAACAAAAAAAAAAGCAACTCTCAGACGAATTCTACTTTTTTTGAAGTCGGTTAAAAGTTGTTTTATTCAAATGAAATTTCTTAATTTTTTTCAAAACGTAGTACTGCTAGCAAAATAAATATCATGAAATTAATCTGCAATTGTTCTTCAATTTTGTCAGTTGAGAAAGTCTTTATATATTTATAATATTGTCACTGGCTAAATTGCTGTTGAGAGTCAGTGACCATTAAATATAGACGTTCTTATTGGTTGATAAATAATTTCAATTCTTTGTAAATGATTTTTAAATCTTTTGAACTAATAATTAATATATTCAATATAATTCATGCAAAAAAAAAACTTCAAAGAGGGATTTCATCTGTCTGCTTATAAAGGTTCAAGAGTATGGCCATGTACAGTTAGGCTATATACATCAGATTATATCAATTATTGTGAAACCCTTTAATATATAATTTAAAATCTTTATACTTCTTATTACATCAAAAAAAGTAGTGGACATACTGTTTAATTTTCAGGTGTTTATATATAACGGTTTAAAAAAAATACTGCCATATAGGTTAAATTTCATTAATTTTGGGAACACCCTTTAATTTATAAATTCAAATTACAAGCTTCTTGTTATAGCGGACTTAGTAATACAGGACCCTTGTAAGTTTCAGCTGTCTATATATAACGGTTCAAAAATTTGGCCTTATACATCAAATTACATCAACTATTGGGACACCCGTTTATTTCCAAACCCAAGTTTTATACTTGTTGTTATAGCGGAGTTAGTAATACAGGTTCTTTGTAACTTTCAATCGCCTGTCTACAATTGTTGTAAATTATGGCCACATACATATGTTAAATTAAATAAACTATTAGGGCACCCTTTAACTTATAATTTTAAATATTAATACTTGTAACTATAAAAACCATAAAAATTGACATTCTCCCCAATTTTAAACGTTTGTCTATATTGGTTCAAAAGAAAAGCCCAATTAAGTAAATCTATATCAATTATGGGACACCCTTTAATTTTTAAATTCAAATCATAAACTCGTTGATATAACGGGCTCAGCAATACAAGTTCCTTTTATGTTTCAGTGTTCTGTCTATTACTGTTCAAAAGTTCGGCCACATACTTGAAATTACATTAACTATTGGGACACCCTTTAACTTCCAAATCCAACTTTTATACTTGTTGTTGTAGCGTAGTTAGTAATACAGGTTCGTCTACAACTCTTAAAAAGTAGTGCCATATACGTCAAACTAAGGGAACTATTGGCGCACCTTTTAATTTATAATCTTTAATTTTAATACTTGTTACTAAAACGGCCATAGCAATCGATATTGTGTCTAATTTGCAGGCGTTTGTCTATAACGGTTCAAAAGATAGGCCCATATAAATCAATTTACATCGCCTATTGGGGCACCCTTTAATTTTTAGATTTAATTTTGTATTACTTTTTGCAATTTGGAGCAGTCATTTTAAATTTTAAAAAAGTGTTTGTACAGTTCATAACACTGGTTTACAGCCAAAAAATACCAAGAACACCATGTGACTAGATAAGTTAATTAAGACCTCCTGAACACGAAAAACGCTGTAATTATTTTTTTCTTCTTCTTCTAGCCATGCGGTGTTCTTGGTAGTTTTCCAATTAAAAAATTTGTGAACCTGTGTAATACACTTAAAAAACATGTGTGTTGTATGGGGACACCCTTTAATTTTTAAGATTATGAAATGTTTTTTAAACGGGACCAATCTGTAAGCATAATCTAAATTTCAAAAAATTTTCAAAATCAGTTCAGAAATGATTGAGTTCTGCAAGTTCAAACATAAAAAAGCAACATTCAGTCGAATTGATAACCTCCTACTTTCTTTGAAGTCGGTTAAAAATAAAATAAAATGCACACAACTGAGTTTTTTATTAACTATCGGTTATAGTTTATATTTAAGGCAGTTTTTGTTGCGAAAAAAGGTTTTCAAAAGTATGGAACAAATAAATAAACTATAGATAATTTTTTATGTTTTTAGCTTAAGAATACTTCGCGCAAAACGTAGCTCCCATAAACAGAAGTAAATTTGAAATCATTACAACGTGTACTCAGGAGTCTTTTATTAAATTAAGTAGATAATATCTACTAGATATATTGAATCGTAAATGTTACGAAAAAAAATATTGTTGTTGTTATTTCTCACACTAAGGTAGTGTTTGCAAACAACCTGTATATTGTCTTGATGTGCTTTTACTCAATATTTTTTGTTTTTTGCTTTAGTTTACGATATTGTAGCATCACAAGATATACAAAAATTAAAAGTTTTTAGTGCATTAACGCATAACCTAAGCAATATGAATGGTGGCATGTCTAAGCAATCACAAGATGAAAAATTTGTTGTGTGAAATTGAAGCTTAAAGTAGCGTGCTATAAAACATCAAAAGGGAAGTTACAGCAAGATAAAACCAACACAAAATGAAACAACCAAAGAAATTATTTGTCATTTCCTTTTACAAACTTGGCATGACATTTAAACACAGCCAAAACAAGCCAGTCTTCCAGCAAACATTTAAACGATTTATTTTATTTAATTAAGTCTTATGCAGTTAGCGCATAGTAAAGGATGAAACAGATATTTCTGCTCACGTTTTCAAAAGTATTTAAAAACTTAATTAGCGTTTTACCAGACTTAGAAGAGAAAACTTTGAAATATTTATGTTGAAATTATATTTGCATTTTTATTGTACACATTTTTAATACATTTCAAATATTACATACAGAATCTTAATAAATTTTTAAAATATTATGGAATGTCATGTCTTTGCAATGTCAATTGTATAACGATATGTTAAAAAGACAAAAAGCTTAAAAATTAAATATAGACTTCTAAGAGCAACTAATTTAAAAATGTTTTACAGCAACAAAAAATAAAAAAGTGTCTCACCCGTCTACTTGGCTATAAGAATTTCCTTTCTGGCCATATGATGAGGCCTTTTAACCCGTATATTTATAACGACTTCGTACATTTGTCATTTCTAATTTTCTTCAAATTCAAATTTGGAAAAATGTGTTTTTAAATACTAATTGTAGAGTTTCTGTAAACTGTGTTAAAATTTTTGCAATTACAAAAATAAAATAAGCTGAGAACTTTTTTAGCATCATTATACCAGTAAAATTGGGTGCTTCAAAAAGGTTCTAAGGGACCTCCTTACAAAATTTTATTCCAACTTTTTAAGCAGAAAACTTATAACTTTGAAAATCAAAAGCGAAAAACCGGAACTAAAATTCACCTTTTTGCATGTAACTACTCCCAGGTATTTTACTACATACATACTATTTAATAAACTGAGATTAATTTAATTACTGATATTGATTATTAAGGGTAAAAGCACGTCTCGATGGCCATTTCGTTACCGCTTACTTAACTCTTCTGGAACTTCTGACAAACATTTTAAATAAATTAAGATTTTTGTCCGAACAATAAAGCAAAGACAAAAATCAAAATTTAAGCAAAAAAAAAAACAATAACCAACAGTAATTTTATTTTTCTTTCTCCACTGCGATAATTTCTTTCTATGCATAGGCACTTTGTAAATTATTTAATTAAAGACACGGGAATATTTTTCAAATATTTAATTTTCATAAATTAAATATTTCAAAATTAAATGTTTAAAAAATATTCCCGTGTCTTTATTTAAAAAGTTTGCAAAGTGCCTGTGCATAGAAATAAATTATCTTTTATAATGTTTGTCAGAAGTTTCCTGAAGAGTTAAGTAAGCTGTAACGAAATGGCCATCGACACGTGCTTTGACCCTCAATAATCAATATTGGTAGTTAATTAAATCGGGATTATTAAATTATTGAGATTAATATCATTCCCCCCAAACCTTTGTTTCTAAACGAAGGTTGTTTAGTATTTAGTAAATTTAGCAAATTTTATTGGTAAAAGCCATTTTTAAAAAAATCATCATCAACAATCATCTTTATTTTACCTTAAAAAACACTTTAAGTCAAATTATAAAAATTTTAAGCATCATAGGGCCAGGATGGGGATAGAAGATGATACTTGTAGACTGTTCCTTAAAGAGGATTAGACGATTGCCCAGATGGTGCATGAATGTCCGGGCTAATTAGTATAACTTGGGACCACAGGCAAAATGTTATTAAATGTTGAAGCCACGTGGCATATAAGCCTTGGACAAATGCTAGCAATTACTAGGCACTCCGTGATGAAAAAGAAGACCAACACTGATCAGTCGACAGTTACCCATCGACAATCACTAAAGTCAAGAGTAAAGGCAGATGCTATCCGTAAATTACCAATCGGTAACCTATAATCACTGAAACCGCAAGGGAGTTGAAAAAAGACCCATTAAGGAAACGGTCTGTTTCGATATCCTCTCTACATTAATAACACAACGGGCTAAATCAGAAATATATTCAAATGAAAAAAAATAATCATTAGGAAAAAAAAAACATAAAAGCAACTAAATTTTCGCTTCAGTTTTATGCGGGACATCAGAATAGTACATCCACTCAAATGGATGGCGAATTGACAACTCTGTCGAAATAATCGCTCTCTTGTTCTCATAACTTTCGCGAGAAGTGCAATGTGGCATTATGTTCTTGTATTATAACGACAAAAAAAAAAACTACTTTAATCATCCTTATTCTAGTTTGCATCAACATCATGCATTCGATTTGTTGTTCTTCTTGCCGTTATTGACACTTATCGATTAATGCTCAAAGATTTTTTGTATTCTATAACAAATGTGACAACGATATTGTATTGACGGGACTCTGCTTTTTGTCGATGCCTTTTTGCATAACGACTGGCAGGAATTTAAACCAAACATAACATTGAAAATATAAAAAAAAGTGAATTTGATAAATGCAAATCAATTTGAAAAATTGCACTGGCTTTTCGCAGAGGCACTGCTCCATCCAATTTTTAAAGAAAATGGGAAAAAATGGGAAAAATTCTAAATTCTCTTGGTCCGCCTAGAAGATTAGCAGATGAATAGCAAAAGATAACAAAATAAGGAATCGAATAGTGATTTATAAAAAAATTTATAAAAATAATTTTTAAGGTAATTGCGAAATTAAAAATTCAAAGGGAAAAAAAGATGGTTGCTAATAAAGCGGAATGTTTAAACAATTTTCACTCAGACCACTCGAAGAAGCTGTGGTAAACCTTCTTAACTTCCAGAAGCATTTGAATCCTGAAGGAGCAGTTCAAGGATTTCAAATAGTTGACAAGGGAAACCATTCGAATGACATGGAACTTGCTGAAGTCGAAGTTAAAGTTAGTTAAATAGAAACAAAAAAAAAAAAAACGATGCAATAATCAAAATGATTTACTGCAGAAGCACAGTTAGAAAAAACAAAACATATGTACCCACTTGCGATCCGGCAAATAAAAAATATTGCAATTCTGTCTAAGAAGTTGTCTTTTCAACGCAAGTTTTTGTTTCTTTCGAGCTTTCATCATCAATTAAATCAATGTTATGGAATGAAAATTTTTATTGTGTTGATGCCGACATGAATATGAAGTGATATTGACACTAAAACGACGACGACGCCGACAACTACAATAATTGTAAATAGTTGTTACAATAACTCAACTTTTTCATAAACGAAAATAAGGAAAAATATGGCTTTAATTTATTTTCATAATGTCCAGTGAAGTTTTCAATTCTTGCATTCAAATGCAAGTTTAGAAAAATGTATTTTTAAATAATTATTGTAACAGCGTTACAAGTTTTCTATCTGCAAAAACTAAAAGTGCTGACAACCGTTTTTGTACTATTACACCAGTAAAATTGGGTGCTTTCATATATTTCATCATCATCAAATGCATCAAATATTTCCGAAGATGTGTATTTGAAAAAAAAAAATGTTTAGAAAATTAATTAAAAAGAACCAAAAGCCGAAAATAAAGTAAAATTTCATTAATTTATAAAATCGATGGTTCGAATCCTGGTCAGGGTAAAAATTAAAAATTAAAACAAACGCTAGGCACCGCGTATTTACATTCATACTTAACTCATAAAAGTCAATATGATACTGAAACAGTGTCTATAATGTTGTGAGCAAACAAGTATGAATAATTAAAAAATAAAAAAAAGTTGCATTTGTGACTATCAAATTGCTAATACAAAAAAGCAACAACAAATGTACAAGACGAGTTACAAAGAGAATGACAAAGAAAAGCTTTAAGTTGTGTGTGAACTTCGTCTCACCAAATTAACATTAAGATTAGTTGGTTAAATAGATGATGTTTACGATGTACATAGCATAAGGTAGATAGATGCAAAGAATGCTGATGAAGGATGTGGCGGTCCAGAAAATGCTGCATTTCATTCTGCTAGCGTCTAATTTTTCTTGTTTTCTTTGGAAAACGTCCGCATACATTTGTAAATAATTTTTCTTTCTAAAAATGTTTAGAAAATTAATTAAAAAGAACCAAAAGCCGAAAATAAAGTAAAATTTCATTAATTTAAAAATGCGGATTGTTCGACAAAAATGCGATTTAGGGCCTTTTTCATGAAACAAACGATATGTAAGTTTGCAAAAGACCAACGATATATAAGTTTGATTGATATAGTATATGGTTTGTGGTATTCGATTTCCTCTTTGTCTTGTTGTTAATAAATCTGGGAAAAAAGGTTCTCTATAACTTTGTAGTGAAAAATTAAATGTATACAATTAAGAATTAAACATAAGTGCATGCAGAGAAAAAATATGGTTGCGTTATGGTTACAATAGCCATATTATAGTCTCTGTTGCAGTGTATAATATATTTAACAATAGTTGAGTCACGAAAACATTTTTTTGTTAATATTTAATGGTTACTACAATATTTTTGTAAATTGCGAACCTACTAATGTACGCCCGCTCTCTGAACCGTCACAAGGTGTTAGTAGGTTCCTATTAAAATGTTTTTTCATTTGTTTTTAGAAAAAACTTCAGTCTATAAATATAATAAAACTGTAACGGGGTCATTTCTTTACATGAAATATTTTTTTTTACTTTTTTTTATTGGTGTAGATAGTAATCGATATGGAATAACAAAGACCAATTTTTGAAATTTTTGTCTTTCTGTCCGTCTGTCTATCTGTCTTCGCATCACGTAAAAACTACTGGATGGATTTCGAACAAAATTTTGTGATGTGGTCAATTAGAACCTTGATTCCAATATAGAATACGTTTTTAAAAATTAAGTCATTGCGTAGAGAAAATGGAAATACAAATGTGAAACCATCCACTTTTATCGGTATAATGGTACCAAAACAGTTGTCTGCACATTTTTTTGTTTTGTATTTGGAAAATTCTTAACACTGTCTACAGAACTCTGGAATAAATATTTAAAAACACATTTTTCTAAATTTGAATTTTAAGAAAATAAGAAATGACACACAGACGAAGTCGTGGGCACTGCTAGTAAAAAGTATAATATTATTAAATATTGTATTCAAAAGTTTTTTGCCATAAAACGGGCAGCAAAACTAAGCATATTTTTTAAATTGTACGCACACTTATGCAGCCTAGTGTATCAAATAAAATTTTTTTAATTATAATAAGAAAATTTTGAATAAGTTGAAATGTTAAAAAAATTATCGATAAATAAAGACATTTTTAAGACTTTGTTGAGTTTAAAGTATTTGCTCTACTTTTTTTTAATTTTTGTCTATAACCGAAAGCAAACTTCATAATACGTTGTGAAGTGGCAAGTATCGTAGAGTATTTAAAAAAATTTTTCATTCCATTATATTTAGTTACAGCACTTATTTACTATTTTGTGTTGTTAAAATTCCTCACTTTAAACCATTACAATATTCATAATGGTATGCATACTTGTATATACATGCTTTCATATATAAACAGTTACATACACCTATTTATAAATAAAAATTCCAAGCTTCATAATCTATCATTTTAAAGCAGTAGTAAAAGTAATTGATTATGAGGATATTTGGCACGAAAACTAAAGTTTTTTTATTATTTTTAAAAATGTTGCAACTAAACATCCACAAAAATGCTTTTCAGCAATTGGACCATAAAATTGAAGGCATTGATGGCGATATATGAAAACAAATATAAATTCTTTGATTATAGAGAGTAAGAAAGTGGCTGACGTCGAGGTGTCATGTTTTTCTCCGTTTTTTATTACTTTCTTGCGAAAAAAAAATCTCGGAATAAATTAATTTTACACGTTGGGTGTTAAAATTAATTTTTTAATTTATGGTGCTGTTAAGTAATGGAGGTTATTATGGTCAACCTGAATTAAATTGTTATAAATAAATGAAAACTATAGGAATAGTAATCGCGGACAGGCTGGTGATTTTAATGAAATTTGAAATAGTTATATACTTACCTGTCAGGTTCAGAGTAAAGAGATGGTGAACAATTTTTCGAAACATAAACACAAGAAGCAAATAGTGCTATATTCGGCTATGCCGAATCTTATATACGCTTTCCCATCTAAGAAAATCTAGTTTAATGGGTTAAGCATTTTTTAAAAATTTTATTATTTCCTTAATGAACTCTTTAAGGGTTCTAAAAGGATACCCATATTGATACTTTAAAAAATATTAAAAATTTTAGAGCCCCGTAACTCGGATAATATGTGCGAGCGCCAATTTTTTTAATTAATGTTTTTCTATTATTTTTTAATTTTCTCTCGTCCCATATATATACTAATTTTCTGATTGGAGTAACTTTATTGTTCCAAAAGACATGAAAAAATTACAGGTAGGCGTGATGTTTTGCCTGCTGCCTCGAACGACATGGACCGATTATGTTGATTTCCAATATATTTCTGCACTAACACGGACGTACAGACGGACATCGCTCAATCGCCTTCGCTATGCAAAAGAAGTCAAAATATATACACTTTATGGGGTCAGAAGTGAAAAAATTTGAGGACGGCCATATTTTCCGGCTCATGGGGCTCTGAAATTTAAAATTTTTTAATGTATCAATATGGGTATAAATTTCCAGCGTTTGAAGAGATTTTTTAAATAATACTAAAGTTTTTAAAAAATGGTTAACCCATTAAGATCCGATGTCACTTTTATGTATAATTAATATGTACAATACCATTTAACATTTTTTTTATTTTTTAATTCTCTATCCCAATATTTGCTTTTTTGATTGGAGTTACTTCACTAAACTAGATTTACATAGATGGTGAGGGGTATATAAGATTCGACATAGCCGAATATAGCACTCTTACTTATTTCTTTTATTTTGTACTCTTAAAATTTCTAGCAAAAGCTTTTCACCATAACATTTAATTATCCTAGTGAAAACATACTGCTTTGCAGTGGTTTTAAATTTTTAAGTTATGTTTTTAAAACAAGAATATTTAAAAATAAAACAAAAATTTTTACTCGTATAAGAAAGTTATTTAAATCTAGGTTATACGAGTATATTACAAAAATGTAAACCGCGCTGCCCTGTTCAAACGGCTGCCCATTTTCGTAAATATAATAAAATTACGAATAGAATGATGTTGTTTTGATCGGATAAAGTACCTGAGTCAAATAGAAATTAATTTTTCATGACATTTTCAAGAGTTTCATCGATTGTTGTAATTTCAAAACCCAAACAAGTAAGACAAATTTTAATTAATTTTGCAACGATAACTTATAAAAAATAAAAAATAAAAATTATATATATTATAAATCTCTCTGGTAGTTTGTTTGTTCTTCTATGCGTGCGTGAATCATGGCTAACCGACTGAACCGAATTTAATGAATTTTAAAAGACGGGAAGATTTTTTTCCTTATGGAAAAAAAGAGTATACTTCTCTTATTTGAGAAATAATTTATTAAATTTAGTCTTAACTTGCACCTCTTATCTTGCACCTCTTTTGGTCTTTAGGCAACTAGATAACACAACATTTATATTATACAAAAAATAGAAAACATTCAATAATAAATTAAAGGCGGATTTCATTAAATTTTTTTTTTAGATTTATATTTTTGCTGTGGTATAACCAATTTAATAAAAGGATATTTGTCGAAAGGTTTGTGTTGGTGTCTTCAGAAAGCTCTTAAATTGATACCCGTGAATACTCAACTGCCTCAAGAGCCTGAGTTAAAACAAATAAATGACGAAAAAATTCGAAAATTTTAATATATGCTTGTAAAGGCGAAAACACAATTTTTTAGCGGAATTAAAATTCTAAAACAGAACCTTACAAGATTTACCTACAATATTAATAATTAAACTATAACTGTTCGTATAATTTCATATTGTTGTGAGAATTTTAAATATCCGAGTAGAGCCTCAACTTTTCTTGATTAAAGTTTTTTTGTTTGTTTTTATTTTGCCCTTGAAATATGACCTTTCTTTCTGCAAAGGCTTGATTGCACATTTCTAAAATGCAAATATGACTTTTATATTGTTACTTTGTTAAATTTTTATACATTAAATTGTGTATATCATATGCTTGATCAACTGCAACGACCATGAACTTATTACAGAACACTTTTCAATTTAAAACGTGTGCAGAAAACCAAGTCATCTTTCATTTTAGTTGCTGAAAACTTAATTGGGGAAATAATTTTAGAGTTTGTTCTTTACTTTTTTTCCAAGTTACTGTTTGCAAACAGCAATATTTTTGTGTGTCTCAGAGCTATTTAATGGACTGTATATATTCTGTTTATTTGTATTAGTATGTTTTCTGACCTTTATATAAATTCACCCAGCAAAAAATTTTTAAAAAGATTGCCAACTTAATGATTTCAATAAGGCATGAGACTTTTATAATCAATTACTAATAACCGATTACATTAATTACTGTAGAAATTAATGAGAACCATTTGTACGTATTCTCTTTTAACATGAAGAACTAGTTCCATTTATACTTCCTTTTTTGAAAACTTATGTAATGTGTTTTGTAAGCGAGTAACAAAATATGGCAATCACAAAAGTAAGTCATTATATGGCAAGTACTTTTTAAGGTAGTGTCTAATTTTTGGCTGGGCATAAATGTTATTTCAATTTATTTTTTATATTATTTGTAAATTTTTTGTTGGTTTGGAAAAGAAGGTATCTATATGTATTACGCCGGTTGCTTAAGCCAGCTCATCAAAAAACCTTTATCCAAATTTTTAGAAAAGCCAAAAATATTTCCTTTAATTATAAAAACTTTAAAAACAAATGAGAGTTATTTTCGACGCCAATACAAAAATTTTAAGGCTTTAACAAAAATAAAACTAAATTATTTAAATTTATTTCTATTTTTTTTTAATTACAGAATGATAGTTGTTTTCAGTATAGTCACTGTAATTCGCTGGTTATTAACGAAATTTTTAAATTTTGTCAGAAACAAAAATAGTTTCGATGAAAATATAATGCCACTATTTATGCAGTTATGGAGGAATTGAAATCTTTCATTTTTATCGCATGATATTTTAAAATAAAAATTGATTTTTTTGGGTGACATACTGATATCATTACTTAAGCTACATTTTTTTAAAGCCTTTAATATTTTTTAAGTAACCAATCTTAATAGACAAAATGAAAATTCTCTTTGATGTCCACTGAAAATTCTCTTTGATGTCCACTGAGCTTTGGAAATAATGTTTTTTTGCTAGTTCCCATGACCATTTCGTTTGTCAGTTAGATAAGCTTAGGATTCATTTGATCAAAAGTAATACATAGTCAAAGATATTTAATAAATTTAATAATAATAATAAATATAATAATAAATAATAAATATAATCATCAAAATCTGAACAAGTAACCTATAATAAATATTGATTTTATTTTGCTTTTATGATATCCTTCACAGCAAAAAGTGGAAAAAATTTATATCTAAGTTTGTGTAATTTTTGCAATATCCATTGTGCATAGCGAAGTCGATTGAGCGATGTCTGATTTTATAAAAAAATATGTCAATCGATTATATATAGTGTCGAAAGAAGTTCTATTGAAAATCAGCAAGATCGTTCCATGTCCTTCGAGGCAGCAGGAAAAATACCACACCTACCTCTTCAGTAAGAAAAAAAAAATAAATATATGGGGCGATAGGAAATTACAAAATAAGAAAAAAACATCAAGTGAAGAAGTTGGCGCTCACGATTTTAAAAGTATCAATATTGGTATCATTTTAAAGCTTTTGAAGAGATCTTTAAGAAGTTACTTCACTAAACTAGATGTACGTAGATGGTGAAGGGTATGTAAGATTCGGCATAGCCGAACATAGCACTCTTACATGTTTTTTTACTATTCTATCATATTTTTCAACTCTTTACGTGTTTGTAAATTAGTTTCTGTTAAGTTATTCGAACAGCATTATATCTCATTATTTAGGGAAGTTTGGGTTGAAACAAGTTTTGTGTTTAAAATAATAAAAAAAATTTATTTGTGATGATAATTAAGAATATTTATATAATTAATTCTTCTGCAAGTGGGTCCTAATTCATAATTTTAAATTTCTAAGTGGAGTAGGCAAAAACTTTCTTCATTGATAAACCTTCTCTGTCTCAGCAAAAAACCTTCACTTTATCTTTAAACGTCTAATTTCTACCAGTCTGAACAACTGAATGGTCTTTGAAGATTTTAAGAAAAATAATATTTTAAGGGAATTTAACTTAGATGGAGGTTTTGCTTTCTTTCTTTTTTTTTTTGTTTGAAATGTTATTTTGCAGCAAAGACTTGTAACGTTTCTTCTACCATGTCATATTCATCCGAACTTATGCTACCATAATACCAGCTAAACTCGTCGAAAATTGGGGTGGTTCTTTAATCCTTCAGAACATGACTTTTAGTTACAATAAAATTAAAATTAGGTAGCTGTAAATTTGAATACATACATATGTAGATATTGGAGTGCAAACATTAAATAAAACAAAACAATACAAAATAATAACAAATAAAAATATTAAACAAAATGAGGAAACTGCAAAGGTTTTTATTTTTATAGAGAAACGGAGATGTAAATTGTCTCTCTCTTCAATACCCGCCCATGACCTTGCTATTCTTTGGAACACAAAATCTAACTTTCGGTTAACTAATTGTTTCGCGAAATTAAGGAAGGATTCTTACATTTTCATTTTAACAAAACCCATATTTATTTTATAATTAACAATAAAGAAAAAGTGTAAAAATGTTTCATATTGTTTGAATTTAAATTAAATTTAATGAATTATAAGAATTAATGTTAATTAAGAAAAGAGAAATTTAAAATTTTAAAAATTAATTTAAGTTTTCACTACATAAGTTTTAAAATAATATATACATATATACGAAAGCAACAAAATAAACTTATACCACACTCACCAAAATTCTCGTTCCGACGACCGCAGGCCTGTTGTCAAAGTAGCTTGATATTGGATTCAATGTAGTTCACAGATTATCAAATTAAGAAATATATATTTGTAAGTTATATTTATATTAAATAAGTATGTATGTATGTGCGTGTGTGTGATTTTGTGTGAAAAAAAATAATTAGTTGATATGTCAATAATTTGGAAACTACATTATATAAATTATAAATGTGTTCCGTTTTGATGCTAAAATATTGTACCAGTCTGGGTTGTTAATATGAAATTCTTGATTTAATGAAAGATTCACAATTTTTCAAAATCATAAACTTATTGATGAGCTTGGCAATTTCTCCAGGCTTCAAGACCCGAGAATCCAAAAGAAAAAAAGACAGGAAATTCTCACAATGAAAGGGCTTGAGCAAACTGGTTGTTGATCCAAATTTTCTAAAATTGCTTCCCTTTTCTGTCTGTGCAAAAGAAGAATAAAACACACTTATCAAGAAGTCGGACAGAGGATTTTTTTTTTATTTCATTTTCTATTTCTGTTGTTAAAACAAAACAAATTACCTTTTCTTGCATTTAGCACACTAAATTTTTATATATATATTATTTAAATTATTATTTTAACAAAATTAATTAATCTTGAGAACAAAACGCAAGAAATGTATAGCAATTTTAAATATTTTTTCTTCACACTTCAACAAAACTTTTAAGAATGAAAAATTTTTGCAAAATCTTCAAAATCTAAAAGTCATGGCACATTCCGTTTTTTTTTTTTTTTTTTTTCAAATTTTCAAGGTGCTAAGTACAAGTATAAAAGTTATTTATTTGAACACAAGGGAGTTCTCACAGACTTGACGTATCGGCAACATTGATTTTTTTTTTTTCAAATATCTTAAGTCCATCCAGTAAAAATTTTCCTATTCATAGTTGCTGCAATCATTTTATATTTATCTTTCTAGTGTTTAGATAGGATTTGCAGACTAACCAGCAAATGCCGTGTACATGTGCTTAGAAAAGATATCTCGGTTAAATATTTTGGGAAAGAAATCTTGTATTACATATCAACGATTGTGGGTTATTAATCAGAAGAAGTGCCTTACTCCACCAAAATGAATAAAATTGGGTATTTTCCCCGCTTAAAATCAAATTTAAAGATTTTAGATATTACATAAAACAAAACACCACCTTTTGGAGTGGAAAGTAGTAGATCTCAGTATCTGACTTTCGTACTCTAATTATTAGCTGCAGATTAGCAGTTTAACCGATATAGAAAAACTGGAAGGGAAACTAACAGCAGAAATAACTTTATTTTTAACGAAAATCTTTAAGTCACACATTTGTAACTTGCAAGTAGTCCTAACAAATATTATACCGTACAACCCACACACTTTAATTTTTATTAGAATATAAATATCAGAGTTTAGAAAAATACTCAACATGTATGCAAACCGCAAACAAATGTAAGTGTTATCAAACACGGCTCAGAGAAACATACACGTACATATTTTTTTCTTCTTCTGTTTTTGCTTCTAAATTTTGTATGATGAAGAAGAAGTATCAATACCAGGTGGTCTTGATTGGCATTGATCTAGTGCCTCAGCAAACTTGATTTCAACACTAACACGGATGGACAGACGGACAAGCGGACAGACAAACGTTACTCAATCTACTTCGCTGTGCATAAGGAATCAGAATGTATATACTTAGGTCGGAAATGGATATTGAAGAAAATACATACGAAATGACAAACCATTTTTCCACTTTGTGTGGTGAAGGGTATAAAAATATTGTACACGATATTGAGGAGAAAAAATAAATACGTGTTCTTAGATAAAAATATTGAGGATAGTGAATACGATGAAGATGTTAATTATGCAGAAATCAGTTTGTCTAATACACAAGTATGTTCATTCATCTGCCACCTACATACAAACTAAAAATTTATATATTTATGTTTATTTTTTGCATACAAATTTTTTTTTTTTGAAAATCATTTATGATCTTGTATATATCCGACTTCTAATGCATAGCGAAGTCGATTGAGCGATGTCCGTCTGCCCGTCCGTGTTAGTGTTGTAATCTAAGTAGATATACATATATGAACATATACTAAAAAGTGCTACATTTATTGATCTGTTTTACAAGCGCTTTTTTTGAAGTTCGCGAAAAAGTAAGATTTGTAAGTATAGACACGATAAAATAATTACTTTAATATATGCGTAATAAGCATAATTATCCAGTATATTCAATAGTGTTTTTTAATTTTATTTCTTCTAAGATAATTTTAAATTTTTTCGTGTCAGGGTTATCGATTGATTTAAGTATGTTTTTATTCACATGACAAGCCCACTTTTTATTTTTCTCTTATATTCACTCGTATGAGAAATATTTTATTATTGAATTAATCGAAAGAAATCATACAAAACAAAAATGCCATAAATATAAAACAATAGCAACATATTTTTAAAGTACTATAATAACCAGATGTGGCGTTTAAAGCATTTAACAAATAAATATTATATTAATTTTTGATACGTTTTATCTGACAAGCACACATTCTTTTGTCATTAGTAATGACTCATTACTGTACCAACTTTGTTACTGTAATAAGCATATTTGATAAAACTTAACAAAAGTAATACTCTCTTTATTTTCTCTTTGTTTGGTTTGCTTAATATCTTGAAATATTTGATAAATTTTTGCTATTTAAAATGAATTAATATTTAAAAATCAAACACAAAATTTTCTATTTCCGTAACTAATTACAGCCACTATATATTTAATTAAAAAAGAAGACAAATTTTGCTAAATTAAACAAATAACTTTGTAGAATTTGCTTTTGCATAAAATGTAATTGTGCCAACGAACGAACAATTAAGAGTTTTGTATTTATCATACGAAGTTACTACTTTATCTTGGCGGCATGTAATAGTGTCCACGGACATAATGCCAACTTTATGCCGCACCCAAAAGTGACATAATGTCCAAGGACATTATAATGTTTTTATTATGAACACAGTGTCACTTATGAAAGTGTCATAATGTCACATGACACCGGCTTCGCTTATGAAAGGTTTTCTGCATAGCTGGCCTTCAGTCGGGCGCAATAATTTCCTCCTCTATTATATACCCATAGCCGCTTATCAAAGATTTTCTGCAAGCCAGTTTGTAAAAACGTTACATCTTTCTTACCTACGCTAATAAAAAATATACCTATAACATCCATTAAATTTATGATTCTACGTTGATGGACATTGAGTCCGTGGGCTTTATGACATGCCACCTTAAGCTGTAGTTGTTTTATGCGAGGTTGGTAACTACGAGTATTGTATTAAATTTTTCACTATATTTTCATTGAACGTTGATTATCAAATAAATGAGACAAAGGCGACTTTGACTCACAAACTTTTCTGCTTTTTACGGTCCAAAAATTTAAACAATAGACGTTGAATCAGGTTTTTATCGGAACATCTTTTTTTTATTTCTTATACTCGTTATCATGGAGATGTCTGCCTTTGACTGTTTAATAAATGGGACAGTTTATCTTAAAATCTCCTCCCTATGCGGACAGCCGACTTCAGTGTCAATTTCATTCACGAGATAAACAAATATAATTGGTTATCACTGATTTGTATTATTTAGCTTTTCCATCACTAATGATGCCTTCGCTCTAATATCCATGCTAAAAAGGAACCTTTAAGGAATATGATGATACGCAAACCTTGTCTTGGTTTAAAAGATTTACACTAATAAAATAATGAAATATATATAGCTCGTTTTGATTATGGCACAAGTTTGCTGCAGTTAAATGCAGATGTTTGACATCTGAAAAATAATCAGCTTAAGAACTGCACGTATCTAATGAATTATTCTACTATTGTAAAAAGGTTCTTATTTTGGTAGAATATGATAATTAAAGTAACAATGGTGCACAAAGGTAATTGCAATAATTTTATTTTTTATTTGGGAAAATGATTTTCAGAACAAAATAAAGAAGAAGAAATAATCTATTAAGATGTTAGTGTCTAAGGACTGAGGTACCTTTTCAATAACCCCGGTACATAACCTTCACGAACTCTTGACATACGCAGCAATTCACTAAAATATTTTATTCTAATCAAATATAAAGTGAATAGAAATTTTGGTTAATCGTAGAATAAAAAACAACAAAGGAAGTTCTGCGCAAGAGTGTACCTTAAAATTAAAAACAAAATAATCAAAAAATGAACAATAATATATTTTCTAAATATTTATTTTTTGTTTTATAATTTTTCTTGTCTTGTGTGTTTTACCTCACACTGTATATGTTATTGCAATAATATTTTAATTAAATATTTATAATATGATATAGCAAAGCGCAATAAAATTGTTTCTTGTTTTATTTTGTTCTTTTATTATTTTACACAATAGGCATTGTTCTTTTGTGTAAAATATTCGAAACCAATTATTAACGCACCTGGTTTTTCTGAGATATGATAAAAGCTAAGCAAAAAAAAACATTTATTTTTGTAATGAGTTGCTTTAGAATTTCATTTAATATTAAATTATTATATAGTTGTTTTAAATTATATATGCCAGTTTTAACTAGAGTGGATAACAGCATACTTTGAGAAAGGAAATATTAACAAAATTGTATATACTTAAATAACACATATTTTGTTTAAGTTTTGAAGATTTCAGTATTGGATTTATGAACTCAGCCGAACAAAATGCACTTACTTTTATGTAAATATTTATTAAGAATTTGTGTTGATACGTTTTTACGATCTTAGACAAACGTACGGATTCTTTTGACTGTGGATCATATAGATTCTGTATTTTTTTTTTCTATGGATTAAATTATCTGCCATGGCTTCACACATAATTTTTGCTCTTGGGAGGTTTGTTCTGCTATTTATTAATTTTAAATTGCATTATAACAATTTTTATTTTCCCTTGTACACATGTCCGAAGGCGGGTTCAACCTCATGATCTCCTGTTTTAGAGCACGCACCTCTACCAACGCAGCCATTGAGGCTGCTCAGCTTTTGTTAGCTAATTGTGGTATTATTCTATACACACACCATTAATTGAAGTAACTTATTCACCACGCTCATGCGGATAACAACAACAGCGGTTGCTAGATTTTATTTTTGTAACAGTATATTAAGTATTAATGTAGCGCAAATTAATTTAAATCCGATACCAGATACTTAGATTTGGCCTGTTTATTAATAGATTTTACTTTTGTTCTTTTCTTGTACATATCAGCCGAACATTTTGGAAACAAGCCTATGAGGATTATAATCATTGAGATGGGTAGGAGTAGTATGTTTTTATCTTAAAATTCTACACTAATGATGGAAAGATCGTTTAGTATTCAGATATCAAGATTATAAGATTATTGTACTTATAAAAATTGAAATTCAATGTTAAAGTTACTGGCAACGTATAAGTATTAATCTTGAATGCAACCACAAAGCAAGTAATTACAAAGATTGAAGCATTGGGTTGTAACATGCCACTCAAAATATACTTTCTACACTCCCGAGAACCTAGGAGCCGTTAGCGACGAACACGGCGAAAGGTTCCAACCGTATTTCCAGCATGGAAAAACGATACCAGGGCACATGGAGTCTATGAATGTTGGCAGATATTGTTGGACACTTGAAAGAGACCAGCGACCTCAGGCCAAATACTCCAGAAAACCATAGATTTTAGTTTTAAAAAACATTTGATCATGTATAATTGAGCCGTTTATTTTGAAAGTGACATAAGTCACTCTGTTCTTAAGTTTACGTTTTAACACGTTTAAAAATATGGATGCTAACTTTCGAGAAGATTTACTTCCATTTGTTATCTCACGGTACTGATTTTTTCTCAGTAAAAATAATTTTTTATAAATATTAAAAAAACCTCACTTTTCATTACGGTAAAGTGACTTAAGACACTTTCAAAATAAATAGTTTAGAAAAACGACTGATATAATATTATAATATTACACTAAATTTGTAGGACGTATTTTACTTTTATTTTAAAATAATAATAATGGGCATTGAAAGCCACCTAATTTCATAACTAATTTTTTTTATTAAATAATGCTAATTATGTGTTCTATATTAGATGTCAGCATAATATAATTTACAAAACTGCACAATTCCTTCGCACTTATAAAAATACTCCTAAGTCAATAATTAAAAACAATATTTTGACACATTTATCACATGTTTTTATTTCTGTGACACTAAGCCACGTTATTAATTTTTGTTATACCGTTAATTTCGATAACTTCTCTCAAACAAATCTTAATAGTTCTCATCTTATTGATTAAAGATACTATTTAGTTGTTTTAAGTATTACTATTAAATCGATTTTTTCTTAAAAGTGACTTGCGCCACTTTCAAAATAAACGGCTCAATTATATGTAAAGTATCAATATTTTTTTTTTTTTTTGAAATATAAAATTCCTTTAAAAAACCATGGGTGTTAAATTTTTTCTACCTCTGTTTATTAAAAAATCCTTTAGTCTATGCAAATAAAATAATACATTATTTATAATTTATAAATGTAAATTTATCTTTATATTTACGTATCTATTAATTGAATATTGGATTTATAGAAAATTGTAGACTAGTCTCTTAGGCCCTATGGGCTTGCGACATTGTTATTTGAAATAAAAATATAAAAATTGCCATTAAAATTTTAAAATTTTGAATATTTAACTGGTAAATTACACGATCGGCCAGAGATTTAACAGTTAAGTAATAATTTAAACATAAGTTGTTTTTATCGATAGCCACATATATTTATGCCTCCCCTTACATGTTTTTTGAATACTGTAAAAGTTGCAATTGCAATCACTGCTTCTCATCCGCTCATTAAGAGCACTTGTTTTTGCACTAATGATTTCCTAAGTGTAAGCAATTTTTACTAAAACCTTGTAAAAGAAGTTGAATAGCGTTTTTAAAAAAATCAAATATACAATGAGTACGTCAATAATTCTTGCGGAAAAAACCGACTTCAAAACAGATTTCATATGTATGCCTATAACAGCTCAAGTGTATGGCCAGATAAATTAGGTTACATTAACTATTCGGACACTCTTATATCTCCAAACTTTATACTTTTTCAACTGTTCACTAGTTTGGCAATATACATTAAATTGCAGCAACTATAGGTTCACTCTTTAATTTAAAAATTCAAATTATATACTTCAGGCAATCAAGTTCTGTGTAAATTTAACTGTCTGTCTGTAACAGTTGAACAGTTTGCCCATATACATCAGATTATATCAACTGTTTAATTTATAATATAACATTTTTATACTTCTTATTATACCAAATAAAGTAGTGGACATTCTGTCCAAAATTAAGGCGTTTGTATACAACGGTTCAAAAAATACAGCTATATAGAACAAATTACATTTATTTTGGGAACACCCTTTACTTCCTAAATTCTTGTTATAGCGGACTTAGCAAAACATGTCCATTGTAAATTTCAGCTGTCTGTCGATAACGGTTCAAAAGTCCGGCCACATACACCATATTGTATCAACTATTGGAACACCCGTTTATTTCCAAATCAAAATTTTATACTTGTTGTTATAGAGAAGTTAGTAATACAGGTTCTTTGTAAATTTCAATCGTCATTCTACAACTGTTTAAAAGTATGGCTATATACCAAGTTAAATTAACTATTGGTGCACCCTTTAATTTATAATTTTAAATATTATCAGCTGTTACTATATCGGCCATAGCAATCGACATTACGTCAAGTTTACAAGCGTTTACCTATAACAGTTCAAGATTTAGGCTCATATAAGCAAATCTTCACCAATTATGGGACACCCTTTAATTTATAAATTCAAATTATACACTCGTTGATATAGCGGACTTAGAAATACAGGTCCCTTTTACGGTTCAAAGTACGGCCACAAACTTGAAATTACATCAACTATTGGAACACCCTTTTACTTTCAAATCCAAATTTTATACTTGTTGTTATAGCTGACTTAGCTATACAGGTTCGTTGTAAATTTCAAGCGGCTAACTGTTGAAAAGTATGGCCATATACATCCAATTTGATGAACTATTGGCGTACCCTTTAATTTATAATTTGTAATATTATACTTGTCGCTATAACGGCCATAGCAATCGACATTGCGTCCAATTTACAAGCGCTTATCTCTAACCATTCAAAAGATAGGCTCACATAAGTAAATCTTCATCAAGTATGGGACACCCTTTAAGTTCTAAATTCGAATTATAAACTCGTTGATACAGCGGATTTAGCAATACAGGTCTCTTTTAAGTTTAGCGTTCTGCCTATAACGGTTCGAAAGTTTGATCACATACACATAATTACATTAACTATTGGAACACCCTTTAACTTCCAAATCCAAATTTTATACTTGTTGTTATAGCGGACTTAGCTATACAGGTTCGGTTGAAAATTTCAAGCGTCTTTCTACAACTGTTCAAAAGTATGGCCATATACATCAAATTTAATGAACTATTGGCGCACCCTTTAATTTATAATTTGTAATATTATACTTGTTACTATAATGTTCATAGCAATCGACATTCTGTCTAATTTGCAAGCGTTTGTCTATAACGGTTCAAAAGATAGACCCATATAAGTAAATTTACATCAATTATAGGTACACCCTTTAATTTTTGGATTTATTTTTGTATAATGTTTTGTTTTTGGGAGCTGTAGTAATACGCAGTATTTTTTAATTTTACAGAATCGCTTTTTAGAGTTCATAATACACGTAAAAAATGAGTATGTTGTATGGGGACACCCTTTAATTTTTAAGATTATGAGCTGTTTTTAAAACGGGACCAATCTGTAAGCATGATCTATCATATTACCAAAAATTTTTAAAATCGGATCAGAAATGACTGAGTACTGCCGGCACAAATCTCAAAAAAAAGCAACATTCAGCCTTCTGACTTCATGCATAGCGAAGTCGATTGAGCGATGTTCGTCTGCCTGTCCGTGTTAGTGTCGAAATCAAGTTTGCCGAGGCGCTAGATCAGCTAGAGAAAATTTTAAAACGCCAATCGGTCAGACATAGTGTCGGTAGAGGTGCAGTTCGAAATCAGCACGATCGGTCCATGTCCTTGGAGGTAGCGGGCAAAATACCACTCCTACCTATAATCTTTTTACATCCTTTGTAACAATGAAGTATCTAACTCCAATCAGAAAAAAAACAAATATATGGGGCGATAGAGAATTAAAAAATAAGAAAAAAACATCACGTGAAAAAATTGGCGTTCGTCAATATTTTCTGAGTTATGGGGCTCTGAACTTTTCATAGAAAAGTGCGATTGTGCACTATATTTTTTTTAATATATCAATATGGCTATTATTTAAAAGCTTTCGAAGAAACCTTTAAGGAAATAAAAATTTTTAAGAAAATGCTAAACCCATTAAGAGCCGATGACATTTTTATGTTAAATTATATATAGTACTTAATTTTTTTCTTTTTAATTCTCTGTTACCCGAATATCTGTTTTTTGATTAGTGTTACTTCACTAAATTAGATTTACATAGATTGTGAAGGGTATATAAGATTCGGCATAGCCGCTATAACAAGTTGATCAAAATAAAACTAAATATTAAAGGGAGACCCGAAACGTTTCGTGAGTAAGTCAAACTCTATAACTTGGCGGATTTGTTTTATATATTACAATTTATTGCGCAAATATAAATTGCAAAAAAAAAAAAACAAAAAAAAAATAAACATCGTTGAATGAAGAGAAGAAAAAATAATCATTGTTGTATATCTCTTTTCAATATTAGTTTTTTTTTTGCTGTCTTGAGAAAGTATCATTCATTGAGCAGTTTAACAAAACCATACCGCTATTTCGTTTAATTTAAATAATAAAAAAGGCGAAATTAATCCAACCAAATATATATATATATATATACGTATGCCTAATCTTTTTATGTCAGAGTTTACATATTTGCTTTTTTTGAAATTAAACAACTTTAGGTATGAAAAAAAGAAATATATAAAATATTCCCAAAAATGCAGATTTAACAAGATTCGACACAATTGAATAACGATATATTATCAGATTTTTTGTTTGATCCACTTTTTATTCGAAATGCTTATAAATCATACACCTGCTCCCGAACAATATCAAATTAAAAAAAAAAGAAACAAAGAAATATAGTCAAAATATTTAATCTAAAAAAAGAGGCCAAAATTGAACACTTCAATGCCTAGAAAATATTTGTTAAATTATATTTGTTGTTGGCTATTTTTTTAAGAAACCATAAAAATTCTAATCGGCGGAAGTAATTGCGCCTACATGTTTGCAATAAACGAACAAACATTTATGTTTTCTCACTCGTACACATTTTTGTTAATAATACGTACAGTAAACAATACTTCTCGAGGTTAAAAATTTTTGTTCATGCTAAATTATAAAGACCCACGCATTGACTAGCCGTTGAGAATGCGACTCCAAAAAAAAAAAAAAAAATAATGTTTGACAAGATTTTAAAGCACATTCCTTAATATACTCGCAGTATTATGCACATGTGCATAACAAATAAATTTAAATTAATTTTTGAACATGAATAAAATTTGCTTATAAGCTAAAACAGTATATTGGCGATTGTAAAAATTGTGGCTTTAATCTTTCATTAAAATTTATGGCAGCGCAAAAAAATTAAAAAAAGCTGCACTTGTTGTTTGCTGGCAAAACTGCATACTACTGGAATAGATAAGAGACACTAAAACTTTATATTATTTGCCAAAAAAAGAGAAGCAAGCAAGAGCAAAATTTGCATTTTTGCTATTGCATTTTTCTCTTTTTCATTTTTTAATTTACAAAATCTTTTATAAAACTGCATAAAAATTATAAAAAAAATAGTTGCCACGGCAGCGTTAGTTTTTTTTTAATCTTTCGTTTTAGCATGGTAAATAACATTGCAAATATTTTGCACAATAAATCATACACATCACATTTAATTGTTCCTTTTTATATCTTATATTTATCTATCATAATGGATATCGTTTCGGTGAAAATTAGATACTAGTTATGAAAGGGCTTAAGCAATTTGTCTGCGTCTAAGCTCAAAACAATGAGCCCTAGCACCGAAAATAACGCACATGAGATATTCATAGAAATGTAATTTTTAATCAGGAATGGAATCGTTACACCCATGAGCATACAACACGTATCGTTAAAATACGTTTTTGGTTTATGACATGCGTTAACTGATGATAATTTTTAACGAATTATCTTTCGTTAATTTTACTTAATTGAAAGTACTGGAAGTTCACTGAAAAAATGTAGGTTGATTTAATTTAATACGTTTTTATGACACAATAAGTTTAAGTTTAGGTTCAAAACACAAAACTTGGCCAAGAACATACTTTCTAACTGAGCTTAAAGCTAAGATCACACGATTGCCGTAATGCACCAAATTGGCCCAATTTTTATTGTGTAGATATTGTGCACAATACTAAAATTGTTCCAATTAAATTTTCTGCAGTCACACGATTGCCCCATTTTATTAAAATTTTATTGGTACAAGTTGGTGAATAGTAATTTTGTGGCAATAAATTGTGCCTGTCGTTCATACGATTGTTAAATAATGCGGCAACACCAAGAATCAGCTGTTGTAGTTTCGGGCAAATATACATAATTAATTTGCAAACTTTGTATTTTGTTTGTTGTATTTAAAATGTTATTTAAAAAAAAAAGCTAGCGGCTACTTTTAGTGTTTTTTATGTATGTACTTAAAATACAAAAAAATATAAAAAATAAAAGAATTAAAAAAAAAACGAACAGTATGGGTCCGAGATTGGCTGAAAAAACGGGCTACTGATGGTGCATTCCAGAAGACTCTAAAAGAGTTCCAAGATGTGGACAACCAAGTTTTTTTGCTAAAAAACTTTATTCGAATGGATGATGAAACGTTCAATGGGTTTCTTGCTTGGTTTCTTTTTTTTTGGCACAGGTGTAGTCGGTGTGTAGTCGTCGAGGTAGTTTTCGGCACACGTGGAATCTTCCAATACGTCGCAAAAATCCTGATGTAAATCAACTTCCATTGTACAAGTTTACCTAAATATATGTACATAAATAAAATAAAAACTATTTATAGTTATACAGATATATGTTGTATAAATATACTTACAACAAAAAACGGACACGCTGAAGAAAAAAATATATATATAAATGTATACAAAAAACTTAAAGGCACTCAAAATGAAAATATTCACGCGTATTGGATACTTTGATTGCCGCAAGAAATCACAATAAATATTGGTACATTTTTGGAAGTTTTATTGCCGCACAGTTGCATATCAAGTAGTCACACGATTGCCCCATCAGGGTTGCATTTGGTTGGTAAAAACAAGCACAATATTGACCGCGATTGCCGCATGAGCCAATTTATTGTCCAATCACACGATTGGCATACAAAAAATGGTAAAAATTGATGCATTACGGCAATCGTGTGATCTTAGCTTAAGGAAAATCGACTGCTAACAGTCTACTACTACTACTAAGCATCTAAAAGCAGTAGTATCACCAGTAAATGGGTAGAGTAAATAACAAGTAAGACTGCTATACTCGGCTTTAACGAATCTGATGTTTCCTTCACCATCTACGTTAATCTAGTTGAGTAAAGCAACTTTAATCAAAAAAGCAAATATTGTGGTGACAGTGAATTAAACAATAAAAAAAATGTTGGTACTGCATATACATACATACTTAATTTTAAACAAAAATGACATCGGGTCTTAATGGGTTAAGCATTTTTTTTTAAATTGTAGCATTTCCTTAAAGATCTCTTCAAAAGCTTTAAAATGATACCCAAATTGATCATTTAAAAAATTTGAAAATTTCAAGGCCCCGTAGATCGGAAAATATGGGCGAGCGCCAATTTTTTCACTTATTGTTTTTTTTTATTTTTTAATTCTCTATCGCCCCATGTATTTATTGTTTTGATTGAAGTTACTTTGTTGTTCCAAATGACATGAAAAAATTAGAGGATGGCGTGGTGTTTTGCCTGCTGCCTCGAAGGGAATGGACCGATCATGCTGATTTCCAATAGCACCTCTTTCGACACTATATCTGGTCGATTGGCATGTTTATTTCAACACTAACACGGACAGACAGACGGACAGGCGGAAATCGCTTAATCGACTTCGCTATGCATAAGAAGTCAGAATATATTTATACTTTATGGGGTCGGAAATGGATATTGTAAAATTTACACACGAAAACACTAACTTAGATATACCCTTTTTCCTCTTTTTGTGGTGAAGGGTATGAAAGGGAAGTTTATTCTACATAGTACCAAGTACAAGCACTAGCTTAGCTTTCAGATACTAGCTAGGCTAAAAGGTATAAAGTACAAAAGGTCTGAATAAATCTTTGCTACTACTAGGTAGCTAGTACTGAATAGTTATAGCTTGTACTGGAAAATTCAAAAATATATGCGGCTGCAAAATCTGCTAATAAAAGCTACTTGAAAGTTGTGTCTGTTAAAAAAAAAGCAATTTTTCTTACATATTCTAGGCAGTACTTGTAGTAAAACATTTTGGTAACAGTATAAGTTTGTTTTGATTGCTTATTATCTTGATTATTTATGAGTGATAAAACTAGTGGAAAATTTTATATGCTCCAATAGCATAAAATAATATTTAAATAGTCGCAAATGCCGTAGATTGGCAAGAGATAATGCCTTGTCTTTACTTCATGAAGAGTATTTGAGAAAATTTGGCCAGGAAATTAAAATTGGTCAGTTAAAAAAAATCAGAACATGAAGAATGATGTGGAAAAGAAATCTAATTGACGTGCTACAGGCAACAAACTAATGCATTTAAAAGACTAAAAAAAAAGAGGTTTGCTACAATTGATGGACAAAGAATCGAATGTAGTCTTTAATAAAATTCGAGATGAATTTTCATGTTTTAAGGATGAATTTGATTATAACAACTATCATTTCTTCTGTATGGGAGCTTCGGTATTTTCTTTTTTTTTGCAAACATTTATAAATGCAGCCATCATATTTAAAGAAAAACAAACAACAATGCAATTTTCGACGAATGAACCGAGAATAATTTTTTTTCAAGCACCTCAATGACATGCTTACAAAAATTTAAATTAAAACTACACACAGAAAAAAGATTGGTAACAATTTGCTTGATACGTTAAAAATTCAATTACTAATATAATAATTTGATTTTTATTATTAATAATTTATAGTCTTGATTTATTTTTTATATTAAAAGCTAACAAATGATATTTGCTTCTAAATGTTAGTTGTAACACCTCTTAGACAAGTTAACATGACCGATTTGTGTCTTTACTACAATCTATTCTATTAAATGGAAGATGCAATTAAACTTATTCAGTACAGTACTACTGAAAACCTAATTTTGGAAGTAAGAATCATAAAACTCGATTGTATATTCTGAAATCGAAAAATGTTTGACACAATATAAATAAAATTTGTACACATTACAAAAATCAAAAATATTTTATTTCAAAAATAAAAAGATTTGATAAAAGTGGTAAAAACTTCTCCAATATTGGTAAATGGTAAGTTCAGAAATATCTCGGAAAGACATTTATGTATAAAAATAATTTTATAATATTTAATTTATTTCGCAGCGCAAAACGTGCGGATGGGATAGCAAGTTGAAGAAAATATCTGGAAAAGAAGAAATCATGATGTAAAGGAAGAAGAAAGCTGCATTCAATGGTTCGAATCATGAAATTTATAATATATAATCTTCTTCCTATAATTTATTATTAAAATAAAAGTAAATGTTTAAAAATTATTTTGTTTTATTTAATGCACAATAATATCTTATAGTCAGCCAAGAATCATTTTTTAAAATAGTTTTGACTGCTATATTTATTCAGTTACTACAACCGAATTCAAGATAATACACACAACCGACAAAATTCGATTGGCAACAAATTCGGTTCTTATAACGAATTTCTTTTCTCTGTGTAGTAATTTTAATTACTTACTAGTTTTTATTAACACATATTTTCAGTAAAAGCCGGATAAACAAGCTTGAACTATGCAACAAAAATCACTAGCTTTATATGAAAATAAAATTAGTTCAAACTTAAGATTTGCTAGTTTTGCTAGAACTATACTTTTAATCACACCACGCAATTTGTAATTATTTGAAATAATCTAATTAGTTATTTATATTTGGAAAGAAAAAAAATATATTGTTAATTTTGTGCTTAATGCTGGTCGAAAATATAAAAGGAAGAAAATATTTGTTTTTTAATTAATATTTAAAAAAGCAGACTGGAGGAGGCCCTTATGAAGAAAAACTGCCGATGTCCAGTGATGAACTGTTGAATTGAAAAAGCCGTCCTTGAGTCAAGCGTTAGACTCAATATCTCTTTTTTTGATTTTTAGAAACAGCAAAATTTTAAATACTTACCAGCTTGAATACTCGTACTCGAGCTCTAGTGCTAGAATTTTTTAATTTCAAAACTATAATAAAAACACCAGATCAGTTTGCAAGCATATGTCATGATGCCATTTAGTTCATGCCATTAACGTATCACGTAAGTTTTTTCATAAGCGTAATAATAATAATTACGTGATTGATATAAAAAATTATGGGAGCTCCCGAAAATTAAGGAAATAAAAAAATGAATTAGTTGTAAATGCTATCAGTGTTAACAAATTTTATAGTTGTCTCTTTATTTTGATTGCTATTTTGATCTAAAGCTGGAATCTTGAGTAACTCTTCACTCACATCAAAAGAGTTAACACGACTACAAAAGCTGATAGTCACTAACGTGAGAAAATTCAACTTGCGAACTTAATTCTATATTTCTTTACTAACAAAACTTATCGAAATATCGTACATAAAATTCCTTGTTTTTTTAGTTTTAAATGATAAATCTAAATTATAACGAAACATTCGCTCAAAAATACTAAACATGCACGCTCGCACATGCATCTTTCTGTTCACACACAACGCGTAAGTTGTAAGTTTTTAAGTATCATATTTCTCATTCCCAGTATCAGCAACTCTTTATTCCTAAGAAACATTTTTATACTCTTCACAACAAAAAGGAGAAAAAGGGTAAATTCCGTATATAAATTCTACAATATCCATTTCCCACCCCATAAAGTTTACCTAGGCAAACTTGATTTCACAAAAAAAAAAAAAAATAAATAAATATGTCAATCGATCAGCTACAGTGTCGAAAGAGGTGCTATTGGAAATCAACTCTAATAAGAATTAAAAAATAAGAAAAAACCATCAAGTAAAAAAATTGGCGCTCGCCCCTATTTTCTGAAATTTTAAAATTTTTTAGAGATCTTTGAGAAAATTTAAAAATTTTTAATAAGGCTTAACCCATTAAGAGCCGATGCCATTTTTATGCAAAGTTTTATATATGCAGTTCCATTTTTTTTTATTTTTTGTTTTTCTGTCACCCCAATATTAGCTCTTTTGTTTAAAGTTACTTCACTAGATTTTCATATATGGTGAAGGGTATATAAAATTCGGCATAGCAGAGTATATCACTCTTGCTTGTTATACATACATTTGTTTATAATTTGTATAGTTGAGATGGAACTAGGAAAAGGGTTATGTATCACTGAAGGAAATAATCGACTATAAATGGAGGAGTCGTTCAAAATAACAATTGTTACGAAAAATGGACAAATATAGAAAAAGCAAATCTAGTAGATGTTTCCTAAAACTTAACTAAAATATTACAAATTCAATTTATTTATATTTAATTATAGTCATAACACAAAAGGTACACAAAAAAATATTTTTATTTTGGAATTCCTTTTAATATTCATATTTCAACTTGTATTTTCGAAATAAAATAATGACTATTAGATAATATATTTCCTTTATTGAACAACAGAGATCAAAATACTTTTAATGCTAAACACGCAACAATTTCATTTTGCAAAAAAAGCAATTTATTGTTAACAATATTATATTAAAATTAAAAGAGAAAATTGCAAATCATATGGAAACGAATAAAAATGAAATTGATGGGTTACACATTTAACGTTAGTTTGACCTTGAATAGCGGAAGATATTTATAAGACATTGCGCAATGAAAAATCAATGTCGCTTGTTACTTGGATTGGCGAGTATGTTAAAACAAAAGACTTAAGAAACAAACATTCAACTTGCAGACTTCTATTCACTTGGCGTTTACAGGTTGATATATAAAATACACTACAATAAACATTTTTACTACTTTTGATTATTGATAAAATAAAAATATATTTTGTCTAACTAATGCAAGCAAGAGTTGAACTCCTAGGTAATTGCCGAGTGCAAGAAAAAGTTTGAAAAAACAAAACTAAATGAAAAGAAATAACATTAACCTAAAAATTATAATTTTCTTTTAAAGTAAATTAAGATGATTAAAATTTATTACTTAAATAATGTGTATAAAAATAATATATAATATATGTTTTGTATTTGTCTGCACTTTTTAATCAATAACAAAATTGGGAATATATTTTAATGTTCGGTGTCGTATGTAATTTATAAAGTTAAAATAAAACTTTTTCTATTAAAAATACTACCTCTAACTTTTCTATATCATTTGGAACAATTCTAATTTAGCGCAGGAACTCCAATCAAAAAAACAAATAAGTATATGGTGTGATAGAAAATAAAAAATTTAGAAAAACCAACAAGTGGAAAAATTGTTGTTCGCCCACATTGTCAGAGTTACGGTCCATATTGATATTTTTTAAGATATTAATATCGGTATCATTGAAAAGCTCTTAAAAGGATGTTTCTGGAAAGACTAAAATTTTTAAAAAATGCTTAATCCTTTAAGAGTCGATGATATTTTTATGTAAAATTATATATGTATGTGTGGTACTTATTTTTTTTTTCTTATTTTTTAATTCTCCGTCACTCCAATATTTTTTTTTTATATGGTGAAGGGTACATAACATTCGGCATAGACGTATATAGCAAAATTTCTTGTTTATTTATATAACTTCTTTTTTTAAACAAGCGAGAAAATGTACAATTTTTTATGTTTCTTTTTTATCTTATTATTCATTGTCAATCTGTCCTGTTAGTCCAAGAACTCTTCAATTTCATCTACTGTTTAAAATACATCTAAGTTACTTACTATCACTACTTACTTGTTTTAATCGTGCGGTTTATAATTTTGTTCTGTTAGTTTTGCAAAAATCACAAAGTAATATTTTGAATAATGGGCTTTCTATTTGCGTGAAAAATATTTTGGTGAATTTAATGATGATGATAGAATTACGTGAACGGGTGTTTTTGTTAACTTTACTTTAACATTCTATTCCTCATTGTCTTAAATCTATTAATTATTGTTCCTACAACTTTGTTGTAAAATAAATTTATATTTGCATAAGATCTTATATGTCGTAAGAATATTTTATTTTTTGTTCTCATAAATTTCCAAACGCTATTTAATATTGAATCCTCGTTTCCCTTTATTACTTTCTTGCCAAACGAAGAAGTCAAATACGATATTATCGGTTCCAATGCTTGGTAAACATACTCAAATAATATTTTTAATTGATTTTTAGTTTCTTTAAATGAAAACCAATTACTTTAACAGTACGGATCTAGTAGAAAATTCGCCCTCATTAAAGTCAATTCTAAAGAAGACAGTTCGCATCCCTCCAGCTACACTTAAAGAAAGAAATCCTACTATTATTACAAAATTTTGCTTACAACATCTGTTAAAAAATTACCTAGCGGATTTGTGTACTTTCTAAAATTTAAATCATGATGAAACCAAATTATTTCAGCGCCCAAAATTAAAGTAGAGTAAAGAAAATAATAAGAAAGAATTAAGAAGGCGAATTATGTGGTTCAAATCATGTAACTAATAATACTTTTTGTGTGCTATAGACATGAAAAATTATATTTTAAAGATAAAATTCTGTTTTAAAACCAGCTAAAGTTGTTTTTAATCGACGTAGTTTCGACTTTATCAAAACAATAAACATATGTACATTTCAGGATTTTCCGTTGAAATTAATTCTCTTTTTTTTTCTTTTTAAAAATTTGCACAAATTTATTTTAACTTATTTTTTTTCTCAAATCAACACATTTAACTTCTTAAATTTGTTTTTTTTTAACAAATTCCTTGCAGCTGATCAAAGATGAATAGTCTATTTAATTGTATTATTTTACACCCCAGCAAAAAATTAGACATTACCTTAAAAAGTACTTGCCATATAAAGACTTCTGTGATTGCCATATTTTTGTACTCGCTTACAAAACACATTACATTAGTTTCTAAAAAAGAAAGTAGTAATGGAACTAGTTCTTTTTGTTAAAAGAGACTACCGTACTAATGGTTCTCATTATTTCCTACAATAATTAATGTTATCGCTTTTCAGGAATTGATTATAAAAGTCTCATGCCTTGTTAAAATCATTGGCCCATATTTATAAACTAAAGTCGACTCTTGTGAAAGCATACTCTAAAATAAAAGGCTCTTATTATCTTTTTTGCTTTAATAGTCAAGAATAAAGTATACTTTAAGTTTAGCCGCCTTCCACTGGTTGTCAACTGTAGTTTGATAAATGTTTTCATACAATTTCTAAACAAACATTAGAAAAAAGTAACCTTGTTTTTATTTTGTTCACTTTGGTATAAAAATCAGATATCGAGTATTGTGTTCTGAAACCAAATAAAACAATTATGGAAAAATGAGTTAAAAACAGCTTTAGGTAGTTTTAAAATTTATAGTTGACTTTCTCGCCAAAAGTATATTATAAATTATTTATGAATGAGTTAGAGTCGACTCTAAAGTAAAACCGACTTTAGTTCCCTTAAAGTATACTTTATTTTAACTATGAATATGGGCCATTAAGTCGGCAATCTAGTTGGGAAGTACTTCCGCTAAAAATGTTTAATTCCACACTCGATTACCTTTTCAAAATTTTTTTGCTGGGACATTGTATAAAAACATTTTATTATTTGAGGTGTCACCCAATTAAAGCTAGTTCAACTTAAAGTATGCTTTATTATTAATCGACTTCACAAAAAGAAAGAATGCGTCTGTTTTTATGTTTATGCCCGCAGAAATCAGTCATTTCGGAGTGGATTTAAAAATTTTTTTATTTCTTTTATTTGAATGGTGATGCTCGAAGGTGGGTTCCGTTTAAAAACACTTCATAATCTTAAAAGTTAAAGGTTGTCTCCAGACAACATACATGTTTTTTATGTGTATTGTGAACCGTAAAGGGCACCATCTGAAAAATGGCATAAAGTAAGAGTGCTATATTCAGCTATATCGAGTCTTATATACCTTTCTCCATATATGTAAATAGAGTTTAGTAAAGTAACTGCAATCAAAAAAGCAGGGCAAAAAAAATATAATTTTACAGAAAAATGTCATTGGCTCGTAATGTGTTAAGCAATTTCGAAAAATTTTAGTATTTCCTTAAGGATCTCTTCAAAAGCTTTTCATTTCATCGGTATTTAAAAAAATTTAAAAGTTCGAAGCTCCGTAACTCGGAAAATATTGGCAATGTTTTCACTTCATATTTTTTTCTTATTTCTCTCTGTCGCCCCATATATATGTTTTTTATAGCCTTCACCACAAAAAGTGGAAAAAGGGTATATCTAAGCATTTCCGACCCATAAAGTGTATATATTCATATTTCTGTCCGTCAGCCAATCGATCAGACATAGAAAGAGGTGCTATTGGAAATCAGCAGGATCGGTAAATTTCCTTAGATGCAGCAGGCAAAACACTACGCCTTTCTCCAATTTTTCCAAACAATAAAAAAAAAACAAATAATGGGGCGATAGAGAATTAAACAGTTGAACCGTTATAGACAGACGGTTGAAACTTACAAAGATCCTAATTGCTAAGTCTAAAACAACAGCAAGTATAAAATTTAAATTTGGATGTTAAAGGGTGCTCCTATAGTCGGTTGAAATTAACAAGGGGCTGCAGTGCAGAGTCAGCTATAACAATTATAAAGTTTGGAGATGGAATATAAGGGTGCTCCAACAGTAAATGTAATCTAATAAATGTGGCCATCTGTTTGGAGAAGAATTATTGAATTTAGTATCAAGGAGAAAAAGAAGCTTTATTAGTTCTGACTATTCTGTAAGATGCAGGGATATTTGTTTTTGGAACAATTTACACTTTTCCATAAAGAATAAAATATACTTATTTTTTTACACTTGTTTTGAAAATATTACTTGAAATTTATTATAAATAATGATGTATAAAAGTTCACCATTAAAAAACTCTTCAGCTTATTGCCATAAGAAAATACAGAAATTTTTAATATTAGCAAAACTTTTGGCATAAAACTTTTAAAAATCATTTGCTATTTACATAATTTTTTTCTCATAACTCTTGTGTGTTTCATGCAACAGATTTTTCAGTAGATTTTTGCAACCGTTTATCAGTTAATGGAGTCTTTTGTTATGTCCGAATTATCGCAAAAAGTTTGATTTATTCAATTAAATTTTCACTTTTCATTTTGCTCATACGATGATTTTATCGATGACCAAAAACTAAACGAGGCACTCCAACAAACACCAGACATCATTGAGATGAAAATGAAAGTTTAAATTAAACAATTTTTGGTAAACTTTTTGTTGTATTTAGTTTTAGAACTGCCGACAACCACAATTACTTTGATACCATTCAATGTTGGTGTTGTTGCATTGTGGTAGCGTTTATTTTTGAAGGTGAAACAGTACGCTCCCATAATGTTTATGGGTTCACACATGTATTTATGCAACCACCTTTCATACATATTGTGCTTATTGAGCTCCATTCCTCATTTAAACGCTTGCAAGACCAGATTAGTGACTTACTTGATTTCATTAAAAGATAATGCTGGATATATATTCTCTCTCACTCTCTTGTTTTTGCCAGCGTATGTATGTGCCTTGTTAAATTTGCCTACTAACTGTTTTGAAATTTATTAAAATAAAGTAAACGCGAAATTAAAATAAATACTTTTGGCTATTTCGGAATATATAAATTATTGCGAGTAATTAAAGAGAAATTCAAAATCAGTATAAAATGTCATAAATTATATCACTCACATAAAGTTGCAAAAATTAGAGCAGCATTTCTTTCTATATGGTTGTTGATATGCATGAAATAAATGTTGCACTTTCGCAATTTCTTAAAAGTTAAATTGGAGATGTGAATATATTTGTTGTATAGTCTGATCGTACATTATATTTGATTACTGTAAATTATATTTTTTTTCCAATGTTCTTTGGCAATTTTTCAGGAAAAAAGCGTGAATTCTGCGTATTTATACCACCCTGTAAAATTATTTTTATCTTTAAAAACAATTTCATCTTTTCAAATGTATTATACGTTACATCGATAATTCTATCGAAACTGCCATTATAATCTCTGAACTCTCAATAAATGGATGTAGTTTTTAGATCAAAGAGGGAAACAGATAGTTTAAGCGCCAGTTATAAACAATTGCGTGTCATGTCAAGTGTTAATTTTTTATTATGAAAAAAATATTATATTGTTATCAGTGTAACCTATTATCGTCATACTGTAAGTTATTTTATTTTAAAATTTTTTTTATTGCTTTTAATTGTAATTGTGATGATTTTCCTTCTTTTCAACCGACTTCAAAAAAAGAAGGAGGCCATCAATTCTGAAAGTTGATTTTTTTTTAATAATTGTGCCTGCCGAACTAAGTCACTTCTGAATCGATTTAGAAAATTTTTTGCGATTTGACAGATTATGCTTACAGAGTAGTCCCGTCCATAATTTTAAAAATTACAGCGTGTCCCTATACAACATACATATTTTTTACGTGTATTATGAACTGTAAAGGGCACTTCTTTAAAATTTAAATTGATTGCGTATTACTATAGACCCCAGTAATAAAAAGCAATATTAAAATAAATTTAAAATTTAAAGGGTATTCCCATAGGTGATGTATATTGACTTATATGGGCCTATCTTTAGAACAGTTATGAACATACACTTGTATATTGCACAGAATGTCGACTACTATGTACATTATTTTAAGTATAAATATTTAAAATTATAAATTAAGGGTGTTCCAATAGTTATTGTAATTTGATGTTTATTATCAAACTTTCAACCGTTTTAGATAGACATCTGAAACTTACAAGCGACCTTTATTGCTATGTCCGCTATATCAACAAGTTTATAATTTAAATTTAGAAATTAAAGGGTGTTCTCTTAATTGACAAAAATTGACCTATATTCGCCTATCTTTTTAACCCTTATAGACAAATGCTTACAAATTGGATAGAATGTCGACTGCTATTACCGTTATAGTAACAAGTAATAATATTCATAATTATAGAATATATATGGCCATATTTTTGAACAGTTGTTGACAGACGCTGAAAATTTACAAAAGAGTCTGTATTGCTAAGTCGGCTTTAACAATAAGTCTAATATTTGAATTTAGAAATTAAAGGATGTTTCCAAAATCAATGTAATTTGACCTATATGGCCGTATCTTTTGAACCGTTCAAAATTAGACTGAATGTTCACAACGTTACTTTGTATAGTGATAAGTATAAATATTTTTGTTTATAAATTAAAGGGTGCTATAATGGTTGATGTAGTTGGATGTATATGGCCTAACTTTTGAACCTTTATAGTCTACTACAATAGCAAGTATAAAATTTGAATTCGGAAATAAAAGAGTGTTCCTATAGTTGCTGTAATTTGATGTATATTTCCAAACTGTAGAACATTTCTAAATAGATGGTACAAATTAACAAGGAGTCTGCTAAGTCTGCCATAACAAATCTGTCTGTCCGTCCGTTTGCCTCGGAAAACTTGAATTTACAAAAAAAAAAAAAAAAAAAAAATAAACGTGTCAATCGATCAGATATAGTGTCGAAAGAGGTGCTATTGGAAATCAGCGTGAGCGGTTCATGTCCTTCGAGACAGCAGGCAAGATACCACGACCTTTAATTTTTCATGTCATTTGGAATAATAAAGTAATTTCAATCAAAAAAAAATAAATGTACGGGGCAATAGAGAAATAAAAAATAAAAAAACAACAGAAAGTGATAAAATAGGCGCTCGCCCATATTTTCCGAATTACGGGGCCCTATAATTTTAAAATTTTTTTAAGTATCAATATGGGTATCATTTTGAAGTTTTTGAAGAGATCTTTAAGGGAATACTAAAATTTTTATAAAATGATTAACCCATTAAGAGCCGATGTCATTTGTATGTACAATAATATATATATGTACATAATATAGTACCAATATTTGATTTATTGATTGAAGGTTCTTCACTAAACTAGATTTACATAGATGGTGAAGGGTATATAAGATTCGGCATAGCTGAATATAGCACTCTTACTATGTTGTATTAAAAACCTAAAAATTAAAAAAAAACTATAAATACATATTTTTCCATTTTTTTTTTTTTTGGCAACAAACAATCGTAAATTTAGCAGAGAAAACTCTAGACTAACAAAAAATTTAATTGAAAATTTAAATTTCACTAAAATTTAAAGGAAAAATTTAACAAATTTTTATAAAAAAAATCTAAAATTCAAAAATACAAGTCCAACAAAATATTTATTTTCACGAAGTATGTATTTAAATTTTTCCAAAAGTTTTATCTTTTTTTCAAAATCCAAAATATGTTTTACATTCGTTTAGTATCGATTGTATTAAAGTGTGCGAAATTTCAACTTAAAAAAACTAACTAGAAATTACCGCAGATGAAGCAGAATAAAATTCACATAAAAGACAGCTAAAGAAGTAATTTGTAATTTTCTTTTACATGCTCTGCCTGACATTTAGCAACAGCCAAAACAAGTCAGCCTGCAGCAGGCATTAAAATGATTTATGTTAATTAATAAAATTTAATGAATTACACGCATAGAAAACTATAAAAAATGTCTGCTCATCGTTTGATTGCAAAAATGTTAACAAATAATTAATTAGCATTGTAGCAGCTCCATAAGTTGCTTGCAAGAGAAAACATCAACAGAGTTTTATTAAACATAAACTCTGTATTGATGAATACAAAACTTGAAAATATTTTTGTCATTGTTCAAATTGTGTTATTGTTAAGATTTCTAATGCAATACAAACTTAAGATTTCATTAAGATAAAATGGTAAATCATGTTTCTCTAATATCACATACCGTTGGCTAAAATGAAAATCAATAACAATCCATAAACATATCTAAAATGATAATATATTCTTCTGCAATCAATGTATGTATATATGTATGTATTTAAAACTTTAAACATTTCTTTATTGAAAAGCTAAACCTAACATAGATAGAAAAAATAATCTTTGAAACCATAAATATCCACAGAGGAAAGAAAACCGATACGAAATTGGTCGCTTAATATGAAAGCAAGCATTCACTTTAAAATGCAACTGTCATAGTAGCGGGTAAGTTGATACTATTTTAAAAGTATAAAATATTCTTAAGAATATTGGCTAAAAGGTTTTTTAACCATCACAAAAACGTTTTTAGCTTTCGAAAGTACGTCCACAAGTTTGGCCCACCTTCGTGCTTTAAACAAAAAGAATTATAAATTTATTAAAAGAAGAATAGTTAAAGCATAAATTTCCATCAACCTAAATCTGGAATGTAGATGAAAGTGGGATTTCAGAATCACATAAATTACCATTGCTTACAATTGGCTGAAAAAACACAAACCACTACTTTTTAAGGGTGCTGAGCCTGGCTCGATCTCAATGTCATTTGCCAAGTTTGGTTCTACTTTCAATTTTAAATATTTTAAAGCCACATTTTTACTATAATTGATTTGAATTTTGCTTGGTGATGTTTTTTGTTATTGATGTTGTTTTTGTCTGATATATTTTTTTGTTGAAAATATGAACTTTACCAGGTCTGCAAGTTTAAAATGTCGTTTTAATTCCAATAGAATGCGCTCTTAGCCTATTGAAGGATTTGCTTATCTCTAAACGCTATTTTGTTTGTTAGTCATTTGTTTACAAAAGTCAGTTGTTTTTAAGTCGTTTACGTGGACATATCATACCTTTCTTTGGTGTTAAAAATGTCTAATTTTAAGCCAAATAAAGAGCATTTGCGGCATGTGTGCGAAATGCTGCTTTTACGCCACGAAAGAAAGGGTTGTTTGCATCGAGTTGTAACTGGCGATGAAAAATGGATTTATTTTCAGAATCCCAAACGAATAAAATCATGGGTAACGCCAGGACAACCATCCACATCGAGTGCAAGACCGGATCGTTTTGGGAAGAAGACAATGCTGTGTATGTGGTGGGATCAGAAGGGAGTAGTCTACTACGAGCTTCTCAAACCCGGCGAAACAGTCAATACCGACCGCTACCGACAACAAATGATCAATATGAGTCACGCATTGATCGAAAAACGCCCAGAATGGGCTCACAGGCACGCCAAAGTCATTCTTCAGCATGATAACGCTCCTGCACATTCAGCCAGATTGACTAAGGAAACGATTTCTTCGCTTGGTTGGGAACTCCTACCCCACCCGCCGTATGCACCTGACGTGGCGCCTTCTGATTATCACCTCTTCTCATCGATGGGACACTCATTGGCTGAGCAACACTTTAACAATTTGGAGGATGTAAGAAAATGGCTCGATGAATGGATTTCAAATAAAGATGAAGCGTTCTTTTGGAATGGTATCCACAAATTGCCAGAGAGATGGACAAACTGTGTACAAAGCGAGGGCCAGTACTTTGAATAAAATATATTATAATTTTTTTTTAAATTACTATGTATATATTTTAAGAAATAAACGACATTTTAAACTTGGAGACCTGGTAATTGGTTTTTTTTCTTTTAAAAACTGCAATAAATCATTTATTTTTAAAAACACGACAAAAACCCGTCAGTATTCAATGAGGTATACTATAAAACATTGGTGGTGGTGTATCACTTTACCCTCTATTTTTTAGGGCACGTTTCTCGATTTTTTCAAATATTTTTATATATCTCCTAAAGTAGAGGTTGAAACGCTTGTGGAACTATGAAGATGTGATCTTAACATATTTATTGAATTTTTGTATAGATTTTATGTCAACTGGAGAAGAATTATAAATATTGTAGTGAAAAAACAAACGGGTATTTCACATTACCAGTACTTACACTACCAACTAAAATTATTCAATATTTTTTCTTAATACGTTTACAATAAAAATACTAAAGTAACAAGATATTTAGCCAATTCACAAAGTATGCTAAAGTGTCATGTTTGATGTATTTTGTAAACATTTATTGTTTTATAACAATACAGCTTTGTTTCTCCTATATTTTTTCCCTAAGCTATTTTATCAACTGCTATGTCGACAATTTGTGAAAAGACAAAGTTAAATCTTACTAACAAAATTATTAAAAGTAACACTGTAATAGAAAGTGAGGAAAAGGAAGAGTTGTTACTAGTGTTGCCATGGAAAGACAGAAAAAGTTACGCTTTTCCTTCAAAAAGTTGCATTTTTTTATTAAAAGTTACATTTTAAAATATTTCTGAAAAAATAGTGATTTAATGTATCTTATATAAAATATAGTAAAAAGTTTTATTTCATATTTAAGAGAAAGTAATTAAGCAACATTTTTATTTACTAAACAAAACAAAAATAAAAAAGAAAAACGTATAAAAAAATTTTCTTACCAATGTGTAAAGTATTTGGTTTCTAAATTTACAAATACTTAATTTATTTGTGATTAAATTTAAATTAAAAATGTATTATACAAAATGTGAGGAATAAAATAAGAAAATGTGTATAAGCCTGAGCGGAAGTGTGTGATGTACAAACTTACTAGTAGTAGTAGTAGTAGAATATAAATAGTCGTGGAGTTAACACACCATCTTCTCATCCCTCTTCTCGGAAGACAAGGCGGCAGTATTGCAAACGTTGAGGTTGAGATTTAGTTCTCGATGACCTGCGAAGCGCAGTCGGTAGGTTTTTATTTGTGGTTTCTGATGTAATGCTGTTAGGTAATACCTCAGCTTCTACGGGATTTTCTTCAACTACCACTTCGGATGTACTAGGTATATTAGCCTGGCACGGTCGAATATGTTCTGAATTTCTGCGACTCAACTTACCGTTCTCGTCCTCAAGTATGTAGGACCGAGGATGAATCTCTTCTTTCACCACAGAAGGTTCCCAAATACTTTGGTTGTTCGTCGGTGTAACTACCGCACTCCCTTCGCGTAACTGTTGATTAGATGTAGCACCACGATTAGCATAAGCGGACTGCTTATCTCTTTCCTGTTTTAGATAATCCGCTATCCTTTTACTTTCTGATGAGAGTAGTGGTTCTTTTGTTGTTGGTAGCACACTTCTTGTCCTGTGTCCAAAAAGTCTTTAAGACGGTGAACCAAGATTACCACGGGGGTTATTCATGTAATTAAGTAGTCCTAAAAAATAATCGTTATTATCGTTTGACGACTTTCTAAGAATGTTTTTCGCGAGTTGAACCGCCCTCTCTGCCAAGCCATTGCCTCTTGGATGGTATGGCGAGCTGGTGTTATGGTTGAATTTCCAGTCAGAAGTAAACTTTTTAAATTCACCACTTATAAATTGGGGGCCATTATCACTTTCTAGTGTTAATGGTGGTCCAACTGTAGAAAAAATTTCTTTTAGAAATAATACTACCTGTTTTGTTGAGGTTTCATTAAGTTTTTTGAATTTTAGATAACCAGAATAGCTGTCGATAAACACAATATAATCGTTGTTATTAAAATGAAATAAGTCTGTTGCGCCTATTTCGAATCCATGGCTTGGTATCTCCTTTTCGGCTATCTTTAATTTTTGGTTATTACGATGATAAACTTGGCATGCTGCACATTGGTTAATGTAGTTCAGAATGTCTTTGCTCATATGTGGCCAAAAAACCGATTCCCTCGCCAATGTTGCACATTTGGCATAGCTAAAATGACCATTATGGATGTTTTTTAGGAAACGAGGTCTTAATTTTTCAGGTACCAAAACTTTGGTTCCTTTGAAAATGATAACATCGTCATTAACTGATAGTTCATCTCTAAAATTCCAGTATATTTTTAAATGGTTTGGTAACTTGTCTTTTAACTTTGGCCACCCATTTCGAATTGAGTTTACTAGCATTTGACATGTGCTACCATTTCCAGTATCTCTTTTTAAAGTTTTAAGTTCTTCATTCGAAATTGACAGGACCATTTAAACTTCGAGATTCTCTTCTTCTTCATTGTTGGATATATTAACGCAATCTCGGCTTAAAGGATCAGCCAAGTACATTTTGCAGCCTGGCTCATATATAACCATTGGATTGTAGGTAAGCAAACTTAGTCTGATGCGTGAAGGTGATGAATGTAATGGTTTTTTAAAAATTGATTCTAACGGCTTGTGGTCAGACTCTATTATTATATTTTTGCCCCAAACGTATTGGTGAAATTTTTCACAACCAAACTTTACGGCTAGCGCCTCTTTTTCCAATTGAGAGTACCTTGATTGCCACTCTGTTAGCGATTTAGAAGCATAGGCAACTGGTTGATCTTCTTGTAGAAGTACTGCTCCCATTGCATACGCATTGGCATCAAGAAGTTTTACCTCTTTATTGCAGTCATACATCTTAAGTACTGGTGGTTCACTAATGGATTGCTTTAATTTATCAAACGATTGTTGTTGATTTATGTCCCAATGGAACGGATTAGATTTAACCAGCAATTTTCGCCAAGGTCCTGTAATGTGAGAGAAATTTTTTATAAATTTACTCAAGTTCGTAAATTTTCCCAAAATTCTCTGTAGCTCTTTTTTTGTTTTTGGTGGTTTAAGTCGACTGATTGCTTCTATTTTATCTGGGTCTGGGTATAGCCCTGAATCACTAATGATGTGTCCTAAAAATTTTACCTGTCTTTGTTCAAACTTACATTTTTCTTTATTTAATTTTAAGCCATTTGCTTCTATGATTTTAATTACCTCTGCTGTAGTTTAACGTAGTTCGTCTAAGCTATTTGCATGCAATAAAATATCGTCGATGGCTATTTTAACGTTGGGTATTTGTGAAAAAAGTTGTTGCATTACACTTTGATAAACCTCTGACGCTGATGAAATTCCAAATGGTAATCTTTTACACGAATATGTACCCCAAAGAGTTGAAAATGTTAGGATCTGCTTAGTGCGATCGGTAACCGGGATTTGCCAGAAATCTTTCTTACAATCTAAAATTGAGAAATATTTAGCTCCTTCAGTTGAGCTGCTATTTCTTCCAGGGTGTTCATAGGGTAGTGGCACGTCTTATGTTTTTGTTCACACTAGTTGGATCCATACAAATCCTAATTTTATAATTTTTACGAACCACCACCATTGGGGATACTGCTGGTGTTGGCTAATTGGTTGGTTCAATCACCTTCATGTTTACCATTTTGTCCAATTCGTTTTTCACTTGGTCTCTTATTTTGACCGCAATTCTCCTAGCTGGGCAAATCTCAAAATGCGGGTTCTCGATAAGGTCAATGTCGTAGACAAAATTTTTTATGCATCCCAGGCCTTCAAACAAATTGTCTTTTATACGGAGTTCTTGAACTCTTTTTCTAAATTTAGTTTCTCACAGGATTCTGCACCTAAAATGGGCTTTACATTTTCGTTAACGATTTTGAAATTTATTTTACAGGCTTTTTTAAAAACTTTAGAAGCTAAGATTACTTCACCAATGACCTTCAATTTATGGTTGCCAAATGAAACTAGATGTTTGACAGAGGAAGTTTTAATGATGTCGTGTTTATTTCCTGATTTGAGCTTATCAATGATTCTTTTAGGCAGCACATTGCATTGAGCACCAGTGTCAAGTTTGATATCATAATTGCTTTTACCAATAGTTAACGTTTCAAAAAATCTTTCGTTTTCATTTTTATTGTTGCTTCTCAATGAACAAATAAACAATTCAGAATCTGTCTCACTGCTACTGTTTTCTTTTGGATATTCTTTTTGCTCACAACTGGCAACTCCCCTGTTGTTTCTGAATTTTCGACTTCGATTTACACATACTTTCAAAATGGTTACTTTTGTTACATTTCCTACAGATATGTTTGAACGCTGGGCAGTTGCGCACAGTGTGATTCTTGCCACAATTAGGGCAGTCAAAACTTTTTGTTCTATTAATTTTCTTTATGATGTTCACAAATTTATCATTGTTATTATGAATTTCAGCAGTTTGTTTTTACGCCAGCTCGGTCGCTTGGCAGATCTGCAGCGCCTTCCCTAAGGTTATGTCATCTGACAGTAATTTTGTGCGCAGTACATCGCTCTTTATACCCAAAATAAGTTGATCGCGTAGAATACTGTTACTTAATTCTCCGAAATTACAATTTTGCACCTCCAGCCGTAACCTGGTTATGTATTTATCTATAGTCTCACCATCGTTCTTTACGATTTTGTGAAATTTGTATCTCTCAAAAGTTGTGTTTAATTTTGGGGTAAAATAAGTATCAAACTTTTCCTTGACTACAGCCAGTGTTTCAATTTCTGTTTGTGGTAGTGAATTATAAATTTGGATGGCAGAGTAGCCTATAGACGACATAAACGTTGCGAATTGTATATTTTCCGCTTTAGCATTTAAACCTGTGGCTACTTCAAAATATTCGTATTGCTGCTTCCAGAGTTTCCATTCCTTTGCCATGTCTTTATCGTGTTTTATTATCAATGCCTTAGGTGGTTTTAAAAAATTACACGTGGTTACCGTTGCGGCGGTTGCCCCTGCGGCGGCAGCTGCTGAAGTAGTCGCCATTTACAAATTTGGGCAAGCAATTGGTTTGCCCTGTTTTAGGTATAATTACTAATCTTTATTCTCGTTGTGGCTTATTAGTCTTGTTCCACTACGGGTTTCGGCATCATGTAAAGTATTTGGTTTCTAAATTTAAAAATACTTCATTTATTTGTGATTAAATTTAAATTAAAAATGTATTATACAAAATGTGAGGAATTAAATAAGAAAATGTGTATAAGCCTGAGAGGAAGTGTGATGTACAAACTTACTTCGTATCTCTAGCATGGTAGCATAAAGTAGTAGTAGAATATAAATAGGCGTGGAGTTAACACACCATCTTCTCACAATGCTACTTATGGGGATTTAACTGAGGGCTCAATACTAATATTTTGCTATGGAAAATTTCGTGCTCTCGCCATTCAATGAAATAAGTTAAAATAGGATCTTCGAAAGAATTTACTGAACTAATTATTTGAAAAATAGCATTATTGAAGACCTAAAACTTTAACATAAAATTACTGACAATTTTTCTGTAATATAATCCGTCACTTCCTGAGGAAAATTAATAGACAACTTTCTCCTAAATCGAGGTGTTTGATTTTTCAAGCGAAACAACTGAAGTTGCTAACAATTTTCGCAAGTTTAAACAGAATTCTTAGTTTTCTAACTGAAATGCAGCTCATATTTCAAAAGAATTGTTGCCAGAAACATTATGCTGTTTCTAAACATGACGCAAGAAACATTTCGAGATTTCTCAGGAATTAAACAGAGTAAAGCTTCAGCCAACGCATACATATTTATTTTATTAGGTAGTGTGGTCCGCCCAGCTGATTTATTTTTTTATTTTTTGACAATTCCAACGGACAAAGCAACAATAACAAGCTATGTGGTTTTTGCACTGTTGTATTTGTACCTAGTAAAATAAAAATACCTTGACTTCAGCAATGTTATTTTTTGTTAATATCAAATTAATTTCTTATATGGATTTTTTATTGTATTTGCAGGTAATCTTTGTTATTAAAATCGAATTGATACGCTAAAAACGCTTAAAATGTTAAGAAAAAATCTAACCTCAAATCGAAACAAGTACTCATTCAGTGACATTACTTTATTTCGCGCTGTACCAAAAAAAGTTACGAAAATTTGGCCTAATATAACAAAGTTATACGTGTTACATGGATCCTTCAAAAGTTACAAAAAAATTAAACCATACGGCAACACTGGTTGCTACATAAAAAGTTAATCAGTTCTTAGTTTCTAAATCAAGCAATCTAGCTAACGAAACGCTCCTGATGGATAAAAATGACTCCGGCGTTTGTACAATGTTTACAGACTACGTATAAACTTGCTATAAAAATATTTTCAAGATTAATCACCTGCGAAATAATATTGTGAATCTTTCAAAAATACGCAATATGCGCGTAATATACTTATAATAAAATTATGACTTCTATAAGCTCAACTATAGTTGGTTGGTTAGCTGGCATGGTTTTATAAACAGCATTTTTAAAGAACATCACTTAAAATGTTCTGTTTGAAGACAGAGTTTGAGAAGGTCTGGGCAGCACAGTTGAACATTCTAAGCTTTTTAGCTTTTGGAAGTAATAACGAAAGACTTTCCATATTATTTATTCAAAAATAATCGTGATTGCCTTCATTTTTTTTCTGGAAATAATTAATTTAACAAAATAATATATAGCTCGTTTATCACTGCCTTCTCAATTGTTAGTAGTGTAATTAAAAGCAATATCATTTTTTTGACATTTGAACTTTGCGAATTGGCTTATTGTTATTTACAAAAGTGACTCCTTCTGTTTCTTTAACTGACTATATGTTTCTTTCTACAGCAACAAAGCAAAAACGTTTGCTGTTGCTCAAGCAATCAGTTGTTCTGTATATTTATTTTTCTTTTTATTTTTGCTATTGCTTAACTTTTTACTATGACGCTTCGGCTCACTATGATTGCTTTTTCTTGCTGTTACATTCTGTATATCGCTGCTTTTTATCCCTTTAACATTGGAAACGAATTTATGTATTTATTACTTACAATACGTAAGAAAATGCATTTTAAAAACGTTGTTTTTATTACACCATTAAATGAATTTTTTTTTCTTAAAAAGCAACAGCAAAAGAAGAAACAAACATCAACTTATTGCTTAAGCAACAGCAAACGTTTTCAAAATAAATGCTTTGCTGCTTATGCTTAAGCATATGAGTTTCTTTCTTATTTTTGCATTTGATTTTTGCTGTTGCTTCGTTTAAAATGAAATGTTTTGTAAATGCTAAAACATTTAGTTTTTTTTTATTTGCTGAAAAACATATAAGCAAAGCAAAGATTTTAGTGCTGCTGCTATTTTTAAGCAAGCAATTTAAACCCTGTTTCAAAGTGCTTTTGTCAAAAATTAAAATACATGCATTTTATGTCACAATCAAGTTTTTAACAGAAAAAAAAAATACATTTAAATAAGAGTAACAACAATTTAACATATTTTCTTGTTGTGAAGAAGTGTTTAATTTAACAAAAATGAAAGTTATCAAGAAGGCCGGCATATAAAAAGGAAATTAATTAAAGTTTAAATAACATGTTAACTTCACTACATCATAATGTTGTGTTTGTCCGCTTTATTCAGAATTGCACTTGTTGGAGATATTGATGCTACAAACTAAAATTTAACAGAGGCAAAATATATAAAAAAATTTTTAATAAATACATAAAATACCTTTGTACATACATACATTTATACATATAAATTTTATTCAGAGGGAAAACGAAACAACAATTTTAACAGCATACCAAAAACTGTGGTCATACATTTAGCACAAAACCCCAATTATCCGTATAAGGAATTGAACTGTGTTAATCACTTAGCACTACAGCTCTTTGTTAATTTCAACTGTCTGTCTATAACTGTTCCACAGTTTGGCATTAAACATCAAATTACAGCAACTATAGAGGCACCCTTTAATTTCCTTTAGTTTTCAAATTTTATACTGGCTTATGTTGTAGACTTAGCAAAAATGTTTTTTGTGAATATCAACGGTTTGTTTATAACAATAGTTTGGCCAAATACATTAAATCACATCAACTATTATAACACACTCTAATTTATAATTTAAAAGTTTATACTTCTTATGCCAAACAAAGTGTACACATTCTTTCAAGTATTTGTATTTAACATTTCAAAAAACACTGCTATATAAGTAAAATTAAATTAATGTTGGGAACACCCTTTATTTTCTAAATTCAAAACACAAACTTGTTTTAACGGACGAACGATATATGTTTTTTGTAAGTTTCAGCTGTTGGTCTATAACGGTTTAAGAGTTTGGCCACATTCATAATATTACATCAATTATTGGACACCCTTTTATTTCCAAATCAACATTGTATACTTTTTGTTATAGCAGAGTTAGCAATACAGTATGAGCAAAGACATCAAATTAAATGTATTTTGGGGCACCATTTAGGTTATAATTTCCTAAAAGTCACAAAAATCAACATTCTGTACAATCTGCAAGCCGTTGTCTAGAACGGTTCAAAAGATAGACCCATATAGATAAATTTTCGTCTGATATGGGCACGCCCTTTAATTTTTAGAGTTATTTTTGTATTACTTTTTGCCATTGGGAGTTTTAGTGAAAGTAGTGGCGCCTATACGGTTCAAAATACACGTAAAAACATGTATGTTGCATGGGGACACCCTTTAAGTTTTGAGATTATGCATTGTTTTTAAAACAGGACTAAAATTGATCCAGAAATGATTGAGTTATGGAGGCACAACTATAATATAAAATAGAAACGGCTCCTGATCGATGAAATACAAAAGAGAATTCGAAGGTAGTAAAATAATTTTATAAAAACTTGAATTATTTTTTTAATTTTCTCATCAGCCAGGTGAATAGACATAGTAAAACAAATAAAAATTATTTATTTTAGTGAAAAAATTATGTTTACAAAAAAGATTTGAGGCGTTAACCGTTCCTCAATATAAACCATTAACAGTAACGAATCTTTTCATAATAAGTTTGCTGTTATTTTAGACAACAAAGGATTCGTTATATAGTATATTAAATAATGGTTTGTATGCATTTAGATGCAAAAGCTTTTTCAAAATCCATTAGACACATACCGGAACATATTAATTAATTTAAGTTCCAGTAACTATTTGATGCCAGAAGGTGAATATAATGGTTGAAGATTTATTTGTCTTTATATCCAAATTGATTTAAAATTATTAAAAATATCATTTCATGTTATAGTATAATGTTTATATACACATTTCAAAAATTTAACTTATTTTTGAAAGCCCACGCGTTTTATTTTTGCATTACTGAAGACCTATGGCCACAAATGAAACTGATACTTCAAATTTTATGTGTGTATGTATTGTTTATTTTAGTTTTGCTTTATTACAGTAATACATCAAATTCAGCTCTTAAAATTTTTTTTTGAAGAAGAAAAAACGTATAATCTGTTTATAAAAAATTATAGTTTTTAGTAACATACATTTGTGATATTTGCATAGTCATTCCAGTGGGGCACGAAATTCAAAAGATGCAAAACAAGTAAGAGTGCTATATACAGCTACGCCGAATCTTATATACCCTTTACCATCTATATAAATCTAGTTCACTGACGTAACTCCAATGAAAAATGCAAATATTGAGGTGACAGAGAAATAAAATATACGAAAAAATGAAGTACCATTTATAATTTTATATAAGAATGCCATCGACTCTTAATGGGTTAAGCGTTTTTAAAAACTTTTCGTATTTGCATAGAGATCTCTTTAAAAGCTTTTAAATGATATTGATTTAGTAAAAAATGTTTAAATATCGGGGGCGCGTAACTCGGAAAATATGGGCGAATACAAATTTTTTAACTTTATGCTTTTCTTATTTTTTTTAGTTCTCTATTGCCCCATATATTTTTTTTTTATTGGAGTTATTTCATTGTTCTAAATAATTTAGAAAAATTAGAGGTAGGCGTTGAATTTTATAACACAAACGTAAAGACGGAATCGATTAATCGACTTCGCTATGGTCGAAAATGGAAATTGTAGTAATTCCACTTTTTATGGTGAAGGGTATAAAAAAGCAAGAGTATAGCAGCCTTGTATGAACGATTGGGTAAATAATTATGGCAAAAAAAAGGAGACTTCAAAAGAGATTTCATCTGTGTCTTTTTAACAGTTTAAAAGTTTGGCCACATACATCGAATTACATCAACTATTGAAAAACCTTTTAGTTTCGAATCCAAATTTTATACATCCTGTTATAGCGGAAGTAGCAATACTGGTTCTTTGTACACTTTAACCCGTCTATCTAAGACTGTTACCAATACAGGTTCGTTGTAAATTTCAAGAGTCTGTCTACAACTGTTTAAAAGTATGGACATCTACATTAAATTAAGTAAACTATTGCGGCACCCTTTAATTTATAATTTTGAAAACAAATACTTGTTACGGTCAGAGCAATCAACATACTCTCCAATTTGCAGGCATTTGTCTATAACGATTCAAAAGGTAGGCCAATATAGCTCAATTTGTGTCACCTATGGGGACACCCATTAATTTTTATATTTATTTTTTTTCACCTTTTGTTATTAGGTGATAGTTTGTTTTTAATCATAGTGTGGTGCCCGTTACGGTTCATAATACACGTAAAAAGCTTGTATGCTGTATTGGGGCACCCTTTAATTTTTTAAATCCTGCACTTCGTTTAAAATGGCACCAATAAATACAAAATCGATCTAGAATTAACTGGGTTATGGAGGCACAAACATAAAAATGCAAGTTTCAGTAGAAATGATAACCTTCAACTTTTTTAGAAGTCTGTTAGAAAGCATAAATGTTGTTTTCGGATTTTCTCGGTTTTCGGAATTTTTTTCACTTATGAAATACTTTTAACCTTGGTTCGCCCTAAAGTTCATCGAATCAGCGCCTTTTTTTATAACTTTTCGCTTCTTTGCTACAGGCCTATTATTTTTGGAATTTCAATTTTTTAATGCGAAAAGAAACCGACTTTAAAATTACTTCAGAACGGTTCAAAAGTTTGGCCCAATACATCATTCTACTTCAACTATTAGGATACCCTTGAATTTCTAAATCCAAAATTAATACTTTTCGTTATAGCGGAATTAGCAATACAGGTTATTTGTTCACTTCAACCGTATATCTAAAACTGTTTACAGTTTGGCCACGAACATCAAATTACAGCAACTGTTGTAATACCCTTTAGTTTATAATTTTAAATATTTAAACTTCTTATTATAGCAGATAAATAAGTGGATATTCTGTCTAATTTTCTAGTTTTAAGTGTTAAAACGAAATCCATCGTTTTCGTCATAATATCTGTCTTCCATCTATTTCAGGAACAGTAATAATAGACTTTTTACATTTACACAAAAGATGTAATACTATAATCGCTATAACAGCAAGTGCTGAAATTTGTACAGAGGATCCATTACAAAAACTAAAATAAAATGAATTGATCGACATTAACGTGCCTTTCTCATTTATAGCCTTATTTTTTTTAAGCCTTAATAGGCTGAGGCCAGAAACTTGCGCAGTGTGTGTACTGTTAAGTCGCTATAAAAACAAGTATAAACCAGGAGGTGTGCTACATTCGGCTATGCCGAATCTGATATACCCTTTCCCATCTACGTAAATCTAGTTTGGTGAAGTACTCCAATCAAAAAAGCAAATATCGGGGTGCCGGGGAATTAAAAAATAAAAAAAATTTTTGGTACTGCATACATATATAATTTTACATAAAAATGACTTCGGCTCTTAATGGGTTAAGCATTTTTTTTAAACTTGAGAATTTTCTTATAGATCTCTTTAAAAGCTTGTTGTTTCAAATGACATGAACACTATATCTGATCGATTGACATATTTATGTTTTTTTTTTTTTTTGAAATCAAGTTTAGCTAGACAAACGGACAGACGGACATCGCTCAATCGTCTTCGCTATGCATAAGAAGTCAGAATATCTATACTTTATGGGGTCGGAAATGGATATTGAAGAAATTACCCTTTTTCCACTTTTTGTGGTCATCAAAATTAAAAAATGTGCAAATAGTCAAGTCATTTTGGCATACACTTGGTACGAAAACCCTGGTGTATGAGCTGAACATGTTATTTACATGTCTATTGAGGTACCGTGAAATAACTCTCAAATGAAATAACTTTCAATGAAATAAGCCCCAACAAAAATGAAATAAATCCCAAATTAAAAAATCGAAATAATATCACAACAAATGAAATAAGACCCAACAACATAACCGTTAGTTAAAAATAAAAATATTAAAAAAAATAAATATCTTCCAACTGAAATAAGTCCCAACAAAAATTAAATAACAAGTTATATTTGCACCCGGGCACTGTTTAACTGTTTTAACCTCTATGGTATAACAGGTACCTCCCGATGAAAGAGGTCTTTAATTTTGATATCAAACCATATATCATAGACATATGACCAAAGGCCGGCTATACAGACAATATTTTGTTATTCCATATATCATAGAAGAATCATTGAGCCATCCCAGCCTGTGTAGCCGATTTTTGGCCGGACGGAAGGATTTAACCTCCATAGTAAAGCAAACCACGGCCACCCTCACCAAAAGTTTCCTGCATAGCCGGCCTTTAACCGGGCGGAAGAATTTTATTCTATATGGTATAACATACATCTGCTTCACTGACTTAAAGTTTTCTCTTTAACCAGAATAATAGAAAAAGTCCTAATTAAATAGATTCCATTAGGTGACTCTTAATAATAGCTCTTTAATTTATTAAAATGAAATAACTTCTATACCATACCTGAAGGTTGAAGAAGGAAAATATTTTGTTAGCGAAGCCGGTGTTCGAAATACCATGGAATTATTTCATTTGGGAGTTATTTCACGATATCTCTCGTTGTCACTAGAAAAATAAAAAAGAACTTAAGCCAATATTACTTTAATTCATTTTATGTTAAAGTTGATAGACAGCTATGAAAGCTAGAAAAACTGTTTAATGCAATATGCATCTCTGCGACGCGTACACACAAAAAAATAATATTCATAAAATTTATGAAACTTGTTCATAAATTTTTGAGTTCATAATATTTATGAAAAGCTTTTGGTATTTATGATAACTTTTTCATATTTATGAATTTTTTTGAAATTACCACTATTAAGTTATGAATTAAGTCATAACTAAATTACATTCATAAACTTATGCATAAAAATATTTCATGAGTGATAAGAACATGTTCGCAATTATTATGGAATTTTGATAGCTTAATTTTAAGCTTTTTATTTCCCTACTTTTTTATGATTGTTGTCATAAATATTATTAAAAGTTTCATATATTTTATGAAAATTTTGATAAATAATTAATATCAAAAAGTAGGAATAAGTTCCTAATAATTTATTACTAAATCCGTAACATTTCGAAAAAAATTATGAAAATATATACAATAAATAAAAAAAATTGATAATTATTATAAAAGTATTCTTAAAAATTTACTGCACATTTTCATTTATATTATGAACTAATTTATAAAAACCAGTATTTGTTCATATTCATATATTACAAAACGTTCTTTATAAATATAATATTTCTGTTCATAAATAATACATAAAAAACTTTCCCAGTATTTTTTAGTTAGATATGAAATTATTTCTTAATACTATGAAAAAGTACATAAATTCTATGAAAATAGTTCATTGGCAAATTTTTCATAAAATATTCATAACTGTTATGAATTTCTTTTTGTGTGTAGACTACACAAATTTTCAAGGTAATCCAAAACGATATACATATATACATAAGTACTGACAGTATATTAAACAGGTTTTTTTTTAAGAAAATAGAATTCTTTATAAGTAATAATAATAATAATTTTTCTTTAAAAAATGTTATACGATTTTTAATATTGACAAACGTCACACACATCCTTTGATTCTGTTGGGTGTTCATCGCACTGTGTTAAAGTTTTCGGCATATGAATTTACCTTTTCAAAAATTTTTTGCTGGGATCTATTTAACCAACTAACATTGTAAATAAGAATACGAGATATGTTCATATCAATATTATTATGGTTAGACGAAGTTTACACACAAACCAAAAGTATTTCTTCCCTGCTCTCTATTTCGTCTTATACATTTGCTTTTGCTATTGTTCCGATCATCGATTGGACACGAATGCAAATTTTGTTTTTAGTCATTCTTTCTTGTTTACTCTCAACATTATTGGTTCTGTTTTAGTATCATATTGATTATTATGAGTGAAGAATGTATGTACGCCGTGCCGTGCCGTGCGTGTTTTTCATAATTAAGTTTTAATTAAATTATCCTAATTTTTATTAATTATCCTGTGAATATTACATAGGAGCAATAACATTCTGCTAGTGTCTTGTTTTTCTTGTCTTCTTTGGAAAACATCCGCATATATTTGTAAAATAAATTTTGTTTCTAAAAAAGATTTTTAGATATTAAAAAATAAATGAGCTAAAGCCAAAATAATTTCAATTCATTTATAATATTCACAGTTCAAATCCGAAATACCCCATAACACAGGTGGTATTATTATTCCCCAGAAAAAGTGGAAAAAGGGTATATCTATCCGTTTCCGACGCCATAAAGTTTTGTTTTCATGTGGCGATAGAGAATTAAAAAATAACAAAAAAAAAAAAAAAACATTAAGTGAAAACGTATGCGCTCGCCCATATTTGCCGAGTTATGGACCTCTGAAAAAAAATAATTTTTAAGATATCGATATCCATAAGAGACCATGACATTTTTATGTAAGTTATATACATGTATGCTAATGTTTACTTTTAGATAACGCTGTAACTTAAATAGAAAATTGAGAAAAAAAAATTGCATAGAAACTTAACTGAAATTCTCAGGCTACTTTTTGATTTTTTAATATTTCGTCAACTTTCATAAGGCGCTGAACATAAACAAAAAAAAACTATTTTACGACTAATAAAAACACAAGAAATCGTATAGACATTTTTCAAAGTACCACAAGATATTGAAAAATTTCATTCGATCACTTTTACTTTTAATTATGATCAGAGTTCTTAAAAACAAGAAAAATGTACAGCCAGTAACATTAATTTGTAATGCTAAATACATGTTATGAAATACCTTCAACAATTTTAAAACGCTTTTCTTGTCGTGGATCTTTGCTTTCTTTTCATTCACAATCTTCAAATGAAAAGGAAAGTTGTCAGAACGGCCGGTAAATTAAAAAGCGAAATTAAAACAAGTTTTATTAACATGAAGTAATTAAAGTTATATCGCATGATGACTGGATTTTCTTTTCTCAGAAATGCACTTGTTGGTCGTTTATGCTTAAGACCAATGTCAATGTTTAATAAAAAATAAACTTAAAATATAAAGTTTTAATTGGTAAAAAAACCCTTTTTTTATTTTTAATAAAAATACCAAAGATTATAGCGCCACGTGATTTAAGTACATGACAGAATATAAGTGATCAGGTCTTTTAAAGAGTGAAAAGCTTAGAGGTTTTCAGTCAACAAAATTTTACTAATACTATATTTAAGCTAAAAATTAAGATATAAATAAAAAAATGTAATAAATAAATAAATAAATGTTTATAGTGCAGAACAGAACAGAATGTATTTTATATATTTATAATGAACATACATAAATTTATTAAAATAATTCATAAACCCACAAGCAGATGGTATTTTTTAAATGAATTATTCAATCTTCTATATAATAACAATAGAATTATTAAATCTTTTTAATAAGTTAAGCTATAAAGGTGAAGAAATGGATATGTATAGAATCTGGTAACTTTAACTGTTAACACAGCATAAAAGCACAATACCTTATTATTATGCTCCCTTTGATCTCTAGCCATCATCAATGTTATAGGCAACCAATTCGTAATTGACAATAACCCTACCCTTACTGACTCACGTGCTACTACGAGAGAATACTTTTAATTTCAATCAACCCCGTTGTTTAAAATGTTTAATATTTGCAAAGTGTCTGTGCATAAAATAAATTATCGTAGTGTTTTGTGATATTTTATTTTTCATCCTCTTTCAACTGCATAAAAGAGCAGAAAAAACTCTGCCTTATACTGCAGAGAAAGAAAAATAGAATTACAATTGGTTATTGTTGTTTGTGCTTAAGCTTTGATTTTTGTCTTTGCTTTATTGTTTGAACAAAAATCTTTAGTTTATTTAAAATATTTGTCAGAAGTCTCCTGAAGAGTTAAGTAAGCGATAACGAAATGGCCATCGAGACGTGCTTTGACCCTCAATAATCAATATCGGTGATTTAAATAATAAATCGGGAGAATAGCATGAAAAAAGGAATATTTTAAAATTTAAAAATTAATTAATATAATTATTTAAAAAAAAATAAAAAAAAATCCCGTTGTTTAAAATGTTTAATTTCCCGTGAGCTCAAGTATTATTCCAGCAAGGGCCGGATATCAACACACAATGTTCGCTACCCTCTCTTCCTCTCGCAGGCACAAGATGTGCTGAAGATTTATGTCAGTACCTGGATGGGGCCCTTACCTGACGGTGGTTTTACCACTGAGTGAAATACAAAGCGTCGACTAGCGTCCTTGACTGGACGTAGTCAACAGAGTTGCAATTTTAAGAACATGCCTTGCAGGACCATTAACTAACTTTTTCTTGAGGGTTGGAGACTATCCAACCTCGTCTATTGCGAGCGCAACACACACTTTACCCTATTCCGCACCATACCTTCAGATATAGATCTTTTCTTTTAACCAACAGCCATCACGTTTACTCCGAAGGGATCTAACCAATAACCGGCTACAGAGATAGGCGGCTCTCTGTATGGGCTATCGGTTCCCTTGGCGTCAATTCGTTGAAGGACACTGGTGAATCCTTCGACAGTACCCCACTGTCTATCCAGATATGGTGCCTGCACACTGAAGGACTGGTACCCCTATACCCTGAAAACACTTCGCTTAGATTAGCTCAGCAAGACTCTTAGTACCTTAGGGGGGTCCTGAAGTCATAGTCTGAAAGTATCATATTCTACGAGCCCCATCTTGGCTAGATGATACTTGAAATTTCCATGACCTGCCACTAAAGCCGTTAAACAGCTTAAGGTACTCCTATCATATCCGAGTACTTTACTGGCCTTCCTGTCAAGAAAGCTCTTTGAGTATCATTCGACTTTGTCTACATGTAGTAACCTGCCTCCACCTTTATAGCTTAAATGAACCCAGAAACTGTGGCCATTTCCTAGTGCCATTCTAGGTTCTGGTTTACAGAAATTCACAGCGAGATCGGATTTTCGCCAGCTATGCCTACGTTTCTTTTGTTAAGTTTAACGACACATTTCAGAGTAAACGCTTACTTTACCCATGAGTTTTATTATTCACTGCTTATCAAGGGCAGTAAAAACCTTTCTTCCATGTGATCCAACGCATGCAATAAACCAAGCAATTCCGTCTGGTAAACGGAGACGTACTCCAAAAAAACGCAGACTAAAGGATAGGATCAGCTCGCCCAAGTATACACCACACCTGCTCTACCGCCCGTAAAACAACCGTTGCAAAAAGGCTGATGTTGTTTTCCATATACCCATTGTGTAAAATGCCTTCCGCAACGAGTGCCCAGTGCAGTTTTTTACCATTTTTCTTCTACACAAGCGTTCCATCGTCATTTAGGCTTTCCTTAAGCAAGACATATATAACCAATTAGAACGTAAGACAAAGAAAAGATACATGTCATTCGTGCTTGATTCCTTCAAATAGAAATATTTCACGATATTCTCATGAAATATTTATTATTTTAAACTTAACTAAAAATAAAATGTATTATTCAAGAACTCCTTGAGTCGGTATGTTGAAAACACCAACATACCGACAGATTCAATCTCAATTTCAACGGTATTGAGTTAAAATTATTTTATACATAAGTTCTTGTCCGTTTCTTAAGTAGGTAAAATTACGACCATGTCTCTCTGTCTAATAAACACGAATAAGTCAAGGTAATGAAGTGTGTAATTCAGTTAAACTTCTAAATGTTGTATATAATTATTTTGTAATAAAGGATTTCAATAAACTCAGCATTTATTAATCAACTTATAATTACAATATAAGCTGTCTTCTCTTTTATTTTTGTAATACTTTGTTCGAAAACAAAGTGCTGTGCATCGGGTGTGGGCTTCAGTGTGAGCAGAAAACTTAATATTTTTGACAAAACTTATAATAAAAAGCTCCAAGTCTTTTAGCGCTCCAAACTTTATATTTTCGGACCAGTGACTATAGTAATGTAATATAAAATAAAAAATATTGTTTTAACAAAAACATGAAAGTGTCTCATTAAATGAATCTTTTAATTTCTGATTTTTACAAAAATAGTAATACAAAGAAATGTACACAAAAAAAGATGACCAAAAAAACTAACAAGTACAAAACAAAGGAACATACAGAGAGGCACACATAAAAACTAAATTATAAAATACAACTGTTGGATACCGATGGTCTTATCGTTGAACAAAAAATGAAGTGAAAACATTGAAGTTAACGCCCCTCTGCCTCTGACCGTTATAATCGATTTAGCGGCAACTTAATTATATTTTGACGGTAAATATTTACAAGTGCGTGTGGATGCAATTTGATAAAACATTTTGGGTGCAATCATATGAGCGACAACCTTTGGTTAGTTTGTCGCTGTGGATTTTATTTCTTTTTGATATACATATTTATTTTTTAACAAAATACAAAAATGTGAAAAGCCCACCCATGTACATGCATGTAATAAAAACACATTCAATCGAATGGAAATATTTTGCTTTTTAGCTTAAAAATACCGATGGCAAGGATACAATAATCATTTCTTGTTGGTGCACAATTTCTTCTTCTTTTCTTCTTTGTGATATACATACTTACATGTGAAAGTTTTGTTATAAATGAATATGTTTTTAAGGCTTGTTAAATTAACATTGTATTATTTTTAACAAGGTTTAGCTGCTGTCTTCCTTAGCAAATAAATCATTTTGGCGCAATTAATTTATATATAAATGTTTTTAAAAAATTGAAAAAAATTATAAACTAAAATTATTTAAAGTGTCTTTGAATGTTTCCAATAACCGACTTAAAAAAATAAGGGGGTTATCAATTCGACTTAATGTTGCTTTTTTATATTTGCGGCTCCATAACTCAGTCATTTCTGGACCGATTTTGAAAATTTTTTCTTTATTTGAGAGGTATTAATTACAGATTGGTCCCGTTTTAAAATCAGCTCATACAATATACGTGTTTTTTCGTATAAATGAAAAAAAAAACTGCGTATCACTAGAACTCCCAGTGGCAAAATGTAATACAAAAATAACTCTTAAAATTAAAGGGTGTCCCCATAGCAGACGGAAATTTACTTACATGGGCCTATCTTTCGAAACGTTATAGATAAAGGCTTGCAGAAGTGGACAAAATGTCGATTTTTGTGGCCGTATCTTCTGAACAGTTATACACAAAAACTTGAAAGTTAGACAGAACGTCCACACTTTGTTTCGTTTATATAGGTTAAGGTATAAATATTTTAAATTATAAATTAAAGGGTGTGGCAATAGTTTATGTAGTTTTCTATATACTGCCAAACTGTTAAACCGTTATAGACAGACGGTTGAAATTTACAAGGAACCCTATTGAATTTGGAAATTAATGTGTGCCCCTGTAGTTCCTTTAATTTGATGTTTATTGCCAAATTGTTGAACAATTGTAGACAGACGGTTAAAATTAATAAGAAGCTGTAGTGCTAAAGACCGAACTATAATGTGCATAAGCTAACTTGAGCTTATGTCAAAAACCCAACAAAAAACCTGTCATATGCTTAGGTAATCCATTAAAGAATTTTAGTTGACTACAATGTACTTACATAAATATAGTAAATAATTTGCTACAGTTGCATATTTATGTTTAATTCGTACTTTTGCCAAAATAATTTCTATATAAACAAACAATATTTGAAATCAACAAATTAAGAACATATTTTTTATATTTAGTAACATTAACATACATATTTAAATTTTTTGTTCATGTTCTAAGATAAATTCAACAAAAAATATTAAAACTTAGTATGACCAACCATACTAAAAATGCTATGGTGTACATCACTTAAATCATACACATATTTATATCTTAAAATTTCATATATATTTTTGTGTTTGTTAAAAATAAAAAATTAAAATGTGCTATTTAATTGCATTTCTAAATTTTCTATTAATCAGTCAATAAAATTGCTTAACTATTTTTCATTCATATGTAGTTGCTTAAATGTTGCTGCGGAAAAATGTGCAGCAAAAGCAAATGAAAAAAAAAGAAACGCATTTGCTTTAGCTGACAATGTGCTTTTTCTGCATCGGCAAAGAAATTACTTTAAGAACGTTTGCATTGCTTAAGCAATCAGTTGCTCTTGATTTTTATTTATGCTATTGCTTAACACTTTACTATGAAGTTGTGGCTGCGATTGCTTTTGCTTGCTGTAACTCGCTACTTTTCATCCCTTTTCACATTAAAAACGTATTTAATTATTTATTACTTAGAATACCTAAGAAAATTCATTTTAAAAACGCTGTTTCTATTACACGATTAGTTATTGTTTTTTTCTTTCTTAAAAAGCAAAACAGAAAGAAAAAAACAACAAAAGAAGATACAAACATCAATTTATTGCTTAAGCAGCAGCAAACGTATATAAAATAAAGGCTTTGCTGATTGCTTTTGATTTGTCGGCTTAAGCATATGCGTTTCTCTCCCTTCTTTGTATTTGCCTTTTGCTGTTGCTTTCTTTATAATGAAATGTTTTTTTTTTATTTGCGGAAAAACATGTAAGCAAAGCAGAGACTTTAGTGCTGTTGCTATTTTAAGCAAGCAATTAAACCCTGCTAAAAATTAAACACTGTAAGATTTCATTGCATTTTTTTTCTTATGAATGTATAACACAGAGCTCAGTGCGATCAGTTTCGTACCATGCTTGAAGAAATGGAATTTGACGAAACTTGACGAAACTTTTTCTCACGTACATTATAGTTTGCAACATTTAATTTAATGTATTAGCACAGTTGCTTATGTTTGTTTAAGTTATCTTATGCACATTATAGTTAGGTCTTAAGACTCCTGTAACTAGTATAAAGTTTGGGGATCGAATACAAGGGTGTACCAATAGTTAATGTTATTTGATGTATGTGACCATACTTTTAAACCGATATTGATTTCAGTTTTTTTCGCAAGAATTATTTATGCTATTGTCAATATAATCCTCGCTGTCGCTAGTAAAGCATTTTGAGATGATAGCTTATAATTAAAATAATCGTAAAAACCAAGGTATATTTTTAAATGGAAAGGTATGAAAAAGCATTTAGAAAATTATAGGTTTTTTTACTTTTGGTCAAGTCATTATCAATAATATGCAAAACAAAAGCAGCGTAAGACAGATCAGTCAAAATGAAGGTAAAGTCTTCTTACAGAGGAATACCTACCTGGACGTATAGTTTAATAAAACATCCGATAAGAAAGCTGATGATTGATTCTAAGAAAAAAATTTTTACTATTTTCCACTGGAGAACACATTCCTTAAACTTCAGGCGTTGTTATCCGCCCGCGTCATGGATTCCACTTGCCCTAATTTCGTGAAAAATTCTTAGTAGAATCTCTTACAGTGTTCAGTATTGGTGACGCCCAAATTTCGAGCAAATAAATCTAGATGTGATGTGAGCTCTATAGCTCAAAATTGCAACAATATACCTTAAGTCAATCGCTCTGTGATTTCCAGGAAATTTGCAAATCAATTTCCAGAAATATTCCCAAGCGGATTTCTTTACATATTTTCTTTTTTATTAACTGTTTTACAAAAACTCTTCATATTTTATTACATCTAAAAAAAACGTTACAAATAAGATAAATCGTAACATATGGCAACACCCGATGTAACAAATAAATTAAAAATTAGAAGAAAGAAGGCCAAAATCGCCAAATCTTATATACCCTTCACCGTATATGTATAATAACATGTACATATAAATCGGCATAAGAAATTATTTCCTACCTAAAGTTTTTCCGTTTAAAAAAAGCGCCCAAAATTGTAAGTTTTGTTAATTTACTTTAATTGTGCTTGATTCCTTCAAATATAAATATTTCATGATATTCTCGTAAAATACTTATTATTTAAAAAAAAAATAAAAGTAAAAAATGAAATGTATTTTTACGGGGCAAGCATATCCATATGGCCATTTCGATACTGCTTACATAGCTCATCAATAGATTCTACCCACATTTTGTTTAACAGTCTATATCAAAAGCCAAAGTGATTATATGAGAACTTTATTGATTCAATAAAGCTAAAAGACAATAAAAATTCAAAATTCTTTTATATAAAAATGCAATAACCATGGATTAACTATTTTTTTCTTTCATATTGCTACATTAGGGACGGAATTGGATTTTTTTAGAAACTGCAAACGAAATGATAAATTGAGATATATCCTTTTCAAGCTGTGAAGGGTATAAAAATGGTTGTAATTCAAAATAAGTAAGCAAAAAAGCAGTTAGGGATTAAAATTTGCTTAAAATGGCTAAATCACCAGACGTTAAAAAATGTTTACAACAATTGGAATTGGAATATTCAAATCAATAATTATTTAATAATAATTACCAAAAATATCGAACATATATATATTCCGGTCCGGTTTAAAATAACTAAAAGTGCATCTTCTTTTAATCTTAAAATTTTTTAATATTAATTTAATTTATTCGTCTGAAAGTCTTTCGTATAACAATGGTCTGTGTATTGCCTGTGGCATCCTTACGTTTAGAACCTTTCCTTGAAATTATTACATTTCCTTTAATGTGAATCTTTTAAATTTGACAAAAATTAATAAGTATCGAAACTACCAAAAAAGATTTTAAAAAATGTAAATGTAAAAAAAGTCTTTTTAGTGCCAAAAAATTGCTATGGATAAAAAATAGGATCTAGTAGGAAAATGGTTAAATTGGCAACATTGTTATACAATCTTTTTGATCATTGCTAATCCAATAAATATTTTCATTATATATCACTAGTATTTCGGGAAATCCACAATTACTTAATAAATTTACGTTACTTTAGTTCAAGGCCTATTTAACCAGGTGGCATCGCTAGGGTGGATGATAATTTTTTGCTTAAATTAGTTTTTCCTTTGTTTACTCTTAATTAATGTCAAAATAATTTGTTTTGTTTACGAATGAGAAAAATTTATTTAAATTTTATGTTCAAGTGCTGTGTGAAGTGTGTTTAAATTGTTTTAATATTTAATAAGTGATATAAAACGCGTATAAATAAAATTTTGCGATAAAATGTACACAATAAAATATTGATGGCTTGTTTTAACGTTTTCTCTTTAATTTTCTTTTTCTTGTTCATGTTTTTGACACTAATCATTGCCTTGTTGTTGTATTGTTGTATTTGTTGTCGTTGCGCTGCCACCTTATAATTGCTTATAATTGCCTTGCTTTAGTTCTTTGAATTAAAATTTTTACTTTTCTCGTTCAGAAGTGTCATTGCTTCAATTCCACATATAGCAACATTTAGTAAAAAAACGACAAAAATCTGGTAATCCAAATGAATTTGATCTGTTTCAGTTCTTTAAATGATTCTAACTGTTAGACGTTTTTCCGTGCACTTTTCTTTGAAAAACGAAACCAATCGTTATTTTTAAATGCAAAAAATTCAAAATAAAACCAATTCCTTTTAATTGAGCAACCAGTAACTACGAGATTCTTTTCGTTATACCTTAAATTTTTTTCATTCATCGAAGAATAAATTCAAGTACACATCAGAAAGCAAGTCGGTGCAGTAAGAATTATCGTGTTAAAAAATTAACATTAAATTAACTAAATCCTTGCAATCCAGCACTACAAGGTGCTGGAGCTGGGAGCTGATGATCTGAAAGCAGTTGTTGTAAAATTATTCCTAACGTCTCAAGTCGCTTTATCTAACATCACATCTACTCCTACAATGAACCATCTTCATCAAACTATACAAATCTAACCTCATTTTTCACTACATTTACTTTATGCTTTCAAGCCTGACTGATGAAAAAAAAAAATAATAATAATAAATATCTTAAATAGGTTTATTAATATTTGTTTATTTTTTATTATTTTTATTTACTAACAGTTTTGTGCTTAATTCATTTATGTAATAAATTTTAATCTTTAAAAAATAAATAATTTCTGACATTCTCATTAAACATTTATCTCTATACAATAAAACAGTAAAATAAATCACTACGGGGAAAGCTTATCTACATATGTGCCCATTTCGCCAGTGTTTTTTGATAGCTCATTACGGGTTTTTCGCCGCTTTCTAATAGAAACTTGGGAATCTTTTGTCTTAAGCTTCATAGAATAAATTAGAATTGTATGCAAGCAAGTATGTAAATAATTAAATAAATCTAAACAAAAAATGCGGTAGCTATTGCAAATTTATTTTTATTTCATTCTTTTAAAATTTAATGACCATTGAAAATAACAAATGTATTGTAACGGAATTAAAATAGCAAATGATGTATAAAAGCAATTTGCACAGTTAATAAAATCATTAACTATTATTTTAAGCATTCTTAATTCTAACCACTTTTTTAGGTTTATACGGCTTAACTATAGTGGGCCACAAATAAAATGTATAGATATTCAATCCTTGACATCGTTCTTTGTTTTAATTTCTTTCTTTTGTTGAATTTCTCTTGAAATATATTTTATTATCACAATAGTAACCTAAAAAGGTGAGAGCGTATCGATTTTGTTAGTGATTAAATTTAAAATAAATAAAGGCGATTATAAGCGTTAATTATGTTTGATAAGCAAGGCAACAAATACTAAGCTCTACAAAAAGTTACTCATGTAGATGATGACTGCAATGCTCAAGTGACATATAAATAACTCATGAAAATTGTAAAATTTATGATCACTTTGCTTAAAATAGAACATTTTATTAAAAAAAAAATTACATAAAATTAAATAAATAATTCTTGCGAAAAAAACCGACTTCAAAACAGATTTCATCCGTCTGCTTATAACAAGTGTATGGCCACATAAATTTGGTTACATTAACTATTCGGACACTCTTATATCTCCAAACTTTTATTTTTCAACTGTTCACTAGTTTGGCAATATACATTAAATTGCAGCAACTATAGGGTCACTCTTTAATTTCCAAATACAAATTATATACTTCAGGCAATCAAGTTCTGTGTAAATTTAACTGTCTGTCTGTAACGGTTGAACAGTTTGCCCATATACATCAGATTATATCAACTGTTTAATTTATAATATAACATTTTTATACTTCTTATTATACCAAATAAAGTAGTGGACACTCTGTCCAAAATTAAGGCGTTTGTATACAACGGTTCAAAAAATACGGCTATATAGAACAAATTACATTTATTTTGGGAACACCCTTTACTTTCTAAATTCTTGTTTTAGCGGACTTAGCAAAACATGTCCATTGTAAATTTCAGCTGTCTGTCTATAATGGTTCAAAAGTCCGGCCACATACACCATATTATATCAACTATTGGGACTCCCGTTTATTGTTATAGCGGACTTACCAATACAGGTTCGTTGTAAATTCCAAGCGTCTGTCTACAACTGTTCAAAAGTATGGCAATATACATCAAATTTAATGAACTATTGGCGTGCGCCAATTCATAATTTATAATTTTCAATATTAATACTTCCCAGCAAAAAATTTATGAAAAGTTAATCGGGTGTGGAATTAAGCATTTAGGCAGAAGTACTTCCTAACTAGATTGCCAACTTAATGATTTTAACAAGGAATGAGACTTTTATAATCAATTACGTTAATTATTGTAGGAAATAATGAAAACATTATTACGTGAGTCTCTTTTAACATAAGGAACTAGTTCCATTACTACTTCCTTTTTTCGGAACTAATGTAATGTGTTTTGTAAGCGAGTAACAAAATATGGCAATCACAAAAGTAAGTCATTATATGGCAAGTACTTTTTAAGGTAATGTCTAATTTTTTGCTGGGTTGTTACTATAACGGCCATAGCAATCGACATTCTGTCCAATTTGCAAGCGTTTGTCTATAACGGTTCAAAAGATAGGCCCATATAAGTAAATTTACACCAATTATGGGGGCACCCTTTAATTTTTAGATTTATTTTTGTATAATTTTTTATTTTTGGGAGCCGTTGTAATAAGCAGTTATTTTAAATTTTACAGAATCGCCCTTTAGAATTCATAATACGCGTAAAAAATTTGTATATTGTATTGGGACACCCTTTAATTTTTAAGATTTTGAACTGTTTTTAAAACGGGACCAATCTGTAAGCATAATCTATTATATTACCAAAAATTTTCATATTCAGATCAGAAATGACTGAGTTCTGGAGGCACAAATATAAAAAAGCAACATTCAGCCGAATTGTACAACCTCCTTCTTTTTTCGACGTCGGTTAAAAATACATTTTAGTGGTTGGATTATGTAACCTTATTTGTATGAAAGTGCATAAATACATACATTTATATCTTTATTTATGAAGTGAAATCGTCAAAAGACGGTATATTACAATTTGCTGGGAGTGCAAGTCGTAAGTATGTATAAACACATCAGTATGTTACGCACACGTCCTCGTGTAACTGTTGTTGAGCTTCGCGGTGTAGGAAAGGTACTGGATCATACTATACTAATGCGATGCTATTAGGGATTTTCTATAATCTTCGTGGATCAGTAAGAATAAATTATGCAAATTTTTATACATACTCTCACTTAGGCCTAGAAGCCAATAAAACTTCACTTACGTTACTTATACATCATGGCCTTTGATACGCCCTTTCTCTGAATTGGTTCGCACTCTCTTTCACGTTACCATTTCAGGTAGGATAACATGGAAAACTATTCAATCCAAATCCGTTAAAGTAACTTTTTAGGGGTTACTTTACATTACTTACCAAATTCCGCCTGTCATTAACGTAACGGTAAAATCTTGATCTTCTTAAATCCGTTTATACCACGAAGTCTACTTTGGAATAAGCAAAAGTATTTACCCCCTTTACTTGGTTGAGAATACGTTCTGTGTCATTCAGTGATTCTGTCCTCACCTGGTAAGCGAGCGACTCGTCTAGAAAATTTGTATAGGAATCACTAAAAATATTGTCACTCGCTCATTTAGTTTGTCATTCCGTTTGTAATTTCTACAATATACATTTTCGACTCCATAACGTATATATATATTCTGAGTTCTTATGCATAGCGAAATCGATTGAGCGATGCCCGTCTGTCCGTCCGTGTTAAACAAACTTGATTGCAAGAAAAATTTAAATATAGCAATCGATCAGATATAGTGTCGAAAGAGAAGCTATTGGAAATCAGCGAGATCGGTCCATGTCCTTAGATGCAGCGGGCAAGACACCAAGCCTACTTCTAATTTTTCCATATTATTCGGAACAGCTTAAAAGCAATACTTAACCCACCTGTGTGTCCTTTATATTAATAAATTAAATAATTCGTTTTCATAAGGTAGTTACGCCAGACCTAAAAATATTATCCCCATTGCTTGGAAAAATATGCTTCTTCTTGTTGGGGTTAATTGGCTTTGTCTTGCTGTTCTAAAATATATCACTTTCTTTAATTATAAAAAAATTATATAAATATATTACAACAAATATATCTCACTTTAACTTCAAATTATCATTAAAACCTTTGTTGTTTTAATAAAAAGTAAAACCGCATGCATAAAAAAAGTAAATAGACAGACAGACACTGTTGCCAGAAGTGCAGATTTATCTGCATTTTGCAGATTTTAGCCCCTCAAATTGGCAAATTCAGATTTGAAGATTTTTGGCCTAAAATCGAAGATTTTTTAAAACATCCGCATACATTCTAAAAAAAGATTTTTAAAAAAATTAACTTAAACTAAAATCAATTTCAATTTATTTATAATATCCACAGTTCAACTCCTAATTACCAAAAAAAAAAAAAAATTTAAACCCTTTAAATAAAAGATCCTTATTCATGAGAGTTCGGGTCTTCGTACATAGATTTTTAAATCTGTTTTCGGCTGGGTAAAAGTGTACCAATGTGACGCTTTTAGCTTGTTAAATATTTTATCGACAAATACGTCGACTATAAAGAGTTAGATTTGAAGCAGATGGAGCTGCTGTCATGATAGGCAAAAACATTTCCGTTGCCCAAATTTTAAAAAGTCAAATATCAGATGTATTTATTATAAAATTCATAAATATGCCACTCACTGGAATTATGTTCGTAGTATGCATAACTCAAATTTCTATCTGCTGTGGAGAGGCTTTAGCTATATACATAATTATTTGTCGAACAGTCCACAACAACATAACAAATTTTATGAAATACAAATTATATTAGATATTAAACTCAAAAAGATGTGTTGACTTTCCGTAGAGTCGGTTGTAAGTCGCTTATTAAAATTATGTGAGTGGTTAAAAATTTATTTCTTATTTGCTCTCAATATCAATCAAATCCACAATGCTAAACTCATATAAAATACTTCTAAAGTACATTCATGGTTTTATTAATAATTTTAATAAAATGTTTCAAAGTGAAAAGACAGAGACTCAAGAGTTATAGAGTTAAAATTATTGAATTGTGAAGATATACTAAATGATTAAAATAAAGGATAACGCATTTGAAGATTTATAGAAGATTTTTAAAATAAAGTGCAGATTTTGCAGATTTTTTCCCGAAATATTGTTGGATTTCGCAGATTTTACACATGAAAATTCTGGCAACACTGCAGACAGACTTGATTTTTTACCGGTTTCTAATTATTAAAGTTCTTGGGTTATTTCTGAAAAATCATTTAAAAATAAATGCTTACGGACAATGATGAGCTTTCTATACTTGTAAAGTAAAGGTACGGTCAGATTGGTCAAATATTTGATCAAAAATGCGTAACCATCAAATTATGAAAAAAAATTTTTTTTTTTGTTTCGTACTCAATATAAAAGGTCAGATATAACATTTTTTATATTATAAGCCGTCATCCGTAATGCTACTTGCCAGAAAAGTTTGAATAAACATTTGTAAAAATAGTGCTTACTTTTTTGTCAAATATTTGACTGATCTGACTGCACCTTAATAGCAAAAAGAAAAATTTACAAAATAAATTAATTCACAAACATATTAGCATTTTCTTTGGGCTACCACATGCAAGATAAATGACAAGTCGCTGCGTATTACTAGAAGGTGCTGACTAAAATAGTAAAGTACAAATGAAATCAACTAATAATAAAGTAAAATCAGCAGATTTATGATACACTACGGTGTTCAATTATGTTGACAATTCAAGACTAGGCCATTGCAACAAGACACAAAAGAAGAGCCGAACAAATGTACTTTGAACAAAAACACCATAAACTAAAAAAAAAAAAAATTAAAATCTTTTGTTTTTGTTTTAAAAAAAATTTGAGAAACATAAAACGTACTGTATCGAATTTAAATTACGCACGCGCATTACCTTGTTGTACGGAACGGTATTTTATTGGTAGCAAGCAAGCAAGTGAGTGAATGAGTAGGTGAATAATAAAGTATGCATGTCTATTAACAATTGTCTATTTATTTAAATATTGTTTTTAGTGTAGTTGTTGTTATTTTCTCAAGTTTCTGTGTCAGTCCATATGGAGAATTTCTAAAAGTTTCTTACTTGTTGTTTTTGTTGTTGCAACTGTTGTTAATATTTATGTCGTTTTTGCATTATATATTTATTTTCATGACATGCTACAGTAACAATAACAACACAACCAACAATTATAAATAAAAAAATACAAAAAACAAAAGCAACATACTATAACAATCAAAATCCCTTGTATCACTAACAGAGATAGTACCTTGTGCCTTAATAGTGGTGGAATCGTAACGATTAATCGGGTATATGATATGTGGAACTTATAATAATATTCGATCAAAATAAGTATTCGATATTAAAATATTAGCTACTGCAAACATTTACAAACATATATAATAATAACCGCAAAAATTAAAAAGTCTGAATCGTTTTTATTATTTTTAAATACAAAAACTTATTACAATTTAAGCCGTAACTATAATATATTAAACTATAGTCAGTATCAGTATATGTAGAAACTATTATTTAATATAAAATTAGAGAAAATTTCAGAGTTCTTATTCATAGCGAAGTCGAATGAGCAATGTCCGTCTGTGCATCCGTGTTCGGGTTGAAATCAACTTTGCCAAGGCACTAGATGAGTTAGAAAAATTAAAATACGCCAAAGATCAGACATAGCTTAGAAAATTTTATCATTGAAAATCGGTTCATGTCCTGCCTGCCTTTTAATTTTTCCATATCGTTTGAAACAAATCTAGCTTAGTAAAGTAACTCCAATCAACGAAACAAATATATGGGGCGATAGAGAATAAAAAATAAACATGAAGTAAAAAATTGTAGCTCGCCCATATTTACCGAACTATGGGCCTCTGATTGCACCATATTTTTTTAAGATATCAACATGGGTATCATTTAACGCTTTTAATTTAATTGTGCTTGATTCCTTCATATATAAATATTTCATATTATTCTCATGAAATATTTATTATTTTAAACTAAAGTAAAAAATGAAATGTATTACTGCGGGGAAAGCCTATCCATATGGTAATTTCGCTACTAATCATATATAGCTCATTAGTAGATTCTACCGAAATTTTGTAAAGAAAATCTCAGCGTTTTATACCAAAAGCTAAATTGATTAAATAAGAACTCCATTGAATTATTAAGGCAAATAGCCATAAAAACCTTAAAAAAATTTAATAATTTTTTAAAGGCAACATTTATGATTTTTCTGATTAATGTAAATAACCGACTACCTTTTCACTCCAAACATCCACCAATAATAACAAAAACAAAATTAAATTGTATACAAATGTAAACAACAACACTGACTTATGTTTGCAGCGTACGTTGACGACTTTTTATTAATACGCTGGTTAAATTTCTCATTAACGTACTTACAATCGTTAGAAGTGCATCGAAAAATAAGAAATAAAAAAATCGAAAACAAAAGCGAAACAAACGAAAGTTTAATATTGAACGCATTTGAACAAAATACGTGTAAAATTGTGAATTTATATTAAAAAAAAAAGAAAATACAAAACGTTTTTTAAACAACACATATTAATTAAAAATATTGATATCACTAATGCATAATTAAAGGAAAATCATATTTACATTTGTTTGCCTACTTTAGTACTTTTAGTGTCATTCATTGTGCCAATCAATCATGGAACACAAGTGTTGTAATTTTCATTTTTAAATAATTTTTCATGAGTTAGTAAAACATTTTCGTTTAAAAATAATATTTTTGTTGCATTTTGTTTGTTAATTTCATTATTATGATAAAATCGCTTATCTTCGCCTTTTCGTGCACTTCTTCTTTGATCTCAACTTTATCATTGCTAAAGTTATTTTCTTTTTATTTGTCTTATTTGATCAATGTTTGACATTTCTCAAAGTGTTTGTGGTGTTTTATGGCACCAAATTTTAGTATTCTTAATATTCGTCTACCAAAGTTTCATCATGTTTTTGGGACGCAGTGAATCTATTAAGTGGATACGAAGAAAATTTTCAAAAAGGGTAAGTTTCCTTCAAATTCATCTGCCCTTTTCTTTAGTAAAAATAAAGCATTGTAAAGTTGAAGGTGGCAAACTGTCTCCGTTTTCTTTCTATTTACATACTTTTTAGTTAAAAAAAACAAAGCATTATTACTAACACAGTTAAAAATATTTTGAACATACACATCTAGCAGAATTCCGTCAGCGGATTAAAGATATCGAATAAAAATAAATGTTGTTTATAAAAATGTTAAATAAAATATTTGTTGAGTTTAAAGTTTTGATAATTTGTCGTAAATTTGTTTTAAAATTTAGTTAAGCTCCGGTTATCATAGTGAGCTCTTTTTGCTCTATTTTTAGCTCTTTTCTTTTCTTTTCTTTTGCTAAGACGAAAAATTTCCTTTTAGCTGCTTTAGCCCCCTATTGCTTTCTATTCTTATAAAGAATGCGTTTGGCAATTTTCGTATCTTTAAATAAATTTTTCGTTTTATCCTTTTTAAATTGATATTTTTGATGTATCACTTTAAATTGCTATTTATTAGCAGACTTTTTTTGCAACTACTTCTTAGCTTACTAATTAATTATTATGTGCCACTAAACACCACGACAGACTATCCTACACAATAATACGATTCACTCACAAAAAATATGATAAAAATAAGACGTATTTTGAAAAATCACAACAAAAAAGTATGTTTATGTGCCACACTGTTAAAAAATAAAAATACAAGTCAAAACTCATCCTTGATCGTACAGAAATTTTTATATTGTGAAATTTTTTAAAGATTAGCAAATCTTACAGACCTCTCAAAAAATCAGTCATACTATTTGGACACACATGTCATTTTTCATAGTCGACATGCGTAATAGTGTTTTTTTTTTATATACCAATGGCATTTCAAAAATGCTATAAATTTCATACAGATTAATATTAGGAATCATATAAAATATTGCTTCACACAAAATGTTCATCACAAAATGGTTTTGCAAAAATTTATTTAAATAAAAAAATATATAATGTGGAAATACTATCTGAGTACAAATTTAGACAGAAGAAGAAAATAAAAATTCGACTGTTTTTGAAAATGATTGTTTTTTATTTTATTCACAAATATTAGTAAATTAAATAAAAAAAACATAATTACACGAACATTAATTATAACATTCCTAGTAAATGTAAAAAATATCAATGTGAACTACAAATATAATAACAAAAAGGACAGATAATTAAAAAAATATTTGCAAATTAATTCTTTTTACCACTTTTTGACCGCTAAGTTGAAGCGTTTTGCCTTTGAAAAGCTTGCATCCCTGGGTTGACTGACACCTTAGGAAAACAATATGAATAAAAATAAACTACAGTAAAAACAAAAAAACAAAACCCAGCAGTATAATTAAAGTTTATTATTTTTGTTCTTACTTTAGCTAACAATAAATATATAAAAGTTAAAATAAAACTTTAGAACTAAATGTTCGCCAATTATTTTACATTTCTGTTAAAACAAATGGGATTTCAGTAAACCAGTACCAATTAGCGTTAAGGGGCTGTTTAGATGGTACAAGTTAAAGTACATCAAATCCAAAAGAAAATAATACAAGAATTCCATCCGTATTTTTAAAATGAATCTTACGACAGATTTTATTGCGTTTACGTAATTGGTAAAACACACCAAAACTAAAGCCGCTGTTAAAAAAGAATAAAAAATAGTGTCCGTATAACTTTGTAAAAAAGAATAATATGGTAAAGAAATCGCCACATTGCTATGAAGGAATTGCAACTGGAGGATCCAAAAAGTTTTTAAATTTTTTGCAGATTTTCGAAAGAAACTTTTGAGGATTTATTACGCTTGGTTATACCAAGAAATATTTCACTTTCCTTTTCACACTGTAATAAAATCCTTTAAAAAATGGACATTCTCGAACGAGTAGGCTGATGGTACATGCACTTTGCAGATCTAGTATTTTTGGCAATTCGCGACCATATTTGGAACGAAGTTAATTTATTTTTGTCTGCAAAGAATAAAACGAATTTTCGTTTTTAATAAATATTTAATTTAAAAACTAATTTATATTTTATATAATTCTACTTTTATTAATAGGAAACAAACTTACCTCGACAACATGTGGTGTTATGTTTTGCATAATTTCTTATATGTGTTTAGAAATTGTTTCCAGAGCAGCATGTTTGTCGTGGTATAATTCTTTTTTGTGTTGTATAAAAAACCCCCTTAATCCAACATTTTATTTATTCCAGCACAGCCACTTGACTCCTTTCCATCTTAACAAAATATTAAATATGCATGAATGCATGATTAGTTAGTTATAATTATTTTTAAATAATTCATTCAGTCGAACATTAAAAGTTTTTTATTATATTTATAATTTTATCAAATTTTTTAAATTTTCAACAAAATTTGTCACATTTTTTTAGTTTTTGAACAGCTTTTTTTAGACGATTTACAGAAAAAGCATCTCTAATCTAATGATTTTTAATTGTTTTTTGAGTAGAAACAAAAATAAAGAGAGCCATACGACTGCCAAATTTTCATTCAATTTCATTCAATTTGTCATGTCATAAGATTTCGGAGATCATTAAAACCACCATTGAAGAGTCACTTCTAGAAGGCATTGCTATAAACCGAGTTTCGTAGCAATCACATTCTTTATATATTTATTAATTTTCTCGTCGTAGGTAAGATTACAAGATGATCACACGTAATTTTAGGGTACTTTCACAAGACCAACATCTTTAGCCCTTTTTTCTAATTAGTCCTCTCCAGCAGTCTCGTGAACACCGCCTAGGGTCTACACCTTTTAAGTCGTTTATATTCTGAAAAAAGAGAACCAAAGTATTTATTAAAACTGTGTATAAATGCATGTTATTGGAAAAGAAAGTAAAATGTGTCTTCCTCTTACTAGCTACGTCACTTGCAGGTACCGTCACAAAATCGAATATATTCTTTGTCAATCAGTTAAAAAAAATAAAATAAAATAATTACTGTTTTCCCATAAGGGTTTTTTGAGTTTTTGTTTCTTTTTTGCTTTGTTGATTTAATATAGTTCTCATTGATTTAATTTACCTCGAGATATAATAACCTGTTCAGACATGTTTTCTTGTTGCGTCAATTTAATTTTATTTGCGCAATTTAATTTGGTGTTTACACATGCTCAATTAAGCCTATTCAATTAGCACAAGGCATATTTATTTCACTAGGTAGTGTCATCTGCCCAGCTGATTTCTCTTTTTTTACAAAAACAACATGGCTTTTTGTTGTTGCTTTGAAGCTGGAAGTGTCAAAAGCCATTTTAGTATGACTCGCCATTTTCTTTTTATTTGTTTGTTATAGTTTTAACTTGCGTAAACATACTGTTTGGCAAGGGTTGCATTTCGCATTTTATTTAATTAGTGATGCAATTGAGTACTAATTGCTCAATTTATAAATTGACTTCTTATATGGTAAGTTGAGTTCAATTAAGGCTTTAATTGCTTGAATTCCTTAATTGCGCAATTTAAGCGTATGTCTGAACAGGAAATAAGACTTTTTATAAAATTTGGATAGAATCCATAAACGGATTGCATAAACAGTAGCAAAATGGCTAGTTGGATATGCTTTCTCCGCAGTAATACATTTTAGTCTTAAATACTAATTATTTCTTGAGAATATCATGAATATTTATATTTAGAGGAATAAAGCACACTCAACCTAGATTAAAAAGTTTTTATTTATTTTGTATAAAACATCATCACAAAGGAACATTTTCTTTCTATCCATTAAGTTTAAGGGCTATAATAACCCTTTAAAACATTAAGTACAAAAATAAATATTCCATTTTTATTATTGCAAAATAAGTAAACTGTTATATAAAATCATGATATACATACATACATATTTGAAACTAAACGTGATTCCCATATTTATTGCCAAATTAAAAACATAATTCATAGGAGAATTACTAAATAATACACAATTAAAAATCAACAGTGAAATTTACAAAACAAAGCTGATAGAGCATAACAAATAACTAAATTTCTATGCTGCGTGTGTTTTTGATAAATTTACATTGAAAAAAGTTAAGCCAGTGCCAAGTACTTTTACTGCCTTCTTTCCAATAAATAAAATTTCACTTAAAATTGTCTGATTTCAGTAATAAAATTATGTTTTTTAATTGATTTTATTATTTATTAGTTGAACCTTTTAAGTAAAAGTAACACACCCTAAGCAGTCAATTTCTTATTAAAACTTAAAGCCGCAAATGCATTTATATGAACGTTTATTGTAAGTCCGAGTGAGCATTTCTATTTACAACTTCGAACCGCTCCTTTTGTACTCCCTTGCATGGTGGCAAAAAATAAGCATAAAACAAGTAAATACCTTAAAAAAAACGGAAGTAATACATACATTTAAAATCCTTTTTTTTAAATCAAAAATGACACACAAAAAATTTAAATGTGATTCCTAAGGGTTGTTATAATATCCTGGCGATTTTATAGTTTCTTATCACGCAAACTTTGTCGACATTTTTAAGAAAGCTCTACTATTTTGTTTTTTATTTTTAAGTTTACTAAATATTTGAGAAACATGTTAATTCATATTACAGAACAGTGTTGTAAAAAACTATTACTTTTGACTACCCAGTACTACTTGACACATTTTCTATGGAGTACTCGATGATTCTCATGTATGGAGGAGTCGATTTAGATCAGTTTTTCTGTCACCAAATGAGCTACAGAAAATTTATGAGCACCATTTTCTCACACATGGTTTCAAAATGTACCAACTTCGGTCCATAAATGGTGAAGATATGTTAAAAAAAAACGATCGCCTCTGTTTTCCATGCGTTTTTTTAGATTTAACCCTTGACACGGGAATTAATAATTCTATATATGGTTTTTATAGCTTAAAAAGGCTTCAAAAAACATGTGTAAAAAATTAAAGGGAAAATTTTTTATTTTAAAGTGGGGTTTGAAGATGAATATTTTAATGTGAAATCTGCTTTAATCTAAAAACTTTTTTAATTTATTTTATTTTTTATTGATTTTAAATTTCATAAATACAAAAAACCATTTGAAAATTCATCAAAAAAATAAGCGGGAAAATAATTTTTTGTTTTTTAATTTGGAATTAAATTTTCACATATAAGGTACTACGTTGATGATGACCAGACAAAATATATAAAAATGATCTCAAGTTGCCTTGAAATCTTACATTCTCTTTAGAATTTAAAAAACACCATCACAACAAACCGGTAACTGCAAACTAATTGCATGTAAGCTAAAATTTCAACCAGTGACGGGTTGATAAAATTGACGTACATTCTAATGTACGCCACGCATCAAAGGGTTAATTCTGTTCTAATTCTGATTAAGTCCAAATTTTAAGCTGCTTTAAGTTTCTACATTAAATTTGCTACAGAATAATCGTTTTAATGGTTTTAATTGTCGTAAATACCAACAATAATAATTTTTAAGTAAGGTTTAAATAAAATTTACACATTAAAACTTTTAAGAATATTACGGTATAATTCAGAAGATTAGAATTTAGCCTCAAAAATGCTAAACTGGTAACACTGGCACGATATTATTTAGGTCTGTAAAGCGAACTATTTAAATAAAATGATTTAATCATAATTTATTGCAAAATTTTTCATCCAAAAAATAAAAACGGTTATTGGGTATCTAAAGCTATTTACTAATAAAGTATCTACACATACGAATATATCATTTTTATACCTTGATTACACGACATTTCTTGGAGTTATTTAAATTCTATATTTATCTCTAAAAAGCAAAGAAGTTGCATTAATGTCATAGAATTTAGACGCCAAGTAAAAAAATTTTTGTTTCACATAATAAAACATTCAGTACTTTGTAACCGAAGACTTTATAATTTGCGGTCAACAAATACAATTGTCATTCTAAACTTTATTATTAACATTATGGCATACGTTTTTAAAATACCTGGTAACTGAAGTCAAATCCTGTCTTGAAATATTATGATGAAAGGCCAATACAAGCGGCATATGGCAACGGTACTACCTATTTGAAAAATATTATTTTGTTAATAAAAATATTCATAGAAAAGTTTTAAAGCTGGCTACAGACAACGCAATGTATTTCTGAAATCTGTTTCATTTCATTACAGATTGCGTCGTCTGAATTCGTGATTCAGGTTCCACTTCAGGTTGCAATCCAGGTTTCATTAACATCAAAATGTTTTGATATTTTTTGGTTGTATTGAAACAGATTGCATTGTTTGTATCGCTGTTTCATTATTTTATGTGTTTAGTACTTTGACAACAAACAAGCACCTCTACCAAAGCAGCCATTGAGGCTGCTCAGCTTTTGTTAGCTAACTTGTGGTTTTGTTATTCTATAAACACACCATTAGTTGAATTAGCTTATTCACCACGCTCATACGGAAACAACTACAGGGGTTGCCAGATTTTATTATTCGTAACAATATAAAATAACAGAACTGAGATTGCGTTTATGTTTCACTGTTGGTTTCAGTATTTGTATCAAAACATGAAACCTGAATGTGAAACGTGTTGCAGAAACAAATTGCGTTGTCTGTAGCCAGCATAACTCGTTAAAAATAATTTAACTTGGCAATGCCTTTAAAAGCGGCCGAGCGGCAGTGTTAAAGTTAGTTTAACTTTTTGTTTTGCCGCTTTAATTTATTATTTATTTATTTTTATTTATTATTTATCAAATCATCTATTATTTTCTTTTCGTGTTTCTTTTCTTCACTAAATCGTTGTTTAATTTATTTATTTTTCCTTTTAAATTTATCAATTAAATTTAAATTTAATTAAATTTTAAATTTTTATCAATTAAATTTATTTATTTCTGAGTAAAAAAAACTAAAAATGTTTTATATTTTTTACACAAGTTTCTAATTCAATAAGCCACGTTCATTTGCGTATTTAAAGTAAAATTAAATGGCAAAAACAGCTGATTGCTGGCAAAGTGCGCATGCCGCTTACATTGGCCTTTTACGATTACTTAGGTAGTTGATAGTAAATTGTGTGAATTACTAAATAGTTTATAATAACATCATGTTGATATGCGGAGTTGCAAAATAAAATTCCTTTAAAAATGAGCAAAAAGAAAGAAGCGAGCAATAAATAAATCAAGGAGAAAAACTTTTCATGAAGAAAAAGTGCAACTTTAAGGAGAGAACAAAAATATAATTAAAAAAATTAAGAATGCTTTATTCGGCTATGCCTGATCTTATATACACTTCCCCATATATGTAAATCTGAAGTGGAGTAACTCTAAATATTGTTCCAAATGATATGGAAAAATTAGAGATAGCGTGGTGTTTTGGCCTCTATATCGAAGCACATGGACCGATCTTAATGATTTCAAATGCACTTTTTTCGAGACAATGTCTGATCGATTAGCTTATTTAAATTTTTTCTAGGTTATTTAGTGCCTTGGCAAACTGGATTTTAATACTAACTCGGACGGACAGACGGACATCGCTCAATCTACTTCGCTATGAATAAGAACTCAGAATATTTATGGGGTCGGATATGGATATCGTAGAAATTACAAAAGGAATGACAAACTTATTTATATCCTTTTCCACTTTATGTGGTGAATAATAATTTTGTAAAAAATTAGAAAAAAATATTATCACATACTATTTTTGCGGGCATATCTAACCGAATTAATATATTATCTCAAGATGAAGCGCCATTTGTTTGCATATAGAAAGGCAAGCTTCAATCACTTCATAGAAAAGCAGCTATTAATCCAATTTCGCCACAAGGCCAAATATCTACCCGTGTTTTATAAAAAAAAACAAATAGCTGTTATTTAAATAATATTCAAATAAATATTTATTTTCCTCATGATGCACAAAGGAATAACGAAATATTAAAAATAAAAATAAACAAGTAAGAGTGCTATATTCGGCTATGCCGAATCTTATTTACCCTATAAATCTAGTTTAGTGAAGTAACTCTAATCAAAAAAGCACATAATGGGGTGACAGACAATTAACAAATAAAAAAACATTTGGTACTGCATATATATTATTTTACATAAAAATGCCATCTGCACTTAATGTGTTAAAGATTTTTAATAAATTTTAGTATTTCCTTAAAGATATCTTTAAAAGCTTAAAAATACCTATATTGATATTTAAAAAAAAACTTGAAAATATCAGAGGCCCGTAACTTGGAAAACATGGGCGAGCGCCAATTTTTTCACAAGGTGTTTTATTTTTTAATTTTCTATCGCCCCATATATTTATTTTTTTGATTTGAATTACTTTATTGTTCCAAATGGCATCAAAAAATTAGAGGTATATTTGGTGTTTTGCCCGCAACCTCGAAGGACATGGAAAGATCAGGCTGATTTCCAATAGCACCTCTTTCGACACTATGTGTGATCGATTGGCGTATTTAATTTTTTTGTTTTTTCAAGTTCTGTTGAAATCAAGTCTGCGTTTGCAAATGGATAATGTAGAAATTACAAACGAAATGACAAACTTAGTAATACCATTTTTCCACTTCTTAATACCAATTTTGTTCTTTAACAGTCTTTTTAACACGGTTTTGGTTTAACACAGTGTAGAAAATTACAATTTTATATTTTTTACACGATTTCTTCCATATAGCACGATTCAAAATTTTTGGGTTTAAATGTTTTAGCCCAATGCAATCAGGCGTGTTAAATAAAGAAAAAAAATTTTGAATAACCTATTTTGTGTTGATAGCATAGCTATTTAATATAGTTGTTTTATTTTCTAAACTTATCCTACATTAATATTGAATTCATTTTAGGTTGAGAGTGCAAATAAACATAAAATATGTATGTGATTTAGTGAAATAAAAATAAATACTTCTTTTTAAAAAATGGTTTCGAGGCAAGGAACCAATTTTTGCACGCGATTAATGTCTCTTTTTGCGCGTTTTTTTTTTTTTAACGGGTAGAAGCAATGTACCGCTTAACAACAGAATTGGGTGTATTTATAAATTTCTGAACTCAATGCTTGTTTTATACAAAATCGTTGCTTTATGTATCAATGCTCCTGATTTATTTTTTCTCTTAAGAATTCGGCTAGTTTTTTTTTTTTTGTTTTTTTTTTTTTTTGTAAATAATTCTGAGGTAGAGAAATTGACACAGGCTTAAACGTCATGTAAGCTTTAAATTATTTATGCTTATGTTCTTAATTTAAGACAAAAATTTAATTATTCATTTTTCATCTGTTTATATTTTCTGAATTTTTAGTTTAAATTAAAAAGTTTTAATCAGCTCCAATTAGAAAATGGAAGTATATATTAAATATAAAAAATTAAAATTTACTGATTTATTTTACTGTTAATAATTACGAATTTAAGAAAACAAACAGTACACAAATCTAAAAAAACAGCTGTTTTCCTGTGTTTTTGAAAATTTTAAACCACGGCGAAAAATTGAAAATCGCGTGATTTTTAAAACAGCACAAAATCATTTGCGTGGTTTCAAAACAGCACATCGGTTTCAGAACAGGCCTGATAATAGGCAGTTTCAGCTAAGCTAAAATTTTTTAAGATTTTATTATAGCTGTGATATTTTCGTAGGAGAGAAATCAAGTTATCTAGGTAACAAAATATTTCCACCTTTCTATAAATATTTTTGTAATTTTTATTTTAAATAGATTTCTATTTTATACAACCTACAATTTACAATACATTGTAAACTGAGAAATTGTTCTTAGCATAAAATTCTAATTATAATTTAAATAACTGCAAAGAAAACTATTCTGTTTTAATGTGTGAAATAGTACATGTTGTCAGAAAAAACTTCTGCATTCATTATTTTCATTTCAATTTTAAAACACGCAAACTTTAGTGCTGTTGTGGATGATGACGAGGTTTTTGAGGTGTAGGCGACCATTATATTAAACTCCTCTTCAAATATAATGGTGTATATATCTGTATAATTTCAATGAATACATAAAGTGGATTCAATTTTTTACTCAGATGTAGTTTTAACACGAAACTGTTGAGTTTAATTTAACATTTTCCTGACTTTCTCATGAATGAATTGCAAACAGAGGTGTGTTTTTTGGTGGAGAAAACAAGAGGGTTGATAGTGTTTTTACTACCAAGCATAAAAGCATAAAATTTATTGATTAAAAAGGTGGTAGAGTAGGGCATGAATGGACGTATTTTTATAAGGTAAAGCGACTTAGTAAACAGTAACTTTGTGTGAACTAATGTTCAAGGAAATTAATATAAATAATTAGAAATATTTTTCTCCAGTCAAACTTTTTCAGAAAATATTCACATTTTCATTGTTTTTCTGACTGATTGCAATACTAGTGAAGCAGACAAATTTTCATAGTTGTTACTTCCGTTCATACCTACAATTATTTTCTGCTATGTATCGCACTGCATAAAGTATAAGTAGTTTGTGGAATAATGTTTATACAATTATTTCATATGAAGAGCAAGTTGGGAGGCATACATTACTTGCTTACTTGTACTACAATTTTTTACAGGGTTATTGACTATTCTATTTTATTCGCAGAAAAAAAATGTAAAAATGTATATACATTCTAACAAAATGAACTAGAAAAAAAGTTTTGTATACAAACAGAGCGGCTTAAATTAAATTTATCACACAGCAGTCAATTTAGCCTGCTCACATGTAAGAAATATCTTTGAAAAAAAAAATTAAAACTTAATTTGGCAAAGTGGATGAAAAGAAATAAGTTTATTGTTTATGATATACATGTGAATGTTTGACTGCAAATCGTTGATGGGTTCATTTATAAAATTGTTAATTTGTTTACCAATTTCCAGGTTTGCAGAATCAAAGAATTTAGAAGAAAAAAGAAATTCATTGCGCAATTTTAGTATAATTTTATTTGTGGAAACGATTTCCTCTTACTTCTTTGTGTTTTAAAAACTTCTGATTATAATATCAACAATTTACTGAAAGCAAAGTAATTTTGCAAACTCGCTAAATTTTATGATAGAATTATTGCCATTCAATATATAATATGTAAACATAACACTTCATCTTGAATGGAAAAAATTAGTAACGCTTATTTGTGGCCGAAGACACTTTTCTCAAAAAAGGATCAGGAGATATTTTTCACATCTCCCCATGCCAATTATGCCCAAAAAATATACATCTCTTCATCTATATATACCAAAAACATATACTGAATGGCATTTTGATGCGTGAACCTTAATTAAACATGTTATTAAATATTTCTTTTACTAAAATTTCAGCCACTTTTAGGCGCAGATTATTTAAAACACTTATAGTCCTTTCACAATAAGCATTGCTAATTGTTATGGAAATAACAAATGAAATCAATTTATGTAAACTTTTTTTTTGTATTTTGATCGCATTTTTGAAAAAAGATAGACCATATCTTATCAATTGATCTTTCGGCAGAAAAATTCATCTGATTATAAATTCGCAAGCAGTTTTTTTTTTTTTTATAATTTTTTTTTTTTTTTTTTTTTTTTTTTTTTTTGTAGAAAATAGGTCTCTCTGCGTACACATATTTTGCATCATTTTCTGCAAAATGTTGTCTGCGTACTCCAAATCTGTTGCAGCGAGAGAGCCAAAAAGAGAATTTTTTTGACAGTTAGAGAACTTGCAAAATGTTACTGGAGAAATTTCTGCTTGCAAGATTTTGCAACTAGTTTGAACAGCTGTTTTTATTTACTTTTTGAATGAAATAATTTTTGTGAAAAAAATAAAAATTGACATTTGTTGATTTTTAATGTTTATAATAAATTATAATAAACAAAACAATTTTAAGTATACTACAAAATAGATGCATAGGCTATGATATATTTTCCAATTTAAAGCCTTTTCTTATGAAGCGAAAACAAAGCAATTGTGTAAAGCTTTATATGGAAGAAATAGTGCCCAATTAATGCGAAGAGGAATTTCGAAGAAATTTCCGGATATTGATGCAACTATTTGAAATCCTATGCGATCGGTTTTCAATTCAATTTTGCGTAATTCTTTTGCTTTGTTACTTCAATTGTTTACACACCGATCAGCTGTTTTCTTGCAAGATTTTACTGGATACTGTCTGCATAATTTTTGATATATTTTCAGCCGACAGAGTAAAATTGGTCTTACTCTCCCAAAAAAAATTACTGAGTATTAGCTACTGGAAAAAAACATAGACAGACCTAATATTTAATTGATTAACTAAAAATTATATTTGATAAAAGAGTGTTTTTCAAAGTTAAAGAAATCCTTTTTACCCTGGGCAAATTGCATTTTAACTGGTAACTAAAACTGGCCAATCCAGGGCAGTGACTTTCAACCTTTTTTTTTTGCTACGGCACATTTTAAACGATTTTGAAATTTGGCGGCACAAATAATAATTACGCCTTGAAAATATTTACTTACCACCTATAAAACATTGCATATGATAGTTTATGGAAAGCAAAATTAGTTCTTTTTCATTCGAAGTTAAGTCAAATACGAAAGTTTCCGTTATGGGAAATGGATTATCAACCCAGTCAAATTTCCTCATATCTAATTTTAGTAAATTTTCCATTGACTGTAATAACAGTCTTCTGGTACTGACTCAATCTCTTCTAAATTGCTGAGCTTTATTCTTGTATAAAGTTATTTAATTTTTGAATTCCACCAGCTTATCGGTTGAAAAAAATGTCTTATTGTAAACCAGTTTAGTAAACCATAATTTATTTTCCAACAAATTCGTAATTTTTATCTTGTTCCAACCACAAATTGTTTTGTACTATTTTGCGGCAATCGAATAATTCCACCTTAAGACTCGTCTGCAAAATAGAATACGGCTTAAAGCTTCTATGAATGCAAATAGCACACGATGCACTTCTTTTATTTCTTCTCAAGAAATACTTAATAAATTGAATGTACAATGAGGATAAAGTGTGCCGCTTATTGGAAATCTCATAAAATTATAAAATTATTATATATCATTTATTAACCAGATATTAATTAAAGTGTTATACTTTTTTATCGATATAATTAAACTATAACTAGTTTATAGTTCACTAAATATTTGTTTGTTTTAATAAAACATAAATTACATATGTACGAGGGCTGCTCTATATATTTCTAACCTAACAGTGAAAATGCGAATATTTATAATCAAAAATAGTTTTATTGTTTTTCAAAGTATTCTCCAGCATGATTTATACACTTTTGCATGCGCTCAAACCAGTTGTCGAAGCACTTTTTCCACTCCGATTGAGACACCTCTAAAACATGGTTTTTGAATACTTCAACAGCTTCTTCTGGCGACGAAAATCGCTGACCACGCATTTTTTTCTTGATGTGCGGAAACAAGAAGAAGTCATTAGGTGCCAAGTCAGGGCTGTACGGCGGATGACCCATTAATTCGACGTTTTGGCCGGTCAAAAACGATCTGGTTTGAGCCGATGTGTGAGAGCTCGCATTGTCATGGTGAACAATGATTCGTCTTCTCTTGTTGGTTTTTCGAATTTCTCCGATGACTTCAGGCAAACAAATTGTAGTGTACCACTCAGAAGTGACCGTCCTACGTTGCTCAAGCGCAACAGTCGCCACATGACCAGTTTTGCCGAAGTAACAGGCGACCATTTGCTTCGAAGTGCTTCTTCCACGAACAACTTTTGTAGGATTTTGCTCGTCTTTGAAGACCCACACGGTCGATTGTTGTTTCGTTTCGGGCTCATACGCATAGATCCATGATTCGTCACCTGTGACGATCTTATAAACGTCTTTTGAAGTACCGCAATCGTATTTTTGCAACATTTTTCTTTGCACCAATCGACACGAGCCTTTTTTTGAGCGACTTTCAAATTGTGCGGGATCCAACGAGAACAAAAGTGGAAAAAATGTCCAAGGATGTCTGTATCTCTCGGTATGTAGCATGTCGATCGTGCATTATGAGTTCACGCACGGCATCAATGCACAACAGCCGTTTTTGTACGACCTTTACGGAATTCGTCTTTGAGCGAGCTTCGGCCACGATTAAATTCATTATACCAATTTTTCACAGTGCTATAGGATGGTGCTTCATCGTCATACAAAGATTTAAGTTCATCAATGCACTCTTGTCGTGATAATCCACGTCAAAAGTTGTGAAAAATGATGGCACGAAAATGTTCACGAGTTAATTCAATTTTTTTCTATATTAATTTTTTCAAGTCACTGTAAACAACACAAATAATGGTCGTACATCAAAACGTTTTGAGTACGATTATGCTTAAAAATGACAAACTTTCAAATGGAAATGTCAGATTGCACTTGGCAGCACTCAGTGTTGCCAGGCCAGAAATATATATAGCAGCCTTCGTATGCATATATTTTGGATACATTTTTCAATTCCAAGTTCTTTTTTTGTAAAAAATCTTTTTGTTTAAAAATATATATTAAATATTGTGGACTTAAGCTATTAAAAAATCGTTTTGAAAAGTATTGCAATAATTTTGGCAAAGATCCCGACATCGATTTTGTTACGATTACAATAGGTTACCTATACTACGTATATACAAAAACTGAAAATTTTATTTAAAAGTTCAAAAATTGCTAAAAAAAAATTCAAAAAACAAAAAAAAAAACTCTCAATAAAATTGAAGAAATACAAAAAGCGAAAACACTTTTTCTGTTTATATAAAAAAAAATCACACCTCTTTGTTGATTCACACAAACTATTTTTGATTTTCACTACTCGCTTTTGTAGACATCTAAAGCTAGTTTAAAATTCGAAAAATAATTTTTTGCATCTTCAAATTTGCGTGTGGCACTGCAATGGCTGTGAAAATTTTGGTATCAAAGCTCCACATACACTTATACTGTTGAAGCTGACCTAACAGTACAGGTTCTTTGTAAATTTCAACCGTCTGTTTAAAACTATTGGACAGTTTGTCCATATACATAAAATAACATCAACTAGTGTAATACCTTTTAATTTGAAATTTGAAATATTTAAACTTATTATTATACCAAACAAAGTATTGGATATTCTGTCTAATTTTCAAGTGTCTCTATGTAACTGTTAAAAAATAGGCCCATTTACGTCAATATATATCAATTATAGAAACATCCTTTAATTTCTTAATTAATATTTTTTACTTGTTCCTATAGCGGCCTTAACAATATAAGTTCCTTGTAAAGTTCCGCAGTCTGTCTATAACGGTTCAAAAGTTTGGTCACATACAGCAAATTACATTAACTAATGGGACACCCAATAATTTAAAATTCCAAAATTTATACTTGCCGTTATAGCGGACTTAGCAATAGAGGTTCTTTGTAAATTTCAACCGACTGTCTACAGCTGTTCAAATTGGAGCACCCTTTAATTTATAATTTTAAATATTTATACTTGTTATAACGGTCAAAGTAATCGACATTATGTGCAATTTTCAAGCGTTTGTCTAAAACGGCACAAAAGATAGGCACATATAGGTAATTCACGTTCCCTATGAGAACACCCTTTAGTTTTTAGATTTATTTTTGTATATCTTTATGCTAATAGGAGCTACGATTTTTTAATTTTAAAGTGGTACCCTTCACGACTCGTAATATACAAAATAAAAAACCTATATGTTGTATGGGGACACCCTTTACATTATAATTAATACCTTTTAAATAAAGAAAAATTTTCAGCAATCACAGAGCTCTGGGGGCATAAAGATAAAAAAGCAACATTCTGTCGAATTGATAACCTCCTCCTTTTTTTGAAGCCCATAATCCAATAGGCATCACTGTACAGTTACTTATGGTATGCAGAGTAACTCTGCACTTAAGCAATATAAACATCGTGAAATTATAAATTTGAAATAAAGGAGTCCACACATTCATTCATTCACATATTAACATTTAAGTAAAAACCATAGAAACGAAACAAAAATATGTTCCCATAAACATTTTACTTGATACTTTATTTAAAGTTACCAATAGTAAAATTTAGGATTATGTGGGACGGATAAGTTTAAGCGGCAAGTCAAGGGGCTGACAATTCGGTCGAACTTATTTTTATCTTCTAGATTAAAGTCTGACTAAAAGCTTATTATATAATCTATAAATATTAACTAACATTTCTATTTGAAATTTATAACAAAGGGCCTATCACAGACTATGCAAGCAGGTTCTAAAAACAATTTTTCTGAATTTTTATTGAATAAATATTGCACTATACAATTTTTGTATATTTGGAAATATTTTTTTTTAATTCTGTGTGACTTCGAAGAGTTAAAATGTATTTTGTAATTTTTTATTAACTTTGTTTGGTTTTTTAAATAATGTTATAGCTCTTGAAATATTCCTAAATGTAGGTTCCATATATTTTACATGCGCTTGGCGTTGTGATATCAAATCTACTAAAATATTTTTTGTTCTAAAATTTTTAAATTTATTAAAAGCAAAAAAGGTTCTTATCAAGCGAAGGCGAAAAAAAAAACAATGCTTGCAAATAAAAGATAGTCCAGTAATGCCTGTGAAAGCTTTTGCTACGATATTTTTAATTTCCAAATTACACACTCTCTTAACCACTGACGTAAACAGTACGCAGAATTTTATTGAAAATAGAGAAACGAAGCGTAAATTATCAGGTCTTAAAAACAGTTTCAACCTATAAAAGTTGTTAACATTATAAAAACATTTTTAAATGTATATAATTTTTTCTTAAATATCAGACTGTGCGCATGTCAAATTTTAAGGCGCCATCTATTGCAATGCATTAAAATTATGAATTGCCAAAAGCTTTTAAATAGAAAACAGTTAATAAGAAACCTTTAAATATCAGCAAGCAAATAGCTAAGTGTTAGCATAAAAAATAACAACTTAGTAAAATTAATTGCCTGTATCAATAAAGTGCTACGAGACGTGCATTAAAAAGAACAAATTAAAAAAAATATATTGCAATAAACGAATAAAAATAGTTTTAAAAAGCCACATTAACATATAAAAAATCTTCAAGAAATTTACTAATTTTTGTGGCAAAATAAAGGTTATATCTTAAAATATTTTCAATTAACATACTTTGAATAATAGATTTGGCCAAAATTTTGTATTTGCATGTATGTATTATATATGTATGTATTATATATGTATGTATGTATTTAAACATGAAAGTGAAATAATTTAATTTTCGGCTAAAACAAGTTATCTTGACCTACGTCAATTATTTTAGTTCCACAAAAAAAAAAAATCAATAGAACTTTAACATGCTCATGTATGATGACACATAAAATTTTTTTTTGTTATTATGGAGTCAGTAATTTTATATGCAACAAATGTGGTACAAGTAGGTACGGCATCATAAATAAAATTGGACCCACCCTCACCTTAAATATGGCGCCGTTGGTGGTGTTGTTGATGTTTTCTTTGTAAGGCTTGAACATTGTGTTTTTGAAGTTTTCACTCGATATAATTTTCTTATATAGATGGTGTTGGTTGAACAAAAAGAAAAAAGAAAATACTTTTTATTAGCTTTTGTCATTTACTCTTAATTTGTATAGGTCTAGCACATTATAAGACGATCAATATATCTCCTCAATTTTTACTTAATACATACAAATATACAGTAAGAGCAATGTTTAGTTATTTGTATTGACGCATGTATACGGTTCGTAGTTATAAATGTTTTGTTTATTCAACTGTTTTTTTAAGTACAACGTTAAATAATAAAAATGCAATTAACTACAACATTTTTACGATTTAATAACACAACTTAAAATCTACTTAAATATTTAAAATTAAACTTTTAATTTGATTTAATATTTATTTAAACTACATTCAAAAACTTTAATAAGAAAATTTATTAAAAATGTTATGGGATATTAGCATAATATAATAAATAATATTATAAAAATTCCCAAAATGATTTTTAAAATAAAAGAAAATTTATTATTTGGAATCTTTTTAATATTAATTTACTTTAATTGTGCTTGATTCCTTCAAATATAAATATTTCATGATATTCTTATGAAATATTTATTATTTTAAAGTAAAAAATTAAATGTTTTACTACGGAGAAAGCATATCTATAGTAAATTAATACATTCAAAAACTTTTAAAAAATAAATGTTAAACGTTTTAAACCATCGTTCCTGAATTGGCTCAAACTTCCTAACAAGAAACTTAGCATAATTAAAATGTGAAACGTTTGCAAAGCAGATAAAAAAAATTATTTGTCGGAGCTGATAGAAAAGCCGCGAATAGAAACGTGTATATTAATCATAAATGGGAGTAACCAATTACTATCTAATTAGTAATGCTTTTTAATGCAAAGCCTTAATAGATAATTAGTTTAAACACAAAGCCATTATCATTGACTAATGATTAAATAGTTTCAAAGCATTACCATTATTAAACGTCACTCATTATAGCATTTTGAAAACAAAATTGTGTGCAGGAAAAATTAGATAATAATTTTGGTAGGTGAAATTAGATTTCAGACATCAAGCTTTGCAGAAAACTTTCTTAAAATTGATAAACTATTAAAATTTTCAAATGTAGATCCATCTAAAAAAGGGTGAAGGTTGTTAAGCTCTTGTAATCATAAATTTGTGTTTCAAAAAACATTTATTTTTTTGTTCAATTGCAATTAGTAATTAAACGATTTCATAATAATTTCATTGCTATTACTAAAAGCAATTATAATTAAAATTAAATCATTAGCATTAAACGGTAGTTAATATTTCTTCATTGTCATTATTTCAAACAATGCAAATGAAATTTCAATTGTAATGAAAATATATACACTTAGTTTTATAATGATTTTTATACTTGAGATTTTTTCTTATTAATATTCTAATTTCATTGGCATTATCAGATATATGACAATGACTAAAAATTTTATATTGTTTTTACTAATTACAATTAGATTTTCACGAAATGAATTAATTACTAATTACATATTTTTTAATTAGTTTTAATATTTTTTTATTAATCACAATTTGATAAAAACTAGAATTTTTTGTGAAATTTCCATTATGCGATTTTCCGATTTAGGCCATGCTATTTCGAGAGTGACAACTTAAAACCCGACTGACAACTTAATGAACGCGATTTTAGACTAAGTTTTTGAAACTTATGGCCATATGGTAGTATTTGATATGTGTCTATCTGTAATATTAGTGTTGAACATTCACAAATAACGTGACTTGCTTTCGACTTGTGCCTCCAACTGACAAACCGTAAAATCATTATGTCCCTTGATTCATGACATTTGGATGGTATTAAAAATCACTTACTAGCTTCTGTTCCACATTCTTTCAAAGTGGAAGAGAATAAAAATTTGCTGAGTTCACATCCATGTAATTTTTTGCCGAATCTTTTCTCCGCGGTTATACAAAATTCATTCTCTTCTGTGCAAGCGAAAGCATAACAGTTAAACATGGAACAGCTTTTACGATCTTTTCACTACTAGAGTGATCCCATTACATATTTTGTTTTACTAAGCTATTTAAAAGATCAAGAAAGCTTTATTTTTGACAAAAGTTTACTTCTTACTGCCTTCTATGTATAATCATCTATCATTATTAGAACCTTTTTTCTGGGTGCTGTATCAAGTCGAATTTCTGACTGTAAACACAGCAAATAAGGCGTTGTCGTTTAAGTATTAAAATTTCTTTTTGAGGTAAATATCTTCCGATATATTGATATTTATAACCATTCAGAGATCGCGCAAAATTTAACTCTATTCTATAAATTCCTATTTTTATTTGCTGTAGGTATGAAGCTCATGTTTTTGGTAAAAATATTTACTTTTAATTCTATAATATTTAATCGTCATAACTCTACAATAATAAATACTATAAAAATAACTTAAGATAAGCTTTTTTTTGAAGTCTTAACTTTTAAAAAAATGTGTTATAAAAAAATTCGCAATATATGTATGTACATATATAATTAATATTAATTAATATTTAACCTTTCAGAACAATAATAATTCTTCAACAAACGTCGAACATACGCCAGCTAAAATATTAAAAAGTAGCAACGAAAACTTTAAAAATATACGAGACTTAAACGAAATATTAGTAGTTAACAATACTCCTACAATCATAACTGTTAATGATTCTAGAAGCTTAACAACAATTCAAAACAACAATGAAGTCGTATCAACAATGCCAACAATTCAAACAGCACCAATTGCATGTGAAGAAGTTGCCGGGGAAGATATCGAAGAAACGTATGAAGAGAAATGCAAAAAAAAGATGATAGATTCCAAAAATGCAGGAGAACAATACCACCAAAAACCGCAACAACTAGCGGTTGCCAACGATGGCGGAGATGGCGAACTAGCAATAATTAATGACATGAGTGAGGAGCACGATGGCGGAGTTGATAGTGCCGTGAGTAAATCATCACGTGTACGTAAATATTTGCGAAAATGTAAAGATCGTTGGTTGGCTGTTGGCTTACATAATCAACGGCAAGAATATAATAATACAGATCATGATAAAAAACCAACAACTTCTGCAACAAATAAGTTAGATGTCAGTCAAGACACAAAACCAACAACAACAACGTCATCAACGACATTGACAGGAGTAACGGTAATTTCAAACATTCAATCGTCTTTGGGTGGTGCTCATGGTCACGTCAAAGTAATTTATGCTCCTGGGTATAGGGTGGAAGCAGAGGACGAAAATTATGTTGATGACGATGATGACGTTGCTGATGAATCGTATGAGGATATTGATTTTGGTCTGGGTGCAGCATTGGCTAAAACAGCAGCACCGATAAAGAAAACTACTAAGCAAACTTATAGCCGTAATGACTTAACTTTATCTGCAGGCAGCAACAATGTCTGTAATACTGGTAAAAGTAAAATAGAACGAGATGAAAAATATTTCTTGTTAATGGCACAACTACAGAATCCAAACTATGACGATGATTATAATGGAAACAATGCGGCACAATTAGTCGATACTACTCAAATAGTAAGAACATTTTATGCTAAATATAAACTTGTTTTTTTTTTTAAGGAATGCTTTAATGTTGAAAACATATCGTTGGTCTCATATAGAAATGAACTTATTCGAATTTTTACAAACTAAAGTTTTTTCGTAAAGTTTAATAAAGTAGATTCAAAACTAACGATTTTATAACAATTTATATTTTAAACATTGCATTGTCATAATAACAGTTTCTAGCAAGTTACAAATATGTAAGCTCAGACCTTTTTACTTGAAACCAACGATACGAACTTAGTTGATATAGAATCTTAAATTTAGCTTGATTTGTTTTATATTCTCACGTGTTACAACTATTATTTCTACTTCTTTTAGGAGTTTAATATTGCGGCTTTGATTGACAACCATCTTGCTTGTATTTATCCCATCTTTACTGAAACAACACGAGCAGTTTTAATTCGTGAGGCACGTGATGTACTCGTAAACAACTATCGTGGTTATTTTACAATATTTGAACAGCAATTCTTTTGTAAATTTATGGAAATCGCTGTCATACTAAAAGAACGTCATCGAGTTGGTGAGGTGAGTCAATTGTTGTTAGGAAAATTTTTTAAATAAAAATTATGTGAAAAAACGTTTGACGCTAAAGTGTTTTAAAGAAGATAGTTTATATAAATTCCTTCACAGACTTGGCCACGATTCAATTATCGGACTCGTCATTCAACTTAAGAACGCATTTTTCAATAAGTTCTTCGAATAATGATTCATGTTAATTATTGAAAAAATAATTTTATAAATTAACGCGATGCTAAACTGATCGCGGAACAATTTATCACCATTTCGTTAAAGTAAAATAATTTAAATGATAAATAGTTTACATTTTATTCAAATTTAGTTTATATTTAAGAACCCAATTGGTTTGTTCACTTTATACAAGATTCTATTCTTATACTACAAATTTAATAACCAGAACAAAGTCCAAAAAAGCATGAAAAAAAATATAATTCTTGCAAAACAACCGACTTTGAAACAGATTTCAGCTATCTATCTACAACTGTTTAACAGTTTGGTAATATACTTCAAATTACATCAACTATAGGGGCACCGTTTAATTTCCAAGTTCATGCTTAATATTTCCTGTTGTAGTAAACTGAAATCAGGTTCTTTGTAAATTTTAAATGTCTGCCTATAATGGTTTAACCATATGGCCATGTATACAAAAATACATCAACTATGGTAACACCATTTAATTTATAATTTTCAATATTTATAATTTCTTATATAGCAGACAAAGTAGTGGACATTTTGTCTAATTTTCGAGTGTTTGAATATAATGGTTTAAAAGATAGGGCCATATAGCTCAAATAACATCAATTATGGGAACACCGTTTAATTTTTAAATTCAAATTGCATACTAGTTGTTATAGCGGACATAGCAATACAGGTTCCTTGCAATTTTAGCTGTCTGTCTATAACGGTTCAAAAGTTTGGCCAGATACATGACATTATCTCGACTATTGGGACACCCTTTGATTTCCAAATCTAAACTTAACACCTGTTCTTATAGCAATATAGGTTCTTTGTTAATTTTAATCGCCTGTCTACAACTGTTCAAAAGTATGGCCATATATATCATATTAAATTTGATTATTTATACTTGTTCTTATAACGATCATAGTGATCGGTATTTTGTCCAATTATTAAGCGCTTGTCTAAAGGGTTCAAAAGATAGGCCAGTATAGGTCAATTTATGTTACCTAGGGGACACCCTTTAATTTTAAATTTATTATTTTATTACTTGGTGTTATTAGAATCTATAGCGATACACAGTTTTTTTTTTAATTTTACAGTGGCGCCCTTTGCGGTTCATAATACACGTAAAAACATGTATGTTATATGCAGACACTCTTTAATTTTTAAAATAATAAACTGTTTTCAAAACGGGACCAATCTGTAAGCATAAATTTCAAATAAAAAAATTTCGAAATCGACCCAGTAACGACTGGATTATGGAGGCATAAATATAAAAAAGTCAACATTCAGTCAAATTGCTAACCTCCTTTTTTTAAGTCAGTTGAAAAAAATATTTATATTTAATATATCAACTTTGCAATGTTTTCGTATATAGATACATTTAGATAAAGGGCCAACTGCCATTCGTAAATTAGCGCGTAAAGCGCAAGAAAATTTCTCATGTACGTACAAAATGTATGAAGCATCCCTAAATAGCACCACATCAACGCTTAGCAATTGGAAATCCATTTTTGGCAGTGCGTTAGGAAGTGAAGTTGGCTGCTTGTTGGTTTGCTTTATTTTGTTATAGTTGAAAAGTAATGGCAATTTAGTTATTTTCAAGGCAACCTAGCGGTTTTATCTCTTCTTTATTCTTATTCTTCGGGTTTTATAAAATAAAATGAGTTAACATTACTGTAAAAAGGACAAAGTTGACACTCTTATTTAGGGATGACATTCTATCGCAAAAGCTATGCATCAGATTGCTTTGCGTCTTAAGCGGCTATTAGACGACCAAACTTCGCCTCTGGGCAAGGCCTGAAGACAAGCCATCAAACCCGTATAATAGGGTTAATTTCGTGTTTGTCAGCCGCGTTGGATAAAAATCAAAAATTTTTGATATTTTCTGTTTGCCATCAGGCCATCATACTCGTTTAATAGCGTGTTTGTCAAACACAGTGTAAATTTCATTTTTGTTTTTGTCGGCTAACAGTAAAGATGGCTTGGTTAGAGTGCATAAGTTAAATAAAGATTATATGTATTAACAAATTATTAGTAGTAATAGGTAAATTCTATTACACTGAAATTCTTATTAATTGCCAGGTTGAAAATAAAATATTAACAATTAAAAACTTGCTTTATTTTAAATAAATGATATTGCACTCATATTTTTATAATGGAATACAACAAGTTAGTGAATTTTTTATGATAATGCAAGTTTGAATATAGGTAAACATAACTTAATTTGAGGGCTTAGCTTTAAGTTTTATCTTCTTCTGTTAATATCAAAATAATAAAACAAATAAACAATAAAATAGTATATTTTTTTTTGTAGTAACTAAAAAAAATTATTTAATTTGAATTTTTAAAAAATTTTTTAAGGTTTGGCGGAATTGTGCAAATAAAAAGAATTATTTATAATAATAGAAATTTAAAACAAAAGTCTGGAAAAAGTTTTTTGAAAAATTAAAAAAAAGTACAACCAAATGCGACAATTAAGGTTATAAAATAAACATATTGCAACTAATTCGTGTGCTATCATAAATACGAACTTCACTGCTCAAAATCTGCTTGCATACTGATGTTTGACAAACTTGGCCTGATCGTGTAAAGGCAAAGTACTCTCTCTCATCAGGCCGTGCTCACAGGCAAAATTTGATCGTCTAATAGCCGCTTTACGCGCTAATTTAGGGATGGCAGCAGCGTTGCCACACAAGAAATTGACTTCCTACCAATAATTTTCAAAAATCCTACCAAAATCGTTAACAGCCTACCAAAAATTTTAAAATGCATTTCTTCAATAAAATCAAAATTTTTATTTTGGCTTATAAAAAATTCCAGATTTTATGAAAAAACATAAAAAAATACATAAAATAATAACATAAAAGCAATATTTCATTTAAAATAACGGATACATGTATGTATGTGTATATAAATTGTATACAGATAAAAAAAAATAAAAGAAATTTAAAATACAAAAAATATCACATATAATTCATTGGTTTCAAAATAGTTTTAGAGCATACTATGCAGAATGAACACCCATCCCTTTCCTGGATCAACTCAACCATCTAAATTTTCTTTTGACTGTTTCTTTACAATATTCACTAAAAGTATTATATTATTTTAAATTGTTTTAAAACAAAAATTTTAGGAGTTGTTCTTCTACCTGGTTGATGGAATGTCGTTTCTGAAATTATATTATTTTCATTTAATTTTGGAGTTTTTGATAAAAATCTGAAAAAAATTGCATGTATTTTATTAGTAAATATTTATGTAATTAATAGATACATATTTAGAATTAAAAAAGTTTAGTTACTTTTCCATTTTGTCTATTAATTTTTTAATACATACACTTGAAAATAAACCTTCACTCAAAAATATTAGTCCACTTCACAATCTTGTGCAAATGGTCTTGCATCATAGCATTTGCAAAATTGTGCAGCATATTTTTAGTCTACACTAACAAAACATATAGTAATGAGTAAAATATGCTACACAATTTTGGAAATGCTATGATGCAAGACCATTTGCACAAGATTGTGAATGTGTCTATTGTTAATTTTAATTTCATAATATTGTTCGCGTTTCCTAAACCAGAGATGGTTATAGCTTTAATCGTCTCTATGCAAAAATGCAGAGATGTTTTTTAGTACACCCAAAACAGTTTTTGAAAACAGTGGTAACACTATCAAAGTTATTGTTTATTTTATTCAAAGTTACATTTTTTTATTTTATGTTCTGAATTTTTAAGATGGAAAATTTACTATGCTAAAAAATTGCTACAGGAGGAAAACCTACCAAAAATTTAAAAAAATGCAACAAACCAACCAAGCTACCAAACTGTTTTTTAAAAACGAAAAACTACCAAGTTTGGTCCGATTGGACCAAAGCGGCAACGCTGGATGGCAGTGAATAAATAAGCCATCATAATTATTTTACAGTTTAACTGACAACAAAAGAGAGATTATAACATACATATAAACAAATTAATTTTGAAAATTTTATATAACATAAATCGCGTAACTTATAACTCGTTGACACCGAAACAGTTTGTAAATATAAATCAGAGAAGGAAAAATTAATTTTTTAAATTGAAACTAAAAAATCAGCAAAAACATTAAGAAAAATTCTACGTATTTAAAAAAACTATCAAAATCTCTTCACTTTAAAGCTAATTAAGACACATTTAATTTGTGCTTTTTAAATTTTTTTGAAAGTTAACTATAAATTATTTCTGTGCATTAAGTAAATGAAAAAACAAGTAAGAGTGCTTTGTTCGGCTATGCTGAATCTTATTACCCTTAACCATACTATAGATTGAATAGTTTAATTAAAAATCATCATTAGAAATTCTTTCCATCAAAAATTTTTCTGTTCAAGAAATCTTTCTTTTTTTTTTTGTAAGTTTTGATTAGGGTCGTTGTACCAGCTTAGTAAATAAAAAGGTAATTGCATCAGATCCTAGTATGATTCGCAAAATGATATTGTAGAAATAACAAACGGAATTTGAAACTTAAATGACCCTTTTCCACCTGTGGTGGAGGGTACAACGAGTAACATTAACGAAAAATACTATTCCGGATAATAAATTAAACTCTGAATAACCTACAATGCCAAAATGAATGTAAAATAATTAAATAACAAATTGCAGCGTTAAAGATTATTAGTAAGCACATATTTTATAGATATATTATCTAACTTTAAAATAATCTTAATATTTGAGTTAAAATTAAAGTTTTTATGACATTTTAAAAAATTTATATGCCCGAGGTACCCAACTTTAGGGGTGTACCTAAAGCTGCCCACTCTTACTCTATGAGCCGATCGTTCGCAGGTTCACTCAGAAAACAACCTCTGTGAAATTTCATTAAGATATCTTAAGTGGTTCATGAGACACTGAATTATGTATAAAATAAATCGTTTTTAAGCCACCGTGCACTGGAGGGTGCACAGGAATTTAAATAATAACAAAAAATCTGTTCATTTCGGCACAATGTATCAAATATGAAGAAATTTATTAAATTTAACTTAAACAATTTACACAGCATTCTTTATATCAACAGAAAATATTCAAACTTATATATGAAATATATTTGATTTGAATAAACAGTTTTACTAAAAGCTTACTACCAACTTCAATAAAATTACTAAACCAATTTACTCAATTTACGACCTAAATTTTTAAAAGTTTTTATAGTCATTAACCTGCTGCTTATGTTTCTGTTGGCAAACTTCCTTAACGTCAAAGTTTAAAAAAGAAAAACTATCAAAATTAGCAAAACTAATAAAAAAAAAAAACATTTGGCTATACCTAAATTAAAAATGGCATAAATTAATATAACAATTATAAATTAATTTAATACTCCACCATATTGACAAAGAAAGAAAAAAAGAAAATTGTTTTAAATAAAAATTCTGACACCAGCAAACCTAAAAGAAGGGAATTAATTTAATTAATTAATTAAAGAAAAACCAAAAAATCGTGTAAATACCACTACACAACTTATTAAAAATTGTTGCCGGTTAACTCCTGCCAATAATAATGTCTAGGAATTTAAAAGATTTTGTAAGAAATTATTAATATCCTTACATAAGTATTTGCCAATGTTAATTGCTAACTAGGTGATGTTATAATATTTGGAACCTTTATTACTAGCAATTACATATTATGTAAACTCAGCATTAGCATTTTGATAACATTTTAAAAATATGATAACATTGTAATGTCTCAGAAACCTTCTATAACTCGTCTAAAGTGTCTCAGCATACTGTTAACTTTAACGTAAAAACTCTCAAACTGCTCAACAGTTTAAACTCTCAATTTTGCTGTTAAATAAATTTCCATTCCATAATAAACATTCGAACTTCCAGCCCGGAATACCAGACAAAGAGCATACATAACAGATTCTCAATTAAAGCAAATGTGTAAAAACATTACAAAAAACGTGACGATATTTCCAATGAAGTCATTGGGTTTGAATGTTGCCACATTTGATGCAGTTTATCAGCTGCGTTTGCAGTGCTCAGTCGTATTTTTCGAATGTTTGGAAGAAAATTTCAAATTGAAAAAGTGTGTTATAAAACGGTTAATACTTTTTAATGCATAGTGCCTTAAGCGATAAAAAAGTGCCTTTCAGAAAAAAAGTTTGATTATTTAACATAGAATTTATCTGAAACGTTATCGAATACTTTTGTAATAAATTTGTAGTGATGTGCTAAGAAGTGACAAGCTGTTTATATTTTAATTATAATAATACCTGGTACCTACATCATAAGCAAAACAAAAGAAATAATTAAACAAATATTTATATGCAAAAGATTGTATATATTTGCAAAAATTTATTACTGTGAATATAAAAATATATTGAGATTGATAAAAATGTTTTCAATGGCAAAAGTTAAGTGCATTAAATATCATTACTTTATAACATAATTTTTCTTTAATTAGTCAAAGAAATTAAATGTTAATAACTAATGCAACAATTCATAAATAGTTTTTTAATTGGATTAAAATTTAAACTGTGTTGAAGGTAAATATTAATGTGTGTGTCAATAAAAACAAAAGAAAAAAAATAATATTTTATAGTTACAAAATTAAAATAAATTCCAACCGCTTACGAAAGTATAATGAAAGTAATTATCGAGTTATTAAAAAAAACTCCAAAAAATGGATGCTTATTAACAACTTTAATTTTGAAATTAATTTTTAAACTAAAATTTTAATATTTTCTGAAATCTAATTACATTATGCTATTATTTGCTAACAAATATAGTTTATTATTATGAACATAAAAATTTTAAACAAAATCAAAACTTAAGTAAAGAATTTCCTAAAAAAAAGTATGTGCTTATTTCCTTTTTTTTTTTTTGTTATTGACTGGAAAAATAACGGTACTGTAGGATGAAAATTTAATTTTTAAAATATAATCCTAGACACGCCTGCTTAACAAAAAGAAATTACCAAGTCGGAAAGAAAAATAATAAAAATCAAAAATCGATCAGCAAATCGGGGAAATAATTGAAATATCCATATTTAACCGTTATTGACAAATATAAAATTAACAAAAAAAAAAAAAAAAATTAACAAACAAGCCAAGTTGTGACGACCACCTTTATTATCTAAAGCCCTATAACTATTTATAGTTCGGGAAATCAAAAAAGATTAAAAATTATCGAGATGTTCAACATAAAGTTTATTTACAATATTTGTGTTAAAACAGTTCCCAGTGTGCCAGTAAAACAAAATCAATAAAAAATGACTTGAATACTTATATAGAGGAAGTCTGACCATTTAAACATAGGAGCAGCTCAGGCTTGGTATAGTGCTGTATAATTGCTGGGAGTTTTGAAAATTTATAGATTAGAGTGTCATTGTATACAAAAATCCCAAAATCAAATCACATTTTCAAAATACATTTGGCCTTCAGCGCACGAAAAATTAATGTGCCCCAAAATTTTATTTTTTCACAGGACAACGAGTCCAAATTTACTGCCACTATTACTAAGCTGTCGCTTCTATACAACGACCCAAATTTTAAGAAAGCAACTCCTTAATCTTTAGATGTAAACGAGATAAAAACTGTCTTGGATAAAAAAAATTAGAGAAAGGAGAAATTCGCGGCCAATATGATTTGATTCACTCTTCACAAAAGAAATAGCCGAATATTTGATCGGTGACTCAAAATTTTATTAGTTTTATTCCTAGATTCCATAGTAAGAAACAAGGATTGACAAACCAGATATTAAGTTTTATTAACACGTGTGTTCTTAGTAATTTTTTTAATATCAATTATAAGTGAGCACTTAATTTTTTGAAATCTAAATAAAGTTATATTTTTTATTTATAAAAATAATATGATGTTGTTAGTTTTTAAATGAATAATTTTAATCTATAATAAATGAGGAATATTAGAGAAATTTTTTTCAATAAAATTGAACTGAATTAAAAGTGGCTGTGAGGAGTCTCCTTTTAAAGCAACTATACACACTACTAAATTTTTTTATACACATAAATATTAAAACAAAGTAAAATGATGAAATTGAAAACACAATTTACAATTGTATTTTAAGTTTTCTTCCACATTTGTTATACTTATGAATTAATTATTCCATATTGAGGTCAGAGTTTACATTTTTTAGTTTAATTTTAAAATCTGACCTCAAGTTCGGCCCCATAGTCGAAGTCGATTGAGCGATGGACATATGTCCGTCCATGTTCGAATTAAAATCAACTTTGGCACGTACGAAATGAGCTACAGAAAAATTAAATACGCCAAACGATCAGACAATTAATAAAAAACAGCAAGATCGATTCATCTTCTTCGAGGCAGCGGGCAAAAATCGGGCCTCTTATTTTTTCAATCTTTTTTTAACTTTCGTTTGTATATTTGCAAGTGGTTGTTTATGTTAAAAAATTAAAAAAATTAAGTTGGGACAACATCCCTAAGCAATACTTACAACTTTCGTAAAAGAAAACTCTTTTAAACAGAAAACTTTCTAGTAGAAAAATATATCTAATGCCAATTTTTATTTAAACTATTCAATAGGTAATCTGCACATGTGGTTATACATATGTTTATGGGGAAGGGTACATAAGATTCGGCATAGCCAAATATATCACTCTTACTTGTTATACCCTTCACCATAAAGTATGTATATATATATATTCTGACTTCTTATTCATATCGAAGCCGATTGAGCGATGTCCGTCCGTCTGCAATCGGTCAAATATAGTGTCGAAAGAGGTGCCATTGGAAATCAGCATGATCAGTCCATGTCCTACGAGGCAGCAGGCAAATCACCTACCTCTAATTTTTTCATGTAGTTTGGAACAACAAAGTAACTTTAATAAAGAAAATAAATATATGGAGCGATAGAGATTTTGAAAATAAAGGATTTAGTAAATAATAAGTGAGGAAATTACGCTCACCCATATTTTCCGAGTTACAGTACTCTGAAATATCAATATGGGTATCATTTAAAAACTTTTGAAGGGACCTTTAACCAGTTAAGCGTAGAATTTAGTTTTAAAAAACCTCCACCGTGTGTGTAATTAAAATCTTTTGGATCGAATACGTCGAACTATATTTGTTGATACTGTTTCGTATTAGTCACTGCAAGCATATAATAAATATTAATAGTAATAATAATAATATAATAAAAATAATAATAATAATAATCAAATAATATTCGTATTGGATTTCATTAAAATTTAGTGATTTTATAGTCGATAATTTTTTATTTCTCACGACGTGTATACACGTCAAACACACTTAACTGGTTAAGGAATACTAAATTTTTTTAAAAAAGAGCCGATGGCATTTTTATGCAAAATTATATATATGCAGTACTAAAAATTTTCTTATTTTTTAATTCTCTGTCATCCCAATATTTGCTTTTTTGATTGGAGTTACTTCCCCTAACTAAATTAACATAGATGGTAAAGGGTAAATAAGATTCGGCATAGCGGAATATAACACTCTTACTTGTTTTATAATATGATTGTACAAGGAAAACTGAAAATAAAATATCTGAAATCCTCATAATATTTCATTCAATTTACAAAGTCATTGCTTTTCGCGCTTAAATTCTTTAATAAAGAAGAGTTTAGAGTGAATTTTATAGTAACAACTATAAAATTCAAGTTCACCCCATATGTCTTTAATATCAAAAATACATAGAAACTTCGGATAAAAATACATTTTAAGAAAATAGATATAAAATTCTTTTGGTAAAGGGTATATCAGATACGAAACAGCCGAATTAAGACTCGATTTGATTTACTAAGGTTACGAAACATCAGAGCTAGATTTATAAATTATTTGTAAAATCATTTGTTTTCTTTGTAACTATAGTAACAAGCATATTTATTTTACTATTCAGTGTCTTTACTTTTATTTTACAACAAAGCAACATTAAAAAGTTATGTTGTTTTTGCAATGTTGTATTTTTTTGAGAGCCACTACTACCTAGCGTGATTGTTCTTGCTACTTTTTCAACTGCTTGACCCATTTAGCGCCCCGTTTTTTAAAAAGAGCTAAATCTGCTACTTTTTGATGTACTTTACTCATTTTTGCCCCTTTTTGATTTATTTTCAATTTTGATGGTTGTCTTTGCAAGAAGAACATTGAAACAATGGTGAGTTTTGCAACACTTTTTTGTTTGTGCACTGTTCGAAGAAAAAAATGCCTTCAATGCAGAAAAACTGTGTATCATTCAAGAAGGTTATAATCTGCTATAAATAAAATTTATTTAAAATTTTTGGTGTTTATTCTTAAAACCATGAAAAATAAAACACACATTTTCAAAGTGCGCTTCTCAGGTAATATATATCTTGTTTTCTCCACCAAAAATATTTTAATAAAATTGCTTAAATATATTCCAAAATAAAAAGAATATACTATAAATAACTAAAAAATAGAAAACAAGATTTTGTTAACATACATTCATACTGAGCATGAATTAGACATGTGCCCGGTCGTTCGTTTCAGTGACCGGTCTTTTTCGATCAATTATGAAAGACTGATTCGTTCGTTCAATTAAGTCATCCGTTCAGTTTAACATAGTTTCGAAATTTTTGAAAATCAGCAAGTTTTTCAAAGCAGCGAGCATATCATTTGGAACCACTCTAATTCAGTGAAGTAATTCCAATAAAAGAAAATAAATATTTATATCACAAGTAAAAAAATTTGTACTCGCTCATATTTTCCGAGTTTTGAGCCTCTGAACTTTTCATAGAAAAATAAGGTGCACTTATTTTAAAGCTTTTGAAGAGATCTTTAAGGGTGTGAAGATAAATACGTCAGATAAATACGTCCTACAAAAATGTTAAATACGTTCCACATAGTGCTTACTGCGCTGTTAAAGTTACATGTTAATTAAAAAAAACAATATAGCTATAAATTATAACAATTTAATAAAAATATTTAAAAATTATACAAAAACCGTCTTCGTCCCCATTAAAAATTTTAAAACATAATTACATAGAAAAATGTTATTAGAGTAAAATAATAGGAAAAATGAGTGGAAAAAGTCGATATATAGAGAAGACATGAATCGGGTCACCGGCATAGTGGGAGTAGCCTAGGACTAGTAGATTCCAGCGGTGTACAATCTACGTCTGGATTCAGCCCGATATCGGAGATATGAATTTTTGAAAATTTTACTTTTAGGGAAAATTAATATGAAAAAAGGGCATATTTTGAATTGGAAAAATTCGATATTTAGAGAAGACATGAATCGGGTCACCGGCATAGTGGGAGTAGCCTAGGACTAGTAGATTACATCGGTGTACAATCTACGTCTGGATTCAGCCCGATATCGGAGATATGAATTTTTGAAAATTTTGCGTTTAGCGAAAATCAATATGAAAAAAGGGCATATTTTGAAGTGGAAAAATTCGATATTTAGAGAAGACATGAATCGGGTCACCGGCATAGTGGGAGTAGCCTAGGACTAGTAGATTACATCGGTGTACAATCTACGTCTGGATTCAGCCCGATATCGGAGATATGAATTTTTGAAAATTTTGCGTTTAGCGAAAATCAATATGAAAAAAGGGCATATTTTGAAGTGGAAAATTTCGATATTTAGAGAAGACATGAATCGGGTCACCGGCATAGTGGGAGTAGCCTAGGACTAGTAGATTCCAGCGGTGTACAATCTACGTCTGGATTCAGCCCGATATCGGAGATATAAATTTTTGAAAATTTTGCTTTTAGGAAAATCAATATGAAAAAAGGGCATATTTTGAAGTGGAAAATTTCGATATTTAGAGAAGACATGAATCGGGTCACCGGCATAGTGGGAGTAGCCTAGGACTAGTAGATTACAGCGGTGTACATATCTACGTCTGGATTCAGCTCGATATCGGAGATATGAATTTTTGAAAATTTTGCTTTTAGGGAAAATTAATATGAAAAAAGGGCATATTTTGAAGTGGAAAAATTCGATATTTAGAGAAGACATGAATCGGGTCACCGGCATAGTGGGAGCAGCCTAGGACTAGTAGATTCCAGCGGTGTACAATCTACGTCTGGATTCAGCCCGATATCGGAGATATGAATTTTTGAAAATTTTGCTTTTAGGGAAAATCAATATGAAGAAAGGGCATATTTTGAAGTGGAAAAATTCGATATTTAGAGAAGACATGAATCGGGTCACCGGCACAGCGGGAGTAGCCTAGGACTAGTAGATTCCAGCGGTGTACAATCTGTATCTGGCTTCAGCCCGATATCGGAGATATGAATTTTTGAAAATTTTGCTTTTAGCGAAAATCAATATGAAAAAAGGGCATATTTTGAAGTGGAAAAATTCGATATTTAGAGAAGACATGAATCGGGTCACCCGCATAGTGGGAGTAGCCTAGGACTAGTAGATTCCAGCGGTGTACAACATACGTCTGGATTCAGCCCGATATCGGAGATATGAATTTTTGAAAATTTTCTTTTACGGAAAATCAATATGAAGAAAGGGCATATTTTGAAGTGGAAAAATTCGATATTTAGAGAAGACATGAATCGGGTCACCGGCATAGTGGGAGTAGCCTAGGACTAGTAGATTCCAGCGGTGTACAATCTACGTCTGGATTCAGCCCGATATCGGAGATATGAATTTTTGAAAATTTTGCTTTTAGGGAAAATCAATATGAAGAAAGGGCATATTTTGTAGTGGAAAAATTCGATATTTAGAGAAGACATGAATCGGGTCACCGGCATAGTGGGAGTAGCCTAGGACTAGTAGATTCCAGCGGTGTACAATCTACGTCTGGATTCAGCCCGATATCGGAGATATTAATTTTTGAAAATTTAGCTTTTAGCGAAAATCAATATGAAAAATGGGCATATTTTGAAGTGGAAAAATTCGATATTTAGAGAAGTCATGAATCGGGTCACCGGCATAGTGGGAGTAGCCTAGGACTAGTAGATTCCAGTGGTGTACAATCTACGTCTGGATTCAGCCCGATATCGGAGATATGAATTTTTGAAAATTTTGCTTTTAGGGAAAATCAATATGAAAAAAGGGCATATTTTGAAGTGGAAAAATTCGATATTTAGAGAAGACATGAATCGGGTCACCGGCATAGTGGGAGTAGCCTAGGACTAGTAGATTCCAGCGGTGTACAATCTACGTCTGGATTCAGCCCGATATCGGAGATATGAATTTTTGAAAATTTTGCTTTTAGCGAAAATCAATATGAAAAAAGGCCATATTTTGAAGTGGAAAAATTCGATATTTAGAGAAGACATGAATCGGGTCACCGGCATAGTGGGAGTAGCCTAGGACTAGTAGATTCCAGCGGTGTACAATCTACGTCTGAATTCAGCCCGATATCGGAGATATGAATTTTTGAAAATTTTGCTTTTAGGGAAAATCAATATGAAAAAAGGGCATATTTCGCTAAAAGCAAAATTTTCAAAAATTCATATCTCCGATATCGGGCTGAATCCAGACGTAGATTGTACACCGCTGGAATCTACTAGTGCTAGGCTACTCGCACTATGCCGGTGACCCGATTCATGTCTTCTCTAAATATCGAATTTTTTCACTTCAAAATATGCCCTTTTTTCATATTGATTTTCCCTAAAAGCAAAATTTTCAAAAATTCATATCTCCGATATCGGGCTGAATCCAGATGTAGATTGTACACTGCTGGAATCTACTAGTGCTAGGCTACTCCCACTATGCCGGTGACCCGATTCATGTCTTCTCTAAATATCGAATTTTTCCACTTCAAAATATGCCCTTTCTTCATATTGATTTTCCCTAAAAGCAAAATTTTCAAAAATTCATATCTCCGATATCGGGCTGAATCCAGACGTAGATTGTACACCGCTGGAATCTACTAGTGCTAGGCTACTCGCACTATGCCGGTGACCCGATTCATGTCTTCTCTAAATATCGACTTTTTCCACTCATTTTTCCTATTATTTTACTCTAATAACATTTTTCTATGTAATTATGTTTTAAAATTTTTAATGGGGACGAAGACGGTTTTTGTAAAATTTTTAAATATTTTTATTAAATTGTTGTAATTTATAGCTATATGATCTTTTTTTAATGTACATGGAACTTTAACAGCGCAGTTAGCACTATGTGGAACGTATTTAACATTTTTGTAGGACGTATTTATCTGACGTATTTATCTTCACACCCTTGAGATCTTTCAGGAAATGCTTAAATTAAAAAAAAAATGCTTTACCCATTCAAAGCCGATAACTTTTATCTAAACTTATATATAGTACTTAATTTGTTTTTCTTATTTTTTAATTCTATGTCTTTTAACATTAAAAAAAAAAAAAAATTTTTTTTCATTTTTGATTTTTAATTGAAAAGAATATTTTTGTAACTTAAATGCTGTTCTTGTATTCCAGACAAACAATTGTTCTAGATAATTATTATGAGAAGTACTAATTTATTTTCTTTGAAATAAATACGTATAAAAAATATATTTTTATTAGCTACTGGGTTTTGGAGGCACAATAGTATAATAGTATATAAAAATAATAAAACAAAGCTGGAATAATAATATAATTATAAAAGAATAAAAGTCGCAAACTTTAAATATCAGGTATTTTATATATATATGAGTAGCACGTGAATTAAAATAGTGTTTTCTTCTTTTTTTAATTTGTAAAGATAAAAAGTTTCAAAGACGATAGCATTTCATTTATTAAATCAAATTACATAGTAGCAAAAATTTTAGAAGTTTCTCACCAGAAATGGATATCAGGTGATCAATAGCCAGACGACACGAAATTGAATAGAAATCATAAAAACACACACTAAAAAAATTTTAAGTATTAAAGCCTGCCAATTACGAAAAGAAAAGTAAATAAACCCGATTATTGACCCTAAGGAATTAAGGTCTGTATCAAATTCCAAAATGTTTTTGTTACTGCAGTTGTATCCAGCATCCTTGGGAATTCAATACAGAATTTTTATGTGAGACTTTCACTTTGTAATAGTTAGTTTTATTAAATTTTAACTTTCTTAATCCTTTTTCCCATCAAATAGCAAAAAATATGAAATACTCACTTGCCATCTAGAAGTAATTATTAAATATTAAATTACATGCCTCATTGTGGTTTGACGGCGACGTTGAGAGTGTATAGATAATTTTGGGATACACAAGCAATAATCGGAATTTTTCCTCAGATATGGTTTTCAATTAAAATTAAAACACCTCAGATTAAGAACATAAACTACTGGCTACAGAGCTCAACCATAGCAATTTCCATTCTCTCGTGTGCCCACAACGTTTTTCTCTTCCAAAGTACATTTAAATTAGTAGCTCAAGGAATATGTTTTGGAGGGATGATTTTAAAATTGTTCAAAGTGGGCATGATGTCGCCATTTATTTGAATATCCCTGAAGTGATAGTGTTACCAAATACTTCCGATGAAATGCCAATGGCAGCTAAAAAAACTATTGTTAAAAATTCTTTATTATTTTATTCCACGTGATAGAAGAATTGAGAACAACAAAATAAAATTCATAATAAGCTTTTATTGACCTACCGCAAGATTTTAAATTTTTTATTCGTAGTTGTTTTCAAGCTACATTTATAATAGCTTAAGAAGTATCGGTGCAATGTCTATATGAGTGTGAATATTTTTTTATTTAGCCACCTGCTGACTCATTTTACTCAGACTTATGGTTGGTCGTTGATTTAAAATTAAAGCAATAAAGATAACTAACAAAAACATTAAACCATAAATATGAATGATTGTTTGTACTATTATTTAATTTTTATAAAAATGATTTGCTTTGTGTTTTTCTTAATATTTTTTTGTTTTATACATTTAAGTATATGCGGATATATACATATGTAGATATTCAAGTATGTGCATTGTAATAATAGCGAAACACAAATACTTAAATTATTTTGATGCATTAAAAACTTGGCTGTTTACCATATTTGTTTAAGTTTTGGATTGCGGGTGTTGAAACTTTATCACGATTTTCAAATTATAAAATACGCAAAAATCTATTTGCTCGTACATTGACTTTAACAACAAAACAAGAGGGTAAAACAATTCAAGTAATATCTATACAAAAGTTGAAAGAGTGTTAAACTTTTAAAGTCTGTTAATGATCGTTTTTATTGCTTTTATTGTTGTTTCTGGTATTTCATTTATTTTTCTCCTTCCTGTCTAAAGTGCTAACAATTTATCATTATGAAATCTAAAAATAAAAAACTCAAAATAGCAGTTAAAAAAGGTTAAGGTTTAGCTATAAAAAATGACTTTTGTATGTAAATGCATTGACATTGAAAGTGAAATGATTTGTGCAAGAGAAAATCAACATAAAACAATAGTTTTCAGCAGCAGCACTGCCAGCAGTGTTGCATATTTTATTTTTATTTTTTCAATTGATGTGAAAATTAACATGAATGACTTTTGCATTACACATGTATTTACAGGGAATTACACTTTTTAATAAAAAAAAATGTTTAATTTCTAATAGTGTTTAGGCAAAATAATTAAATAAATAACAGCTGTTCAAATAACATTCACAGTACCTGTGAACACGCTGTTGTAGTTACTTAAAGCTTCTAAAAATGTCAACATATTAAAATTTAAAAAAAGAATAAATTTAAATTTTATTACAAATATATGTAAAATAGAATTCAAATAAAAAATAACACAATAGTGGGAATATTTTTTAGCCCTAATAATTTTATTTTTCTTCTACGTCATTCAGTAAAAATTTAAAATTTTGTACCAAATATTTGCAGTGTGTTTATTGAAAAACTGAAAATTTTTTATGTTAAACAACGGGATATTTTTTTAAATTACATTAATTAATTTTAAAAAAAGTTTTTTTGTGCTAATTTCCCGATTATTTATATAAATCACCGATATTGATTATTGAGGGTCAAAGCACGTCTCGATGGCCATTTCGTTATCGCTTACTTAACTCTTCAGGAAACTTCTGACAATCATGTTAAATAAACTAAAGATTTTTGTCCAAACAATAAAGCAAAGAAAAAAATCAAAGTTTAAGCAAAAACAACAATAACCAACAGTATTTCTATTTTTCTTTCTCTGCTGTATAAGGCTGATTTTTTGTCGGCTCTTTTATACAGTTGAAAGAGGATGAAAAATAAAATATCACAAAACACTACGATAATTTATTTTATGCACGGGCACTTTGCAAATATTAAATTATGTTAAACAACGGGAATTTTTTTTTAAAATTACATTAATTAATTTAAAAAAAAATGTTTGTGCTATTTTCCCGATTATTTATATAAATCACCGATATTGATTATTGAGGGTCAATTTTTTTTAAATTTTTTGTTTAAGCAAGTTAAGTTTAGTTTTACTCACAAACGAAGTGTTCTGTACTTCGTACTCCTTAATTTTAAATTTTGTTTTTTAAAAACATAGTATAACAAAAATAGTATAACAAAATTTGTAAAAATTACGTTACTTTTATTATTTATTTTATTATTATATTAAATTACGTTACTATTTAGACACCTTTAAGTTTTAATTTTTATACGCTATTTTATAGCGACTTAGCAATATGAATACTCCGTGAATTTATATTCTCAGAATAACACAGTTCAAAAAAATAAGGGCATATACATATGTATGTGAAAATAACATTACTATTTTATTTTAACTTTTAGAATTTATTTTTATCAAAGACATAGCAAGACATCTTCTGTCTTCCTATTACGGTTAATATATAAGGAAATATTCTTCAAATGATCGGCCTTTTATAACCACTCTTTAATTTCGAAATTTATTGTTTACAATTTATTTTTAAAGCGGACAAAATTGGCCATACTCTGTGTGAATTCTAAATGTCTTCTTACTAAGGTTGAAAAATTAAAGTCATATAAGTGAAATTCACGTCAAAATTGGGACAGCCATTACTTTACATTTTATTCTACTTGTTGCTATAGCGCACATAATTCTAACGACATATCTGCCTATCACAGTTAAAAAATAATATTTGTATGAATATCACGTCTCTTTCGGAACACCCAACAACTTTTGTGACACTTTTAAGTGTCTGTATATTACGGCTTCAGAAATAGAAGGCGTTTTTACGCTTTCTGTACGGAATCCGCAATACTATGTTAAATATATAGGTTTTTTATTTTATCTTAAGTTGATATTTTATAACTTCTAATATTTGTAAATCCAAAAAAACGATTGTTATATATATATATATATATATATATATATATATATATATATATATATATATATATATATATATATACGCATATAATCAATTTTTATTTCCAAAATCACTATATTTGTAAGATTATGTTCTTTATATAGAAAATCTGAATCATCTTGTTTACTTTTACTATTAAATATGATTTTTTGTTAATATAGAAAAATAAGACATAACGTAATTTTATTAAATTAATTCCAATAAACACGTTAAAAGTTGTTTATAGTCAAGGGAAAACTCTTTTGTTATTTTTAACATTGGAAACTGCTCAGAAAATCCAGATTATGCCCTGTTTTTTGAAAAGTCCGTAGACAACAACAAATAAATATTAAACTGAGGGTAAAAATTAAAAGGCTTCCCACTTGTCCTTTAAACCGTTCGACCTTATTCCTTTAAGCTGTTATAGGCATATATTTTACATTTGCAGAGAGTTTGTGCCTTCTACAATACCGCGAAGTACTGTTTCCCGTTATAATATTATTAATAATTATAGTTTTCGTAAAATTAAAAGCATAAAATTTTCAGGTATTTATTTAAAAATAATTGTTCAATTTGCAAACTTCCATGTACTGTTTATAATTGTCAGTTTAATTGCATGAAATTAAATATACATGTATTTGTATCGGAAAACTTCAAAACAAAACATGAAATTAAATCATACATGGAAATTTTAATTAACTACAAATGAATAAATTATCCTAACTGTGACTTTGATAAAATGTTCCAAAAATAAATCAAAAGAAATTTTATAGTTCTACCGCACAGTAAATGAAAATTAACAATAACAATTTTAGGCTATTGTATTATAATAAAATAATACAAACGATACGTCACTTTTAGAAGATTGCGATTTGAATAAATAGTTTGTGATAAAAAAATACTTATTATCTTACAACGAAACCTGCGAAATACGTATAGATACCTGAACTCCCAAAATCATTTTATTAAAAAATTAAAAAAAAAATTTTTTGAGAAGTTTCCTTAACTTCCCGATGTCAAAAAATTCTTTCAACTATTTTTGTATGTAAAATAAATTGATTCCAAAATACATAAAATAATTCTGTGTTTAAAATAAAAATATAAGAATTGCGATTTCTACGTCTTTTTAGAATTTAGTACATGCAGTGGCACAGGAAACTATACATACCCTCCAAAAACTGCATATTATGTAAAATGCAAAATTTTTTATCAACAATTTTTATACTTTATTATTCGTTTCAAAAGATAAAACTTTTTTAAACTACATACATAATTTTTGAAAAATGAAAATATTCATTAAGAAATTTGAAAATTCAGTTTTTAATGCACTGAAAGATATACATACTCCAACAATTGATCAACGGTACTTTTTGAGCAAAAGAACATAAATATGTTTTGTCACTAAGTTTTCTAAGTTAATAGTAGAAGAACTTTGTAATCGGTTGTTTATAGTTTTTGCAGCCATGTGTCCAAAAGGTAAAAAATCTCATTGCTCAGCATCAAAAGAATGAAGTCCAATGAATGAAAGTCTAATGTACAAGCAGTTTTAAAGAATTATAAAAAGAACTGCGGTTTTAATAGTAGACCAAGAAGTGGCCGACCGCCAAAAATTACTTAACGTATACAACGAGACATATTGAATGAAATTGACAAAAATGCGAGGACAGTGGGTTTGAATATAGCAAAAGACATAGAAAAAATGTCTAAAAATTACCCAGTGTATTAAGAAGTTGAGGTTATCAGAGTCGAGTGCCTTGGAATAATCCATTCATAAATAATAATAATAAGTCAAGCGAATGAAGTTTGCAAAAAAAACATATAAATGACGATTAAAACTTTTGGAAAAACGTTATCTTTAGCAACAAAAGAAAATTTAGCTTGTTCGGATTTAATAGAAAGCAAAAAGTTTAACGCAATAATTCTTACAAAAAAGAACCGGCTTCAAAACTGATTTCATCTATCTGTATATAACGGTTCAAGAGTATGGTCACATTAATTAGATTAAATCAACTTTTGAGACACCTTATATCTCCAAACCTATAATATACACAAATTTACGGCAACTATAGAGTCACACTTTAATTTCCAAATTCAAATTATATGCTTGCTGTTGTAGTAGATTTAGCAACCAGGTTGTGTGTAAATTTTAACAGTCTGTCTATAACGGTTCACCAGTTTGCCCACATACATCAGATTATATCAACTATTGTTAAGCCCTTGAATTTATAATTTGTTATTTATAATTTTTATACTTCTGATTATACCAAATAAAGTAGTGGACATTGCGTCTAAAATTTAGGTGTTTTAATATAACGGTTCAAAAAATACGGCCATATAAAACAAATTAAATTAATTTTGGGAACACCCTTTACTTTCTAAATTCAAATTATAAGCTTCTTCTTATAGCAAAACAGGTCCCTTGTCCCTTGTAACACGACTTACAAAATGTTCTTATCAAGAAATGATACAAAATTTCTTTGACAACTATCGTAAACTGGTATATTCTATAAAGAATCAAAAACAAAATATTAAAACCTCAATAATCTAGAATATGTAAAATTTTCTGAGTATTTGAAACTGATTTTTTTTAATACATATTTATACTCATTTTTCCAAAATCGTTTAGTTTACAAAAGTGTTTTTTTCATGACGAATTTTAGGGTGTAAATGTTGTTAAAAAAATTTTTTTAAATTTTACATAAAATGCAGTTTGTTAGGGGCTTTGTATAGCTTTTTGTGCCACTGTAGCTAATAGTGAGCAATATTTTCTAAATAAAACATACTATCGATTGTGCTCCAAAATTTGTGATTTACCAAAAAATTAAATTTTTAGGTTTACACAATTATAATTCAATTACATACATGAATGACTCTTTTATGTGTTCTCTTCTTACCCAATATGCAATCAAAATTATTATTCAACAGACACAAAATTCAAGATAAAAATCTTTACATAATGAAGCGAGACATTTAAAAGACATTTAGACATTTTCTTATTTAATTAGTCTTCTGACCCACATAGCAGAATAATCTACACCATTGTCTTTGAATGACTGTTTCCATAAAATATCATTTTACAGATATGTATGACAAAAATATATGTTTAGTTTTTTGTTCCCTAACATTATTATTACGTCTAACGTCCAACTAAAGAAAGAAACAAAGAAGATGATTAAAAGCTTTTGGTTTTATGCAATATCTAATTAGGTCGAAGTAAAGTTATGTTAAAATAATTTATTTATTTGAAACAAATACTTAAATATAAGAAAAGCAATTAGTTTATAATTAGCATATAACTGTTTAAATTCATTTCATTTGGAAGTGAATGTTAAAAGTTTTGTTACAGTAAAAAACTTTACAATTAGAAAGAATTTTATAAATATTTTACATTCTAAAGCAAAGAACTATTAGGTACCCATTTTATTTGGAAAAATTTACTGCTTCATCATTTCTCAATTATTCATAGATATAAAGAATTTTGTTATTAGCAATGCATTTCTATTAGATGCTTAATAAATTTGTAAGTAGCAAGATCATTTGAAACGATACAAATTAATCAAAATAAGCATAAAGTTGTGACCTATTTAATTGTCAGATTTTTTTGTACAATACTTTAAACAGTTTTTTTTTTAAATACAATTTTATCATTAAAATTAAAAATAATAAACGGAACATGAAATATTTAGCCACTGCATTTTGAAAGTTATAATTTCTAAACTTTTAAAATGAATGTCTTGCTCCTCATATGTTTATTACAAGTAATTTATTTGTGTCGGACTGTTCATGCTTATGATGATAAGTTTTTTATGATTTTGTTTGACCCGTTTATCGAAATACTAATATGTACTTAAAGGAACTAGGGCCAACGGTTTTAATTTTTTAATAAATTATTAGTTGTTTTTTTTTTATCTGTTTAAGTTTAAAAATTCCCACCACTGTTTATCCATCCGTTTCTGAATATAGGGACTATAATGCTATCGATTTTGAGCTTCTGGGAAGAAAATTTTTAGAAACTGATTTTAGTTTGATTTATCAAACTTCTGACGTTAACATTCAAGTTGAACATCTAAACTCCAAGTTACTTGACCTTTTTTCTTGTGTGCCAGTAAAGCGAAAAATCTTTAGACATAATAGAAACTATATGGATAAGCGTGAGGTAATATCTGCTCAATATTTACGGAGTCTTGCTTATCGTGCCTTTTGTGAATGTAACAATCAGGAAAATTGGGCCACTTATTGTAAATACCGCAATCGTGTTAAGAATGTTATTCGGAAATTAAAGAGAAAAGACAGCCTGGAAATTTTTAAAAACATTAATCTTACCTCTTCTTGGAAAATACTAAAAAACGTCGGATGTTGCAAAAAAGATCTTAATTTTATAACTGAGGATCCTAACACCTTGAATGATGCGTTCATATCAAATCAAACTAGTAACTTTTGTCCTCTCTTGCCTATTAATGGTGGTATTTTTTGTTTTGGTCGCTTTGATCCCACAGATCTATTTGAGGCCTTCACTCGCCTTAAATCAAATGCAACAGGCATTGACAATATTTCCATTAAGTTTGTTAGAATCTTATACCCATCCCTTGAAAAACATCTATTACACATTTTCAATACTATTACTATGACTTCCACTTTCCCTACAGCCTGGAATACTGCTAAAGTTATACCAATACGTAAGCATAATGGTATTGGTTCCGATTGTTTTCGTCCCATCAGTATTCTTCCCTGCCTTGCCAAGATTTTTGAGCACCTTCTGGTTATTAAAATCAACAGATACTTGTATGATAACAAGCTTATTAGTCCTTGCCACTTTGGCTTTCGTAAGAACCATAGCACTACTACACTCTTGTTAACCTTGACTGATAGAATTAGAAAGTGCCTTAATAACCAGGAAGTGAGTATTTTAGTTGCCTTGGACGTATCCAAGGCATTCGACACAATTAATCATAACAACCTAGTTAATAAGCTTCATTCCCACTTTAAGTTCAACAAAACTTCGTGTTACTTAATTCATTCTTACCTTACCGGAAGACAACAATTTGTATCTATAAATAATGCCTGCTCATCCAAGCAAATGTGTAAAAGCGGTGTCCCTCAAGGTTCCATTCTGGGTCCCCTTCTATTTATGATGTACATGAATGACCTCATTTCGTTTCTCAATTTGCCCACATCTGACATTTTTCTATATGCTGATGATATAAATTTAGTATTTTTTGGTGAAAGGCAATTTCTTGACTCACTACTTGAACGTGTTAATTATTCTTTGAACAGATCTGATACATGGATGAGAAACAATTTTTTACGTGTGAATATTGATAAAACCAAAGCCATGTGCTTCGGTTTACAGCATAAGTCACTGCTTAAAGTAAAAATGCACGACACAGATGTTGAATTGGTGGATCATTTGTATTGCTTGGGTATTATTCTGGACGAGAAATTTGCCTTTGATAAACACATTAACCATCTAAAATCTAAGATATGCCTTGTTTTAAAGAAACTGTATAGTTTACAACTCAATCTTCCTACTGCTATTAGACTTGCGGTTGCTAAATCATTACTTCTTTCAATTGTTAATTACGGTATTGAAATTTATTCGTCAACTAATCGCACAACTCTTAAAGTAGTCAATAAAATTGTCAACAGGATTGTAAGGTATATTTATAGATTGAGGATAACAGATCACGTTTCGTCTTATGTCGAACGTTTCTTTCTTGGTTTATCTTTTGCCAAGTATGTCAAGTTGAGGCTAATTTTAGTATTTTATAAGGTTATTTCTTTAATGGAACCCAGTTATTTGTACAACAGCTTCGTCTTTTCGCATTCAGTTCGTGCACCTCAGATTTTAATAAATAGGATTCACAAGTCAACTTATGAGCGCTCGTTCGTTGTGAGAATTGCACGAATTTGGAATACCCTCCCCAGCAATCTGAAGGTTTTTTCTTTTTCTATACCCAAAGCGAAATTTATTTTTCGTGAGTTTTTCTCATCTCAGTAATTTTGGTGTTCCTTGTTACAACTGTTTTTTTTTTTCCTTTTTCTCAATTAATTATATAAATAAGTTTACCTTTAAGTTTTATTACCTTGTACATTTTTTTCCCTGTAAATACTTTTAACCACATATGGCCCAATAGGGCTCGGTTAAATATGTAAATAAATAAATAAATAAATAAATTATATTTTTTTTTGTCATTAAATGTGTATTTTTTCTTCATCAATAATTGTTCACCTTAGTATTTGTTTTATTTGGTTTTTTCAAAGATGTTGCCATTGTTTTTTGTTGCATTCGACGAGGTCATAGTTTTTGGCAAGTAGGTCTGTCGGTAAACAGTTGCTTTACATTTAAATGCAACACCTTTTATAATACTCCAAGATCAATTAAATGCACAGTGTCAAGCGGAAATTGTGTGACCATGTTGATGTTGCAAGTGGTGAATTTCACTTTGAAATTGCGGTAAGGGATAATAAGCCTTTCTTTTTCGTGCTTTTAAAGTTCATCAGTTCAAAAAAAAGTCTAATTTTGAGTATAAACAATTTGTCATTCCCGTTTTAGGAATATTGCTACGTCTGGAGGTTTTGATGGGCCAATATATGCAGCGATTAAAAATGGCTCTCTGTTTTTCAATTCTGAAAAGGCACCTAGGCTTGGCCATAATGACTTTGATGAGCTTTTATAAAACGACATTCCATTCACAATTATATCGATCAGTAGTTCGGTATTTGCATTAGGTGAATAGTATTGGCCGTGCATCATCATTGTTTTTTCTAAACCACAATCAGTTATTTCTGGACTCACTGTGAAGCAACATTGGTCTTCTACATAATAGAACGTCCATACCTTTACTTTTTAAAATGTAGAGTAGCATTCGTTTGAAACGCGGTTTTGAATTACCCAAGAAGCAAAGTTCTTATTAAAATTTTCACTGATATTGTTTGAATTGATATCATAATGAACATCAAAGTTTTGTTAGATGCTGAGGCCTCTTGTTCACTTAAAGTTTCCCGATTACAATTTGAGAATTTTTTAATTTCTTTTTTAACAATTTATAAATTTTCGCCATAAACGCTTAATGTTAAACACCGTATATGACATATAAGGTTTCGGCAAAAATTAATAAATTTGCAATCACGACCATGTAGTATTAATTCGCCTTGCCATTGCGTTTATACCATAAAGGAAGATTTAAATTTTTTTGTTAATTAAATATCTTATATTACCTCCTACAACTTTTAATAAATATGTAAAGCTTGTTGCAAATTTTAACAACAATATTTGAAAAACTATTGTAGATTTGACAACATATAGTCCGAATGCAATATTTTGTGAATTAAAACATTATTTTTAACTTAATATTAAATTTATTGAAGAACTTCGGCAACAAAAGTTTGATCGGTTCTTTTGAAAATGATCAAGTGATATTCATTTTTACTTTTTATTTACTTCATCAAATTTTCGTCAATCCTACTTAGAAGTATATACTTAGAAGATTTATTTTGTAAAAATCATCTTGCACGTTTAGAAAAGAGATATTGGCGGTATAAATTAAGTTCCATGACTTAAATTTCAAGGTGTTTCCGAAAAAGGCTTACTATTGTCAAATCTCCAGTAAACTTTACTTTTTTGTACTCATGATTTGTTTAGTATCTTAGAAAGACATAAAAAATCCATTTTCATTCATAATCTTTTAAAATATTATAAATAGTTTTTTTTGCGGAGATTTTTAAAGAAAATAAGTTGCATTTCACTTAAAGTCTTGCACCCACAGAAGCAAACTGTTGAATTTTAACGAACATTGATAAATAAAAATTCTGCATTGCCTTAGTATTTTTTTCATTTTTTACACAATATTAAATTGATTTTAAACATAAAAAATAGTTAATTTCTTATGTTTCTGTTTTTAATTTACTTCTAATAATATTCGCCAGCAGCATAAACTGAATGCACACATTTCAATTTATTTCGTTTTAAAAAGCATATCAAACAACAAATTTTGTCTTGGCGTTTTATGAGGAGTTTAAGTTTATATACGTGTTTTGTTGTTGTTGTATTTAATAAAAAAAAAAATACTTCAATTCTGTGTTAAATACATTAAAACAGAAAAAATGCACATAAATAAATAGATACTGGTGGAGCATTTTAATTAATACATAAATAAATTGCCTACAATTTAACTGAAAATAAACATGAGATCTTAACAAACCACACATTAAAACTTTAAAGAAAAACAATAAATATTGTTTTTACATCTTTCCGGTCAATGCAAAAAACACTCTCAACAGCAGCAAAAAACAAAAGAGAACATATTTTGTTAATGTACAAGGTGATGCAAAGGTAGTGTCAAAATTTCGTTGTGCTTTTTGATTGATATTGTAGCAGACAGAGAATTAGTTTAAAACATACACAGAACGTGAAATAATTGCTTCTACTGATGTGACCAATTTTTAGCCTGTTGCTTCAACGCGGCGTTTATTAAGTCGTCGTTTTTTCCGTTATCGCGACAGCCTTTTTTTGAGTATATTTAAATTTACGCAAGTCTTAAAAAGTAACATTGAAAAGTAATTCTTTAATTTGGAGGCAAATGTGTTGCGGTCAACAATTCAACATTCCGTTAAACGAGCATATATGTGCATCAACGCTGCAGGTAGTGGCCAATTCGTTTTATGCTATAAAATAACTATTGCTATAATGTATATAGTAATATGTTTGGTGTTTGGGCCTTCTGTGAAGTATTTTTGAGTGTGCCTTTGATGTGTGTGGATCAAAATTGGATCTGCCTATGTGTTAAGCCGAAGATAAATTTCCTGGATAATAAAATTTTATTATTTTGTTATATGTGAACAGAAATTTGTCTAATCGGTTTTTTATATTTTGAACACAAAAGAGTGCTCAGATATTACTTAAAAATAAAAACTCTAACGAAATAATAATTCTTTAAAAATCGCTAAAACGTTGAATTTTCGTTGATCGGTTCTTTTGAACACTTAAGAAATGTAGTGTAGTCTAGGCTGTGATACTGAATACTGCTATTCAACATACACGAATTACAGCAATTGGTCAATTGAGACGTAAATTTGTTGCTTATTACTTTCTGGGTGGTAACGTCAAGTCACTCTGCATTGCAAAAGACGAACTTTAAACACTGCTCTAAAAATTTATGACGCATGGTATAAATTTTTGCCAAAAATTTAACGTCTCATTAAAAATTTTACTTGTATAGTAATGCAGAATTTATTGAATCAGATAAAACAGATTAAGGTTGATTGATTTCAGCTTTGCGATAAGAGAAAATATGGTTTTAAGATTAATTTTTATGAAAAGTGGGTCTGTTTTAAGTTTTGGTAAAAAATTTGTGAATAATCATTCGCTAAATTTTTTCATATACCGAAGATGCTCTACTTTACACCTTCTCTATAGTCATATTAAATTTAAGTAAAATCAGAATCCACAAATTTATTATTAGTTTTTTATTATTTATTAATTATTAGTTGTTTGGCCTAGACCCGATGAGCACAAATAATGGGATGACAACCTTGGCTTATTAACTTAATTTAACATTTACAGTTTCTCTTTCTTAATTTTAAAACAGTGATTAAAAACGCTTGACTATTTTCTATGCATATGTAGTTGCTTAACTGTTGCTGTGAAAAAATGTGCAACAAAAGCAAAAAGCAAATCCAAAAAAAAATGAAACGCATTTATTTTAGCTGACTAAGTGTTTCTGTTTCTGCAGCAAAGCAATCAGCAAAGCAATTACTTTAAAAACGTTTGCTGTTGCTCAAGCAATCAGTTGTTCTTTATATTTATTTTTGCTATTGCTTAACTCTTTACTATAAAACTTTGGCTGACTACGATTGCTTTTCCTTGCTGTAACTTGCTGTAATTTACTGTAACATTGGAAACGTATTTATGTATTTATTACTTAAAATACGTAAGAAAATACATTTTAAAATCGTTGTTTTTAATACACCATTAAATGGTGTTTTTTTTTTTTTCTTTAAAAACAAACATTAACTTATTGCTTAAGCAACAGTAAACTTTTTCAAAATAAATGCTTTGCTGCAGAAATAAACACATAGTCAGCGGAAGCAAATGCATTTCTTCACTTTTTTTGCATTTACTTTTTGCTGTTGCTTTGTTTATAATGAAATGTTTTGTAAGTGGTGAAACATTTAGTTTTTTTCTTTGTTAAAAGATATGTAAGAAGAGCAAAGATTTTAGCGCTGTTGCTATTTCTAAGCAAGCAATTTAAACCCTGTTTTAAAACCAACACGATAAAAAATTACCCTTTATATATCACAGTCATTTGTTCCGTATAGGCGACAGACAGCTTCTTGTTGTGCGTTTTTTTTTTTTGCATTTTTCATTTTTACATATTTAAGTTTTTTCTTAGCTTTTGGTCTGTTGTGACTTTTGTTTTAGTCGGTGTTAAAATTAAACAAATTCAAATCACAAATCCTGTATTGATGTTAACAAATGCGAAAACAGCATGTATCTACATGAACGTGAATGTTTTAGTTACTATTCTATGACTCCAACATTTTCGCCCAGACTAACATTTGCAGTCATTTTGCATAGTGCTTTAATAAAAAGCAGCAACTAACAGAATAAAAAAAAGTGATGAGTTTTTTGAAGAGAGTACGTGAGTTAAATAGTGTTGTCTCTGTGGAAAAACCCACAAACATTATATTTGGATATAGAAACTGGAGCCGCATTTAAAATTTAACATTAAAAGTTTGCTGCGCTAAAGATAATACTTTTTTAAATGTTTGGTTTTCTATCTACAAACAAAATTTACATGATAAATAACTTCTTTTCGAATGATGTCGAAATTATTGAGCATCTTAAAATAATATGTTTTAATATTATGTTACTAATTTTAACTGGAATTTTTTAACATTTTGATTAACAAGAGGGCAAAAGGCTCAAGTTATAAAAAACGTTACTTAAAAAAAAACTGGTGAATTCTCAAATTTACTTAAAGCAAAATTTTGTCATAGTTGACGTGAGCATTCATTTTAACAAAAAACAACTCATTTAATAATTTAAATAATGTTTGCCATTTTCTGATTAGAATTAGCTTTTAAATCACCTAAATTTTACAAGTCTAGATTAACAACATGTCATTTTTAAGCCATTTTTTTTTCAAATTTTCTTTTGAAGTTTTATCGCATTTCATTGCGTCCCCATTCGATAAAAACTTTCAGGGCATTGGAATTTGTAAATTTCCTTTTAGTTTGATATTCGTCATTGTAGTTGTTTGTGTTACTTAAAAAAATACACAAATAACAAAAAACTTACATCGAACGTACACAAAGCAAGTATAAAAACATCCCCTCAAAATTCAAGCCATGACATTTTGCTTACCCCGCTTGTTTCACTACACTTCTTGCAAACAAACAAAAATTTCATGGTGTTAAATAGCTCTAAAAAATAACAAACTCAGTTACATCTTAATATGGTTGTCCGTTAAATAATCTAAAATACTCAGGATTTCAGAATCTTTTAAATCATTTTGTTCTCCTTCGCCTCTTGAATTTTTTTTTGCAGCGCACGTTTTCAAAACAAACAAAAATCTTTGGCCTTTTGTAGCACTTCAAATCAATTCCCGTATTGAGTATATTAATGGGAGATTAAAAGTAGGACCTCAAAATCCGGTAACATGTAAAACCGAAAGGGCAGCTTCGAATTTGATAAAAATTAGACCATTTCATATAAAACAATTCAAATAAAGAATTGCAATTAGAATTAGTTATATATTCTTTGAATTAAAATGGACAATAGATTTGTTAATTCCAACTACGAAAGGAGCTTAACATTCACTACCTTCGCGAGTGTACACTATAAAGGCAACAAATATTCGATCTTTTAAATTTTCGTGATATTTTCCCGAACAAATTATTTAAATCACCGATATTGATTATTGAAGCTAAAAGCACGTCTAGATGGTCATTTCACTACCGCATACTCAGGAAACTTCTCTTCTTCTTTTCAATTTTAGCAATAAATATTGCTTAAATTGGATTTCAGTTGACAAAAAAATATTAGTGAACATACACAATAATTCATACAAAGTAATATGGAACTTTTACTTTTTTTAAGGCCGTAGAAGGAATTTTAATTTAATGTTTAAAAATGCTTTAATGCTTTAAATCCAAAAAAAACTTTTAAAAAATTACTATATGAAAACTATTATGCGATTTGAGATTTGAGATTTTATAGCGAAATCCCCTACATTTCAAGAAAATAAGCAGTGTTGCAATATAAACTGGTCCCTTGTAACGAAAATTAATAAGTCAAACATAGTTTTTAAGACTTACATTCGAGTTTTGTTATTTACCTATTTCAATAAACCAGGAAGATTTCCCCAGTTAGTTTGTTTTTTTATTAATATTGTTGCACTTTATAATTTTGCACCAGAAAGATAATTTTATATTACAATTATATTCGTGAAAAGTTTGCAGTCGAAATATCATCTCTGACAAAGAATGAGGCAATAACATAACAACACATAAAAATAAACAGTATCCGCCAGATATTGGCACTAATGTAAGCAATTGAAAATACAAATATTTATTAAACTTTAAACAAAACGCAATATAATATATGTACGATTCATTATCGCCAACAGGGGAATATTTGTGTAACTTCTAGCATGTTTGTGTTTCTGTCTCTCACATGTTGGTATTGAAAGTATTTGTTGAAGTTAGTAAATATTAAAATAAACATCTTTTTCATCGATAGTACAGACAATTTGTGTCATTTGATTGGCGGTAGCTAATGCATTTCAAAGTGTTTCAAATAGCAAAAAAAAAAAATATGATATAATAAACAAAAAAAAGTTTTAAAGAACATTTTAATTTTTTTTTTAATATTTAACTAAGGAAAGGCGTTGTATCTGACCTTCTTTAATTGCAGTTGAATGGCTGTAAATTTTTTCATTAGATATTGCAATCACAAAATTTTTCATGACAGATAAATGTAAATTTATTACTAGATTCTGTAGTATTTATGAGTTTATTTGCATAAAAAACACTTTTTCGTTGACATAACATTTGTATGTCTGTATATTAAAAGGTATGACTAATATTATTCAACCTAATAATATCAAATATTTCAGTATATTTCTGTATGATTTTATATCGTAACACTACAAATTTTACAAAATTTACTACACTTGTAGAAGTACACAATTTTAAGTCTCTGCACAGTGAACAAGATTTATTTACAAACCTTTGCGTTCATTTCTTAAGAAATCTTCGATATGTCCTCGAAATGCAATTTTTATTTTTAAATATAAGACTTCGACTGATGCACAGAGGAGTATTTGATCCAAAAAGCTGGCCAAAATATTAAGCGTGGTTTTTGTTTTAAAAGTTTAACTTTTTTGATAGTTTAAGCTTTAGTTTGATAAAAAAAAAGGTAGTGACAGATTATTATTGAGTTAGTGTTATTTTTGACACACGCCACCCACCAATCACCCACCCACCTACCATTTAAAACTTTGTTTATTTTTTCATTTTGAAAAGAATTTATTTTTATATATTTGTTGTGTATTTTTAGAAAATTATTTATTATTACGTATGCCGTTCTCCCCCTCGCATTCCGCCAAAATTAGGTTTGCAACTAAGCTTTATTCTAAGAGCAAGTCAAATTAACTTTAGATATTTGAACTATTGTAGTTGTGTACATACAGGGAAATAAAACATAGCTTTTTTATGGATGTTACAATGTCTCCCTTGTCAAAATTATAATATATCCAATATTAAATATTTATAAAAATTGGTCTCGTAGCTTGGCTTCCTATAAGGAATAAACAACCAAATAAGCAAAAACATGTGTACTTCTAATATTTATTTTACATTATTAAATACAATGGATATACATTTTTGTTGGCATTGTATAAAATTTCATATTGTTTTTTCGTGAACTCAGCATTTATAAACAATGCTAAAGCACGCTTCGCCGAAAGCTTATTAACTGGGTTGACTTCGGAAGTTGTTAACGATCGCTTGTAAATTTTTGCTTTTCTTGGAGATCGTGTTATATCCATTATTAATTTAGCCGCATCGCTATGTCCCGCTGCTCTCTGGCTCATTGATGCAGTAAATGTGATCTCCTCTGTTGTTAATTGCTGAGGAATTTTTTGCGTTTTTCTTCGTTTTGTTCTTTCACTTGCTTCATTAAATTCTTTTTTTTTTTTTTTTTTGGTCGCCCTGAAGATGAACTGCCAAATACTCAGCAAACGTGTTTAAAACTCGGTCCTCTTTTCGTTGTGCTAAGCCCCAATATCTTTTGAAACAATGTTTGAAATTTATAACATTCTGCTTTAATGCTTGTATATCCCCATCTCCTTGGCATTCTGAAATCACACACAATTTACTAGCTAAAAACTGCAACTTCTCGTCAATGGTTCTAGCATAAGATTCTTGTACTATTTGGAATAACTCAAATATTGTGTGAATTTTTTCCATGTTATCTCTCAAAGTTGCAAAACTCTTAAAATATTATATGTATATTTTTCAAAGTGCATTTTTCCGTTACTTAGTTAATAACCTGATACTTGGGTGCATGTTTTATATACCTGCACCGTTTTTAAATGTAATTTTGATTTGTAACCCTTTTAAATTAGGTATGTTTATATCTAACTATATTTTATGAAGAAATAAAGTGTCCTGAAGACGATGAAGTGTTACATAGACCGCTGGTAAACAAAAACAGTTTTATAGGTGTGTATGCGTGGATTGACTTACGGTTAGTAAATTTGAATTTATAAAGTAAGAACTGACTTCTAGGAAATTTCCTTTTTAAAGGCAGGTTGGTAGTTGCTAAAAGTTATTAAATAATATTTCACATCAATAATTCGAAAAACACAAAAGTTTATGACGACAATAAGGTATAAGAAAAAGTGCCTTATGAGCAAAAATAGAAAAAAAGTAAAATTTTAAAAAAATCACCAAAAATAATGGCGCAAACTTGCGCAAACTTTTTTTCTTTTTTTCCTAAATTAGAGATCTCATATTTATTTGTGGTATACAACATTATTTGTACAACAGCTACCTTTTCTTTCAAAAACCTTTTTCTTTTTTGTTTTTGATAAGAATTTATATATTTAAATACATACTTTTTTTAATTAAAATTTTAAAAATGAATATTTAAGATATTTTTTTTCTTTTTAAAAAATCAATGTAATACCTAAATAAATATCTTGAAATCGAAAAAATTCAATAAAAACGCATGCAATTTTCTTCACTTTCCTGACTTTAACAGTGTCCCACAACCACAAATCTTAACTTACAACCTTTAAAATGCACGATATGATGAAGAATTTTGTTCTCTATCGATCTGCGTAATATGTTCTTAGGATTTCATCAAATTAATCTTTGCCTCTTTGGCCAACTTTTTGGGTCAAATACTCCTCTGTGTGATGTTTTAAATGTACCTTAGGTAGATAGACGCGAAGAATGCTAATGACGAATGTAGCGATCTTTGGAAAACGTCCGCATATGTTTGTAAAAAATTTTTCTTCTTAAAAATTTTAGAAATTAAAAATTAAAAAATGAATTTCGACTAAAATCAATATTAAGTCATTTGTTAAAATATAAAAATTAAACTAATTTTTATTTAATCACTGTTTAAGATTTAAGAAAAAAGAAAAACGTAGTATATTTTTTAATTTTTAACAATAAAAATTATTTTATCGGCCGTAAATGCAGAAATTCAAAGTATCTGCAATCATATTCAAAACCTAATATTTTTCTTGCATATAAACGTGAATACAACTTTTAAAAATATTTCGCAATCATAGTGTGTGCCTTTTCGTTTTATGCCTTTGCAACTCAACACTTTTTTATTGTGTGATTATTTAAAAGTTTTTATGTTTAGGTCACATACCTTAGATGTAAATAAGAAATAAATTTTTTGTTATATTGCTGGCTATGAATTTCTAATATCAACAAATTCGCGACCAAAATGCAATGCGGAGTTAAAAACAAAAATAACAATATCAGGCGGATTTGCAACCAAATAAGTTGTCAAGAACTTAAAATGCATTAGGCATACTGATGAATCAACACATTTTATTATTTGCATAAACATTAGAATGTTCCTTTCAATATAATTTTATTTTTACAAAGCATATGCGATGTCAGGTTTAAAACCTATTTAAAATAATTTAATTAAAGTCACTATATAAATCGACACCAAGCGGTAAGATTTACATGAGTTCTCCACTTCAAAAACTCTTACAATCTCCACTTATTACATTATGCAAGAAATTAATGAAGATTAAATCTTATAACAATTATAGTAACAGATTTCTTTGTGTTATGGTTCCCTTACTGCAACAAGAATATTAATTCTATGACTAAGCTCTCTTTTTAAAGAACATATTACATATTTTTTATAAGCTTGACAATTATTTGGAGGATTAGGCAAGATTAACAGTCTGTATATCAGATCCACTTGGATACAGAATCCATTGTGTGATAGCAAAAACTAGGCGATGAATTTCTTTTTTGTAATTTTGGTCGAAGCAAAAATATTTCTTCAATAAGCCTTGAAAATAAGAGCCCATTGTAGCCAACTTACTACAAGAAAGATCGGGGTTCCCGCCTAGATATTATTTTGCCAACGCCACTTTATCATCACAGCAGTTTTTAAAAAAATCTCTGCTTCTAATATACATCGCCAATACGTGGAACGACAATAATGTGCTATATCTACTGCAATTAGCTAGGCTACTTGAACTTTATCAAGCATAAATGCTATTCTTAGTGAGAAGAATAAATTAAAAAATTTTATCCAGAACCGTGACAATCGCGGCCAGTTCTACCTCATTGAAAGCTATCTGGTAACAATCATTCATCGACATATATTGTATAATTTTTTTAAATAGCTTAAAGACTTCGTAGTGTTTTGGGAATGATAAAACTGTATTGCTTCTGTTGCAAGCCCGAGTGAAAAAAAATTCTCGGCTTAAGTCGGGCATAAGCTTAGAACGTAAACCTTAAAACAAATCCCTCCTCTGAAAAATTCAAGTTTTTTAAATTTCCCGTCATTTTGTAAATCAATTACAACTTTTATAATGAAAAAATTAATTAAAACCCTTAAAATTTGACTCAAGAGATTCTAAAATACCATTTTAGGCCCGCCCCCTTTTGTGGACCGTGAAATAAAATATTATTTGATAAAATAATGTATTATTTACAAGAATTTGATTACATATGCCTTAAAATTTTTAAGGTATCCTTTCAATCTCACCACCAAAACGTCCCTGCGAGAAAAAAAATTTTCCTAATTTTTGCCAATTTCGTAAAAATATTCATTTTTAAGCTTTCCAACGCCAATTCTAAAAATAAAGATATTTTTGTAATTTGTTACTTTATAGTATTTTATGTATCTGAAAATAATTAATTTATTCATTGTATTAACTTATTTATGATTGTAACAATAAATTTTATAACAATTTATTTTTTTAAAACAACTTCTACTTTCCGCTAAGACGAAGATGAGTGCTATGGTTCCTTTTGTCTGATTCTTCAAAGACCTCGTCCGAATGTGAATCCAGCGTTAATTACAGGTGAAAGCATGAAAGAAATTGCTTTTTTCTGGAGTGGGTCTTATACTTATAATTATTGGGTCAGAACTTAGTGAAAGCCTATTAATAATATTTTTGTTACACTAAACCCTTTGAAAACTTTCTCGCAAAATTCTGCTTGTAAAGTCGGAAATGTTTGTTTCGTGCCTCAGCTGCTTCCTTTGTTTACAGCCCAATAGTCAATATTTAAATAGCAGTTTTAGATGTAATGATTTAAATGAAAATCATCTGTGTTTATTTATTAAAAACCAAAAAATTTATGAATATAAAAAGGATTCTTGCTCATATGTACCTATGCGAGATGACATAAACAGAACAGAAAAAAGTAAAAGTTAAAATAAATCTCAAAAAAAAAAATAGTGCTAAAACGCTTTAAATTTAATTAAAGTAGATATTGTTGATTTTATAGTACATTTTTAGGATAGTGATGAGGATCACTCTCACTTTTTTAATAAAAAATTTAACAAAAAAATCTGTATTTTTAATTACGAACGAAATTTTTTATCGTACAAATTTAAAACAAAATTTTTCCATAAATAAATATATGTATGTAACCCTTTCATAGAGAAATAAAATAAAAACAATACAAAATCTTATCGTTTAGCCACAAAAAAATATATTGGAAACAACCACTCAAAATCGTAAAAAGTCAATAAAAACGTATGCGATTTACTCAACTTTTCTGATTTTAACAGTGTCCCAAAATGACAAACCTCAAGCAAAAGTCTTGAAAATCCACCATACGATGCAGAATTTTGTTGACTGTCAAGCTGCGTACTTAAATTCTTACATTTCTCAAAATTAACTGTTTGCTTAATGTCCGCCTTGATTGGAAAAATAGTTGCGGTGCCTTATTTTAATTTTTAACTCTTTTAAATTACTGACTGTCTGAGTTCTCTGAGCTCGATCGTCAAAATTAAACAGGAATTATTTGTGATGGAAGCACTGGCCAGCTCAAGAAAATGCAATTTGAATAAATATTAAAACAGTAATTTTCCATGCAAAAGTGTTTCGCATCATGTTCGCATATTCTATGTCAGTCGTATATTAAGATAACTTTTTCTTTATGCAATTCTTAGACTGCCTCCATATCGACATTTGCAAAAATATTAAGTAAATTTGCTATATTCATATGTCGACTCTAAAACACTTAACATGACTTTGAACAGATGGTGTCATGATAATGGCCATGATTTATGAGAATTTTCTTAACAAAACAAGCCAGCGTGAACTGCAAAAATAAATAAAAAACCAAATAATGTAAAAATAAATACCAACAATTCAAAGCGAAATATATGTTAACACTTAGGATATTTTTCATCTCAAAGCAAGATCTTTAGGACTAGAGTTTATTAAAAAATACTTTAAACAATAGCAAACTTAAAAGAACTTCAATAACGAAATAATTTACATTTATTTATATTCTGAACCCCTTTGTAAAATGCAATATTTGATTGGCTTAATAAATAAACATTAAAGCATTTAATGTTTTATTTCCGGTCTCTTGAAAAACATTTAAGAGTATTTAACAATTTGCAGACATTTAAACAGCAAAACAAAACAATTCAATTGCATTGTGTTTTCATTTGTTGCACTATGCTAAAGTGCAGGCAGACTTTAAACAATATTTTTTGTTTTACATAACCGCTACTTAAAGAGATTTGGTCAAGTTTAATTGGCATTATACATGTAACACTATATGAATAAGATTATAATCTTTTTTGTAGAATATTTAAAGAACTTAATCTCTGTATGCAAATATTTATGGAAATATTTGTCTTATGTACTCGTATTTAATTTCCGGCAGAGGTAGAAACACTAACTACAACTACATACTTTACCCATTAAACAAAAATAGTAAAAATATCAAAACTACACAATAAAGAACGGTATAAAAAATTTATTTGTTAAAAAATAATACATAAAGGAAAATGTTTCATAAAAGTAATTTTAAAAAAATATTTTTTTCTACCTTAAAAATTTGCAAACTGTTATATGTTTTCGCTCATATTTATACATTTTGCAATTTAAGATTTTATTTGTCATCATTGATTTTAAATGTTTTAATAAATCTAAATTTACTAAAACCATGTTCGGAAGTTGGTTGCAGGAATAATTAGCAATGTAATTTTGTCAAAAATTTGGCTTAAGGACAGGATTCATTATCATACTCAGTCGTACGATCGGTCGAAAATTAAATATTTGTTCGAAAGGTATAATTAAAGGAGTATATGTGTGACAGACTCTTTAACAGATCTGTACAATTTTATAATCTTTTGAAATAATTCATAAAATAGTTTTCTCTGTGCGATCAAAATTGATCGAGAGGAATAAAACACAAAATTTTAGCACCATATGTTTTTGAATCTTTTCTGTAAAACAGTATTGCACCAACGACGCCATTTTGGAACAATTTTTAAAGTAGGACAGAATCCTGTCAATCTGACGGAATTTTGGACAGATCGTACTACTAAGTATGATAGTAAATCCTGGCCTTAAATAGTAAGATTGTGTATGATAGTGAATCCTGGCCTTTAATTGTATTTAGGTCGTTAAGTTTTATAAAATTGAGTTTCTTTTAAGCAATGTTTACATTTTTAGAAATTAGGTTTTTGAATGATATAATTTCTTTAAATAATTCAGTGCCATCAATATCAAAATCTTGGTTTTTCTTTAAAACACAAATGTAAATTCATGCATCATTTGAGTAATTCATTATTATTTAGATTCTATTTTAAATTACACATCCGACATTTATTTTTTTATTTTTAATTTATCTTTTTATTTATTTTATTTGAATTGCTCCATACACAAGACTAAGAGCCTTATATTGCAGTATGGAACTGATGATATACAGAACATAATCATAAATAAATTGTTATTAAAAAAAGAAATTAAAGTTAAACATTAAAAACAATAAAAACAAAAACTAAAAAACAAAATAAAATAAAATTATTTATAAAACATGATATAAAAATAGAAGGTAGTTCCACTTTCTCTTTTCGTCGCCATATTAACGTTCTGACGTTTGCGGGAATTATGAAAATTTGTGCTACCATATAAGTTTTTAAGATCCCGGTTTTTTTTCTGTTTTCCTCTTATATAAAATTTCAAAAGAAAAGAAATACATAATACAAACATCACAAACAAAATTTATTAAATAAATAAAACAAAATATATGAAATTTAATGCACAAATTTAACAAAAAGGAATATGAGTATTCCTGATTGCATCAATCAGAATTCTGTGAGATTTTTCAAGTTTCGAACAATTCGATTTGCCAAATGCGAATTTAGTGTGATCGTTGCAGCTTGCAAAAGAAAAGAAAATACGATTGAAAAGAAATATACGATTGAGAAAGTCTAAAAAGTGCTTTTCCATACTAGGAAAGGTAAAATATGGAATAGAATTGGTAATTTCAGTTTCGATTAAAACTAGCTTTCAGGAGGAAGAAACAAATACAGGTTTCGTTCTTGTTCATTTTAGCTACATTGAGCAAATAAATCTTTTAACCAAAATAGAGTGTGGTGGTCTTGAAAACTTTTTGGGATATATTATTTAAAAAATATGGTTACAGGAATTTGGGTTTTAAACCTTTGAGGAAAGAGATCAAAATTACACATACGAGAACGCTTTATCTGCCAAATAAGAAATTTAAAGAAAAAATAGAAATATTAAATTCAACTTTCCTTAAAATTAATGGCAGTTATTTAATTACTAACTCCTATATGCAAATTTCTTGTGCAATTAAAATTCAATATTAAATAGTAATATTAAAAGATTATTTTTTTTGGGGGGGAAAAACATTTTTTAGCATTCGCTTTTTAAACAGAAAAATAAAAAATTGTTATTAAAGATAAAAAAACTGTTTGTTGATAAAACTTATTTTAAAAGACTTCTATTGCCGTTTTAATTAATACAAAAAACTTGTCCTTGGCATTGCTGAAATACTAATGACCTTAAAAACTTATATAAACAATATGGATATCATTGTAAGACGCTTTGAAACACAGTTTGTTTAATGTACTTATAATTATTAATTAATAACGTGAAAATAAATATTAATTTTTGATTTTTTAATTAATTAAGGTGGTTAATTCGTTGAAATTCGTACTCTTTAATTGTATTTTTATTAAGTTATTATAACAAGCGAATCTTTATTAGTTGTCTTTAAAAATCAGAGGATTTATTTCTGTGCAAGTTTATATTTATAGTAAGTACATTTGAATTTTATTTATATTTATGTATATTTATTACACAAATTACACATTTCTTGTTAAATAGTTCCAAAATTTTGTTTTTATTTTTTATACCTATGGCAACGCAAATTTTGTTGTTAACAAAAAATATATTTCAAATAATTCCCGCAAACGTCACAAATTGTTGAAGTGGAACTACCTTCTATTTTTATATCATGATATAAAATTTATGTTTTAAATTGTCATGCTGAAAACAGCTTAAAAATATTTTCTTTAAATTTTCGTGCGTTACTTATTAGTTGAGAGCTGTGAGGTATAGAATTCCAGAGAGATACTGTAAATATGTAGAAGTGCCACTGTGAGATTAAACTTTTGTATCCAAGTGATCTTATTCTTTTGCCCCTGCTTATATCTGAAATACATAGTTTACTATTAAGATGATCAGGTTTGTGGGTATATATTATTTTATGTAAAAAAAAACTAAAACTCTTATGTTTAGCAAATTATCTAAAGACAGGCCATATAATGGAGATACACTAGACCGCCTTTTAAGTCCATATACATATCGAATTATGTTGTTAAACGCAACGTTCAATTTTCCTTTACTACAGATAAGTTTTGGAAAGTAGGATTCTTATTCTCATAGGTGTAGAATGCTGCGTCCGCCAAAGAGTTTTAATCATAGAGAAAGTGCGACCACTAGCATAGGTAATATGGTTCGACCACGTAAGAGTGTCATTAATAAATATTCCGAGATTTTTAGCAGACTTTACTATCTCAATTTGTTTTTTCGTTAATAGATATGTTAGGTACAATATCATGTTTGGTAAGTCGCTTTTGAATAACAATGCATTTAGATTTTCCTGGATTTATTCCTAAGCCATTTGCCGTTGCCCATGTTTAAACACGATGGAGTATCTCATTAATGGAGACAATACACCGGTCGATTTAGGCACTAATACAACTGGTATAAAGTTGCTCATTCATTGGTTTGTTTAATACGTTGAATACATTAATTTTGAAATGTTCGAATCAACAACATAATCATCAATAGATCCTTTACACAGGGGATGCTTTTTTGTTTAAAGATCAATTCAGTACCTACTTATTGATATAGCTGTCTTACGATAATCAAGCATTTTGTTTTATCATTAGAACGATAATTTTTAATATATTTAGAGCAAGATAGTATTAAATTAAAAGCATTATTTGAGATCATTGTAAGGCTTTACTAACAATGTTTATGTGGGACAACAGATCAAACCAAACTTTTATTAATACTAGAAATGAATATTCGCATATTTGTGCTAATAACGTAAATATTTCATGTCGTGTTTTAGCTACTTTAGAATTTTCGCATACATACTTGCAAAAAACATCCTATTTTTCTATTTTTTGGAATTTTAAAGTTTTAATACAATCAATTCGACTTTCTCAACGAGTTTCAAAAAAGGTAAAGGAACATTTTCGGGTAAATATTTTTTTCTTTTTTTGAGTTATTGTGAATTGTGTTTATACAAATAGTTTTCCTATAAATAATATTACAATTGCTTAATCTGTTGACATTAATAAAATAATTAACATCGTAAACTTTATTTGGTGTTGTTTAAGTAAAAACAAATTATAGTTTGCTTAAAATTCAATTTTTAAAGGAAAATTATCATTTTTAATTTATTAATTATCCAAAACAATCAACGCCAAAAAATTTTATTTTATATTGTCGATCCTTAAAATTTGGTGCCTGCCTCTTTATCCGCCGCTGGTCGTGTGACTCGAGTCAACTCGACGACTGAAAAAAGTCTTCATTTAAAATTCCACGGATCTACAGAATATTATATATGAATTTAACATCTATAGATTTTGATATGCATACCATTAATAACAATTATAATTTCTTAGATACACGGTATATGGGCGGTACCACGCCCACTTTACCAATCCACCAAGTTGTTTCTTCGATAAAGGAGTGGCTTTTACAAAATTTTAATATTCTTTAAAGCTCCCTAAGTAAAAAATAAATACTTTCCATTTTGTATAGGAGGTACCACGCCCACTGCCTCTATCCAGCGATTATTTCGCTGAACTGAGCATGTAAATAAGAAAATTAATTGTACCAAAGGTCAAGGCTTTGTGAGTTTAAGTTTTCTATGAACACGATACTAATTTCACACGTTGATTCGGAAGGGAACCACACCAACTGGTCCGATCAACGCAGTTTTTACACGATTCAAAAAATGTACTGCTTATTTTCGCTAGTAACAGCCAGCTTTAGTTTTCCGGCAAACATTTACATAACCACAGATATATTTAATAAAGTCTCTGTAACTCATGAAACAATACTCATCTTGGAATTACCGTCGCTTTGGAAAATGGAAAAGTGACGAAAACAAAATCAGTTCACCTAGAACATTCGTCACAAACACACAATACAACTTATTTTTGTATATGTAAATTAAGTTGTAATCTTTTTTTATATAAATACTTTCTTTTTGTGACATAGTTTAATTACAATTTACATTTTTAAATTTAAATTTTAAATCAATCTTCGTTTTAAAACAACAACAACAAAAATTATGCCTATGAAATATTTCCATTGTGTAATTCTTGTAATCTTTAAAGATTTTTTTGTATTAAACAGTGCTGGTTGTAGAGTATGTTATTACTTTTCAAATCTTTTTTATGGATGCATTTGCAGAAAAAAATTATGCCCTCATTAAAAATAACATGCACAAGGAGGAAAAAATTTTTTAAGCAGATGCAGTATTTAAAAACACAGCAGAATATAAATAGAAATTATAGGGCAGACTATTTATCATTGGCTGCATATTTTGTATTAAAACATTCTTTATTAAGTCATTAACCTCTACGCAATGCTTTGAAATTTAAATTTTAATGAAAAAAGTATTTTAATATACTTAAACAGAATTCCGATAAGAACTTGGAATGTATTTATACTTTATGTGGTTGTAAATGGATATTGTAGAAATTGCAAAAAGGAATAACAAACTAAGACATACCCTTTTCCACTTGTGGGAAGGGTATTAAAAGCTGCATTCAAGCCAAATAAATTTGACTAGTTTTCTTATTGTGCCAAAGATGTTTTTGCATGATTTTTATTTCATGATGAAAAAGCATCAGTCAAACAACTTTTTTGGTCATTCCCAAAAAATGTGCAACATATATAACTTGTATTTATCTACTGAAGGAAAAGATGGGAAACGGTGTAACCTCATTTTATGGTTAAAAACCGTTTGACTACTTTTTATATTGTCTCCTTAAGCCATTGGCTGATGTCAAAGCTGTATAAATTTCTCGTGGCAGTTGTTTAAAAGTAATTGAATTCTCTATTTTAAGGTTATATAAACATTTCTAACGAAATACGCAACAGTTCAAGAGTTAAGTTTTGATGTATTATGCTCTAAACTCATTCAAGACCGCAGCTATCGACTGCAAAATGTCAGAATTAGAATGCATGTGTTTATATGAGAATGATTAATTTGTTGAGCAAGGCAACAAGGCGGCAGGTTGTTGTCTGGGCTGAATTCGCCGCTGCAGTCAAATTAAACTAATTTCCAAGGCGAATTAAATACAAGGTGATAGCGGTGGCGAATTCAATTCTTTTACCATGTATTTTAACTGTCAAACTCCATATATAAAAAATTTATCTAACTGTTATACAGATTTTTTATATATGGAGTTTGACAGTTCGAATACCAGGGAAAAGAATTGAATTCGCCACCGCTATCACCTTGTATTTAATTCGCCTTGCTAATTTCTATTTTTATTGGCGACAATAAACAGATTAGTGATGTCAGTACTATAAGACATGTAAAATAATATGTGCTTAAAATCTCTTATTATGAAAAACGAAAAGAACAATAAAAATATAAAATAAAAATTATTTATTTAAAGATTTAAGTGAAAATCTATAATAAAACTGTAACAGGATAATTTCAGTACATAAAATATTTAATGAAAATAGTGTTGCTGGTGAAGACAATAATTGATTTGGAATACAAAATACCCATTTATTGAATTCTTATCTGTCTCACGTAAGTGCTTCTGGATAGATTTGAGTAAAATTTTGTGAGGAGATTTGAGTAAAATTTTGTGAGGAGATCCCTTAGAACTTTGGTTCAAACATGGATTTTTTTCGTAGAAAAATAGATAAACCAATGTAAAATCACCCAATTTTACCGGTATAATTTTACTTAAACAGTTGTTAGTACATTTTAGTTTTTTATACAGAAAAAATTTAACACTTTTTACATACTTTTCAATAATTGCTTAAAACATATTTTTCGAAATTTGAATTAAAAAAAAAAAACTAGAAATGCCACACGAATTAAAAATACTATAATTGTCATGGCGAAAGTGTACGAAGAATAATTGTAAAAATTTCAGAGGAATGTATTAAGATGTACATAGAACTAAATTCCTTTTTTGTGTGGACAACATTTAGTTAAAAATTTACTTCTGTTCTTAGTACTTGCTGGTTGAAGTACTTATACTAATTTTAATTGTCGTATGGGATATCTGTAAATACATATCACGGTTGGTTTTAATAGATATCAAAAACTGATGTTATTAGTTATTTTTATTTTAGTGGACAAGAAACTACGTGACACACACTACTGTACTTATTATTGCTTCTGAGAAATACTTCCATATATTTTCATTCTTAAAGACAATCCAAACGAATTATTCTAATATTTAAATAGCCTCTTACAAAATAGTTAAAACATTTTTTTAATTATAAATCGGAGCTGCTTCTTTAAAAATCGCTTAAGAACCATCGCTGAAATACAGTTAATTCGTTTTTTATTATGTAGCTGCTGCCTTAAAAATAATAATGTAGCTGCGTACAAGGCGACAAATGTTTCTAGAGTCATTTGCTGTCGTGTGTTCGTGTATCTTGCTGTGGCGAATGTGTTTAGAGCATTAAATTTAAATTTATTTACATGACTACAAAACTTTTAAGACTTTATTATAAAACCAATACCTACCCAGCAAAAAATTTTAGAAAAGGTAATCGAGTATGGAATTAGTCATTTTTGGCGGAAGGACTATCCAACTAGACTACCAACCAAATGATTTTAAAGAGGCATGAGACTTTTATAATCAATTACTGAAAATTGATTTTATTAATTATTGTATGACGATTACTAGTACGTATTTAAAGTTATTCTCTTTTACCTTAAAGAAGTAGCTCAATTACTACATACTTCCTCATTACTAATGTAATGAGTTTTGTACGCGAGTAAATACAGTTTGTAAAAAAAGTGTTTTCAAAACTAAAGAAAATTAAAAACTTAAAGATAAACCTTTGTTTTTAGGTAAAATATATAACATTTATTATTAGTTTCTTTTTATTTACATTGTTTTAGATGTTTCTAAACACATTTCACAAGAAAAAACTAAATTTATTTCAATAACAAAAAAAAAATTGTAACTAAAAAAATACTTCACTTTGCACGCTGTAAAATAAATGTTTTCAAAATTATATCTTAAATAAAAAAATTGTTTCTATATGCCTAAAAAAAAGATTTTTTGCTGCTAATACTTTGTATGTGCTCCTTTAGCATCAATTACAGCTCCTAATCGTTTACACATTGAATGGATCAGTTTTGGTATGTCGTAATCATCGGGTATTTTTTCCCACTCTTCTTTTATAAATCTTATTAATTCTGCTTTGTTTTTCGGGGACCTTTTTCCGACATTTTTCTTTAGGTGGACCCACAAATTTTCTATTGGGTTTAGGTCGGGGCTTTGTGCCGGGGTATCAATTACTTTCCTGCAATTATATAGCAACCAGGATCTGCAAACGTACGATTTATGTTTTGGGTCATTATCTTGGTAAAATTTATATTTTAATTTTGCGGGATTTTCTGGATCAACAAAGCCGAATTTTTGAGCACTGGCAGTCAACTCGTTTCTTAAAATGTCCAGATAGACTTCCTTCGTCATCACATCTTCTAAAATCTTTAGTTCGCCAACACCCTTGGATGAAATGCAACCCCACACCATTACAGATAATTTACCAAATTTTACCGTGGGTATTATATTTTTGTTTTCTAAAGCCGCCAGGGGTTTGCGCCAAACTTTTTGAGGTCCATCATGATAGTAAAGCATCATTTTAGTCTCGTCGCAAAAAATTACATCATCCCAGTACTCCGGAGGAAAAGAAATATGCTCAATGGCAAATTTATATTGTTTTTCAATATTTAGCGCGGAGAGCAGAGGTTTTTTCCTGGCGACTCTTGAAGAGTATTTATGGCTCTGCAGAACGTTTCGAACCGTCTGATGGGATATACTTATATGACATTCACGATTGATCTGAAGTGCAATTTCCCTAGTGCTGGAATGTGGATTGTCGTCAATAATTTTCAAAATTTTTCGTTCAATGCGCCGATCTACTTTTCTTGGTCTGCCTGGTATTGGTTGTGGTTCAAGTCTTCCTTCTTTTTCTGCACGGTTTATAACATTATATACTGTCCTTAGATTAAGGGAGAACATTTCCGCAATTTCTTTGTGAGTCTTTCCTTTATAGTAATTGAAATACACTAGCTGTGTAATATCTTTGCTCAGTCGTTTTCCTGGCATTGTGTATTTTTAACTGTGTGATTACTTGTTGCTTGTACAGGAGAAATTTCAAGAATAAATGCTACCCACAATACTTACCATGCTTAAAAGGAACTTACATTCAATAAATGTGCAAAAAAATAACAGATCTTCTTTGCTTTTGGTTTTTTGAAAACATTTTTTTTACACCATTCAAAGAAAGTAAAGTTATTTTTAGCATTGTCGCCAGCGTACAGGAAAACAGTTACATAGAAAAAAAAATTCAAAGAAAATGATTTTGTTGTTGTTGTTCATTATTTAAATAGAAATTCCTAAAATTTTCTAGCTTTGAAAACATTTTTTTTACAAACTGTATGTGACAATCGCAAAAGTAAGTCATTATATGGCAAGTACTTTTTAAAGCATTTTCTAATTTTTTGCTGGGTAATTATTGTAAATTGACTATCTTGTCAACGCCCTATCAGATAAACTGGAAATGCTAACTTCAATAGCAAATAAACACTAGAGTAATGAAGTGATTATTTGCTCATGAAGTTACCTTCTATGTGACATATAAAAATTTATACTTGTAAATACAAGTTTTTTTATATTTTGAAGCTGGTAAGAAAAATTTAAAAATAAATACAATATTCAGATAACAATATAAGACGATTAAATATATGAGAACCTTAACATATGTATATATTTATGTACGTTAATACTCATGTATATGCGCGTGACGAATGTGTCAAGTTTTTTGAAATGTGAATTAATTGTTGATACAAACTTTTTTAGACACATGCTCTGTCATAACTACTTTAGTATTCATAGTGCAATTGTATTTGATGAAAACAAAGATTTTTCTTTAAAAATAATTTTTCATGCATTCATTTTCAATTTGTAAACGTAATCATTATTAATTGCCTTAAGACAATTCATTTGTAGGGATGCCAACACTTTAGTTTTAACATACTCTGGTGTCGCATAAGATAAATTTGATTTCTGTATATATTTTGTAAGATATAAAATACATTTATCATATTTAATCATTGGTCTGATCATTCATATCGCACACCTAGTTCAAAAGTGACTCAAAAGCGACTCAGGTTTTTGACCTGAATAAAAATGGTTTAAAACAAAAACTTTGGAATATTTAGTAGAAAATCCATACCGATTATGATATAAAAAGTTCTTTGTATTTGTTCAATATTTATACACTAGATAATAAACAATTTAATTAAATTTTGAGTTGATTCACTTTTGAACTAGGTGTGCGTCATATTCTATATACTCGTATGTAGGTATGCATATCCAAAAAATTACAGCGAATATACTTTAAATTCTTTGGCAGCTCTAGATTTTACAAATATAAAAACAAACATCAACCATTTTTACAACCAACAGTCTGTTTGTATATTTGAAATAAAGACATGTTGTTTTCGTACCCAGTACAGCCTGTCATACATACTTTTGAAAGGCAACATGTTAGTTTTGTTTTTGTTTTAATTCGTGGTCGCACTCTTCGTAAACTTTAAATGTCCTAAATCTGTCAAAGTTTTAAATACTAATGATTTACTGTTACTTATTTTTAAGAAAAACCTTTTTTTAATTTAAGCATATCAAACGTTTTATTCATTTGCTTAAACGAAATTGGTTTCAGAAATTTAATATTGCGGTTTACAGCTTATTGTCTTTGTTTTTGCAAAACTGAACAATGAAAATTGATAATTTGTTATATTAGATAGAAATTTAGATTTCAAAATACATATTGATCACGTTATACCTTACATATTTTTCAAACTAAAATTGTACCATTTTGGTTGTTATCTACCTCTTGGTGTGAAAAAAATTTGTTTTCTCAGTGTAGGTATATGCCTTTTTTATACTACAGATCACTACAGGTGCAAATGGGTATTGGTTTGTCATTCCAAGTATATTAATTTCTGAGTTTTTATGCATAGCGAAGACAATTAAGAGATGTCCGTCTGTCCGTTCGTGTCCGGGTAAAAAAACTTTGCCGGGTTAAAAATAGCTTTGCCAAGGTGATCAAAACACCGCGCCAGCCTCTAATTTTTCCATATCATTTGGAACAATGCAGTAACTCCAAACAAAAAAAAAATGATTTCTTTATTCTCTGCCATCCCAATATTATTTTTTTTTCTTGGAGTGACTTCACTGATCTAGGTTTACATATATGGAGAGAGTTATATAAGATTCGGCATATTCGAGTATAGCACTCTTACTTGTTCCCTTTGGAATCGAAATATAGAGTGGTATGTCACATCAAAACATGGATAGTTTGGAGCATTGTTTAACAGAATGTTAAATTAAAGGGTGTCCTCATACAAAATATGTACATGTTTTTTAAGCGTACTATGAACTGTAAAAGACCGTATAAGGCCGTACTTTTGTTGTTGTAGACAGAAAGCTGAAACTGACAAGAGATATGTATTGCTTAGTCCGCTATATCAACAAGCTTATAATTTTAATTTAGAAATTAAAGGGTGTTTCCATAATTGATGGAAATTGAGTTATATTGGCCTATCTTTTGAACCATGATAGACAAATGCTTGCAAATTAGACAGAATGGCGATTGCTATTATCCAAGGTGTCCCAACAGTGCAAGTAATTTCATGTATAGGGCCATACTTTTGAACAATTGTTAACAGACGCTTAACTTTTAAAAAAGAATCAGCCTTCCTAAGTCGGTTATAATAACAAGTTTGAAATAAGAATTTAGAAATTAAAGGCTGTTCCTAAAATTAACGTAATTTTACCTGTATGGCCATATCTTTTGAAGCGTTATATACAAACACTTGAAAATTAGACAGAATGTCAACTACTTTGCTTAGTATAGAAATAAGTATAAATATTTTAGATTATAAATTAAAGGGTATTACAATAACTGATGTAGTTCGATGTATATGGTCAAACTTTTGAACCGTTATAGACAGATGGTTAAAATTTACAAAGAACAAAATTGCTAAGTCTACTACAACAGCAAGTATGAAATTTGAATTGGAAATTAAAGGGTATCCCAATAGTTGCTGTAATTTGATGTGTAGTGCCAAACTGTTGAACAGTTGTAGACAGACGGTTGAAATTAACAGACAGGCGAAATCTGTTTCGATGTCGGTTTTTTTTTTGCCTGAATTATTCTTCTTATATTTTGTTTGAAAAAATCGGATATTTCTTTCCGTTTTTTAACTTTCCGTTTATTTAAAAATTCACTGAGTATAAATATTTGCTGTATTTTTGTATAAAACATTTTTGAGTTGTTAATGTGTTTTTGTCTTATTGATTCAATGGAGTTCTCATTTAAACAATTTAGCTTTTGATATAAGACTTTCAAGTTTTCTTTACAAAATTTAGGTTAAATCTACTGATGAGCTATATGAGCAGTAACGAAATAGCCATATGGATATGCTTTCCCCGCAATAATACATTTCAATTTGTAGTTTTAAATAAAAAATATTTCATGAAAATATTATTAAATATTTATATTTGAAGGAATCAAGCTCGATTAAGGTAAATTAAATATTTATTGTTTTTATATGAGAATCATTTGTTGAACTGTTTGAATTTATTACAAATATATTAAGTTAATTTAGCTTAAAAGCGGAAAAGGGGAAGCGAGCATTTTTAGGGGTCTTAATCGGTTTACCAAAGTCTCGAAATGAAACTCGAAACATAAATAAGTGGACCTCATCTACAAGGTCAATTATATACTGTTCCCAGAGCTAGGACCTAGATTTAGGAAAAAACGGGCATTAACGGCTTTAACGACTTAAATTAACTTTTAAACATAGACATTTTTATAGAAAGTAGAATATTCTGTCTTTATTTTTACAAAAACAGGAATGGGAAAGAGATGGGGGAGAGGACAAATACCATCCGATCTTAACCGATCTTAGCAAGCACCGATTTTAAAGATGTACCTTATCGATATTTTAAAAGAAAAAGTAACTATGAGACCTTTAGAGGGAAAAAAGTTACATTCATGTTTTATAGCTTAGACGGCAATTAAATATGATATCATTGTTTCACACAATAAAACATTCCGTTCTTTGTAAGCAAAGTTTTTATTACCTGTGTTCAACAAGTACACCGGTCACTCTTAACTTTATTAACTCGAATTCTCCCGGTTTGTGATTTACTTTATGTCTAGGTACCTTTAACATATATTTGAAAAGAGAACTAACATATCGGGTCTTGTTTTCGAAAAAATGGTTGTCGTCATATGACAGCGCTATTAAAATAAAGCTACAAAAATTTACACATGTCTTTTAGTTTTAGAACTTTTATTTCTACATCACTTTTTCATGTTTTAATACAAATTATTGATAAGTTAATTGCAACAAAGTGGATGCACATTTTCCAAATAGTTTTTCCATTTCTTCATTACACTGGTTTTAAATTGTTATGGATCGAACGCATTAAGCTAGCTAGAATAGCTTGCTTACAACCGTGTTTTCCAAAATACTCTACCATTGCTTCATCATGTGACACTGATTCTGTAGGTTGAAAGTACTTCATAAAAGCTTTTTGAAGGTGAGATATAAGAGGACATAATTTGCAGAATTTGTCAATTTTTTCTTTATAAGTTGGAATTACACTAAAAATGCAGTCACTTCATGATGGTGTCAATTTTGACCTGCACTTATTCAATACCTGAAGTAAGATACTGTCTTAAAATGTTATTTAGGTGGGTGACTATAAATTTTTAAGTTGCAAAAAAAATTCCTTTAAAAATGAGTGATAATAAAAGAACCGAGCATTATAAAATCAAAGTAAAAAAACCATAGATTAAAAAAACTACCGATTTTATGACAGTCCTGCAATATAAATTTAAAAGAAAGTATGACATGCAAATCGAATCGCAGCTTTAGTCACAGATAGAGATGGGTTTAGATCTGGGTATTTATCCAACGCAGGGTATTTACCTATTTATACCCACTTTCATACCCGGGTATTTATCTAATTTCGGGTAAATACTTATTTGAAGAGAAATGTGAACATTTCCGAATTTATTTTGAACATATTTTGTTTAAGTGTATTTTGTTTATACATTTCTTGAATCGTTTTGCTCAGATAAGATAAGACACTTTTGACTGCATCAAACACAACGATTCTTAATAAGAACCGCTAATCAGCGTGATAATGGCAATTCAATGTAATCAGTAAGAGCGATGGCAATAACAATGCTGAAGCAATGATTAAATTTAAAAATTATTTCATTTGTTATATTAAAATCTAATTCATAATAAAAAAACTAAATTCTTTTATTAATTAATTTTCAAAAAAGTCTTTTTCTCGTGCTATTTTCCCGATTAATTATTTATATCACCGATATTGATTATTGAGGGTCAAAGCACGTCTCGATGGCCATTTCGTTAACGCTTACTTAACTCTTCAGGAAACTTCTGACAAACATTTTAAATAAACTAAAGATTTTTATCCAAACAATAAAGCAAAGAAAAAAATCAAAGTTTAAGCAAAAACAACAATAACCAACAGTAATTCTATTTTTCTTTTTCCGCTGTATACGGCTGAATTTTTTTCGGCACTTTTATACAGTTGAAAGAGGATGAAAATAATATATCACAAAACACTACGATAATTTATTTATATGCACGGGCACTTTGCAAATATAAAATTATACTAAACAACGGGTATTTTTTTATTGTTTTAATTAATTTTCAAAAAAAAATCTTTTTTTTTTTGTGCTATTTTCCCGATTAATTATTTTATATTATTGTAACCTCTTTCAACTGTATAAAAGATGTTCCTTACGCTTTTGTTTGGTACAATCCGTTAAAAAAAGTTTTTTTATATATTTCCGCTTTTTGACCCGCTGCTTATTGCAATTATTTTTGTTTAAGAGTAAACTGTAATATACTTTTTTACGGGTTACTTATAATTTTTTGCTATCGTAGTTATTACTTTTTTACGACCTTTGTAACGGTCGTATTTCTCATGCATCGCATAACAAGACTATCATGCTACAATCATTAGCTTGCTAACGTTTTTATGATATCTACAGTAATTAAAGTTAAATTTATAATTAACAAACTTGGCGCCATAATGGGTTAAGGCTATATTGATATCTATGAATGAAATCATGATCATTAAAACGACATAAAAAACAAACACATTGTCATTTAATAGCATTGAAAAAGAACGAGATCTGAAAAAAAAAACAATAAAATATTGACAATGAAACCACCCAGTCAGTACCCAGTTGAAAGAGAACAGCATGAATTAAGAATGAAATTTGACACAATAAATATCTAATCAAGCGTTTATTGCGGAGGAAAGGCTTGGTCTTTCTCTTACCAAACAAAAATATAAAAAAATATATTTTAAAAAAGCAACTGTTTTCCATTTGAATAGATTTGTTGTTTTAACTTTAAAGCAGTAAAACATTTGAATCCAAAAAATGTTGTGAATGTTCATCAGTTCAAAAAAAAAAAAAACATTAATTTTTATTCTTCTGAATGCCACCTGTAGATTAATATTGATGTCATTCATATATTTCTAAATGCATGTTTAATACTTAAATTATATATGAACACACATACATATGTAAACATACTTAAATATTTTTTTTTTTTAACTTGAAAAGTTTATAATAAAATTGTTATCAATAAAATTATTCTGTTTGTGTTTATTTGTAGGCTTTAATTTGGTGTCAAGGATGGCCTCTTGTAACACCACTTGGCGAAGTTATACTTCACTTGGGGGGCCTTGATGACGATCAACTTAAGCCAGCAGAAATATATTTATGCGTTAAAGCAGGTAAGAAAATAACTATGTTAAAACACAGTGGGTCGTTTCATAAATAAAAACAAAACAATATTTATTCAAGTTACATTTTTCAATTTTGTTTTTTCGTTTTTTTGTTTATGTTAATTCAAGGTTTTAAAGTATTAGTAATTTATTAAATAGTTCTTGTCATAGTAAATAATGTCTGCGCATACAGTGAGCGGAGTAAAAGTTTTTATTTTATAGCTTTTAACGTAGGACTGAACATCATGCTGCAAAAGTTAAATGTGAATATTCGTTCTTCAATACTGGGCTCCAAGGAGTTTTTGAAGTTTCCAATAATCTTCACAGAGCAAATTGTACTGAAATAATGGTCCCATTGCAAACGAACGTCGCGCTAAAAGATATCGTTTTCAATTGTTTTCTCTGAAAAAGAAATATTAAAAGATTTTTCTTGAATTTGCAGCTTTGTCGCATTTTATGTAACAGACATTGTATTGAGAACCAAAGTGTTAAAATTAATAGCCTGTTTAACAATCGTTTTCTTTTTTTTAATATAGACAGTGAGTTTAACCTTTAATACAGCCTGTTAGTTTTTAATAGTATTGAGTATTCTGCTACAAAATTCTACGTAAGAAAGCATTTATTTATTTCTTCTAGCTTTAATAACGTATTAATAATATCTTACTTACGACTCAACGCCGCTACTTTTTTAATCATTCGGTTAAAAGCAAAATTGTTTCTATTGTATGCATTTTGCACACATTTTGTAGAACAAAATATCGGCATTTTTCATTAATTTTAATTAAATATAGCTCGGCAATTTTAAAGACACTTCACCATACGATATTAATTAAATATTTTTCGTTAAAGACACGGGAATATTTTTTTAAATATTTAATTTTCATAAAAAACTTCGTGCTATTTTTTTAAATTTTATCATCCCGATTAAATTAATTACCGATGTTGATTATTGAGGGTCAAAGCACGTCTCGATGGCCATTTCGTTACCGCTTACTTAACTCTTCAGGAAAATTAAATATTTAAAAAATATTCCCGTGTCTTTATTTTAATAATTTGCAATTTAAAAATAAATTAAAATAAAATTCATATAGAATTTACAAATAGCAAAAATCTTGAACAAATATTTTTTTCAATTACAATTTTCGTGAAATATCTGAAGCTTTTGATTTTTAATTTGAATAGGAAAACACAACAAATGATTAAAAAAACCTGAGCTTAATGTTTTTCCAAGAAACGTAATATTTAGCGGTATTATTCCAAAGAATTGCAACTCAATTATAAATAGCTTAACCTAAAACAACTCTTTTGTACTACTTTATTTTTATTAAACGAATTTTTGTCACACTTTTGAAAATTTTCTAGCGGTAACACTGCTTACACATGCTCAGGTTCTTTTTCTCGTTTGAATTTTAAACTATTTCTCTTAAGAACCTCAAAATTTTTTTACCTCTCCAAAAAAGTAAACTTTTTTTGAAAAATTTATTTGAAAATTTGCCTGCAGCAAAAATATTTCTCAGAAAAAAAATAAGAGTGCATTATGAAAATTATATGAAATAACTTCAAAACTCCTTTCTGTTCAGGCTTTTGATAATTTTAACACGTTTAAAGCCCGTTTTATACTATAATACTGAGTATTAATATTTGTTAAGCGGCTGACAGTCAAACTTTGCATGTCAGAATGATTTGATGAGAGAGTTAAAATATCAAAAAATAAATTTAGTCCATCCAGCGCTGCTGACAAACACAAATTTTACCCTATTACACGAGTATGATGGCCTATCATCAAACCGTTCTCACATGCCAAGTTTGACCGTCTAATAGCCGCTTTAAATAACTAAATATTATGTGATATATATTGTATTGTAAATTTCAAATAAAACTGAAAGGAATTTGACATCCCATAACACAATTTTATTTTTAGAAATTTTTTTACACAGAGATTTCCTCAAAGTGTAATAGTGTAGGACCAGAACATAATGTTACTTTAGATTTTTTGACAATCACAACAATTCTTGTTTATCTATTTATTTTTTTTTTTTATTACACAAACAATCGAAAATCTTAAGACTTTTTCAAAGCGTGAAACGGACTTAAAATCGGCCGAAACCTCTTTCAGGTTAAGTAAGAAAAGCAAATTATTTTTACTGAAGAAGTAGTCCAATTAAAAATGTCTCCTTTTCTTTTATCGTTTATTTATCGTCGTCTTTTAAATATTTCGTTTTCATAATAATTTGCTTTTAAATTTTCTGCTGCATGGAAGACGCTAGAATAAAAATCCACTTTGACAATCCGGTAACCAGTGATCGTAAAGCCTTTACATAAAAAAAAACAGTTATTTAGTTTTATTTGTTGTATTAATAACATGTTGTTATTTTAAGTGCAAAAAAAAGGTTACACTTTCTAAAGTGAACCCCAATAATTAAAAAAACAGTTTTAAGTTGCGCAGTCCGAATTTGTGTAATTTTTAAACTTAATAAAAGTTATAAATTGGCTTATACGTTAATCGGCCCACTATGATTTTCCAAACCAAAATATCCAATAACAAATGTAGAATTTATGAATATATTTTATAAATTATTTATTTGTTTTTAGTTGAAACGAACAGAGAACCTCAATTGTACGCTGTGTGGCGTACGCCAACGGAGCACCACTTAAATGAAACATCAGTTACAACAACAGCAAGAAAACTAACAACAAAAGCAAGTACAGCAATAGAAGAAATAATTTTAAAACCAGGGTCAACCGTAAAAAGTTGTCAACTTGATTACCAAGATCCCACATTGTACCTGAGCACATTAACACTCGAAATGTTAAGCGACGATTTGCCACAACTTTTGCAAAGTCTTGTGGTAGGTGTAGAGAATAGTCTTGAGCGTTTATCACTTACTCAATTGCCACAAATACCTTTTAATGATGGAAATACAGATAACAACAATTCATGTGTCACTAACCCAGCAACTGCAACATCTACGCGCACATCTTTAACAGTAAAAGATGAAAAAAATCGTTACGGTGGTGGACTTAACGGTAGACTCCAATTGCCAAATTCACCGAAATGTGCTATAAGACGAAGCGAATTAATTACCAAAAATAACTTCCACAATAATAAATACATGCTGAGACGTTTGACCAATCGTCAGGATAGTATGAACTCAACCTCTTCGGGTAATAGCAGTGCTAGTGGTTTAAGTACGGCTTCAAGCGATAGCGATTCTTATGCCAAAAATATAAACAACAATAATAATAATAATATTAAAACAATTATAACAACTGAAAAAACGAAAACAACTGCCACTTCAGTACCACAAACTGAAACTCAAACCAATGAACTGAACTCACCCGCGTTGCCAAGATTTTGTCTGGGTAATTCGTTTCCTCACATTGATAGTGATGAAGAAAATCCGGAAGAAAAACTCAATTCGTTAACTGATGGTAAGTATTAACATTTATAAAGCGATTTATGAAATTACACTCATATGTTATTGTAATGGTACAATGCAGATAGTGCGACTTAATTGTTTGTTTTAGTTCTTTTTAAGATCATTAACCTTAAACTTTTTAGGTACATTTTTAAGGAAACTGCTTCTTTGAAATATTCATGAGCAGTAAGAAATTGCTAAAAAAAAACAATTTTATTAAGAATTTATAAGATAAATAAGTCCTACTTCATAAGATTCAATAGGCAGAAGGAAATCTGTTATAACTTCCATATTAATCCAATAAAAAACTTGATTGGAAGAATGGTCTTGGTACGATTATTCTCATTAGACAAGCGAAGCGCCCCATTAACAGTTTTTAAATAGCTTTCAATGCAGTATAAATATTTTGTACTTTTGGTTAAAACTTTTTTATAACTAGATAATAGATGCAATTTTTTTTAAATGTATTAAAGTATAACTATTACTCTAGAAAAGATTTTTTGCCAATTTTTTTCGCAATACTACAAAATTTTTCTTTAGTACAAAGACATAATTATAAAAAAATATAAATATATATATATATATATATAGATAAATGTAATACAAAAAATTAAATTATTCATTTTAAAAGCTTTCGCCAGAATTTAAAATTTCCACAATCTATAGAAAAATTAAAATTTGGAAACTTTTATGATTTTTCAAACACCCGAAGTGCGAAACTTCAACGCATCGCGGCGTCAATTCCTCAAATAGAATTATGTCCATATAAAATTTGGAGTTCGTCTGCACCTCTAGTATAACTGTGTGAAGTTGAAATACAATCGGACTAGCCGTTTAGAAACTTTTTTTTATCGTAGGACTGGCAGTAATTTTAAAATTTAATTTTTACTTTTTTTATGAAATTATGAGTTGAACTGTGAATATTATAAAGAAATTAAAATTGATTGTCGCTTAAGCACATTTCTTAGTTTATAATTTTTTTAAAAGAAAACTTATTTACGTATGTATGCGGACGTTTTCCAAAGAAAAAAAATAGATACCTGCATTTTTAACGTTTTTTTTTTTTTTAATATATCATTATATTCCAATTTTTTGAGAACTATAAATGAAGTACCAAACTAAATATTAATCACTTGACAGCTGACAAAATGGCCGCCAGTTAAAAAAGTGATGCCAACTTAAAGTTCTATACGTCTATAAAAAACACTCTGTACATAGTGTTTCATTGGGTAATAGAAGAAAAAAGTAAAAAAAAAGTAGTTTTCTTACAAGAACAAAATAACACACACAACTCGTTTTTATGTAACTTAAAAAAAAATAAAATAATTATTTCAGATCTGAGTAAAATGCCGATAGTCAATCTGAATATTTATTTATTTATTTTAGTCTAAGGGGAATAATCCAAACAGACTTATGAAATAACATACTTAAACATAGCTTATATATAAAATAGTTTATAATAATATAAAATTATTACATGCTAAAAAGAATACAATATTAATTCAGATTTTGCAATAGAGAATTTTTAAAACAAGTTTTTGATGCATTAAAGTCCACAGTACCATTATTAAGCAAATTATCGAAATAATGTAAAGATCTTATTATTGGGCTATTTAGAACGTAATTTCTTTGGTGTAAGGCGACAAAAAATAATCTTCTATGACGAAATGATAATCTGAAGGGTATATAAAAAGTAATTTTCTGTAAAAGTTCAGGGCAATCAATATTTCCATTTATTAAGTCAAATATAAAAAGCATAGACTGTATTTTGCGTCTTTTTTCTAAGGATATTAAACCCAGATGTAAGCAACGAGACTCATAAGTAGGAGCCGGACAAAGTAAATTAAGGTAAGGCAAAGCAAAATGAATAAAACGTTTCTGTATCTTTTCAATACGATTTATATGAATGGCGCAATGAGGACTCCAAATAAACGCGCCATATTCCAATTTAGATCTTACGTACGCCGAAAAAAGAAGTTTAACTGTATACGGGTCTACGAAATCTGCACTGTTTCTTTTTATAAATGCAAGCAAAGAATAGGCTTTAGGTATAAGCTTATCTAAATGAGGCTTGAAAGTCAATTTGGAATCGAACAAAATACCTAAGTCACTGATTTCATTTGTTTTTGTTATATTAACGTTAAAAAATCGATAAGTTGAAGATAATGGGATGATTAATCTTGTGTAAGATACATGAAAACATTTGCTCAAGTTTAATGTTAGATTGCTATTAATACAGTAATCGTTTAATCTATCAAGATCACTTTACAATTTACTGACATCAATGAAACTGCTTATACTATGAAATATTTTTAAATCATCAGCGTAGAGTAAAAAATTGGAATATCTAAAACAATGAGAAATATCATTAATAAAAATAGTAAATAGCAAAGGACCTAGAATACTTCCTTGTGGAACTCCAGAAATTTGCTCATAATTAAGCGATTGATAAACGTCAATTTGTACTACGCAAATCCTATTGCTTAGATAAGATGACAACCAACTATAAAAAGATGAATGAATACCAAATTGAAATAATTTTTTTAACAGAATTTCATGTGAAATTTTATCAAAGGCTTTAGAAAAATCAGTGTATACAGTGTCTACTTGAAGCCTTAACTCCATTTGTGAAAAACAAAAATCAGAAAAAACGCATAGATTAGAAATTGTAGATTTGTTGCTTCGAAAACCATGTTGCTGAGGAGTAGAGTTATTCAATTTAACCAGAAACATTAAATGTAATAAATACATCTAATAAACTCAATGGTAATAAAGAATTTTATGTCATGCAACAAACACCATTGCAACGCGTTTTGGTAAATGTGTTTTACCGAATGACAGTTTTTGAAGCCGTGACTTGAGTTAAAATTTTTATGTTCAAGCTAATTAAATTGAATTATATTGAACATACGTAACTTATAAAATGTATTGATTCGAAATGAAACTCATAGAACTCATCGTAATAATAAAGGGTGTGAGCAAAAGTTACTTACGTATTTTAAACATTCTTACTTAAGAAATTATGCAAAAAATTCTACAGAAAAGTTGTAGACGGCGAACATTATTCTTTATTAGTATTCATGATATTCTACACAATTGTGTTTGCATTGATTTGATTTCATCTGTAATATTTGAAATAAAGCTGAGTTGTAAAGTCTTATTAATTTTCGCAGGAAATTCTTAAACGTATTGAATTTATTTCACTTTAAAAATGTGAAATATTTTTAATGTGAATAGCAAATGGTTTGTATAGCATAGAAATGTGTGGTTAAACGTATGTGATACTTATGTTAGTTCTTGCATAAACATAAATAAATAATGTGGTGCAAAATGTTCTGTTATTCCTAGCGAACTTTTATATGAAACTTCCAATCCTATCTATTCTTTCGCAGATGATGGTAGCATATTCAATTTACATTAATTTCGAGATAAACCAAACCTTTTGAAGATTGGGGCTACGGGATCCCACATGCATGATGCACTCAGTTACGATCTTTTGGCAATAGAGTCGTGTGAGTGAACAGGTTTCAATTTAACGCAGTGGATGCGATGTACAAAAGAACAAGCATATTTTTTAGGTAGCAAAAAAAGCATTCAGGTGTCTTGGTTTTTTGAAACTATAAAAGAGATACTTCACTATATCTGATCTCTTTACTATCTATGACACCTAAGTATGTATATTAGACCGAAAAAGAAATACAAGTCTCATGTATGGACCGGTTCTTCAAAATCAATTCTGCAGTTAATCAACCGCGTCAAAAACAAAGAGAAGAAGTTCATCGTTGGCACAATAATATTCACCTCTGTTGACTAAATGAGGTATCGACACAATGTGGTATGAGTTTCACTGTTTTATCGTTACTACGACGAAAAGTGATTTGATAAAGTCAGGGAACCTGTTCTCGGAATCACACAACATATTCTCTATTACCAGCCCATCCCTTTGTGGTCGATAGGCCAGTGAATCGCACTGAGCAATACAGAGAAATTTGTCTTTTAGGCGAACGGTACGTATGTAAAAAAAACTCTCTCTTTGCCCCTCCATGAGTAGGGGTCATCCCCAGGGTGCTAGTTCTATTAGTTAGTTAGTTAGGTAGCAGTGGCAGCCTCTCGCGACGAAGCTCACTTGAGCACAATCGAATGGCCCGTTGTGATACCACAAGGAAAGCGGCGCGACTCCCCTTACCCAGCCGAGAACCATGAGGATTCACGGATGAACTTCGCTATGTCCCCTATAGAGTGAGATGATAGCTCCGTAAGAGTTCCAAAGAAAGGAGAGCCCAGAATTTTTAGTCTTCTTCGAGCCAGTTCTATTAAAAAGCACATAATGAGTATTAGTTGCTCGGCCGTGCTATTCACATAAAAAGCTGAATACTTTGCAATTGCATTTAAATTAGCGAGTAAACTAAAATCTAATAAAATACTGCAATTATGAATGTTGTTCATATTTTACCCACACTGTTTTTAAGTTATTTTTATGTCAGTAGATTAAGTCAACGTATATAAAAGAACTACCTTGAAATTTCACAAGTAAAACATTTAGCAAAAGTTTCAATACAAAAATTTTTTGTTGCAAGTCAATTTTGTAGAATAAATTTATATTCACGTTGCTCACATAATGCATTTACATCATTGCAAAACATAAACTACAGCAAAAATTTTTTTTTGCTTTCTTCAACCTAAAAATTCTATTTATTTAAAATTTAGTTAAACCCAATGTTATTCCATTGTCTTTGGAAATGCATCCTGCAACAACAAAAAAAAAACCATCCAACACTTTCTTACAGGTCGGACTTTTAAATGTATAACAAGGGAACAGAATTGAAAGCATGTTCTCAGAACACCTCCCCTTTCTATTTTTTTTTCAATATAAACCTTGAATATTCTATCCTATACATTGATATCTAACCATTTTTTAAATTTTATTGTAATCGCCGCAGGGGTAAATGCCCATTTCCCCTTTGTCTTTCATCTAGATCCTAGCTCTCGTAACAGATGTAGATGAGGTACAACATATACAGTGGTGTTCGATAAAATAGAGCCACCTTGATTTAGCATTTTTCAAACTAAAAATAATGTACATTAAACTTTACGAGTATGATTATTTCTTTTTTTATATTTCGGTTTTCTCATAAAGTAAAAGATAAAAAAAAATTTGCAAATGTTGAAATTCAAAACTTAAATAAAAATGTATCCATTAAATGTTTACAAGTCCTGCCTGTGCATAAAAATAGAGCCAGCAAATTTAGTTACCTAAAATAATTTTTTTTGTTTACTGACTGGAATTTTTCTCATTAATCAGTACTTTGTGGATTAAACCTGAGTTTTTATAACGTCTGAGCATCGTTTTGAAATTGAGTTCACAAGTTTTTGGCAGGTTTCTACAGGAATATTTTCCCACGCATCCTAAATTAAATTCCAAAGTTTGTCTTTATTGGATCTATTTGTTACTCGAAGATTTATTTTTACTATTTGCCATAAGTTCTCGATAGAATTTCAATCTGGGGACTGCGCGTGCCAGCTTAAAACCTTGACCTTATGTTCTTTAAACCAGTCAGCATAAAACATCGTAGTGTCATTAAGAATATTTGTATAATAAGCTGTCGCTTATCATCCATCCTACCCTCAATCCGAAATAAAGGCCCAATACCATAATACGAAAAATATTCTCATACCATTATGTTTCCGCCTCCATGTTTAATAGTTTTTGTGGTGTATTGTGGACGGAATTTGGTGTTGGGAGTTCTTCGTACTGGTAGGTTGCTTCTGTCTAAATTAAACAAATTAACTTTCGTTTCGTCAGACCATAGAGTATTTCTCCATTTTTCTTTAGGCGCCTTTACTTAGGTATGGGACCTTGCTGCTGCTTTTAGCCTTCAAGTTATTTCTAATAAGAAGTTTCCTTATGTTCAAGGAAGAAACATCTAGATTATGGTCCTTTTTAAGGATGGAATAGGTGACAAAAGGATCTTTTTTACATGACGCAAAATTTTTCGTCCCATTAGAGGGGTAATTTTCAACGGTTTTCCTCTATTTTCTGCCTTGCGGCGTTTTCCACCATTTGTCAATAACTTTTTTCTTTATTATGGAGTTTTTTATTGTCTCCCGCCTCTTATGTTGTGAGATTCCTTTCGAAACACTAAGCTTACCTTTTTATACACTTTTAATTAAAAAAGAAATTTAATTTGTAAAAGTTAATTATTTCCTTCCTCTATTTTTTGCCAACCCGTTTTCGCATCCAAATTTATACTCATAATGAAATAAAGATTAATGAGGCTGAAGCTATTTTAAACATAGGTTAGGTTAGGTTGTACAGGCCGTCGGCAAAAAGAAAGACCGACTCACTTGGGTCCCAAAGGTCCCATTGTGTTGCCTGGAAACAGGATGTGCAGAGATCAGATTGAGGTCCCTACGGCACCATCACAAGATCCACATCCAAACCACCCTGAAGACCGGATAAATAAGTTTATCCTAGAAACATCGCAGACGGATAAGTCTGCAAGATCATGCAGGCTCGGACTGCCAAAAATAGCCGCTCTATTCCCAGAAAGAGCCGGGCAGTGGCAGAGCAGATGCTCCACCGTTTCCTCCTCCTCCTCATCTTGACAACTTCTACAGTAGTCATGATGAGGAAGATTCAATCTCCTAGCGTGAGCACCAATGACGCAGTGCCCTGTCAGCGCGGCCACCAGTGTACCCAGCTGCCCCCGAGGAAACCTCAGTAGATTTGCGGTTCTCCTATTATCGTACTGAGGCCACAATGTCCTCGAGACCCTGCAGGTAACCTCCTCAGACCATCTAGACTGTGCAGCTCTGAGGAGTTCCTGCTGAAGTAAAGCTCTACAGCAGCTTAATGGGACTCCTACCAGTGGATCTGTCTCCCGGTCTCCCAACCGGGTTCCCAATCTGGCGAGTTCGTCCGCAATTATATTCCCGGGTACGCCCGAGTGAGCCGGTACCCAAAACAGTTTCAGGTTGGAATGTCTCGCCATATCGTTAAGAGATGTCCGGCATTCACATACCAATCTGGATGTCGTATAGACACCCGATAAGGAGTTAATCGCGGCCTTGCTGTCAGTACAGATCCGGATATCCTCTCCGTATATCCTGTGGTACCTCATCCAGCAAGCCGCCCTTCTGATGGCTGAAATCTCAGCCTGTACCACACTACACTGATCCCGTAGCCTAGACTTCATTCTGATTTGAAATCTAGGAATGAAGACGCCCAAACGCGTTCATGGCGAGGTTCCAGAGAAGGGGAGATAATACCCCCCCTTGTGGTGTAAACTTCATTCTGATTTGAAATCTAGGAATGAAGACGCCCAAACGCGTTCATGGCGAGGTTCCAGAGAAGGGAAGATAATACCCCCCCTTGTGGTGTACCTCGCTTAGCTACCCTGTGTATGGTAGCTATCCCCATGCTGGAAGTAATGACCCTATTTGTCAATAGATTCCATACAAAGCCTATAATCGACCGACACGTTCAGTCCCTCCAGGGCCACCGTGATGGTCTCTGGTTTCACATTGTTAAATGCCCCTTCTATATCTAGAAAGGCAACCAATGTATATTCCTTATGCTCTAGGGATTTCTCTATGCATCCCACAAGCGTGTGTAGTGCCGTCTCAACAGATCTGCCCTTGACATACGCGTGTTGAGAGTCGGTCCGTATTAATCGTCCTTCTCAAGTGAAGGTCAATTATCCGTTCCAGAGTTTTCAAAAGGAAGGAGGATAGACTTATAGGTCTAAAGTCCTTCGGTTCAGTGTGCGAAGTCTTCCCTCCCTTGGGAATGAAGACAACAGAGCAAAAAGTCTACGGTTCAGGGATATACGACCATGTAATACATATATATCGGAATTAACCATGGTATAACAATATCCGCATTATGCTGCAAATCAGCCGGTATAATGCCGTCAGGACCGGCTGGTTTAAATGGGTCAAAACTACCCAAGGCCCACATAAGTCCCTCCCTATTTATAGGAAAGGGAACTGACGTCCGGCAGTCAAAAGGGGCTGAGTCTTCTCCCCTGAAGGGAGCACAGCCCGGAAAGTGAGTCTCCATGAGAACCTCAAGGGTCTCTTGTGCACTCAGAGTCCAATTGCCACATGATTTCTTCATGAAACTAGGGACAATGGGCGTTGCCGATAGAATCTTACGAAGTCTGCTCGTCTCGGAGGAACCCTCCACTCCACTGCAGAAGGATCTCCAAGACCTTTGCTTCGCATTTCTTACCATATTCTTGAACCTATTCACTGAGGACTTGTAAGCAGACCAGTTTCCTAATCTCTTAGCCTCATTGAAGAGCCTACGGGAGGCTTTCCGTGCCTCCACAATATCCGAGTTCCACCAAGGTGGTCTGCTCTTACCACGGCAGATATTTAATCTGCAAGATTCCGAAGTCGCGCGCTCAAACGCATTGGTTAATGCATTCACCGCGGTTTCAATGTCCCGCCGATTTTCTATTCTCGGTGGACTCGAAAGAAAATCGGAAAGGAGAGACCGTTGCCGCTCCCAATCCGTTTTCCTTCTGTTTCGTCGGGGAATAACCCCATATACCCGAATCACTACATCGAATGCAATATACCTATGATCAGAGAACGAGCAGTCACTAGAGACCCTCCATGCCCTAATCAAATCTGAATGCTTAGTACTAACTAGCGTAACGTCAAGAACCTCCCTTCTATTCACTACAACAAAAGTGGACTCTGACCCAACGTTTACAACGTCTAAATTATTACAAAGAATGAAATCAAACAGACACTCACCCCTTGCATTGATATCCGAGCTGCCCCACACGACATGGTGTGCATTGGCATCTGCCCCGGCAATAACCGGCAGGTTCCGTGTGGCTGCCATCTTAACTACTTTGCGAAGCATTGGCGGTGGTGCTTCGCATTCGTGCGCCATATAGCTGGGGACTACTATAACAGTTCCGCCATTTGTCTCCCAGGCAGCTGCTACCGTATCTTCATCACTGTAATCAGAGAGAATGAAGATATTCAAATTGCTCTTAGCCACTATGCATGATCTGATCTTACCTGGACTATTCATATATAGCAGCTTGAAGCCTCTAACACCAAGCCCGCAAACCTTGCCCCGATGGAGCCAGGGTTCTTGGGCTAATACAACCTCCTCCCCTCTCTCTGAGATGCGGAGAAGTAGTGCAGCGGAAGCTGCTTTAGAGTGGTGAAGGTTTACTTGAGTCACCATCACCATCCCTGTTTGCGGATACGATTGTGATGTTGGCGTCGTCTTGGTCCGAGTCCAAGAGGGCGTCCTCGTCAACTGCCTCGTCCATTCCCTCGAAGAATTCACCCACAAACTCAGAGTTTGATAGGGTGCCTTCCTCGGAGATCAGACTGGCAGTCTCAACATTTGCCACACTTTCCGGTGTAGGTTCATCACCCTCCAGGGTCAGGTTACCCTTGTCGTCGCCTCGATAGACACGAAGAAGGATCGTTTCGAAACCGTAATAGATCCTTCCTCGTCGCGCCAACGATTCCTGACTCAGCAGGACAACAATCCGTCTGGATGCACCTTCAGGTTCAGAAACCTTCGCTACCTTCCAGTCACTGGTTGGTAGTTCAGGATTTCCTCCCCGAATGAGCTCCATTATATCCTTGGGTTCAGCAGGTTCGTCCGGTATACGTGCCGTGGCTCTAGGCCTGCGGGGTATCTCTTCAATAGGTACCACGTCAAGCTTCGCTCCTTCCCATAGGCCTTCCAAAAGAGCGACGGCCTGCTTTAACAGCATAGCCGAACGCTCGTTTGAACATGCCATGAGTTTGACACGTCCACGAAACCAACCTGCGTCGTCACATTGAGGAAAGGGTCATGGGTTGTCTTTGATGACCCTCCAGAACACTCCCATCAACTTCTTGCGGACCACCTCCCAGTTAGCGTGGGAGATGGAACTATCTGCGTCATTTCTGTCAATGACGGCGCGTATCAGGTTGCCCTTTGCAACCTCGCTAAAGCTCCTGTCCATTGACTTATGCTTTGGACGCTTTGTAGCGGGCTGTTGACTCTGCGCTTGAGCCTCCTCCTCAGATCTTTGCCGTTTAGGCACATCCGTAGATGTGGAAGGGGGCTTTTGCAGGCCAGCCAGATAAAATCTCGCCCATTTCAACGAGGTGGATTCCTCTTTTGTGAGGGACGCAGATGGCTTTTTGCCCAGCTGATCCACACGTTTATCGGCAGCACGCCGTTTTAAAAAGGCCCTTCTGGCAGGTGGGGCGTGCCGTGGGGGAGTAGTTTTGCCTTTTACGGCTGGAGGCACAGCTTGGGAACCCGAAATCTTGTTCGCAGTTACCTTACTGGCGGGGGGAGGTGAGACAATGGAACCCGAAATCTGGTTCGCAGTTCCACTGCTCACAACCGGCACTGGGTTAGCTGTGGAACGTTGCTGTGTTCCTACAGCGCCCGAAGCAGGGATTTTAGCCTTGGCGGCACGGACCTTGGCTGCTTTGGAAATGCTTGGAGTGAAATCCAGAGGCACTTCGCTGCCTTTTTGTGCACCATTTTGTGCAGTCTGTACGCATTTGGATGACCCTGGTTTCCCAGAGTCTCCTCCTGCATTTCCAGTGACACCAGTAGTTTGCAGACAGGCAGGCCTGGCGTTCCAACCTGACTAGCCCGGATCACAGTAGCATTCGATTCACCGCGGCCTGAAATCGCCACCGCGGGAATAGGGTCTCCGGAGATTATTAAGCCCCCGACCGGATACTTGGGGCATTTGTTATTCTTTTTCATTTCATGGGGGTGGAGTGTTGTTGGATTTTATACATACTGCCATGTATTTTAGACGCTGCCTAGTGTGGACTAGGCAGACCACTAAGCCGCACCAATATGGTGAACAGACGCTCGTGGATTTCGGACAGTGGACCGTGGATCTAGCTGACCCAGAGAAACGGACGTACCCTGACAGAATGCCCAGTCTCATTGAAAGGGGAAACATTCGGTACAGGGTAGCTGATAGCCGCCCCATTGGGGAAACAGACGCTATCAGGCACTGAAGGGGGGGCAGTTCTTAGTTTCGTACTCACCATGAGCCCCTCTGGCATGGGTATCCCTACCAGCACGGCCTGCACGGCCTGCACGGATCACTGCACTTAAGCCTCTGCATCACGTCAAGATGACTGCCCATCGGAATACATTTGTAAGAGATGTGTAAAATTATGGAACAATTCTTTTATGCGTACTTTTTTGTATGAGGGATTTATAAAGGGTAAATGTATTGGGAGTCAGGTGGCCGTTTTTTATTGTACATCACTGTATTTTTTTATTTCAATAAAATCGATTAGCTTAAACTTTGAAAAGTTGATTTAGAAGCATAAAAATGCTTGATTCTTTCGCCCCCTCCTAGTCAGCTCTTTGAAAATAAAAGTACCTTATTTTACAAGGATGACAGATATCTAACCGTGTTGCAAATTTAATTAACGCGGTTCAGTCGTCTAGCCGTGATTGACGCACGCACAAACAAACAAATAAACAAACTTACAAAGAGATTTTCAATATACTTAAAAATGATACACTTACGGGCTTTGGAACATTACTTCAGTGCGCTTTTTATGTAATTTCTACAATATCCATTTCCGACCCCATAAATTATATATATTCTGACTTCTTACGCATAGCGAAGTCGACTTAGCGATGTCTGTCTGTCCATCCGTGTTAGTGTTGAAATCAAATTTGCCGAGGCAAAGTGTGCTATTGGAAATCAGCATGATCGACCCATGTCCTTCGAGGCAGCAAGCAAAACCCCACGCCTACCTCTAATTTTGTCTAATCATTTGGAACAATATAGTAACTCCAATCAAAAAAATAAATATATGGGGCGTTAGAGAATTAAGAAATAAGAAAAAAACATCAAGTGAAAAAATTGGCGCTCGCCCACATTTTCCGAGTTACGGGGGTGTGAAATTTTCAAATTTTTTTAAATATCAACATGGGTATCATTTTAAAGCTTTTGAAGATATCTTTAAGTAAATACTACATTTTTAAAAACTGCTTAACACATTAAAAGCCGATGTCATTTTTATGTAAAATTATATATATGCAGTAGCCACCTTTTTTTTTTTTTAATTCTCTGTCACCCCAATATCTACTTTTTTTGTAAAGGGTATATAAGAGCCGAATGTAGCACTCTTAATTGTTATGATTTTTCATTGTTTTGCTTTTTTACTAGTATATTAATTGACTTAAATAATAAAAAAAAAATTAAATCGCTACAACATTTAAATGCTTGATGAAGCAAATTTATAATTGAAGTTACAACTATTCCTTAAACGTGCTTATTAGATAAAAACACATCATTTATTTAAACACTTTATTATTATAAAAAATTTTTCGATTTACTTCCATTGATAAGTAACATTATTTTAATTAATTTTCCTATTACTTACAGATCAATTGGAAAGTGAAATTATACCGCCAAATTTAATTACTGATTTACCCGAAAAACTATTTTTGTCCGGCATCAATTTACCTGGTAAGTTTTTCTTTTTTATTTTATATTATTTTCATCATAAAAAAACTTTCTTTTTTAATTCTCTTACACCTCCGATACACATTATTTGATTGCATGAGCTGCTGTTCAAGTTGCTTTTATACTTACTGTTTCACAGTTCTAGTTGCTTTAAATTTTTCTATTTATAATCATAGTTTCACCGCTGATAATCTTTGCAAAATGTTAAATAGTTTCGCTAATTGATTTGCAGTTTCAAACCCCGTTTACGCACAGCATAAATTTCAATAGATCTCTTTTTTAACATAAGCGTGATTCTCGTCATGCCCAACGTGTGCAAATGGTCATCATCTTCTTGTGTAATTTGATTCACACCTTGTTATTGATATATGTATCTTCTAAAGTCTGCTTCGATGAACGTTTTATGTATATAAATATTAAATGCAATTAAACTAATTTGCTTCTAAATAGGTTTACATACATGGCACATATTCTAACTAATTTACTTAAAAACAAAATATGGTTATATAAATATATAAATTTGTTAAATTACAGGTACTCGTGATCTGAAAGGAAACTCGCTAGTTACAGTGGATGCTGAAAGTGTTGTAGCTGCTGGCCTAAATTGTTATGAAATTGCTTCTTTGCTTTTGTACTACAGTACAATACCAGAATGGTAAGTTTAAAAAGTTTTAAATATATATATTATTCGAATGTATACACATGTGGCAGAGTGGAGTTAAATAGTAAACAAATTTATAAAAAACTGGAACTTTTACTAAACCATTTACCCGATTTTCATAAAACAAACTGTAATTTATAAAGGAGATCATAAGCTTTTCGCCTATTAAATTTGAATACACCCTGTTTCAGTACAGGGTAGTACAACAGGGCGTCAAAGTAGGTAATCTTGAATTTGAAAAATGTTTCAGAGCTGCAGAATTTTTTATTAAAAATGCTCATATTCGACGGTGCTTCACAAGAATTCTATAAAAAGACATCAGATGGATTACCCAAGACTTAAAGAAAAAGTTAAACTTTTATAAATTTACTAAAAAAACGTTAGAAATCTGCATAAAAAAAAATGAAATTGCTTTTTGACAAAAATTTCACACTTTTTTAACTTTTAATGAAATTTCAAATTAAAAAAATTTTTACCACTAACCCAAAGAATTAAAAAAAAATTTTAAAAGTTATTTCTTATAGTATAAGCTTTTACATCTGTTTTCTAAAATAGTTTTATCTTTTATTTAAAAAAAAAACTACAGGTAAAAAATTAAAAAATGTCAAGGTAAAAATTTTGTATTTTGAATTTAAAAATCGTATTTCTCTAAAAGTATGAAAGGTACCATGCAAATTTCAAGAAAGTTTTTCCCTTATTTATCTATGAAGATTAGTAAAAATTAAATTGGTTCACTTTGATAAAGTTAAAAGCTCTGAAACATTGTTCAAATTCGAGGTTACCTATTTTGACGACCTGTGGTCCTACCCTGTACTGAAGCAGGGTATATCCAACAACAATAAGCGAAAGGCTTATGACTTCCTCTATAAATCGCGGTTTGTTTCTATTTATTTTATTCCATTTTTCTTATTTCACGCCACTGTGTTTCGAAGGATATGAATGAATATTGATTGGAATCAATTTTTTACTACTAGTGGGAATAACTTTTGGATGGTCTAAGATTGTTGTTTTTTTTAATCTTTGTTAAGTGAAATTTTTTTGTTCGTATATCGAAATCCGTATCTGCAACAAAAAGTTTGATATCCTATTTGGCCTTTTTAAAAACTTGAAAATCGAGTTTAAAAAATGATTGAGAATTTGAAACTTAAAGAATTTAAAGTTTGAAATTTTGATATGCTATTATCAAGTTGCTATAGGGGCCCTACTGTAGATGTTTATCGACATCAACAAATCATTCATATTAATTATTTTTTTATAACATACAAATGATAAAGGAATTATTTTTAAAAAGGAAATTTAACGTTATATCATTCATTTTAATCTTCAGTGAGTTTGTAAAGAATAAGATTTGAAAGTAGAATGTAAATCGTTGTCGTACTTGACAACAATAGCGCGAAATAACTGTTACCAACAAAATATCGATGAAGTTGCAAAGGATATTTGTCCATACTTTCATTCAATAAAATGTTAATAATTGATTTTTTAAGAAATTACTTTATAAAGGTACCCAAATACAGCAAAACGCCTATTGAATACTTTTTATTAAATATAATGCAGATTTTCTACTGTAAACAAAACTTACACACACACACACATAATAAAATTTTCAGTTTTAAAAATAAAAATATTTTACTACTATTTCGTAACATCTTCAGGAATCAGGAAACGAAAATAATTATATTAAGTTTGTTTTAAATATAAACATACATACATATAAATTTAAAAAAATAAAATAAACTAAGTAATTAAAAAAACACAAGTCCAAAATTCATGCAACATTATAACAAACTTTTAAGTTATTTTTATACCCTTCACCACAAAATGTGGAAAATGTTTGTCATTCCGTGTGTAATTTCTATAATCCGACCCCAAAAGTATATATATTCTGACTTCTTATGCATAGCGAAGTCGATTGAGCGATGTCTATCTGTCCGTCCTTGTTAGTGTTAGAGGCAAACTTAATTTCACAAAAACAAAAAAAATTAATATGTCAATCGAGCAGATATATTGACAAAATAGGTGCTATTGGAAATCAGCATGATCGGTCCATGTGCTTCGAGGCAGCAGGCAAAACACCACGCCTACATCTAATTTTTTCATTTCATTTAGAACAATAAAGTAACTCCAATAAAAAAAAAAAATAAATATATAGGGCGATATAGAATTAAAAAAAAGAAAAAAACGTCAAGTAGAAAAATTGGCGCTCGCCCATGTTTTCCGAATAACGGGCTCTAAAATTTTAAAATTTTTTAAATTATAAATATTGGTATCATTTTAAAGCTTTTGCAGAGATCTTTAAGGAAGTACTAAAATTTTTAAAAAATGATTAACCAATTAAGAGCCGATGTTATTTTTATGTAAAACTATATATGCAGTACCAAATTTTTTTATTTTTAATTCTCTTTCACCCCATTAATTGGTTTTTTAAATGGAGTTAGTTAGTCAAGGGTATATAAGATTCGTCATAGCCGAATATAGCACTCTTACTTGTGAAATTGAATCCCTACTGGCGTTTAGAAATGTTCTAAATTATGCTTTTGCGAGCGACTTAACGATTGTTGAAATAAATTGTCTAATACGCATTTTGAAGACCATTAAAACACTGTTTGTAGTCAACGATCGCATTTAAGTATTGTAACCGATACTCTTACGAGTCATTTTAATGATTTTTGCACAATTAGTTAGTCAAATTTATTTGATTTTGAACTACATATGTAACTTACATTTTTCTTTTAGAATAATATTATTCCAATACTTCCGATTATGATAAAACTTAGTGTCACGGTCAATAGTTTAAACAATGAAGCAAGAAAAAAAGTGAATAAATATATTAAAAAAATCCAGATAGCATTTTTAATCGTAAAAAACTCTTCCACGATTGAAGCAGGCGATTAAATTAATCTTTTGCGATGTCGTATTGTGATCGCGCAACTTCCGTTTAATAGAAGAAACTGTGTCCTCTACCGTAAGAGTCGTCTACAATGTGCCGAAAATAATCGTGTAAGATTCTTTAATTCCTACTTGAAACGAGACGTGAAATAATTGCCTTTACGAGCATGCTATAAAATAAAAAAAGTATGTTATAAAATTAAAGTTATTTCTAAGAGTTTTTTTAATTTTTTTTTATGGAAGTTTAATTAAAAATACACTCATTAAACAATTAGAAACTAAAAATATCTTAAAGAGAAATTTAAAATAAAAATGCCAAAAATTAAAATTAGATTTCAGCCAAATCCTTCATTCTGGCTTCGTCACCTATTTCGGTTTAGAGTTTTAGCGGCACGCTTTTATAAAAGTAAGAAATTAGAATTATTTAAAATAGGGAATTCCATACTGAAAATTTTTTTTTCTTCTATTATTAACAACATTTTTAACAGCACTTCTTGTGCGACAAAAACTTTAATAGCTCAACATAAAAATGCAGTCAAAAAAACACATCTTCACATATCTTTCAAAAATTTTGGGTCACCTTTTATATATTCGCAAGATCTTGTTTTGAGAAACCAAAGCTAATAATCGAAAAACTAATGAATTTGTTAAAACTAATGAATTTCCAAAGAGTCTAATAGAACTGGTTTAAGTTGAAGGAGCATTGAATGCATTTCGCATGTCATGAATGCATGCATAACTTGTATGTGGGTAATCACTTTTAACTGCTTTTAATATTTATGAGATGTGAACTATAGAATACTCGAACAAAGAAGAGACATGCCAAATTAAACTACACAACCCATTGTAAAAAGTGTGTTATAAAACTGTCAAAAAATTTATTGGTATTGCAATAAAAAACAAAATATCAAAGTGTAAAAACACTTAAAACAACTTAAGACGCAAAGAATTTTATGTTGGTTTGCAGATTTTTTTCTTTTTATTTGGTTTTTTGTATAAAGTAAACATGCCTTTAACTGTTTTTTTTACATATGAAGAACATTTATATTCAATATTGTGCCAAAGTAAAAAAGGCTTAATGCATTTATACCGCCAAACAGTGATTTCTGCAGCGTAAATTACGTAGACAATTTTTCCTAATGTAAGCAAGTTATAACAATTTTAATGAGATTCGAAACTCCGTAGAAATATGTCCTCATAGTAAAATAGGGCATGTGTGTGAATATAAATTCGAATTTAAGTAGTAGAGACTTAAACCAAACTTAAACCGAAGTTAAATTCAAATATTAGATAAGTTTCGAAGGTAGGACCAAGATGAGATGAAAAGGGGGGGAAAGGGTAGTAGTACATAAATAATCTTAATTCGGCTTAGGTTCAAATAAATTTTTATTTCTAAATTTTAAATTATTTGTAAAAAAAAAAATAGGAATAATTAGACACCAGCAGAATGAAATGCAGCATTTACATCAATCATTAGCATCCTTCCTATCTATCTACATTATGCTCTTACAATATTGTCGTAATAAAACGTCTAACACTCTTGTTTAGAAACTACTGTCTAGAAATTTTACAGTCCGTGACTTGACCATTTTAAAATAATGAATGTTACGTTAGATAGTAAAAATAACTAGTTACCTGATTTTTGCTGAAGTTACTAAACCATAACTATAATTTCTTAATTAAATTTTTTTTTCTTTTAAAAAAAATTTCTGATATATAAAAAAAGCATATAATAAAATCAAATTTCTAAGCAAAATTACGCAGTTCTCCTTGATACATTGAAAGTAACTTTAGTAAAATCTCTGTCTTTAACTCAGAATAAATATGTTAATAAACTTTAAAATAGAGAATGTAGACTGATTAATAACACGTAGTTTTATTATTAATTTGTAATTCCAAAAACCACTGTGCATTCCTTGTTAAAAGAAGTTAAAATAATATGACTGACACTTATGTCGGATCAAGAATACAGGTTGTTATCCAACCAAAAACTAAAACTAAATACACATAAAAGAAGCCCTAAGCCGTGCTATAAAAATACACTCATACAAATGATGTGTTTTAAAATTATTTAAGATTTATTGCAGTCATTAAATTTTTTTATATTTTTCTAACTTCGCAGCATGATTTGTAGCGGCGCACTTCGAGTTCACTCTTTGAAAATTTTATGTTTTGATAACACCTCTAGGCCGCCAATATGAAATGCAATAGACATAAAGAATTTGCATAGAAGTTTTAAGCTTTTCTTTTGAAGTCTTTTTAAATATTTGTGGGAAGTATTTTTATGACCCACATATTATATTGAATTAGTTTTAAAAGAGATAAGAAGACAATGTATGTGCATGTGGATGCTTTAATGTACATATGTATGAACTTATGTATGCATATATGTGTATTGGTATGTTGGCATGTATGACTTACTGTATGTATTTATGTGTTTATCAATAATGTTGTCACTATCAAAATTCTTTTCGACTCAAAATTTTTAGTGTAATTTGAAGTAGTTCTTAACGAAACTCGAATACCAGTAATAAGGTATTAATTATTTTAGCCCACATAACAAAAACTCTTTTCTTCTGTAAATAGCTTCCAATATTAAAAATGTGCTCCATTTCTGTTATAAAAACTTAACCCTACCGAATTGTCTTCCACATCTTCTTCGCTTGGCGCCTTCTTCTGGTGCCTGAAAGTAAAACAGAAAACAGTCATATAGGGAAAATATTGAAGCAGATGACAGTGATAAGTTAAGTCTAGCGATACTTAATTGGGTTCTGTATAATATAGACTGGAAACACCAATGTCATTGCCTTGATCATCACTCCAAAACCAGCAACTAATGGAAATTCGCACACAAAATGCGCTGCCTCATTCAAGTAAAGACTTACACGCAGAAAAACAATATGGTTGTGATATGGTCACGATAACCATATTATGTTCTTTGTAACAATGTATAGTTGCGGAGATCCAATTATAGTTGTTTCCACTAAAACTTTAGTCACTATAAACATTTTTTGTTAAATTTCAACGATTATATGGTTACTGTGCACAAAATATGCAACATGGTTGGTTTTAACATAAAAAAATTTCAAACACAACCAAAGTTTTATAAATTTTTAAAAATAATATAAATTATTTAACCATAATATATTATTATTAATCAATGTATGGTTTAAAGCAACAGAATAATGTTTGCGCTAAAAAATATTTTATTCTAGTGCTTGACAGTTTAGTAATTTTTCAGGTAGCTAAAATTTGATATTGTTTTTTATTGATAGAGAAAAAAGATGGAAAAATTTATGTACAAAATAAATAATTAAAAAAAGTGCAAAATATGAAAAGAAATAAAAATGGAATCAAAACATTAAAAGATAGTTGAAATAAATATATATGTATGTACTGCAAGCATATACATCCTTATTTTTGTGTTTAAAGTACAACTGTGAAATCATGTGTTTGAGATTATAAACTATATTTTTACATAACTGATTCTTGTAGCTTATGACCTAAGCGTTGTTATAAGCAAATAATTGATTCTTTTTTGTGAATTTATGTTGCTAAATAATTTTTATGACAAAGCGTAAATGAATAAAACAATAAATATATCTGGAAAATTTTAACCATTTAATGTTTACATTTAAACATAATTATGTTTATACTTTAGAATGTTATTGTTTTGCTAGACAAAAATATGGTTTCAAATGTAACAATACTATGTTTTGTTTGCAACCATAATACGTTGCTCTTAGATTATGGTTACCTCAACCATATTTTTTCTTTGCGTGTGGGTCTCCTTAGGCCCATAAGTATTTTGCAAAGAAACACGGAACGTATGAGCTGATTTCCCCTCTATCATCAACCACAACCACATCAGGAACACAAACGAAAGTTTCAAAAAAATGTTTGGTAAAATAATAGGCAGGCGTGGTGTTTTGTCCGCTGCCTCCTGCAAAATTTTTGAAACTATGTCTGGTCGATTGACTAATTTTTACTAGCTCTTCTAGTGACATGGCAAGGTTGATTTAAACACGAACACGGACGAACAGGCGAATAGAAGGACATCGCTCAATCGTCATCGCTTTGCATAAGAACTCAGAATATATATACTTTCCGGGATCGGCATTTTGATATTGTAGAAATTAAAATTGAGATGACAAACTTATATAAACCCTATTCCACCAGAGGTGAAAGATGTAAAAATTAAAGCAAAAGTTTGTATTCAAATATGTAAAATTTATTTTTGAATTAATTGAAATCACTTATTTTTAAAAACTGCTACGCTAAAAGCTACTTCTGTTATAGTTTCGCCCTGATACGGAAGTTATATATGTGCCCATAATTATGAAAGTGGTCTAAGTCAAAATTAAAAAAAAAATGAATTTACCAGTTATTTTTTTACCACATTATTTTGAACTAAATTTATTTAATGTAATTTTTACGAAATTAGATAGAAATAGATAGTGGTTAACGCATAATGTAATAATATTTTTTAATTTATTCAAATGCAATTCATTAAATATCTCAAAACAAGAAATATATGATTTAGACTACTTTCATAATTATGGGCGCATATTATTTATTTTCACCGTTGCTGAAAATATCAAACTCTATATATAAAAACCTGCAACAGCAAATAGAACATGAAATTAAAATGAATTATTCTTTTTTCTTAACTGTATCAGTTTTAATTAAAGCGCTAATATAGCGGTAATAAATAATTTCGACAATGATTGTCAATTTTATAAGATCTTTAACAAATTCAGTATTAATTAAAATATTGTATTACCTTCTTCGGTTTAATAATAGCGTTACTTAATTTTTTTTTACTTATTCCTCATTATCTTAAAGCTATGTGCAAGGCAACAATCATTTAAATGGTAAAACGATATCCGATGGAAATCAACAAACATCACAGCCGATATCAACAGCAACATCATCACAAGCACCAACACAACTGCAATCGTTAAACCAACTGACAACATCACAATGTACAGCAACATCTACAGCAGCAACAGCAGCAGCAAATAAACAATTGTCAACGAAAATAACGCTGACAACATCTACAAAAGCCACATGTACCTCCTTAAATGACAACAACGACATCAACTGTGTTCACCAACAACAACACACTGAATATTTAGAAACACAACAAGAAAAGCAGAAACAGCAACATCAACATCAACTAACGTTTACAATTTTAATTGCCATCGAAAAAGGGAAACACCTGTGCGTAATCGATTTAATTAGCCAAAGTTTGAAACTCCTTACACGGCATGTTACGTATTGTGAATTACTTGCCATTTGTCTCGACACCAACTTATTGCCAACATCAAATAATAATGTCAGCTCTGACGAAAATGTTGCCGTAAGTAGTAGCGAGCTAAAGGCCACAGAAATTTTAAAAACAATCGATTCAAATGGAAATCAATGCAGTAATAAGGTATGTTCCCATCAGAATTGCAAAAAAAACATGAAACGTCATTAAGCTAGTTCTTTTCATAACTTTGTATTTCTTTTTCAAATTTTTAAGACACGATTTCGATTTTTAACTCGATATGATAAATGACAGTTTTATAATTTATTTTAAGTAAAAATTAGTTTGAAAAAAATTAAAAAAAAGTAAGTTTATAGTTAATCTTATGATCAGTAGTTTGGCTTTATGGAGTTCATGACAAATAGTTTAATATAAATACGTTTTTGTAACCTTATAGCTGTTAAAATAACAAAAGAAATGTTAACAACAATTAAGAAACAAATCTTGTCTGTGCGGTAAACTGACAACATTGTGGGTAATTTATGTACATACATTTATAGTGATGTTTGTAGCTTTCAAGTAAATTTGACATTAGGCACACCCTGCCGAAATATTATTTTTGCCTAAGATTTTTTTATTTAAAAATTTACAACAAAAAAATATACCGGATAGTTCAGGGCAATTTATAGATGACTAACAGCAATAACAAAATGATACTAATATGTTTTTTTTACAAAATAGTTTACCGTTACAATTCAAATAAAACTTACGAACTTACGCACCCTCACATATTGCATTGATGCTGTAGACGTTCAGCCTGAAATTGAAACCACGGCTTTGAGACTGTAGTCCAGAGAATTACAGCTCAGTTTACAAATTGCTACAATAAAAAGAGATTTGTAGACCCACGAACAACAATAATGTACAGTGTAACAGCCTGTTACAAAAAAGTTGGACTTACCAGGACATAAGTATATTTTTAACAGTGTAGAGTTCCAACTATAGCATACGTCGACATAACATAAAACAAATACTTAGCATGTCAATGCTTAATTAGCGTCAAAAAATATCCTTAACGGATGTAAAATATTATTTAAATATAAGATATTTAAGAAAAATTAGACGCCAAAAGAATGTAATGCTGCACTTTCTGGATCACTACGTCCTTCATCAGCATTCTTCGCATCTATCTACCTTAGTTGTGTAAATCATCATATATTTCACCAACTACGTGCTGTTATAGACAAGAATACGAGTAGTATTGATTGTTATGAGTTAGGTATGAATGTACGTACGCTGTGCCATGCATTTTTTAAATTTAATTTTTATAAAGATTTTAACTGTGGATATTATAAATGAATAGAAATTAATTTTGGCTTTAGTTCATTTATTTTAATTTCTAAAAACCTTTTTTAGAAAGAAAAATTATTTTAGAAATGTATGAGGACGTTTTCCAAAGAAATTAAGAAAAAATGGACGCCAGCAGAATGCTGATGAAGGACGTAGCGGTTTAGAATATAATATCCATAGTTCAAATCCTAATTTAATAAAAATTTAATTTTTATTTTTTTTTATTAACGGAAAAATAAGTGCCACGAATGTTTAAGAATTGTTGGCAAGGTACGGAATCCCAAAGTTTCACACTGGTGATATGTTTAATCTTTCGACGCTTGCCATTATAAAATCTTTCATTAAATGTACTAAATATAAATTTCTTAAAGAAATTTAAATTAGTTTAATAATTACCCAGCAAAAAAATTTAGAAAAGGTAATCGAATGCTTAATTCCACATTTTTGGACAAAAGACTTTCCATCTAGATTACCAACCTAATGATTTTAACAAGGCATCAGGCTTTTATAATCAATTACTGAGAATCGATTACATAATTATTGTAGGAAATAATAATGATCATTAGTACGTATTTGAAGGTATTCTCTTTTAACTTATAGAAATAATTCAATTACTACTTCCTTCTTTTACGAACTAATGTTATGAGTTTTGTAAGCGAGTAACAAAAGATGGCAATCACAAGTAAGTCCTTTTTACGGCAATGTTTAATTTTTCTGTTTGTCGGCATTGTGATAAGAGGAAGTCAATTAACATTATTTTCGCATTCTGTAACACGTCCCAGATGAAAGCTTAACATGATTGATATGCGTTTCTTATTTTCCAAAAAAAAAAGTGAACCTTTAAAACTAGAGCACCACAAAAATATTCTTTGTATTAAACAGTATTTTTGAAAGCCTTTTCATATTAACACAAACCTCAACAAGCATGTCCTGTACTTGATATATTGAATCTTAAAAAGTATATAAATTGAAAGTCAAAATCTATACATTTATTCCCATCAATGGATAACCTTTTTTATAATTCACCTGCCTGTTGAATATTATTAAACGAATTACGTGATATTTTCAAACAAACTGCAATACTGCGCTTACTTTTCGACACGTATGATCAGTATTCTTAGATTAATCATCATAAATAAATTTACTCTAGAACAACGCTTCCAAGTCGTGCAGATTTACTTTAAAAGCCTAGTAGAAAACTGATTCGTTGTTTTATTGAAAAATTTTTTATATTTGACTTAAAACTTTTGTTAATAAACAAAATTGCTGCATCTGTGGTAAAATTAATTCAAAATAGACCCTACAGACTGTAAAACATTCAGAAAAAATGACCTGATTTCTTAAAAAATGAACGCGGAATCGCGTTACGGCTAATGGAGATCAATAACACATCATGATCATATATTTTTTTTTTCTTTGAAAATTAATCTGGGCGAGATTTGGTTTCGACAGAATAGTGTTCCGTGCCACATGACAGCTGCTGCTATCGGCTTTTTGAAATCAAAATTTGGCGATAAGTCCAATTTGAGAAAAGGACTATTTTCTGTACGGCCACATTAAGTCACTGAGTTTATTTTAATAAATTACTAACAACTGACGGCTTAAAGACCAAGATTGTTTGTGTTATTCATACATACGGCCAGCAATTTTCGAAAAAGTGTCCCAAAATTGGTGGTTATATGCAGGACGTCATATTCAAATGTTAATGCAATGTGTTAATATTTCGAATAAAATAATTTTTTTAATTTTAATTTGATTTTTCGTTTTTTTTTGCAATTTAAAGTTCTAACGTACTTGAAAAATTCTTTTTAAATCTAATTTCATACCAATTACGAAAGAAAAGAAAATACGAGAAAATTTAACAATTTAATTATAACCAACAATTCAGCTTGTCATCGTCTTGACCTTATATAATATCGAATGCCTTTAAAATGCAAAAAATCTCAATTAATAATGAATTAAATGGGAAAAAAGAACAGATTCGTGATAACTAAACCAAAGCCACAAAAAATTGAATAAACAGAAAGAAAGAAACTTTAAACTTATTGGAGATAATCTTGTAATAGTTGAAGTAAAAATATAGAAGGAGGCTTCGTGGCAAAACACTCTTAAAGATATTTGTAAATATACCAGCTCCTAATACGGGAATTAAATTAAAATAAGGGTCAGCTATTTATATCTTTATGAAGCTTGAATTGAAACTTTTTTAAAACCATATATTAATTAATTTTTTAATCCCCACAGTGCATTGTTTTAATCCAACTTAATTTGCCATTTTAAAACGTGTGTGTTTATGTTTGCGTTTTATTTTTTGCAGAAATCAAAAATTTATACGATTAAATTTATAAGTATTGACGAAGTCACGACATATGTTGCGCAATCGCAGACACCTAGTGGACGTCTAGGTGGTTTACATTATCATGACGCACGGAAGTGGCGTGATTTCTTAATACAATATGAACCATTTTATAATCAGTGTACGGGTGCAGCACATCGTTTGGTTGCTGCTTTAAATGACATACGTTATGCTGATCTACAAGGTTTACCAACCAGGCGTCAGTTATACGCTCAACATAGAGCCCTAAGTCGTGCACTTATGGATTCTGAATTGCATAATTTGCGCAAACGTAGTACAGCCACAATGTTAGGGCTACAGGAATTGGCAAAATCTATTAACTACAATAGCCATAATGGCAATAGCAGTTATAGTGTAAGTAGTAACAACGGAGGCAGTCTCAAAACCACATCAAATATTAATAGCAGTAGCGGCAGTTTACGTAACCGCAGCACGATCATAAGTAGTGGCGGCAGCAGTTATAGCTTTAATTACCAAAGCAACAAAAATCAAAGTCAGATTAGTCACAATATTTCAACAACAGCAACCAAATCATCGTCATTAGTATCATCAAAACAATCAGCAACAACATCAACAACATTAAATCCCCTTATTAAGTCATCAACGTATTCATCCAACTCACAATCTTCTACAGCCACAGCTAGTCGTTTAAGCGCCAATGACACCAAGATCAACAGCAACTTTAGTTACAATAACAAAAACAATAGTTTTAATAATATTTCAGCAACAACCATTGCCAACATTGATGTATCAATTAGGCTTGAGAGGGTAATGTTATTATTTGGTGAGATTGATCGCGCTGCCAAGCGTCTGGAACAACTTACTGAACAACGTCGCGAACATTTACGCGAGTTAACACGTCAACGTGCTCTTGAAGTTGAAATTAATGAGGTAAGTCAATGATAATCAAATGATACGTTAATGGTTTTTATGTTGCTGTGTAACCATTTGATTAGTGGATTATTTTAACTTCGTATTTTTTTTTTGCATATGATTTTTTATTAATTAATATCTTAAAGATTTCTTTCTTTCTAAAAGATAATAAATCTGGAACTTGTAAACTGCTGATTGGATTTATCTGAAACATATCTTGGTAACCTTGTAGCTAAAGCACTAATGAAGCTACAGTGGGCCAAAGTTGACAACGTAATTTTCGTATATGTTATCCAATTTCAAAAATTTTGCTTTTAGTTTTGCTAGAAAATTTTAGATTTATTTGACTTAAACTTATAAATTTTTGGTTCAGTGTCTGTGCCATTTGATTCTTGATAAAATTTTAAGTAAATCTAAAGAAAAACGTTTTTCATTATTTGCATTCTTCAAGTCAAATATAGTGTTATAGTCAAAACTTCGAAATAGACCTAAAATTATATGTTATTTTCCACTCCTTTTTTATTTCATACAATTTTCGACATGTGCCCTACGTTCGGCTGTGATCAAAAATCTTAAATTCATAAAAAGGTTTATAAATAATTACGGATTTATCAGATTCCATCGATTGTAACGTGGATAATTCTAAGAATCCTGACAAAAATGGAAGACATCCTGTCCGTAAATGTGAACACACCCGTAAAAATAAAAATTAAGAGAAAACTATGCTATATTAACATTTTATTTTCTCAAACTTACTTCTTTATGAAACTCTTTAGTTTGCCTAAAAAATTTATTCAAATATCTTTTACTGATCTCGAGATATTCAGGTCGTAGGCTATGCAATTGAAAGAACGTATTGAATAATATTTACTTCTTTCCTTCTGTCACACAACAGCTGTTTCTAACTGTTATAATTTCTAAAAAATCCACCTAATGTTAGACAATACGTAACAGGTACCGAGCAATTAATAGTTTCACGTAAATCTATTCTGCAGAAATTCCGGATTTATTTTGATTTATTTTGTTAAAATTCCCACTATAAATTGCAGTTTAATCCTTCTAACTTTATAACATGGTGTAAAAATCTAAAACGCAGCTATATTATTACACGGCCGAAAGATTCTGTTGCAACTATACTAATCGCAGTGGATAGTTTTGTTGTCTTTTTTCTATACTCTACAGTATTTACAAAAACTTACTTGGTTAAGAGTGTTGCATAATTTTAGATTCTTCAATATCTATGACTCAAGATACTGGTCCAGATCGTAGAAAATCAGTTTGTTTCTACGTTTCTACCACTCTGAATAGACAGATAGAGGAGAGAGAAGAACGGTGGTGAAAGAAGATAGATATAGCCATTTTATTAATTATTTTACTTCGCCGGCGAATATGCCATGAAGAAATACCGACCCTTCACCACAAAAAGTGGAAAAAGGTTTGTCATTTCGTGTGTAATTTCTGCAATATCCAATTCCGACTCAGAAGTCTATACGCTGAACCCGACGGCTTTCAAGCATAAATCGACCGATACTTCTGCAATTTCACGTTCGATATTCGTACGAATTTCATCAATCATCGCTGGCTTGTTGGCATAGACCATAGACTTGACGTAGCCCCACAGGAAACAGTCTAACGGCGTCAAATCGCATGACCGAGGCAGCCAATCGACTGGACCATTTCGTGAGATAACACGTTCTCTAAACTTGGTTTCTAATCAATTGATTGTGATATTCGCTTTGTGGCTTGTGGCGCCGACCTGTGGGAACCACATATCCTCCAAATCCATATCGTCCAATTAGGGCCAAAAATATTCGGTTATCATTGAACGGTAGCGATTCCCATTCATAGTAATGTGCCCAATGACGGTGCGGGCCAATAAACCACACTAAACCGTAATTTTTTCGGAATGCAATGATGACTAATAGAGCTCGTGTAGATTGCTGCCTGACCAATAACGCATATTTTGTTTATTGACGAAGCCATTCAGCCAGAAATGAGCCTCATCGCTGAAGATAGTTTTTCGATGAAAATCTGAATCATTTTCAAATTCTTGCTCAGCCCAATTTACCAGCATACGACGGTTCTTTTCGCAAAATTCGCTACAACGCCGTCACAGAGATGCCCAACGCTTAAGAACGATGTCTGAGAGACATATTTGGGCTTTCTTCAATTGAAGCCTCAGCGGCAGCAATATTCACGACTCTACGGGCACTTCTTTGTCTCGCTGGCACAGGCAAAGGCGGACATTAATCTGATATATCTTTCCCGGCGGACTCCCTGTATGTAACTTACAACAGCTTTCTGAAAATCAAGTAATAATGAAGAGAAAAAATCATTCTGAGATGGTTGTCGGAAGAAGCGACAAATGCAAATCACAAAAATGTAAGAAACGTTCGGTTTTTCCATACCAGAAAAACGTCTCGAATAGACACGCAAAAGGATTTTATCACCTACTTGCTGAAATGCTCAAAACAACTTATACTTTCGAAAAGTAATATTAAAATGAAAAAAATTATAGATTTTAAAGTTATATCTAATTATGTACAAATCAGGAAAAATCGTTGATGATGGTAGAATCCTTTCAAATGGTGATGGTGAGCACTTATCTATGTGTAATTAAAAAAAATTAAAATTGATATTTTGATTTTATGTCTTTTTTTAACTAAATGTGCGTAAATATTCGTGCGTAAAAGTTTTCTTATCAAGACTAAGCGTGATCGTAAGACAAAATAGATATTCAAAAATATACCAAGTTTTTTAAATTTTGGGTAACTTTTGTAGGACATTTGACAGGATCAAGATTAATTTTTTCAAGAGCGACTTTGATGCTCTGGAAAGTTTTAGCAGTTTGTATCAACTCCTTCTATTCATGTTCCAGAGTGCATTGAGCGTATACTTTGTCCGCCGCCTTAAAGAACATGGATCGATCTTGCTAAAACTATGTCTGATCGATTCGCGTATTTTAATTTTTTACGCTTATCGAGTGCTTAGGCAAAGTTGAATTTAACACGAACACGGACGGGCACACGGATATCGGATATCATTCTATCGACTTCGGTATGAATCAGAATATATATTCCTGTAGAAATTGCAAACGGAATGACAAAATTAAATAAACCCTTATTTACCTGCTTTGAAGAGTATAAATAAAAATTCATTTAAAATAATAAATTCATTTATCGCAAGTTTTTAGAATCAATTAGGCTAAGAGTGAATTGTATATGGAAAGATTTACATAACGTTAATGAAATACTCATAGCTTTTATAACATAGATATTAGTAATTAATAAAATAGATTAATTAATTGTTAATTATCTTACCATTGAATGATAAATAATTCTGATGATATTTAGGCATTACCGTTATTTTTAATGATGGCAATGAATCATACAGTTGTGTAGGATATTTAGCCGTAACCTTAAAAGATTTGCTTTTGGGAAAACGTTCGATTAAAAATAAACCACTTAAAAAAAATTAAACAAAAGTTCACAAAGGAAAAACAGTATAGGAGTTTCAGAAAAAAGTTAAATTTTCATCAAAAGTTTAAATTGCGTCTCTTTTTGGTAATTTTAATTTAGTTACGCTACTCGACAAATCTAAAGGCTCCAGTTACAATAATAATTATAAGCAGTATTAACTTAAATTGGAGGGTGTTATTCCTAGTAAAATATCGCTTAATAGTCCTTTGTTAGTAACAATAAGAACTGACCCTACTGATCCACTAGCCATCAAATTGGTATAAACATCATATCGCAAATGATTTCGATTCATGTTTCATGTTTCCTTTTTGTTCGACTATCGTTAGCCGAACATTTGTCTGAGCAATGATGTTCGCCATCAAATAAACCTTTAAGTATGATTTCTCCATTTAGATTAAGCGATCAACAGTGCGAACACTCTCTTCCTTGTTAAAAATATTAAAAACCCCTGACGACAACCAGAACATTATGATCAAACAGAACATTAACATCTACACGTTTTCTCTACATACTAGAACAATACATGCATGTCTTGTTTAATTTGATGGCTAGTGGAGACGTCGGGTGATGAAAGGTTTTTTTGATTTCGGAAAGTGTTGCAGATTAATTTTTATATTCGAAATTCGCACTAAAGCAAATTTAACCGCAGGGAATATATAATTTCATTTTTAATTTTGTCTCTTGGGAAAGATTTCTATATAAGAAGATTTCTATATCAGAAAATATGGCTTTTGATATACTCTAAGACGCTAAATTAAAGCGGCGAGTTTAGCCCAGACACCAACCTGCCGCCTTGTTGCCTTGCTGTCAACAAAATAATTAATCTCATATAAACACATGCATTCGAATTCTGACATTTTGCAGTAGGTAGCTGCTGTCTCGAATGTGTTCAGTGCATCACAGTTCTTATTTCTAATATGCCTGTAAAATCTTTAGAATGCGTATATTTAATTAAAATTTATTATACTTGACTTTTAAGAGAACTGGAGCTTGTAATTGTATTTCTTTAATTTTGTTATAATTTCTGTATGTGTTTGAGATCTTAAATCTCTGCGCGCTATTCCACGAATACATATAATTCATAGACATACAAAAGTAAACATTGAAATTATCGCTTAATATACATATTTTTCGATTTTTTCTTTTTGTTTAAATAAGTAAATATATATTAAAAAACAAAGTAATAATAAACAATAGCATACCGTGGACACCCAAGTGCAACGTCGATTTTTGCAGATAATAAATTGAAAACTTTTGTAGAATTTGTTTATGTTTCCTTTCCCTTTGCTTTGCAAATAATTTTTAAGGAATTCGCTAAATAAACAAAGTTTTTTAGCGTTTGTCCTATTTTCTTAAGCGTAAAGAATCATCGCTGATAAAATGATATTTCTTTAATAAACTGGCAACGAATGTTTATTTAAACAAACATTTACAATATTTTTTAATTTTCGATAAATAAAAATTGTTTAGTTAATTTTCGCAAATCTGAAATCTAATTTATTTACTAACAGGTCTACCAAAAAGGGAAATTTAAATGATCAAATGTTACATATAAAAGATTTTAAATTTAAACGTTTTAAAAATTTTTATGGCAAATCCAAAAAGGACTGTTTTTTACTAAGAATGACGATGACAATTCGTAAGAATATATAAAAAATACATTAAAAAACATGTAAGAGTGCTATATTCGGCATTGCTGAATCTTATATACACTTCACTATATATGTAAATCTAGTTAAGTGAAATTACTCTATTCAACAAAGCAAATATTGAGGTGACAGAATTAAAAAATAAAAAAATTCCGTACTATATATAATTAAAAAAAAAAATGTCGTCTAAGAGCCGATGAATAAACATTTTTTTTTAATTTTAGTATTTCCAGAAAGATCTCTTTAGAAGCTTTTTGACTCAGAGGCCCATAATTCAGAAAATATGGGCGTGGGCCAATTTTATCACTTAATGTTTCCTTTCTTATTTTTAAATTGCCCCATATATTTGTTTTTTTGATTAGAGCTACTTTACTAAACCAGATCTGTTCCAAATTATATGGAAAAAATAGAAGCAGGCGTGTTGTTTTGCCCGCTGACGTAAAGGGCATATCCCGATCCTGCAAAATTTTTGAAACTATGTCTGATCGATTGGCGTATTTAAATTTTCTGTAGCTCATCTAGTGCCTTGATAAAGTCAAGTCGCTCAGAATATATATACTTTATGGGATCGGAAAGTGATATTATAAAAATTACAAAGGGAACAACAAAGTTATATATACCCTTTTTCCACTAGTACTATGCCACTCGTAACAATGCTTATTGAAATCAGTTTGCGTAAAAAAAATTAAAAGTAAAATAAGTTAATCTTAAGATTTTTAATTAATTATACAAATTAACAATTAATTAAAAAGAAATAAAAAAATTAAGTTTCTTACACAAACAAGTTGGGAAATATTGATCGATCGAGCAACGAAAAACTTTTACGTTCACTTACTGAGAATCCTTTTCTCTTGATAAGGATATTGTTTAAAAGTTGAAATTATATAGTACGTTGAATTATGTCAGCTATAAGGACACCCTTTAGCATTTTATAATTTTAATTGGGGTCAGAGTATTATACTTTTTGTTTAAGTTTCAACTCTCTATCTTAAACGGTCCAAAAGATAAGACCGTATACATGAAACAACACCACTTTTTGGGACCCCCCTTATATATTTAAGTTTATTTATTTATTTTTTTTTTTTTTTTTTTTTTGATATTTTTATTAATTTCTGTTATTGTGAGCAAAAGTGATACCAGCTTTCTTTAAGATTTATATAGATCCGTTACGGTACCACAGAAATATATGCGTGGTATAGAGGCACCCCTTAATTTTTATTACTTTTAACCTTATTTTTGAAAAAGAACCCATCTGTAAGAATCACCTTTCAATTAAAAAATCAAAATTTATTCGGAAATAACGAATAACTTAAAAAAATACTAATGAATTGATAACCTTCTCCTGTTTTGAAGTCGATTGAAAATTGTATTTAAAAAAAGTTATTTCTTGTAGGTACAATGTCCTATTGTAGAAATTTTTCCTGTTCACTGTATATTTAAATAAATTCATATGTATGTATGGTACCAAAAGAAGATTAAAGACTTTTTATTCTTTCTACATTTAAATAATTTAATTGATTTTATTTTCATTGGAAATTCAATGAATTTGAAAAATAAATCAATACAGTAGTAACCATTTCTTATCCATACAATTTTTATTATTAAACTGATAATAAATAATGTATTTATTGACTACTTTTTAAATATATAAACATAAAATGATTTATTAACTTATTTACACATATATGTACATTTCAATTAATTATAATAAGAAATGCCTTTGAATAATCAGTCTTGGACTCAAATTCAGTTTTAAACTAAGTTCGTAATAAACCATTTCACACGGCTTCAGATGAAATTGCAAACTACCTCAATGTGTTTCCCAATAAATTAAAAAAGTTTTTCAAGAAAAAAAAAAATTACTGTGATATTTAATTTTTTTAGAAATCAAAAGTTAAACAAAAAAAAAAAAAAATTCAAAAATAATTATGGAATCTAGTCAAAACGAAAAATCTCATAGAGATGATGATAATCATGAGAACCTTGTTGTTCAAACAATTGCAACAGAATTAACAGAATATGTATGTATTTTTTCTAATTTTCTTTCTTAGAGAATTTATTTCATAAATAATTTAATTAAAATAAATAACATCAGATTGTTGTAGAAGTTTATTAGAAATTCCATAAATCTGAAACCTTGTCTCGCTGTATAAAAACTTTACAAGATAAAAATGCATAGCAACGTATATGCATCATGTATCCTATAATAATTTTACAGAATTTAACAAAGAAAAAAAACGTTTAAAAATTATCGTATTGTACTTACAACTGTTAAATAGTTTGCTAGCTTTTTTTAAATGCACATGTCTTAATGCCACCATTCGATGATCATTTGTAAATTAACATTTTAAATTTTATATGGATAATTTTAACAAAATATTTAAAAAAATCGATAATTGCAGGAAACTTTTTTAACTCTGAAACGTTTAAATAACTGTAATACATTTATAATATTCGAAAAATAAAATATAGGTATTGTTTAACTTGAAATTAGTTTTTAGTTTATAAATACTAAAAATACTTAACCCATTAAGAGCCGATAACATTTTTATGTAAAATTATATTTATTACTTAGTTACTTCACTAAACTAGATTCACATATCGCACTTGATCAACACAAAGGTAAATTTTAAAATTTTCAGTAGAGGTGAAAAGCTGTTTGTGGTTACATTTTAAAGAAAATGTGAATACATCACAGGAAGTAGATTCCATTAGAAAATATTTATTTTGTTTTTTATTCAAGTCTGTGCAAAAAAAAATCAATTTAAAGTAAAACAATATTTAAGTAAAAAAATTTAATTAAAATTTAAATGCTCAACTCAAAATAATACCTTTTTTATGAAAATAATACCTTTTTGTTGATATGAAGGTAGTACTACATAATCATGGAAATGTTATCGGAATGCGTTGAAATTTTTACAGCAAATAGATACTGATTTTGTTAGTGAATTTCTTGAGTTGATACCGCCTTGTTTATCAAGTGCGATATGTATATGGTGAAGGGTATATAAGATTCGACTTAGCCGAATATAGAACTATTTTTGGTTTTTATTATATTTTTCATCATCTTTTAACTGTATAAAGGCCCAACTATAATGTGCATAAACTAGCTTATGCCAACTTATACAACTGTGCAAACACATTAAATTATATGTGGTAAACTATAATGTGATTAAGATAACTTTTCGTCAAGTTTCGTTAAATTTTATTTCCTTATGCAAGGTACGAAACTGATCGCACTTTCCGTACGGAAACATCTGATTGTGCTTTGGTTTATACATTAATAAAGAAATTTTCTAATTAAGACCTAAATTGTTAAATTTTTTAGTTTTAAATTCAATAAAAAATGTAGAAAAAAACAACATATTTCTTTATGGCCAATTTTTTACAATTATAATATATTTAAATTAAATTTGTATTTATACACACATATGTATACCATATAAACGATGAACATCGTTGCATATTTTAGTACGGTTGGCCACAAAAACAAAACAGAAAATAATTTGTAATAATTTTTTTTTACGTTTTCTTAGAACATAAACCAAAATATGTAAAGGTGTCTGTGAATGTTATTAAATATATAAAATATTTTCTTTAAAGCCTTTTAGTTTTAAAATTTTGTTGATTTATATAAAAATTATTTTTGGCAAAAGTACGAAATAAACATAAATGTGCAACTGTGGCAAATAAGTTACTAAATTTATATATGTACATTGTAGCCACATAAATTTCTTTGATAAGTTACCTAAGCATTTGACAGGCTTTTCGTTGAATTTTTGACATAAGCTAAAGCTAGCTTATGCACATTATAGTTGGGCCTTAAAACTGTTTTTGCTTTAACTTTGATTTTTGTTTTTACTTTATTGTTTGGACAAAAATCTTTAGTTTATTTAAAATGTTTGTAAGAGGTTCTCAGAAGAGCGGTAGCGAAATGGCCATCGAGACGTGCTTTCGCCCTAAATAGTCAATCCCGATGGTTCTAATAATTTAGTACGAATAGTAGCACGATATTTTTAATATTTCGGTAATTTACTTTTAATTATAAATATTCAGGCATGTTCTGACAATCGCAAATCGCTTAAAACTGGCGATGCGAGTTGAAATCGTGAAGTTGCGAATTTTACTTAAAATAAACTTTAAAGCAACAATAAAATTATACACAAATGAATATTAATATGTTCTCTTTTATTTTTAACAAAATTTATTTTAATTTTTAGACAATTTAAGTCGCAAATAATTAATTTAAAATATGTTATTTGTTCTATCAATTGTTTGTTTTGATTGTTATTTTGAGTACTGGCGATTTCAAAGAAACAGCTGTTCTAACTGATGTTCGAAAATATACTAGTATTAGTGCAGTTTTACGTCGTCGGTAGTCGGTAGTCAAAAAAATATGTGGTTATTTTAATTTTCAATTCTTATACAATATTCGCTGCTTATTAAATATACCATTGTTAAGATACCTTAAAAAATTTATTTAAATTCCTTTTTGGACGATATGTGTTCCGAATGTCCATTTAATAATTACAAAATAAACAAAAATACTTTTTAAGTACTGATTACTTACAACGTAAGTAACCTTTTACATCAAAGATGCTATATGCAATATCACTAACAGAAAATCCATTTGTCGCCAAAATATTTCTTGGATTGCATTATTTTCTTAATAAATATACATTGGATTGAAGTATCCATTTAATTGTCACAAACTCTATGCGACATTTTTTAATTTGTTCTTTTTTAATTGCACTTTTTTTAAGAAATGAAACTAAGCAAGACAGCTTCAGGCATTTTGTTGTAGTTTTTTTTTTTTTTTTCTTTTTTTTTTTTTATTTATATTTTGCACCGTAAAATCATATGTTTTTCTTTTCGAACATAAGTTTAAAAAAGAGCAAATCGCAAACAAAGCGAGTGAGTTTCAGAACATGTAAAACAAAAGTTGGCGTTTTTGAAATCACATGCGATTTCAAAAACATGCGATGTCAGAACATGCCTGATCGTCTTTCCACGTTTATTTTTTTTAATTCAGACATTTGAGATATTAAATGGCAAATTTTCTATAATTATATAAGTTAAATTGTCCAAATTTAAAGTTAATCCTAATTTTTGAAATGAAATTTTACTTAAACTGAGTTAAGGTTCATGTTAAATTTTAATAAATTAATCAAAATTGATTTTGGCTCCAGTTCATTTTCTTGTTTTAATTTCTAAAAAAAAAAAAAAATGTAGAAAGATATTTACATACAAATGTATGCGGACGTTTTCCAAAGAAAATTAAAATGTAATGATGCATTTTCTAAATCGCTACGTCCTTCATTAGCATTCTTCGTATATATTTACCTTAGGTTGTGTACATTGTAAACATCATCTATTGGTAAATAAAAAAACCAAACAAATAGTTTGAGGGTTTAAATCATCGTCGGAAAAAATTACTTGAGTCTTACTTTTCTACATCGACACTATAAAAACGTGTAGCATAATTAACTCTTTTTAAACTATGGCAGTCGCATACGCCTCGCAGTTTATTTTGCTTTCTTTTAACAGAATTTATGGCTGGCGCTTTTTATTTTTTTTGTTTAATATAGTTTTTTCATTGACATTTTAATTTATTTATCAAGCATTTATATTTATTTTTTTAATATTTGTTTTTTTTTCCTAATGATGCTACACAAAGGAATAGTGAATAATTGTATAGTGTTTAATTAATAAAACTAGAAACTGAAAACAAAAACTGTTTACACAACTGGTAAGCTCATGACCAGATGCTCCATAAAATGATCTTCATTGGCAGATAAAAAAGATAATTATTTTGTGTCAATTAAGTAAAAAAATATATAAAAGCATAGCAATGCAGCAAAAAAAAGTTTTACAATGAATATAATGCTGTTTCGATCAAAGAAAATGCACGAGTTGTGTGTCGAATCCTTAATACAATCTTCACTTTTGTCTCAAAAAAAAAAAAAGAGAAAACAAGTGAAAGGCCTAGAATTTTATAAACGCTTCGAAAACTTAGAATTTCTCTGCCTTTTAAAAGATAGTATCAATCCTGAAAAATTGTTTTGGTAGATGACTTACAATCATACGCTATAATTATATTTCGACTGCTATTCTATACAGATTCTTTTTTGAGCTAAAAACATTATCACAACTATTTTATTGAACTTTTTGCTGACCTAATTAAATCATGTCTTCATCATATCAATATCATTAACTGGTATTCTGGTATTATTACAATAAATTCTGGCACTTCTGGTCACCGCCAGTTGTAACCTAAATATTATAGGTGATAACAAAAAATTATTTTTTAATTATTTTATAATCGAGAGTGCATGAACAAAAAAAAAAATATGTTTATAAATTAATTAAGATTACTTTGATTGAGAGTACCCATCTCATCTTTGTATAATGCCAAGTTTTTGTCGGTGCATGCAGTTAGTTCTAAGAATTACCCACATCAACTCTAGTGCTACTTACTATTGTAGATCTGTAGATATACATTCGAAAATTAATAAATGCCTTTTATGGGCTTACACAAAAATATAAAATTTTATATATATTTTTTAAGAAACTTTTTATACCCTTTACCACAAAATGTGTAAAAAAGGTATATATAAGTTTGCCTTTCTATGTGCAATTTCCACAACATCTATTTCCGACCCCATAAAGTGTATATATTTTGAGTTCTTAGACATAGCGAAATCGATTGAGCGATGTCCGTCTATCGTTCACAAAAAAATAAATATGTTAATCGATCAGATATGGTGTCGAAAGAGGTGCTATTGCAAATCAGTGTGATCGGTCCATGTCCTATGAGGAAGCAGGCAAAACAACACGCCTACCTCTAATTTTTTTATGTCATTTGGAACAATAAAGTTACTTCAATCAAACAAATAAATATAAGGGGCGATAGAGAATTAAAAAATTTCAAAAAAAAAACACCAAGTGAAAAAATTGGCGGTCGTCTATATTTTCGTGTTACGGGGTTCTGAAATTTTCAAATTTTTTAAAACATTTTAAAGCTCTTGAAAAGATATTTAAGGAAATACTAATTTTTTTTTTTAATGCTTAACCCATTAAAAGCCGATGTCATTTTTATGCAAAGTTATATACATGCAGTACCAAATTTTTGTTTGTTTGATTTTCTGTCAGCCCAATTTTGCTATTTTGATTAAAGTTACTTCACTAAACTAGATTTACATAGAAAAAAAAACAAAAAAAAAAAACTTAATTGATGCGAGATGGACGTGTGTTAACTAGGTACTGGTACTTTTTTTTAATTACAAATATTTTCATAAATTTCTCGTTTTTTTTTAATACTTATTGTTATTATTTCTTAGTTTGAATTAATAACCCAAAATATTAACAATTTTTCCAAAAAAGATTTTTTAAATCATATTTTTTAATTTACTTTAAACGTGCTTGATTCCTTCAAATATAAATATTTCATGATATTCTCCTGAAATATTTTTTATTTAAAAACTACAAACTGAAATGTATTACTGCGGGAAAAGCATATTCTTATGGCCATTTTTCTTGAAAAAACATTACAACACTGGTTGTAACAGTGCAGTCACACGGCCAAGTTTTTGTTCAATTCTCTTTCAAGAAATTTACACATACTGCTTGTCAAAATTCACAAAAATTGAAAGCTGTGACGTAGGCTGCACTCATTTTCAAAGCAAGTTTTTAAGCAAGATGTCGTAAAAAAACAAACAAAAATTAATTTGAAGGAAAAAACTTCAATCAGCTGTTCTCTTGAATGAAAATTTGATAGACGCAATTGAACGAAAATTTGAAAGCAAATTCTCAGCAAGTTTTTAAAGTGAGAGTGTATTGGTAAAAAAATTACAGAAATTTTAAAAATTGAATGAAAACTTGAGCGTGACACCCTAGTAACATGAATTTAAAATCGCGTTGAATCGCTAATAATCACTATAATTATTTTTTACAAAGCACTTGTTTGCTTAACTTGACCAACATAAGCCTAACAGATTCTTATAAGAGTTCAAATATACAGTTTGTAAGGAAATAACAAAAATAAAATATACATATGTTACAATATTGTTATCATCTAAACACTCCAAAGGAACTAAAAAAAATTCTTAATTGTTAATAAAATGTCTTCTTGAGCCCTTGAAACAAAACATATTTTACTTTGCTATCGATTTAAAGCTAACTATTCTTCCCATATACATATATAAATACTCTCAAGACTAATGTTTACCAAAATGGCGTAGATTAAGCCGATGGATGATAATAACATGTCATTAATTGGATAAAGCCGTTTATTTTGTAGATGTACGTTGATAAATATATTATTAATTGTTTTATTTCTGATTGAATTTTCTTAATATAAACGTTGCTGACATGCTTAAATTCATAACAAGACTAGCTACAGATATTTTACCACACACATACATATGTACATATTTTCTTGTGTTTTGCTTTTCCAATAACTATGCACGTGAGCTGAATTTTCTAACAAATAAACATACAAGTGCTTACAATTTAAATGAATGAAATGTTTTCTCATTTATTTTTATTCTGTCTTTGTCAACTATTGTGTAGATATAACAACAAGTTTGATGGCTAACGCTTTTATATAACTGACCATATTGTCATGTGTTAAGTGGCACGTACCACTCTTAACACATGCAGCCTTCTGCTGTTGAATCTGTATAAAGATCAAAATCAATGCTATTTGCTAAAGTCCAAAGATAATTGCAAAATATTTGAAGTTGTATATTTAAGCTGCAGGTTATTAGGAGTAATAAATAATCTACTTACAATTAAAATTGTGCATCGTCTGTTATATTTGGCTACATTTTTGTAACTTTTGGTACAGACAAGAAATAAAGTAATGCTGCTAAAAAGTACTTGTTTCTGGCAGCTGTTTCTCTGAACACATCAATTCGCTTTTTATAAAAAAAAGTTACTTGCAAATTCTATCAAGATCCCACATACAAAATTAGATAGAAAAAAAATTAACTTTGCTGAACTTGTACTCGGTTTAATTAGTGAGAAATCAAGAAATGTTTCTTTTTTAATGTTTATAAACATTTAAATGTTTCTGGCAACATTTTTTCCAAATTTAAAATAATATAAGCTGCACTTATTTCGTGCGGAAAACTAAGTACTCTGCTCAAACTTGCGAAAATTGTTAGCAACTTGAGTTATTCCTCTTGAACAATTGGATAATAAGCTTGTGGTGCCGTACCAATGCCTCCCTCGATTTAGATGAAAGTTGTCTTTTAAGTGCTTTGAAGAAGTGTCCAATTATGCTATAGAAAATTGTCAGTAATTTTATAATGAACTTTTACGCAAACAAGACTCAAATTTAAATACTTTTTTGTTTTAAGTTTTTGCTTGTTCACTAAATGAACTCGTGCCTTGTTATTTTCCCCTAAATAAAAAAAAGATAAAACTTTTTACTATATTTTATATAAGATACATTGAATTACTGTTTATTTAGGGATATTTCAAAATGTAACGTTTTCGAAGGGAACGCGTAAGTTTTTCCTATCTTTCCCTGGCTGATCGTTGGACATATTTTATTTTACGTATTATTTTGCTCTTATTTACTTTTTTTACTTTTGTTTTGAAAAAATGTCTAAGTAAAAACAAATAAGAATGACTATATTCGGCTGTGCCGATTCTTGTAAACCCTTCACCAAAATAATTATATATTTATATTTTTAAAATATAGGTTTTATGCCGAAATGTATATATATTATCTTTGACCAGCTATTCCGAGTACGCTGCGCGAAATTTTAAAACTCTTCAGTTCCATAGGTAAACGGCAAAAACGTTTCAGTTTGTATGAAAGGTACCGCGCCCACTCTCCCAATCGATACAGTATTTCTCTAAACGATGCATATTAATAAGAAAGTTTCTAGTACAAAAATTCGGGGCTTGTTATTTTATAACAGGGACGAACGCATCGACAGATTTTGTGCAAATAAACCCTAAAAATTTTATCTAATTTGGTTTTACCATTTTTGAGTTATAAAGTCACAACACTCTTGCAAATATTGTATATATATATATGAAGATATTTGGGGTTGAACTTGAGTTGTTTATTTGTCAACTTGGGATCTACTCTGCACTATTCTTCATTAAAATATGAGCGCGAGAGGCAAGACTCTTCGTAACCTGAGTTTTCGCTAAAAAGAATATTCTAAGTTGTCGTTTATTTAATTTTCAGTTTCACTTGTACAATTATAAAAAATGACTCAATAGTATAAATGCGATTATTTTGCGAAAGGGGGTTTTTAGAAAACTTTTAAATTGTTGATAGTTTTTAGTTTTTTTTTGCGTTTTCGGTTTTGAATTAAATTTTAATTTTTTTTTGCAACCACCTTTTTCTCAAAAAAGGTGAATTTTGGTGATATTTTCGTGAAAAGAAATATTTTGGTCAAATTTAAATCGTTTAGTAAAATTCAAATTTTTTGCTAATCTAGTTTGTTTTCTGTATTTTCGGTTTTCAATGAAATTTTTAGTTTTTTAATTGCCAAAGCAGTTTTTTTAGCAAAATTTATTAATATTTTGGAGAAATGTTGGTGAATGGGTAATATATTGGTAAAATTAGATGATTTGGTGATATTCAAATTATATGATAATTTATAGATTTTTCTAAATTGTTGGTTTTTAATGCAACAAAGCACAAGGCGATAGTAACCACCAAAAAAATCAATTAAAGATGAAAATCGCACTTCCACTATTTATGGACCGAAGTTGCTAAATTTTAATAGCACCTTTTTCGAAGCTTTGTCTCAAAGAATGGTGGTCATAAATTTTCTGTGCTTATCTAGGGACGTGGCAAAACTCAACCCGATCACATACAGATATACGGACATCGCAAGTCGACTTCTCTATGTACAAGAATCTAGAATATGATATACGGAATGAAGGCATGTGGTGAAGGGTATGCGTATTATTGCTTTACTGTTATTCCACTAATACTGTGCTAGATTGACTGACTTTTTTTTTATTTATAACCAGCTTAAAAGAATTTGTTTTAGGCCTTGTCAGCATTATTGCATTTTCAAACATTAATATCGCTTTTTTTTATTAGAAATTATTATTCTTTTTCCTGTGTATTGCTATTAAAATATGAATAATGTGCACTCGCATATACAATCAATTAAACAAAAACTAACTGCGCGTAAATCGCAACGCCTTCTTACGTCGGGCCTTTACGCTGCAAAGACATACCTAAATAGAGCGTCAACTTTGTGTCTCTTACAGTAATGTTAACTCATTTTATTTTATAAAACCCGCTTTATAGGAATAAAGAAGAGATAAAACCGATAGATTGCCTTGAAAATAACTAAATTGTCATTACTTTTTACACATAACAAAAAAAAAAACAATTGCTAAGCGTTGACGCCGTGCTATTTAGGGATGCTTTATACATTTTGTATGTACATGAGAATTTTTGACAGATATCTTGCGCTTTACGCGATAATTTAGGGATGGCAGTTTTAAGTAAGAGCAAAAATTTTTAACAGTAAGATGCACTTAAACTTAATTTTAAAATAACCAATGACAAAGAAAAGAAAAATATTCAATAACGACGTATTTTTCGATGAACTCGAAGTGATCGTTTGGTTCTCTTTACCAAACGAAAGACAAACATTAAAATAAAGAACTGTTTAAAGTACTTTGGTTAATTTCTCATTTAACGTTGTCATAAAATAGTAATACGCGCTTAACTAATATCTAAATCTTGTTTATTCTTCACCTGCACATCTTCTCATACAACATTCTTAAAGCTGTACACCGCTTCTATTGACATTTCAAATTTCAATTTTAAAAGTTGTATTTCTATCACCATTTATATTACGATCGACCCTCCTGTGCAGCAGTGCACAGAGCTGATCTCTTTTTTTAAGGATCAGCACTCAGTGGACTACCCATAATAATGCAACGCATTGAACCAGAACTAGCAAAATTGATTGTGAGAAGGTGGATAAAGAGAGTAGTGTTTGTGGACATTCGATTTAAATCTCACTTAAAAAGTGACAGTAAAGACCACTGCATGGAATTTATTCCCCACTCGAACTGTTCACTGGTGTGCACTGGCCAATCGACTGGCGCTCTTAATGAAAAATGATTTTTGCGTACGAAATTACATTTCAGAAAGAATTTCTCCAATTTCATCAGAGCACATTCCACATGCTTCATAGAGTCATTAGAGCTGGTTACTCTACTTTCACCTTTGAGCCTCTTTGCTCTCTACTGCACGAGAAACGTTCTTGGAATTATTTCCAAAATAAAATAATAAAAATATTTATATATATATTTTTAAAAACGTTAATGTTTATTTAAATATAACTTTTTACAGAATAAACTTTTTTATTTTGTGTGTCCTTTTTTGTGGTTTCTTAAAAACAAAAGCTTTAAAACTATTTTCATTTTTTAAATACAGAGTTTCACTCCCTCCTGTATTTTGCTGAGTAAGAAAAATCGATCATTGGTAATGATTCTGATATGAAACTCTGCATTAAACAAATTTACAAAGTATGCTTAAAATTTAAACATATATTTCTATATCTTCAAGTGCAATTGCCCAACTTTGTGTTTCCATTCATACGTTTGAGTTCAACAATCTTTAAAATATTTTTTTTATAAACAATGAATTGAATTGAAAATTGATTTGGCTGACATAACATTTTGTTTATTCATAAACTACAATTTAACGATTTTTTCTTACATGTGTTTTTTAAGTTAAATAGTTTTAGAATATACATGTGGTTCGGCCAATAGCAACTTGATTTTGTTTTTATTGTATTAACAACACAAATTCTACTTGTTATTTAAATATTTATTTACGATAGTAGGGAAGTCCCCATCCCTTGGTGGAAGTATATACGTAACTCACGCGGTTAAGTAACTCCAAAATAGTCCTTGAAGCTCAAGCCCATACTTGAAAGTTGAATTGAGATCAGATCGGAGAGAGAGTAAAATATCTTTTGCACAGTTTCAGAATGCCAAGGCACTTGAATGCTCATTGTGTAACCTGAAAAATTTGCATCGAATTGAATTCTTCAATGCAAGAACATCAAAAGATTCTGATTCTATAATATCCACATAACCCATAATTACAGGTAACACATTTAGCCGTGCGTAAGCACACAGCACTATAGTTTTTTGCTAGCGTTTAATTGAACCCTATTCGCAAAACCCCCTTCGGGGATTGCCAAAAGCTTGTGATTGACGGTATTATCCATGTATCTTCCAAAATGCTTGGCTTATGGCAAAATCAATGTGAGTGATATTTGCCATTCGGTTTTGTATTAAAAATTGCGTTGAAAATTCTTTACAGATTTAAGCGTCTGCCTATAACGGTTTTAAGAACAAAATTTACGTCCTTTGGGAAATACCCTTTAATTTCCAAATTTATTGTTTTAAATTATTTTTATAGTGGACTATTAGTACATACTCTACCTAAGATCTAAATGGCTGCCTACTACGGGTAAGAACTAAGGCCATAAAAATAATAGTCACGTTAATATTGGGACACCTTTTAATATAAAGTTTTATTTTTTCTTTTTCATTTTGTGCATAATTGACCTGCTGCCTATCGCAGTTCAAAAAAATTACAATATAATGTCACCTTCGATACACCCTTTAATTTATAGTACGGTTATAGTAATACATTTACAATTTATTACGGTTTTAGAGATAAAAGTCTCCGTCTCTTACAGGACGGACGAAAAAAAAGACACTGTGACGAAAACAATATGGTTACGATTTTACACTTTGTGTACGGAACCCTAAAAATGACAAAAAAACTTAATGAAAGCATTTTTAATCGTCACATATAATAAAACTGTAACGATGTCATTTCTTTACATGAAATATTTTTTGAAAATTTTGATGTTGGTGTAGATAGTAAACGATATGGAAAAAAAACTGCTAAATGGGTTTGAATAAAATTTTGTGAGCAGGTCTCGTAGCACCGTGTTTCATTTCGTAGACAAAATAAAGATACTAAAACAATTATCAGCATATTTTATTTTTGTAAATGGAAAATATTTAACACTGTTTACAGAGCTCGACAATAAAATTAAAAAAGACACCCAGAAGAAGTCGCGGGACTGCTAGCGATTTTATAAATAACCTTTATTTATTTTATGCTTTCTTTATCAATTTTTGTAACAACTACAATAAGAATGGGCATCTTGAATGTGCAATTTGATCAAAACAAAAGTTAAAGTAGATTATCAACTACTTTGATTTATGTACACGCAAAGAAAAAACATGGTTGAGGCAACCATAATCTAAGAGCAACATACTATGGTTGTATTATATAGTTGTTAGCAAAACATATTATTGTTACATTTAATAATAATACTGCTGATCCTGACACCATATTGTTGTCTAGCTCAACAAAAACATGTTAAAGTGTAAATATAATTATGTTTTTAAAAAAAAAAAACATTAAATGGTTGAAAATGTCATGTTATATAATTGAAAAGATTTACTGATATAATAGATTTATTATTATTTATTTTTTTATTAACATTTACATATGTAGATTCACAAAGAAATCATTTATTTGCTATAAAAATAATTTATACAAGAAATATAGTTTATAAGCCTAAATAATGGCATCTTATCTTCATACATCGATTTATGGAGTAAACGATATAATCACATATTGAAGATATTATACTGACTCCACATTTATAATAAACTTCTAACAAGTTAATCTGGCATCTACGGTGATACATGTTGTTACATAATAGCAATTATTATCGATGTATAAACATATGTTTTGATTGAAAAATAGTTTTACAATTGTGCCTAAAACACAAATATAAAGAACTATATTTATTTCAACTATTTTGAAATGTTTTGCATACCTTTAATTTGTTTCATATTTTGTATATTATTTTTTAATATATATCTTGTATATAAATTTTTAATTTTCGAAATTGTGAAAATTGTTGGGCAACATTGATTATTTCATGTGGAAAATTTGACACTTAAAATGTGGTGTATTTCTCGCGATTTAAAAGAATTTAACGTTGTATTATTTTCACATGAACTACATAAATTTAAAAATGTAAGCAAAAAATATATGATCAACTGTTTTTTGAAAAATTCTGCATGAAAAAATGCTTACTTGCTTTATTTAACAGGTTTGATAAAATGTTTCCAGCAACTTTTTATAAGTTTTTCCACAGTAAAAACCATGGTGAAATAATACAGGTGGTCTCGATTGCGAATTCATCAATTTCGCCGAAAACGCTAAATGTCATTTAGCATATGCGGCGAAAACTAATGAATTCGCCATTGCGGCCACCTGGTATTATTTCGCCATGGTAAAAACAAAGTACTACTTTTGCAACAATTTTTATGACTTTTTCATACAAATTTTTTATGAATGTAGTTTGACAGTATTTCGCATAAAAAACTGAACAGCGTACCAGGCTTCACAGTAAAAAGCATTTTCAACTTTAAGCTAACAAAAAAATGACTAAACTGATAGAAAAGCATTCTGTCAAAACCTAGAACAAAATATTTTTAAACGCAAACATTAGTTTGTTTGCTTTTAATCATATTTTGATAATAAATAGTATATTATGGTTAAACATATTATCTTATTTTTTATTAGTAAAAAAAACTTCGGTTGTGGTTCGAATTTTTAAAAGTTAAAACCAACAATGTTGCATTATTGTGCCCAGTAACCACTTAATGGTTAAATGTTAACAAAACAATGTTTGTCGTGACTGAAGTTTTATTGAAAACAACTGTAATTTGCTCTTCGTGACTATAAATTATTACAAAGAACATAATGTGGTTATTGGGACCATATCACAACCATGTTTTTCTTCTGAGTGTAAAAACTTTTATGTTTGATAGACCGTTTAAATTGTTTAAAATCAAATGTATTTGTTGTAATATAAATAATTAACTTATTAAATAAAAATCATTGCGTACTAAATTACTAGTTAAATAATTTAAGTGGATTTTTATAAATTAAATGAAAATGTATATTTTGAATTGACTTTTTTGCCAGTTACACAGTTTTTCATCTTTGTTACCGACATGAGTACAAAACATATTAATCACATGTTTTATTTTCTACAGGTGACTTCTTGGATAGCAAAAGATGGCAGTGACTCTTTGCAACGATTTGTAAACTTGGAACTAGATTTCGATACACCCATGAAAGAACTTGAACATGAATTCGAAAAATACTATTTTATATCAATGGTAACTAGAAAAACACGTAACATTTTAAAATATAAAAGTTTTAATAAAATTCGTTTCAGAAACATTTAGCCAAAGGTCGAGATCTTCATTTAGCAGCCGCCTGCATGGAACCTCTTAAAGAAAGTTGTCTTAATTTGAAAAAAGCTCTCGACACTTTTGCAGAAAAACTTGAAGCTGCTCGGGAACACATAGAAGGAGCTACACGTTTATATCATCTTATACACTTACACATGTTGGATGATAATTTGCTACACGAAATGGAACGTTTGGCTGAACAATACGGGAAAAAAGAAATTTTAAAGAAATATTATGAAAAAGAAAACGACAGATTAAAACCAAAACCGGAAAGCTTGAATTTACATTTCAATCATAATACAATGCAAAAATCGATAACACAAATGGTCACGAGTACGCCGGATACAAAAACTCTGCGTCCAATAAGTCACAGATCGAGTTATGGTACGGGTTCGTCTGAAAGTCCCACATGTCAGTGTTGGCGGGATAGTCGAAATTTAGATGAAATGGACGAAATGTTAGATAATGATGAGGAAGAAAGATGTTCAAAAATAGCCGATTCGGGTGTAGGAGAATGCCAACGGTGTGAGGGGAATCCGAAATTTAACCGAGTGTGTTCATGCCAAAGTCTCAATGAGGAATCTGAGAACTTATATGAAAAACAGTAAGTTGTTAAACTTTAATAAATTTTAAAGGAAACCTGTTAAATATTTGTACCATTTTAACAGTGATGAACTCGATGATGAATGCTTCGAGCAACCTTCAAATCATTACATTAACGTTCATTCACCTTGGGAGGCAAACAAACATTTACAGTGTTTTGCTTCTACCTTCGAATTACCCAAATTGGAAGAACTTAGCTGTTTAGATCCAAAAATACAAAAGTATATCTTAAAAATATATATTTATTCTCTTAAGCGTAAATTTTAAGCTAAAATTCTTATTTGTTATAGAACGCTCCTTTTGATCATGCGCGAAATGATTGGTACGGAACGTGATTATGTACGTTCGTTGTATTATGTTATTGAAAACTATATTGATGAATTACTGCGCGAGGATATACCACAATCGTTGCGTGGCCAAAGAAATGTTATTTTCGGTAACATTGAAAAAATTTTTGAGTTCCATAATAATAATTTTCTAGCCGAATTGGAACGTTACGAACATAATCCATTAAAAGTTGGTGCCGCTTTTCTGCAAATGGAATCGAAATTTTATTTATATGCTTTATATAATAAAAACAAACCAAAAAGTGATACGTTGATGAGTGAATATGGAACTGCTTTCTTTAAGGTAACTAATATTTAAATACATCATATGTACATATATACTTTATTCTCTGTGTGTGTACGTGCGTATATTTAATTTTAATATTTTTTAGTCAAATTATAACAGGCTTTTATGAACGTCTAGCGTCAGATAAAAAAACAAAGTTGAATTTAGTTTTCTTACTTGTAGTTACTAAACAGACCTATTGTAAAAATATGTTTAATAAATTCTTAAATGTATGTCTAATGTGTGATATTTTGCTAACTTCAGTTACGAAGTAACAAAGCCATGTATAATGTTAAAAGCACAGGATGGCATTAAAAATATAAAAAAATTGTTTTCTGCTAAATTGGGCAGTTTTATGGCGATTTTACTACTTTTTTTGTAATTGCTTCTAATTAAGCAATCTAAGGACGACTACTGCTTTATCATGCACGGGTTAAAAAAATGTTTAAATATATTAATTCTTGTTCAACCTCCACACGAAGTTCGAAAGAGTGGCATTTATATGATAAGACTTTTAAGATTTCTGCTTGCACGCCACAAGAAGTAACCGCTAAGGTAATTACGCTAAATGACTTTCAGGCATTTCCTCAGAGGTGCAATGCTTTAAATTTTAGTAACTGATCTGAAGTTTTTAATGCATATTTTAAGTCTGTTCAAAAATTGATATCTTTGTAGTTGCCACTGTTTTAAAATTATATAGGCAGGCCTTTTTTGAAAAAAAATATATTTTTAGATTACAGGTATAATTGAATATTGTGCAGCAAATTAAAATTTCTATTTTCTCTTTTCTAGCGCTCTTTTTCGAACACAGAGTGCTGACGTGATTTTTTTTTAATCTCACATTTTAAATAAATAGCTATCTTGTAAGTTTATCATTAGAATTTTAAAATGATTATATTCTTGGTTATCCATGGTTCACCTCCGGCTGATACATAACTGTTACTGTTTATACTTTTTTTCGGTAAAATGGAGCTATGTGGAGATCAGTGAATTTAAAGTTTGATAGATACTTTTATGATTTGACACACATGAGTTTTCTTCTGTATATTCAGTCAGATATTAAGTCAGAATTTGGCCGACTTCCTAAACGCCTGTAGCAATACATAATTTTAAAAAATGCGTATGCAATGCAAAACATGTCTTAAGTGCAACTAGCATTGCAGAGACATTTTTTGCATTTTATCGGCATCTGGGAACGTAGCTGTGCAACTCATACATAAAACAAATGTCAAAAACATGGTATAAAACTGAGTAAATTTTGTTGGAAAAATAGAGGTTATACAAAATTATTTATCAATTTTATTGGCAAGTGCTGAGAAATTATCTCAGGTCAAATCTTCCAAAAAATATTGATTTGCTATAGAAACCCATTAAAAAGAAAAAAAAGAAAGAATGGGCAACTTTGTTAAGGACAATAAAAATCCCGGGAACAAGTGATCCAAAATAAATATTTTTTGAAGAATTCATTGAATTAATTGATGATGACATTTTTTATTTACATCTATATACATATATATATAAAAATGAATGTCTGTCAGTTTGTTTGTGCTTTATAGGAGGCCAAACCCTTGGACCGATCTTCCTGAAATTTTCACAGCATGTTACTGTGACTCTGGAAGGAATAATAGGCTATATGAAGTTTTAATTGGACAAAGGGGCGTGGCACCGCCCATATAACCCAAAAATTTAAATCGCCATTTTTTTACCTACGTCGACGATATTTGGTACATATGGTATTGGCATAATTAGGAATACGTACCAGGAGAAAAGTGGGTGGGACCCCGCCCCTTTTTAGAAAAATTAAAAATCGTAATATAGTCTTAACTACTGGACCAATCGTCATTAAATTTTCGCAATACTTTTAATTTTATTTAATAACGAGGGGGTAGCGAAGCACACCGGGTTCATCTAGTTTTATTTTAAAAATAAACAAGAAAATACTAGGCATTGCAGCTCAAATGTTTTGCATACTCATTAAAGTGAGCTGCCAAACGATTAGGAACATTATACGTTGCCACAAAGTTTACATATGCGTTTACGAAGTGTATGCATTGTAAATATGCATTGCAACTTGCGTTTGGGAAGTCGGCCTATCATTGACCTATGTCTTATATACATAGGCACAGGAAAAGCAGATAGAATTGATAGTTTGACATAAGTAGCTTACTTACGATAATAATAAATCGTCCTAAATTAATATTGAAACCCTTACCATTCTTAACAACTAACCGAATCATTTCTTTAATTATTTTAAACATTTTTTGGTTCTATATATATATAGGTCTTGTTCTTTAGGCCCGATATTTAAAATATAGTAGCGCCATGAATTAAGCTTAAGTTAATACTTTAAAGTTCAAATTCCGCTTTAGGTGACTGAGTAACAGTTCAATTCATTAGTTTATGACATTTTAAACTAATTTAGTCACCTGCTATGAATTCGCTTTGACTTCGCTATTTTTCGCTTCCATAATATTTTAAGGGTGATAGCAAAGCGAATTAAATATCACGTGATATCGATGAATGAATTGATTCATTATCGCCGTTAACCTAACTGTCAAACTCCATATATAAGAAATCTGTATAATACTTTTTATATGGTGTTTGACAGTTAGGTTCCGTCGAAAATTAATGAATTCGTCGTTGCTACCACCTTATAACAGTTTCGCCTTGGGTGACAGCTTTAAATAATTTTTGTTTCTTAGCGTTGCTCATCATTAATTCGTTAAATATTGAAAAATAAAATAATAAAAACATTGGCCCATATTCATAGTTATAGCTTAAAGTCGACTCTTGCTAATGTATACCTCTAAAATAATAGGCTCTTATTATCTTTTTTGCTTTCATAGTCAAGAATAAAGTATACTTTAAGTTTAGACGCCTTCAACTGGGTGTCAACTGTAATTTGATAAATTTTTTCATACAATTTCTAAACAAACATTAGAAAAAAGTAACCTTGTTTTTATTTTATTCACTTTGGTATAAAAATCAGATAAAGAGTATTGTGTTCTTAAACCAAAAAAAAAAATAATTATGGAGAAATGAGTTAAAACAAGGCAAATTAATATACTAGGTAGTGGCAGTAGATCAGTTGACTTTCTTGTTTATGTTTTCAGATGTCAAATTTTGTTTACACTTATAATTTTTTTTCCTACAAAATGTTTTTTCTTACAGTGGTGTTGTGGAAATAAATTTAAAATTTTCATTAAACAAAAAAGTTTCACACACTTTTTAAAACTGGATTTTATTTAAATATATATTATATTTTAAAACCAAGAAGTTTGGTACATTTTTGGTTTTTACATAAAAAAAATAAGCTAACATAATCACGAGGATGCGAGGTTTAGGAAGCTCCTCTAGCTTAAATATATGCATGTAGGTGGCATCAAAGGAAAGCTTATGACATCTCATAGATTAATAATATTGTAATTATTTTTTCCGCGCTACATTTTCAAAAAATTAAAAAATCATGTTAAGGTGGTTTTTTTCCAAATTCCTACAAAATTTTTAAGTGATATAGCAAAAAGAGTTTTTTTTATCAAATAGTGACATAAAATTTAATTTTTTTTTTGTTTTAACATATAAATTCCTGGAAAGGGGAAAAATGTTCCAGAAAATTGTTTTTTTTTTACAAAAGAGGCCTTAATTAATCACGGGGCTGTCAAATCCTTTTTGGAGTGTGTAGCCAAAATTTGGAGACATACCATTTACCTTTTTTTAATCGGTGCCTTGCACTCCGAGAAATTTTCAATAATTTTAAAATTTTGTTCCAAAATTGGCAATTGGGAGGAGGAACCGTTATAATTGTTGACCTAATTTTACTTTTATTCGCATTTGCTATAGTTTGTCTTTAAAATTTACTGAAGTAAATTTAAATTACATAAGCAAAAAGAAGAATACCACCGTTTTGCGGAAAATCCTTACAAAACGATATTTTTTACATTTTCTCAATTCAGAGGCTTGTTACTTCTTAACGAAAAGCGCTATCAAAACAAAACTTTAAACTTGTTTATTTAAAATTTTATAAAGAATATAGCAAATGTCTTAAAGTAATAATCCGATAATTGTAAGCGTAATACGCCAATAAACTCTAAGTTAAGATTGTCCAAAATTAACAAAACAAAAAAAATTGTTAGCCAATATTCTCCCTGCAAATTTAAACATATTTTTATAGATATTTTCGAAGTCTAATTAAATTTAAAAAATCTTAACATTTCAGTCTAAAAAAAAATTTTTATGACAATTATATGTCCGAGGTACCAAAATTTGTCCTACCCAGAAGCTTTCCTTCACCCTAGGAGCCTGACCGTCCAAGGATTCACTAAGAAATACCTGTGCCCTGCCTCTGTAAAATTTCGTTAAAATATATTGAATGGTTCATAAGATAGCGAATTTTGTAAAAAAAATCGTTTTTAAACCAAACTGTGCGTCAGTTGATTTGATATCTGCAAATATATTTTACAAAAACAAAATACAAGTTGTTTACTTATTGCTGTAGTTGTTTTAGAACTGTTGTTACCTGTAAAATTAATGTGCCTTGGAGTTAAAAAAACAGCTTTAGCTAGTTTTAAATTAAGAGTTGACTTTAACGCCAAAAGTATATTTTAAATTGTCTATGACTTAGTTAGAGTCGACTCTAAAGTAAAACCGACTTTAGTTCCCTAAAAATATACTTTATTTTAGCTATGAATATGGGCTATTATTATTATGGATTAGGTGATATTGTTGCAGAACATAAAAATGAAATGAAATTTGTCAAAAACTCAAACGTTTATTTACATTTCAGTCCACTTTTTTCTTAAATTATTCACACAATCATCCATATATATGTATAAACTTTTTAACGCTACACTTTTAGGCCAAACAAATTGAACTTAATGATAAAATGGACTTGGCGTCATATCTGCTTAAGCCAGTGCAACGTATGGGTAAATATGCTTTACTTTTGCAGCAACTGGTAAAAGCCTGTAACACAGTTCAGGTAAATAAATTCATGCAGATTTTTAAAAATCGCTAAAAATACATATACATACATTATCCTTAATCCACATCATAGGGTTCAGCTTTACAAGAAATTGCTGCTGATGTTGAAGAACTTCAAAAAGCCGAACAAATGGTTAAATTTCAATTACGACACGGCAATGATTTACTGGCCATGGATTCTTTAAAGGATTGTGATGTGAATGTTAAAGAACAGGGACGACTGCTAAGACAAAACGAATTCTTGGTTTGGCAGGGCAGGGGTAGTAAAAAAACGCTTAGACAAATATTTTTATTCGAAGAATTGGTGTTATTCAGTAAAGCCCGAAGATTTCCCGACCACAAGGTAAGAAAAAACTGGGTAAAAATATTTATTTGTACTAAATTTTATTTTTTTAATTTTCAGAATCTTGATATTTATATTTACAAGAATAGCATTAAAACGTCGGATATTGGTTTAACAGCCCATGTAGGTGATTCAAAAACAAAATTTGAAATTTGGTTTAGAAAACGTAAACCCGAAGACACATTCACTTTGCAATGCATGTCGGAAGATATCAAAAATGCTTGGACTGAAGAGATTTCAAAGCTGTTGTGGCAACAGGCGAAAAGAAATAGAGGTAAAACTGGTTTTGGTCTGAAAACCTTTTTAAAATATCTGCTTATTTTTTTCCTTTATGTAGAAATTCGCTTGGCGGAAATGTCTTCAATGGGTATTGGCAGTAAGCCTTGTTTGGATATAAGACCCAGCAATAACCAAATAAATGATCGTTCCATTACCATCAGCCAATTAGGAAAAGGTTTGTGTGTTATTGCAATAATATTTGTAAGAAATTTTATAGTTTCCTTAAAAATAGCACCCAAGCTACGACATTCATTTGTGGGCTTGCATACGGACCAAATAAAAACCTCGCCCCGTCCCAATTCTTTGATGTCAGAAAGTTCCTTATCTAGTGGCACAAGCAGTTCTTCACTTAGTAAATCCTCAACTTCATCATCATCGTCATCTGTCCACCACCATCATCACGTGCATAATCAGCATTCCCATAACCAGCAGTTACAGCATCATCCGAATCAAGCTCTCGAACTTATTAATGAATGCCAAACCTTGGCTTTAGAGGGTAGCACTGAAAGTTGCCATAGGCCACAACAGCTTCTGACAAACACTATGAGCAGTAGCTTTAGTAATCAGAGTGGTAGTGGGGGAACCATATGTGCCAGACATCGTAATCATCACAAGCGCTCGACGACTATTGTTAGTCAACTTTCAATGGGTATTGAACTTGATTTATGCTATTATTTTTAAAAGTCTTTGATTTATTCGTGTTACTATTGTGTGTTTTTAAGAAGTGTAACTTATGTATTTGTAAATTGTATGTATTTGTTGTAAATAATGTGTGTTTATGTGTATTTATTTTGCATATTTATTGTATGATTTAATGATAATCGTATTTAATGTTATTGCTTTATGTTTGACTTATGACCTTTGAGATAACTCAAGCTTATAAAGATACTACACGAACTTATGGTGCTCAGCTATGTGACACAATTTGTTCGATTTAAAAAACATATCACTTTTATTAATCGGCTAATTTGTGCCAATTTTCGATAGATCTATTTCACTTTTGTTTCGTTTTCAAATTGCTTTTTTACATAACACCGTTAAATTTAATAATTTATCAGTCTTTATTCTCTTCATTTTTAAACATCCCAGTAAGAAGTGAGCTTAACTTATACATACATAATTTTTCTCTAACACATTTGCAATGATTTTATATTGAAACGGCATTTCTTTTATACTGCTTTTGGTATCAAACTAAAACTTATTAATTTTTTGTTAATTAAATCTAAATTTTAACTTAAAAAAGTTCAAAAAGCAGCTTAGAAAAAGTTTTGTAATTAAATATTTTCCAAAGATCATGAAAAATTTGCATTATATTTTTTGTAAAAAAAAAGTAACTGGCAACGTCGTTTGCTACAGTAATCACACATATACAAATGTTTACATCGCATTTTTCCTTTTCTATTAACACGTTAACTGCCGTGTCACCCGTATTCGGGTGACAGCAAAAGTTCTCATCAGGCCACGTCACCCGTATTCGGGTGACAGCAAGAGTTCTCATCAGGCCACGTCGGGTGACTCCTTCCAAAGGATTTCCGAACATATTTAGATAAATATATGACAGGAGATAATAGTACTGTTGAATTTTTTTAAAAATCGTTTATTAACAAAATTATTTACAGTGCAAAATATTGAAGCATTCACTGCAAAGTTGCGGTTGAGATATTAGTTGGGCAAATATATTAGTTGTACTACTCAGTACACGGCAAAGATTACAACTGCTCGTGCAGAGTAATAACGTGATAAATGAGGATCGTAATAGATATCGGGGTGAGAGTACCGAAAGAAATGTAAACAGAGCACGCATCTTACAGTGGCACGGGTGGCCTGACGGGGATTTTGTTGTAAACACGCGTGGCAGTCAACGTGTTAAGAATGTGATTGAAACTTTGTTCTACGCAGTGAAGTGCTTCAGGCATAAAATGTTAAAGCTTCTTTCATTTTTGTTAATAGTTACTAACTTTATTTCTTTGTGAAACCTAAAAAATTTATTTCTTTTTTTTGTAAGGAATTAAGTCGTTAGCTAAGAAATGCAAAAAGGAGTAACTCATAAAAATATAATTTTCCAGGAGAAGCAAAAAACTTTATAAAACGAAAACTATAAACAAAATTTTTTTTATAATTTTAAACACATCGACAAATTTATTTCTGAAAGCATCTCTCTTCATTATATTTTGTTGGAAACACTAACCCAATTCACAAACTTGTGCAAATGGTCTTGCATCATAGCATTTGCAAAATTGTGTAGCATATTTTACTCATTACTATATGTTTTGTTGGTGTTGACTAAAAATATGCTACACAATTTTGCAAATGCTGTGATGCAAGACTATTTGCATAAGATTGTAAATTGGGCTAATGTGTAATAACGTCCTTTTGCATTAATCGAATAAACAAACTTTAAGTTAGTCCTTTTTTTTTTTTTTTTGTTGTTAATAAAATCATCGTTATTGATCGCAAAATTATTAAAAATTTCTCAAAACATGTAGTTAATCGGCATTCTTAATAATCAAGTTAAATCTTTTGAATTTTTTCTTCTTTATTTTTTTTTGCAATTTATTTACGATATATTTTGCTGTCTGCATGTTCTTTTTTAAATAAAAACTTTCTTTTTATTTATTGCAACAGTCACTATTTATCTAATGAATGCACCATATACAAAAATGAATTCCTTAATTCTATGAAACAATAAATAAAATACTTAACGAAATTTTTTTCTAAATAATTATACTAACAATCATTTTTACTCATTATATGTATGTATTACGTGCAACAGAAAGTGGTATAATATCTGATATATGCATGACACCCGAGCAGGATAATAACGATATATTAACAACATGGCCCTCCCATTCAACAGATGCCATGACATCTCCCACAACCGGTAGTCAGAAATTCATACTCAAATGTCATTCATCAAACACTTTGGGTAAGAAAGGGGAACCACGAAAAACGCATAATCATCAACTACAACTTCAACAATACAAAGAAACGAAACTGGAGGAACCTGTAGAACATTAAATTTAATACTATTAGTTTTCATGTCATTAAATACAGATTACTGTTTTTGAACAAAATAATAATAATTAAAAAAATTTATATATGTATTTAATATGTATGTACGTATTTTTTTTAAATTTAAGAAAACAAATATCTAATCAGTGAATATATATATAAATGTATTTTTTTTTTATTTCAAAACTTCTTTGTTTTGTCATTATTTATACATTAATTTATATACATATTTCATAATTGTTTAATTTTTTGTTTGTTATTTATTATTTTTTTATTGCTATCACATATCTCTATTCATTCTTATTTCTTCTTAAAAAAAATGTTTTTGTTTCGAATTGAATCCTTAAAGAACGGTATGAATTTTTTTATATACATATCTAAATAAGAATTATAATAATTTATACTTAATCGAGATAATATTTAAAAACTAAGTTACGAAATGAATAAAACTAAAAAAACATAATTAAATAACGAATTTATAAATGAATTGTTATTAAATTGGAAGACATGAGCGATTAAACAATTACATTTGGTGTAAATGTACCATTACAAACATATTATCTATATAACGTAACTGTCCCTTCCCAAACGCCTATAGTCCGGAAAAGGTGTTAAAACAGGTAACTGGTAACCTTATGAAGTAAAGTTACATATATATATTTATATATATATTTTTTTTCTTACAGATTTTTGTCTTTTAAATAATTTACTTTAATCCTTCAAAAATAGCTACTCAATTGTAGCAGGTACACATTGACTTTTTAATATTTAACAGAACTATGAAACATTTCCAAAAAGATTCAAGAAAAAAGTTTATCTACATACATACATACATAAATAATTAATTGTTATAAATTAGTGGGTTAAAAGCAAAGGGGTTTGAGTTAAACGTACGAATCAACAAATAATAGTAACAAATATACCGAAGGCCAGGACACAAAATCTAACAGAATTCTGTCCTACTTTAAAAATATTTTCAAAGACTTCTCGTTGGTGCCACACTCTTATAAAAAAGAAATGCAAATTCATATGGTTTTAATATTTTGTTGTTTTTTCTCCTCATCATCTTAAAAAACAGTCAACCCTGATCGGATAGAGGAAAATATTTTATGAATTATTTCAAAAGATTATAAAATCGTACAGATCTGTCAAAAAGTCTGTCAAACAAATACAGTTTTAATCCAAGACTTATTCATTTTACTAGGTAAAAGCGGATCTACAACAAATACAACATTGAAAAACACAACATGCATTTTTATTGTTGTTTTGTGCGTCGGAAACTTAAAAAACACAAAGAGAAATAAATAATAATTGCTCTCAATACAAATGCATGCTATGTTTCGCAAATGCTTGTTGTTAGTGTTTTCTGAAATTCGTAAACAAACATAGGAAAATACGAACAACTTTTGACTTTTCCAACTACAAACCAGCTGGGCGGACGACACTACCTAGTAAAATAAATCTGCCTTGATTTTAATCCAAACTATCATACTTTTTGAGCACACATGCAATTTTTGACAGAACGTACGACTGAGTATAATAGTGAATCCTGTCCTTAAGACACGTATAATCTGCCAGCTTTCAGACTCTGTACTCTTCGAAAGCTGCCACTTTCATCTTCACTTGAATCGTAAACATCTTCGTATCTCAAAGCTTTTAAAGTATGCATTTCCATAGAATCGAATAAGGTGCAGGATCTAAGACTTTTCCCCGTCTGTTAATAATCGACAATCCCTAATTCAAAGTGATGACAATCTTCACAGCCGAAATATCTCAAAATTTTCATTTTTAAGCAACAAGTCTAATAATTACCACAAATTAGATAAAAGTTCAGTACCAGGAAATGGCAAAATATATTTGCTTTCAGTTTTCTTTTTTATTTAAAAAAATTTATTCCCGGGATATTGCCTTCTAATATTTGCAATAAAATATTGAAATCTATCAAATCGATCCGCGGTTTCTTGGACAGTTTCTCCAATACCATCAGGAGCACCTTCTCCGTAACCAAATTAACTACAGTTCCATGTAAATTCTTTCATTAGAGGAGATAAGACGTGCAATTCGTTGTCAAGAAAATAAAACATATTTTTGTTTCGGTACTGTTTCACTGGACTATCACTTTAAAAATGTATATTCGTTGCTTCTGTTGTCGTAGATATGCGATATAATACTAGTTGTGAGTCCATTTCGCAAAAACATTGTGAAGTGATTCGGACTGTCGACTTTCGCAGTGTAAACTGTGCCCATTTTTGGCAGTGGAATGATAACAGGGGAATTACGAATATCTACGAAACTCTCAACAACTTAAATACTATCTTAAAAAATTGCAAAACTCGGGGATTGATATTTGAAATCAAATCGAAAAATCACACACAAAATTATGAAATATGTTACAACTTAAAAACAACACCGGGGAATGACCAACTTAAATGTGAGAGCTTATTATAAAAGTCAAAACGTGACTTACTTGATTTTATTAATATTGTTGGTAAAATATTCAGCAACATGTATCCGTAGTATACTAATGTTCTTTCGAATTTGAATTATTGCAAATAAATAATGCTTAGAAAATTTTAAATTTTACTAATACGCGATTTTACAGGGACAAAATGTAATCATCTATAAAGCTATTAATTAATAAAAAGTTATGTATATAGCAAAAGATAATTAAATATTATTTTTTACGTACGACTAATTTTAACAAATATTTGTATACTATTTTCGTTAGAAATTTGGCAAAATTAAGGTGAAAATAGTGTTAGAGACAGGAAGGGTAATCATATTTGAAAACTTCTGTAACCAATTTTTTGAGGAAATAAACAATTTTAGGAAAATAATGAAGTGGGATATATTTTATTTTTTCCTAATTAAATGCACAGGGACATCAAATTAGCCGATAATCCCAGAATCAACCATATATGTATGTACAGCTTATTAAATAAAATAATGAAAGTGATTACAACATTAAGTTCATTCGGCAAACAATCTGTTTTAGTAAAATTTGAGTCTTATTTTGATTAAAAAACTTTTAAATTAAGCTAAAATCCTCATTCTGGCATCACTAGTTTGACTAATCTTTAAAAAAATGTTTTTTTTAAGTCCCCGTCAATTCATAGTTTTTATTTAGACCCCAATAAGCCGTTATATCTGTAATATCGAAAACTTCAACAATTCGTTAAAAATAAGATTACAAATTATTAAAATTCGACTGCATAGGTTTATATATGGATATTGTACTATGATCCCCCACCAATTAATTGAAATTAATTTTAGAAAAATTTTATCGCTTCAAGATCGAAGAGAAAGTTGAAAAAAGGGTAACTAAATAAGGATTGAAGCATCCGCAACTATGGGTTAAACTTAATATATATTAAGAAGACGCAAGTATTAAAAAATGTAAATATTTCAACCTATACGAATTAATAAACTTAATCAATTTAGCGAATAACTAATCTATTATAAAATGTCCTTCTATTTGAAATATTTTTTTCATCAAATGAATTTATTTAAAACAAGTGATAGTGCTATATTCGGCTATGCTGATTCTTGTATACCCTTCACTATCTACGTAAATTTAGTTTAGTCAAGTAACTCCAATCAAAAAAGCAAATATTGGGGTGACAGAGACATAAAAAATTTAAATATTACTTTATATATATATATATATATATATATATATATATATGTATTTTTTTTTTTTTATTGAAGTTGTTAGTTAGAGGTAGGCGTAGTGTTTTGCCTGCTGCCTCGAAGGACATGGACCGATCATGCTGGTTTCTATTAGCAACTCTTTCGATTGACTTATTTTTTTCATGAAATCAAGTTTGCCTCAACACTAACACGGACGGACAGACGGACATCGCTCAATCGACATCGCTATGCATAAGTCACAATATATATACTTTATGGGGTCGGAAATGGATATTGTAGAAATTACACACGTAATGACAAACTTAGTTATACCCTTTTTTTACTTTTTGTGGTGAAGGGTATAAAAAGCAAAAAAGGCGATGTATCAGCATTAAGTCCCTTGTCAATGCAAGGCCAACACGGTAAATTCCGGATAAAATTTTCTCGTCATTAAACGCCGGATTGTAGCTGCTTGCTTCTTAATGTATTTATATGAAAAAAATTAGAAAAAAGAATACGAGAATTCTTGATCATATTTTAAAAATCATTACCAATGCTTTTTAAACTGTATTATAAAAATATGGTTTTGGAACTACGACATATGGTAGCACTTGAACATACTCTTTATCATGGCGAAGTAATACCAGGTGGCCGCAATGGCGAATTCATGAATTTCGCCGTAAACTCTAAATGTCAAACTCCATATATAAAAAATATGTATAACAGTTTATTGTATGGAGTTTGACATTTCACGTTTGCGGCAAAAATTATGAATTCGCCATTGCGACCACCTGGTATTATTTCGCCATGCTCTTTATTGTATGTTAATTCAAAAATTGAAAATATACTTTTTATTTGTACTTCTATAGAAGCTTTTTCAAAATCTTTACAGACGTATTTAGAGCAATAAAATTAAAATAGCACAATTTTAAAAATTTTGTCAACCATTAATTAACACAAATTATAGTGCCAAAAATAGCTAGTTTGTATTTTTGTTGTTTTTTAGTAACACGGTTTTTATTATTCAATTATTATCAGGCTGTCCGATCGAAAGTGGTTTTAATTCCGTTGTTTGGTTCTTCAGAAATCGAAAACGAAAAATTTCCTCGGAATGTAACCACTTAAATTTCAAATTGGAATTAAAATTGTTTAAAATTTCGTTGTGACTTTCTTGTTGACTCTTATTACGTATCCTTATTTATATTAGCCCTGTTGTTTACTTTGGTGTGCGCAATATTGACACATTCAAATGAAAAGGTGAAGATTAAGCATTTTTTAGAATCAAGCAAAGTCGATCGGAATCTGAAAAAGGTTAAACAAAATCGATCGAAATTGTTAATACGGAATCAAAACCATTCCGATCAGAATCTGTGACATGCCTGTATAAAAAAAATAAAAAAAAAATCAATGATAATAATGAATCGACATTCACAAATATATAAATGTCATATTTTGGGAAACTTTCATTTTTTTTAATGGATACATTAAACTTAAGCTTGCATACAGGTACTTAATATACAACGTATTTACTATGCATAAGTAGAAATGTAATTATACTTATGTTCGTTGCTTTAATATTCCAGTGCTACTGTTTGCGTTTATCCTCCATGCAAAGTTGAAATAAATAGTACGTTATCATTTTGTTTTAACTCATAGTCCAGTTCACCCTGAAATAAAAATCGATTAGGTATATACAAATGTATTCAATTGAAAAAAAAAACAATATTAATTATACCAATAATTCCCAATCTGTGTCGTTAATTAGCACTAGAATACCAGGTCGCCTGCAATACAAATTTTAAATATTTGTAAATATATTTGCAAGCATAACATGCATAACAAACATTTAGCAAGAGGACATCATAAGTAGCGAAACTGAGCAGAATCTCAACGATCCTATTCACACAATTTGACACTTCAAATAGTCATAAAATAAAGAGGTAACGACTTTATTCCAAAAAGATTTTTAGTGTCAAACCGCACTTTAAAGTCGTTAGGACTCTACGCAATCCCGTCAAACATGCCAATTGCATGCTAAGTTTTGGATATGCATACGGCCATGAATGAATTCATAAAACAAATTAAAAGAAATTGCTTTAATTATTTATAAATTCACGTCACTATTTACATTATCTAGACTAATTAGGTAAAATATTAATTAACCAAGATTAATGTAAATCACATGGAAGTTTTGCTAAACCTTAATTTAGGAGTTTGCGTATCATCGTGCTGTATGAATTTTAACATACATATCGCTCTTGATCAACAAAAGAGTAATAACATAAAATTTTTTTTTTTAATACTTCACTTTTTGCAAGAAATCCACTAACAACATCAGTATCCATCTATCTTCCTTCAAAAATTTAAAAGCATTCCGATAACTTTTTCATCTATAAAAAAAAAACATTTGACACCATTTTCATGATTATGTAGTGACTACCAAAATAAAAAAAATCAAATTGTGTTATTAAACTTTGGTTGTATTTTGAGTTGATACTATTTTGTTGATAAGATTTGTTTCTTTTTAACTCAAAAATAAGTTTTAGATTCAAAGGAAAAACAAAAAAATAAAACTTCGGATTTTCAAATTCCCTTAAAATTTTGAGTTAATACGCTCTTGTTGATCAAGTGAGATATATATGATTTAATTAAATAAGTCAGCGAAGTAACGAGAAACATCAGTGTAGTTTAATAATGAACTTTAATTATGAATTGGGCCTGGAAGAGGCTTTTTTGCTAAGATTATACTCACACAGTATCGTCCTGCATAAATAACTCTGGTCTTTCGGTAAGAATGTTTGCATGCATCCACTTCAAAAGGTTTTTGATAGTCCCTATAAAGAATTTTCGAAATAAATTGTTCAAATGTTATCTTTATAATTAACGCATTTTATAAGACCGTTAAAATAAAGTAATTGGTATTTTAAAGACTCTCCCCTTTGAATATGTATTAGATTGTTTTAAAGTGTTTTCCGACACATTTAGGGTATAGAGATGACCGTTCTTAAACCAGGCAGAAAGAAAACTTAAAAATCATAAAACTTGTTGCATGGTGTCATGCCCTTAAGAGTACAGTATTCCCCGTTTTCTTGCAGAACAACGCAAAATTTGTTACAGTTAGTAAACAGAGCTTAAAAGATATTTCGAGAGTACAACCAACATAGAACTGATCACAAAAATAAAAATGTCTAACATTAGCTTTGGTAGTAGATCATTTACCCACTATTATTACTCTTTAGAACACCAAAGATTTTCAGCAATAGTGTCGTTTTAAAAATGTTTTTATCCTGGACATAACTACTGATATAGATGACTGGCCATATTTCGATAAAGAAGCTCCTAGTATTGACAAAATTAGAAATAAAAAGTTTTTATAGCTGTCGCGTGTAACAGTCAGAATAATTTTTTTTTTAAGTTCACACAATGTTAGAATCATACACTTGAGAACAAATTTACAAATAAATTCAACCCGACTCTTGAGCCTGAAGAATTAACCCGAACAATCTCTTCATAGAGGAAGTATTATTCAGTCCTTTCTCTTAACATTTAATAAGCCAATGAAATGTTCAGATCTAGGTTAATGAATGCTAAGCTATGACTAGTTAGAATTTGTATCGATGACCCAGTTATTTGTACCGTTTTCCATTCAATTTGTACCTCAATCAAATTAAAAGAGCAGAAATAAAAAATAGACTAAGATTGCTGAAAACTCGCGATTTAAAATCGCATAGATTATTATGATTTCAATCTCGAATCGCTTTTTATTTGTGATTTCAAATCGTAAATTCTTGGATTTCGTGATTTCGAGTTGGTACTCTTGCAAGATATTGTGTATATCTTTGATGATAGAAAATTAAAAAATCTAAAATTAAATAGGCAAGCACAAAACTTCGGGATTCTTTTTCTCTTCTGTTTCTCAAACGGGTTTTTGTATTCTTTCACATGTATTCAAAACATGAGTGTGTACATAGAATAAACAAAGAAAAGTGTTCAATAATACACTTGATCAAATTCTGACCACAAGGCAAACTCCAGTAAAAATAACATAATGAAGTACTTTATAAGTTTACATACTTATTTACGTATATTGAAATTGGAAAGTTACAGAATCATAACATTTTCGGAACAAATCTAGTTTACGGGCACCGCTCCAAAATAAAAAAAGTTGCCTACGGGGTGCAAAATGCAATTTTAAGCAAAAAATGTCAAGTGAAAAAATTGGCGGCAACCCTTAGTTTAGGAGTTATGGCCCTCCAAAGTTTTTATGTATATATAATATGGCATATATCGAGTAGTTGATGGAATTTAAGAGCCTATACAATTAAATAGGAAAAAAGTGAAAATAAAATAAAAAAGTCAGGTAAGGCCCCAATAAAACTATTTTTTCCATATAAACATAACTTTACTAAAAAGCGAAAGGACTTTCTCCTCTATGGTATAACCAATAGCGGCTTCGCTTTCTAAAGGTTTCCGAATAACTTTATTTATTTGGTTAAAAAAAAATTGTTTTTCCTTACCAGATTTTTTTTAATTTTTCTGCTTTAATAAATAGGCTCTTATATTCCCTTACTAATGATACTCATATTGTCCCATTCCGCCATCAACTACTCGATATATGCAATATTATATATAAGTACATAAAAAGGGTTGCTGCCAAATTTTTCACTTTACACTTTTTTCTTTAAAATTGCATTTTGCACCCTGTAGCAACTTGTTTTTATTTTGGAGCGGTGCTCGTAAACTAGATTTAAGATACATTTTCTGACATTTCATTTATAGTATTCAAGAAATCTCAAGTACGCGAAACGGATGCTGGTCATAACATAGAAAGAAAAATTATTATGTCCAGGCAAAGGTCTTAATGAATTATGTACTTAACTTCTTCAAAGGTTTTAAATGATATCACATTGACCAGATCGTTCAGAATTGAAATGCACAATTGCAGTTTAAAAAACTTCAGAGGCCCACAACACGGAAAAATTGGCCGATTATTGTACTTTTTTTTTAATTTTTCATAATCTTTCGGTAAGCCAGATTTGCCCTTACGCTCCAGCTATCGTACGGTCATCATCTGACCCACAATATTTTTAAATATATTATAAAACAAATATAAACAAAATATGCATAATATATTAATTACATTTTTCTGATGAAGGCAAATATATTTCACGTTTTTTTATATTTCCAAAAAGCAATTCAGCACCAGAGCTACAATAAAGAAATACATACATATATACATGTTAGTTTACTACATAATTTTATATCTAAACGAGACTTACCTAAATTCTAAAATAATTTTTAAATCTGTTGAAGTCATTAAATTAATAAAATTTAAACAAATATTTATGGTCTTGCAAAACTTGCTGTTATAAATTGATTTAACTATGTACAACACCTAACATGTGTCAATATGTAAACAAATCTAGTTTTGGAGTCACTATTAACTTTAGCAAACAAATTTTATGTCTACTAAACACAGTTACAATATGAAAAGTATATACAAATAGTTTTGGCTTATTGATCATTTATTTTGTTCGCTTATTCTCATCATGGGTTATTGTGCTGGTTGCTTCTTTTAAATCTAATTTAAAATCGATTGGTTTATCGTATCCCATAATGCGTACATAATGTTCAGGATCTTCAAACAGGACTGGATCAACAAACAGGGACTTCTTTCCTATATTAAAAGAGGTAAACATGCCAGGTACTTCAGGAATTTTTACATCACTGGGACGAAATTTTGTCTAAAAATTTTTTTAATAAATACAGAAAGTTTGCTTTTTACTAGACTTAAAAATACTTACCCGAACTTTTTGTAAAATAATATTAATCGTAGTTGCTACATATTCTTTCGTTTCTGGATTATAGTGTATTTCGGTTACATACTTTTTAGTAACAAAGTGTAGCAACAAGGGTGTTACAAATGTAAAAAAACCAGCAAAAGTACATATGAATACGGCCATTCCAGTGCCACCCATTTTCATTCCTTGTTCCAATAAAATTGGTTGGGCGGCAAGACCAGTTAAGCTCGTGATCAATGAAAATATTTTAACAGCTCTCATGCGTGGCGTCAAAGACCCATAGTAAACTCGCACAAGTTGTTTAACATCAATATCACCAGAGTTTTTTGCAAAAGTTCTTCTTTGCATTAAGTAGCCACATAATACAGCAGGTCCTTTATGTAGCTGTGTGACTGATATGTTTCTGGATAGAGCTAAAAAATTTGTCAAATGATTATTATCAGGCTGCTTTAGTGTCCTTAATTTCAAAGCATTTTGTGAAATTCCACTTAGCATTGAATTGCAACGCATTGTTGTTCGCAAAGCCAACATATTTTATTATTTTAAGGACGTCTTTAAACTTAAGTTAATTTTTGTTTGAGGGACTGTTTATTAAATAATCAAACTCTGAGAAAAAAGTATTAAGCAGTGGTTTCAAAACTACTCTAACATATGTCAAACGATCCAGAGACGATTTTTAAGTGTAATGAATCATAGCCCAAAAGAACTCTGGATTAATAAAAGAAAATAATTTTTGCTCACATATTTATTAAAACAATGGAAAAAATTAAGAAAGATAATGTTAAGATTTGTTTAAAGTTGTACATATGTGAGTAAATAACTATGTTTTATATTAGATTTATACTGGATACATTCGCACAAAATTATCCAACTCTGTGCGGCTATGTTCTTGCCCAAGGCATATTTATTTTACTAGGTAGTGTCGTCCGCCCAGCTGGTTTGTACGTTTGTTTACGAATACCAAAAAACACTAACAACAAGCAATTGCAAAACAAAGCAGGCATTTGTATTGAGAGCAATTATCTTTTATTTCTCTTTCTGTTTTTGACATTTCCAACGCACACAACAACAATAAAAAGCTATGTTATTTATGCCACTGTTGAATTTGTTGTAGAGCCGCTACTACCTAGTAAAATAAGTGTGCCTTGTTATTGCCTTACAGTTAGGCTTGCCAGATCCAATTTGCCAAAAAGCTTGACATTTCCCAAAAAAAAACTTGATTTTGAAAAAAAAACTTGACAAATAAAAACACTCATACTATTGGTTTTTATTTAATTTTTTTTTATTATTTTTTTCATAAAAATTATTAGAATAAAAACAAAAATATCGTTAAAAGTAAAAATAACAGAAACAATGTGAAAGAAACAAAAAACAATATAAGAATAAAAATTCAGTCGTTATATATTTTAGAGAAAACTTAGGCGTTATTTAAAAAAAAACATAGGTACTATCTTAAGAAATATAGATAGTAAAAATATGCTCTTTCGATGTGTTTTTTAGAAATATAAACTTACTTTTTTAAGTATTATTACATATGTAGCTAGAATAAATTTGAGAAAAAAAAAATTAACTTACAAAAAACATTGACAAATCACTTTTTCACTTGACACTTGACGCGCATTAAAAAACTTGACAATCAGGCCAAATCAGGCCCGTCTGGCAACCCTACTTACAGTGCAGTCACACGGCCAAGTTTTCGTTCAATTCTCTTTCAAGAAATTTACACATACTGCTTGTCAAAATTCACAAAAATTGAAAGCTGTGACGTAGGCTGCACGCAATTTCAAAGCGAGATGTCATAAAGAAACCAAAAAAAATTATTTGAAGGAAAAAACTTCAATCAGCTGTTCTCTTGAATGAAATTTGAAAGACTCAATTGAACGAAAATTTGAAAGTTAACACAGAGTCTACAACTGCGATTAGAGGGAGTTTACATTAAGGGCATGGTATCAGCCTCAAAAGTCATGATGCAGAAGTTTGTTGGCAAGAGGTGTAGAGAAACTTACGGGGTAGCAAAAGTAGCACGAAATGAATATTCATGACTCCTTTTAATTTTTTCCCTCATTCCTGTTACTCTCTTGTGTTTTTTGCAGTTCTATTTCGGGCGGTGTTACCAAATTGCTGTTTTCTTTCTATATTGTTCAAAAATTGTTGAAAAATTAATACATTTAGTTTATGGCAACACTTGAAAAATTGGTTGATAAAACATCATTAAATTCTCTCACTTGCTACAATAGAGTCATAATGTAAACGCTTGATGACTTACGGAGATTCTCCAAAAGAGAAAACAATAAAAAAAAGTCAGCTACAATGCCCTTAATGTGAACTGGCTCTTAACTCTTATATAAGATGATAAAAAACGTCGGCAGAGCAGTTCTACAGCTTAATTTTAATGTGATGATTAATTATATGAATTCATAAATCACTGATAACCGCGTAGAAAACACCTGCTTGCAATTAATTGAAAAAATTCTTATATATATATATATGCATGAGTATTTTGGGAGAAGGAATAATTTACTTGTTGTATGTAAACGAAAGATTTAAAAAGTGTGAGTGTAAAATTGTACTCTTTAGGCAGATATTTTTAATAATTTGTGCATAAGATTTGTAATAGCGGCATTTTGTTTACAAATATTTAGTTGTTTTTTTTGATATTTGATAGTTCATCTCGTAAGATATCTCATAACATCGCTCTCATAAGGATTCTTATAAGACTGCAATAACACTAATTTTAAGTCTACACGTAACAGAATTCGCTCAGCGATAGACTTTCACGTCTACCCCAAGCAAAGTTGCCAACTCTTGTATATTTCGTCACATACAACACAAAGTACACAGAGGCGACACGATGTAGTGATGTTTTTCCTGTGCATCATTTTCGTAACAGTTGCTTAAACTTTGATTTTTGTCTTTTCTTTATTGTTTGGACAAAAATCTTTAGTTTATTTAAAATGATTGTCAGAAGTTTCCTGAAGAGTACTGTAAGCGGTAACGAAATGGCAATCGAGACGTGCTCTAACCCTCAATAATCAATATCGGTAATTAATTTAATCGGGATAATTAAATAAAAATAGCACGAAGTTTTTTGAGAAAATTAAATTTTGAAATAATAATCGTGTGTCTTTATTTAAATAATTTGCAAAGTGCCTGTGCATATAAATAAATTATGGTAGTGTTTTTGATATTTTGTTTTTCATCCTCTTTCAACTGTATAAAAGAGCCGAAAAAAAGTCGACCGTATACAGTAGAGAAAGAAAAATAGAATTACTGTTGGTTATTGTTGATTTTGCTTAAACTTTGATTTTTGTCTTTGCTTTATTGTTTGGACAAAAATCTTTAGTTTATTTAAAATGCTTGTCAGAAGTTTCCTGAAGAGTTATGTAAGCGGTAACGAAATGGCCATCGAGACGTGCTTTGGCCCTCAGTAATCAATATCGGTAATTAATTTAATCGGGATAATTAAATAAAAAGTAGCACGAAGTTTTTTGTGAAAATTAAATTTAAAAAAAAAATATTCCCGTGTCTTTAATTACAAAAAGTTTGTTTTTAGACTTTTAATTACTTTGTGGTTTTTTGCAACAGGAAACACCTACAAAGACCTGTCCTTTGGATTTCGAGTTCCAGTGTCCTCAATATCTTTGTTTAGTTTCTGAAACTGCGAAAGCAATATACTTATCATTGCGCTATAAATATTTACAAGTAAGATATGTGATATAATCTACTAAGTAAACTAGTAATAAAAACTACAATTATTATTATTTTTTATTTACATAAGGGATGCAAATCTGCTTCATATTGGAAAATAATCGCTGAAAAGTTTTATGACAAGTGGAATTTTCCCATGTGTCTGAGTGCAATTGGTACAATTGATTGTATTCGATAGCAATAATATTTGTAATATTTCCGATTACATATATCCCTGCAGATGGTGAACACATATTGCATTTACTGCAAAATCATTTGATATTTGAAAATAAAATTTTTAACCACCGCTTATCTAGAGCCAGGCGTGTAGTTGAAAACGCATTTGGAATTGGTCACGTTGGCTTGTTGCGTTCTGCACAATTTTTTGTGTAGAGAAGGAGAAGCGGAGCCGCTTTGGGAGGCTTTAAATTTTGTAAAATTAGAAAAATCATCTAGCTATAGAACAAGCGAAGAGGCGTCTGAAATAAGAAATAATTTTAGAGAATTATTTAATACTATTGATATACTTGGCAAAATGAAGCTGTAAATAAATTTAATTTTAAAACAAAACATCGTTTTTTAACTCATTTTCTTTTATTAAAAAGTGATGATGGCAAGATTACTATATACTATATAATAAAAACAAAAAGTATTTTTATTTGTACTTCAGTTCTCCTTTAGGCGTTATTTTCTAATACTAAATAACCTATTAGTCTTTAGCTAGATTTATTATGTCATCCGTATCAACCGAACCCTTTTGCTTTGCCTTAAGTCTTTTCGGTGGCGCTGGCTCATCCACCTCCGACAATTGTGAGAGATCAATTGCTTCTGACGAAATGTTATCGTGCGCATTCTGGAAAAAAATGTTATAAATACTTTGAATTTTTATATCAATACATTTTTAATTCCACATTGTACTTACATAAGAAAGATTTGATTTTCCTTTACTTACTGTTACGAAATCCTTTAAAAAATTAAGTTCCTCGTACCAGTAAGCCGTTGGAACATAAATTTTATCCGTTCCCGCACCACTTCTTTGACTTTCCCAAACTTTTAGCACCTCTCCCACGTATTGGGATCGAAGATAATTTATCTTTGTCTAAAAAAGTTTAAAAATATATTATTTAATTATATTAAATAAAACGCACAAAAAATTCCTTTACTTCGAGTGACGTTACATTAGGTATGTATTTTTCCAAGCTCTCAGCAATTAATGTTAAACAAGCAGACCGTGCATGCTTATTGTGGTACAACTCATGCCTTGGATTTAGGCTTGCCAGATCCAATTTGCCAAAAAGCTTGACATTGCCCAAAAAAAAACTTGATTTTGAAAAAAAAACTTGACAAATAAAAACACTCATACTATTGGTTTTTATTTAATTTTTTTTATTATTTTTTTCATAAAAATTATTAAAATAAAAACAAAAATATCGTTAAAAGTAAAAATAACAGAAACAATGTGAAAGAAACAAAAAACAATATAGGAATAAAAATTCAGTCGTTATATATTTTAGAGAAAACTTAGGCGTTATTTAAAAAAAAATATAGGTACTATCTTAAGAAATATAGATAGTAAAAATATGCTCTTTCGATGTGTTTTTTAGAAATATAAACTTACTTTTTTAAGTATTATTACATATGTAGCTAGAATAAATTTGAGAAAAAAAAATTAACTTACAAAAAACATTGACAAATTACTTTTTCACTTGACACTTGACGCGCATTAAAAAACTTGACAATCAGGCCAAATCAGGCCCGTCTGGCAACCCTACATGGATTGTACAAGCTTTCTTTCTCTCTCCATAGCTTTATCAAACCAATCACTGCTATTTGGCTCCACTCCATCTAAAAAGGAGATAAAAATATATGAATATATTTATATAATTAAAAAGGTTAAACACTCTTCCATATCAATTTTTTTATGAGCTAAAACAAAATTAAAAAGTTTTCAGGTGCTTTTGCCAAAAGTTTTTTATTGTTTACAAAAATATTTGTGATACCAACTGAGTCTATTTTGCTGTACGACTGTCAAATTTCCATCCGTATTTTCTCTCAATGTCGGACAGTTTCATTACATATTATGTTTAGACGATACTACTTGTACTCTTCTACACAAAAATTTGACATGTCCTATTACTTTTAGTATAATGTAATCCGCCCTTTATCGACATGAATTTGGTTTTGATTTGTGTTTTTGGTGCAAGGCAAATTTACACGTTTTGTTACAGGAAATAAGGATGAGTTTTTGTGAAATTAATATTAAAAATAAATATTAAAAAAGTTAAAATTTTTTTTAGCATTATTGGCAATTCATGTTTTTTCCAAGTTTTTTTAATTTTTGGTATGTTAACACACTCAATGATGGCGCCTGTGCAGGTCATATTTTCTGCGTTAAAAACACGTATTTTGGGAAGTTTATTTTATTAATTTATAAGCAAGCTACATATAATTTTTTGATATTGTTTACTTTTCAACTAGCTGATTGTTTTGCAGTTTATATAATCTACACAAAAAAAAAGTCCAAGGCACATTGACACAGGTGACTGCATTAGCTTTTACGTGTATTTTGTAAAATTCTGTTGAGCAGTCAAAAACGTCTGGCAATATTTGTATGTATTTGTGAAAAATAAGCAAGCAATTGAACACATACATATAATACACATGCACACACAATATACACATACAATAAGAAAAAGAGCAACAATTTTGACAACTCGCAAAGGAAAACAGCAAACATATGTTGACCGCATGATCTAATGCATTCACCTGTTCAAAGTTATTATCACACAGTTATTATCACATTTAATCTGTGGTTATTATCTCAAAACCTCTCTCTTTTACGCAAACTTGTAGTACCTGGAACAGTTTTCATTAACTTGGGATGTTGCGGTTACTCTTTTAAAGTTTCAGTGTGTTTCAACGCGTCCCTATACGATAAAAATTTTTTCGGCATTGGAATTTGTACACATCGATTATAATTCGATATTCGTTATTGTATTTGTTTGTTTGTATGCCGACAATTTTAATATAATTGTTTAAAGCAAATTATATTTTAATTACATATTTTGGACAATATCTTCCCGATACGCCTAATGTTATCTATTGAATAAGCTTTTTCTATTTTTAAACTGACGCAACAATCAAATTGTAGTATTTGTGTTCATGGCATACTAAGATGGGATTTTTCTCATGCCATTTATTACAGTAAATTTGCAGTAAGTAAATTCTGAACTTATCTTACAACTCGGCCATCCTGTTTATCACTGTCACAGTGATAACTGATGTATACGAATAAAATCGCCACGCGAAAAGTAACACCCACTACAGTGGCAAACAACAGAACGCTCCACATGATAAAAACATTTATCATCGAACCAAACAAAACTTTCAACATGATAAAACAATTATCATGCAACTACACAAAACGCTCAACATGATAAAACAATTATCATGGAACCACACAAAACGCTAAACATGATAAAACAATTATCATGGAACCAAATAAATTAACCAATCATTTTTTAAAACCATACAGTAGTAGCCCAGAACATGTACCGAATATCTCATTTCATAGACATTCTATAGGTATAATAATGTTTTCCACGTGGTCTTATTTATTTATGATCATCCTCTCCAAATAGATCGAGATACGTCTTCTCTTTACCCTTAACCTTCAATAAATTCGTGGAGACCACACAATGGTTTTATTTTGTCTACCGCGCAAACGGACTTAAATTTTCACAGATTTACTTGAGAAGTTACTGTGTCGGTAATTAAATAGCGGTCGTTAGCTAAAACTTTCCTAATCCTGAAAGTAGTTTCCGCGATTGACCGGTAGATACGTGCTCCGCTTTGATTAGTACTAAATCGCCCTCAATTTATTTATTTGGCAATCGGTGTTTCTTAATAAAATTTTCTGCGACCATCCTTTCATAACAGTCGATTCGTCTTCAGGATGTCCATCAAGGTCAAAACTTAATTGATTCCCCAAAAAATTTCGAAGAGTAAAAGTAAATAGCAATCGCTGCGGACTTTGTCGCGTAACTTTAAATCAACACTGAACAGCTAATGCATGCTAATCCCAATCTTGACTCCAAATTTTCTGTCATTTTTTCCTGGCGTTCTAACCAGAGAATGAATGTGTTCAATAGCGTTTGCATCACAAAACGAAAGTCCTAGACGTGAAGGATGTACCACGATCACTTATAATTTGAGACAGCATACCGAGAAACTGCAATATACCTAGTGTATAAACAACGGCCATCGACGTGGTAATTTTTACGGGACGCAGCACTAAAAATTTCCCCTGAATCCTTTTAAAGGCATTATGATCAACATCGGGGATTTTATTACTTTCCATCTTGGACCGCAGGCCCAACGAATTGCAGGCTACTCTCAGCATTCGTAAATAATCTATTATTATTATTTTTTTATCAGCGGCTTCCTTGAGTTATAAATTAAAATCTTTCCCTACAAGATAATATCGAAAACGCTCCATATTTTCTACATCAGCAAGAGTTTTTTATTCGCAACTATGCTAATTTTCTTCAAGACTATTAGTCTGTCTGCTAAAGCATGCTACTAGACGTTTCTGACGTACTAGTCTAATTTGACAGGCACCTATATGCAATTCATGCTCTTGATCAAGATCATAGACAACAAAAATCGGATTCGTTGACATTTAACATTTTAGATTCTAAAATGAATTTTCCTGATCTTTACCCCAGACAAGTTCTGCATTATTTTTAATAATGTATTTAAAGTATAAGCAATTCGTACTTAGTTTTCCAAAAATTTTTTAAAATAGCCAGTAAGACCGAAAAACTACTTAACTTCACGCGCAGCTGGCGTGCTGTAATTAACTACAGCCTAAGTTTTCACTGGTACAACAAAAAGTTTATTATTAGGTAATTGATTTATATTTTCTTCAATATTTGCCATCGAAAACAAAACTTCTCTTCTATATCTATGTTGACCTTCAACTCAAGCCATTTGCATTAAACTACTCCTTCTATTAAAGGATACTCGAGAGACTTTTAACGGCAGACAACTGTGAAGAGTTTTCTCTTGTCTTTTCCGTAGTTTTTTACAGTTCCTTGAAAAGTGACCAGTTTTCTGGCAATTGGCAGATAACATTTACTCTAGAACTTTTCAGATGAACTAGAGCTTCTTTTTAAAAATTCTTCACGACTACGCTTATTCTCTGTTGTGCATTAATGGCCCTTAATCTGGCATAACTATTCCTGATATATTTTACACTGGGTATATAACCACTAACTTCATTCACACGCCGTCCGTACCCTAAACCAGAAACAATATACTTTTCTCCACACTCATCACCAAAATCTGCTGTCCTGGCTAATGCTAACACATAAAAAAATTTTTCTATGCTTTCATTAGGTTCTTTAGCACGGCACATTATTTTAAATAAATATCAGACTCCTCACTTACGCGTGAAAATGCGTCCCTTAGCAATTCCCTTAAATCGTTCCCAGACAAATCTTCTTTTCTAATTGATGAAAACCAAGAAAAAGTTGCTTCTCCCAATCGTATAGCAGTATACAGACCGTGGTCCCATCATCCCAGTCAAAGATATGGTTTACTCGCTCCACATCCATTATCCAATCACGAATAGATGCTGAACCAGCTGATTATGAACTCGGAAATGCCGAAAAATCCTCCGTCATAGTTTTTTCTGAAAAATTATCGCTATCTGCTATATTCTTTGTCTGAGACACTTCTTAAAGTTAAACATCACTCTTATTTAAATTAATTTATTTTTTTTAATTTTTAAGTTTTCTATCCCACTTCTGAAATTTTGGATAATGTCTATTTCCTTAATAAATAACTTCCCGATACGCCCAATGTTATCTATTAAACGAGCTTTTTCTATTTTTCAACTGAAGCAACAATCAATGATAACCGTATCGACAAGCTACGTATTGTATTATTTGTTTTCATGGCATACTAAGATGGGATTTTTCTCATGCCATTTATTACAGTATATTTGCAGTAAGTAAATTCTGAACTTATCTTACACATATATATGTTATATTAAAAACAAGTATATATTTGGATCAGAGATAATTAAAAAATTAGAAAAAAATTACTGTATGTACATAATTTTAGATAAAGATGTCATCGGCTCTTAATGGGCTAAGCAGTTTTAAAAAATTTTTAGTATATTTAGTATACATAAGTATATATTTTAGTATATACCCATATTGATATTTTAAAATATATGGTGGAGGCCCATATATTTTAAGATAGAGTAGAAATTAGATGTTTTTTCTTAGTTTAAATTCTCTAATTTTTTTTAGTAAAAACTATTACTTTTGGGCATTACTAGAAGACTTGTTGCATTAAAAAATATTGGTGATAAGTTTGTGGACAATTTCTTTACACCGCATTGCTTTAAACAAAATAAGTTTAATGTGGTTTTCATGATATCAAAAATGAACTACATATTTATGAAAAAGCTTTAAGCTAAGAAAATTAAAAAAATTAAGTTTATGAACGTGAAATAATAGATCAGAAATTTTTGGTATCTAGTCGCTCTTTTCTACCTAATGACCTTGATTTTGAATTGATAGAATTGAAAACAAGTAAGAGCGCTATATTCGGCTATGCCGAATGTTATATACCCTTCACCATCTATGTACATCTAGTTTAGTGAAGTAACTCCAATCAAAAAAGCAAATATTGGGATGACAGAGAATTAAAAAATAAAAAAAAATTGGTACTTCATATATATCATTTTACATAAAGATGACATCGGCTCTTAATGGGTAAAGCATTTTTAAAAAATTTTCGAACATAGATAATTCTCTTCAAAAGCTTTAAAATTATACCTAATTTCAGAGCAACTCGGAAAATATGGGCGAGCGACAAATTTTTCACTTGATGTTTTTTTTTTCTTATTTTTTAATTCTCTATCGCCCCATATATTTATTTTTTTGATTGAAGTTACTTTATTGTCTCAAATGACATGAAAATATTATAGGCAGGCATGGTGCTTTGCCTACTGCCTCGAAGAACATGGACCGATCATGCTGATTTCCAACATAACCTCTTTCGACACTATATGTGATCGATTGACATATTCACTAACACGGACGGACATCGCTAAATCGACTTCGCTATGCAAAAGAAGTCAGAATATGTATAATACTTTATGGGGTCGGAAATTGATATTGTAGAAATTACACACGGAATTACAAACTAATATATGTATGTATATACCCTTTTTCCACTTTTTGTGGTGAATTTTTTTATATGTATACGAATGAAAAAAGATACCCCTCAATGTCATTCTTACGTGCAAAACTATGTTTCTTAGTTTAAAAATTTATGATACGGAAAAGCTCTTAAAAACCCAAGTATACCTAAACAAAGGCCAACCAATTAATGTACTTATTTTTGCTATTTGGTTACTTTGAGTATTATTTAAATTTTTTTTTTATTGTGGGTGACATCAGTTAGTTTAAAAATGGTACTATTAACTGTTCAAACCGTACAGTTTTAAGGCCTTACATATCATTCCCAAAGTCACAACAATTTTCTTTGCTGATTTTAGCTAGAAAAGCGTACACTTATTTTTTACATTTGGCAGAATAATTTTAAGAATTTCTGTTTTACTCTCTCGTTGCTAGTTTTTGCCAGTAAAGTTACTGAATTTTCAGCTTAAATTAATAAATGCGAATATAAATGATTACAAGAGGAATATTATTGTTGTGTAGATGGGTAGAAAAAAGAAAACTATTGTTGTGTTGCCTCAGAAAATGAGATGGTAAATATGTCTGAGGTTAAGGCGCTTGAATCGAATAAGGCGGATAAACAGCTGCGGTCAATATAATAGCACCACTCACAAATTTATAATGACTCCGATTACATCTGTTTAACTGCTGGGCAGATTCAACTTAAAACAAAATAATAAATTTTTTTATGTTAATGGTTTACTATCATAAGAAAATTATTTGTTTTTTTCAACAGTTTATAAAATGCTAATAAATATAAACAAAAAACTTAAAAACTACACAGTCAAAATAATAGGAGTAGCACTTCAGTTCATTTTTAATACAAAATTGTGGTCTTTTTTAATAATTAAAAAATTCACTCAGATATCTTTCAGATAAATTAATTGTATGGTTTTAATACTTTGTCGCGTGCCTTTCGTTTCATATTACTGCGGCACAACCCTTTCCCATGGAATCCACTTAATGCTGGCATCCTTCAACTTTGATGGAACTCCAAATTTTCGCACAACCTCCCAGTGCCCTTCAACGTATGTCCGTCCACAGATTTTCGATAGGGTTCAAAACTGCAAACTGTATAGGCCACTCCATTACATTGATAGAGTTATCGTTGAACCATTTTTTTGCCATTTTGCTGGGTGTTTGGAGTCATTGTCTTGCTGAAAGACCCACACCAGCGACATTTCGTAGGAAGCATGCGGCATCATAATTTCATCAAGGATCCAATATATAGGACCCACATCTTGATACGAGAAGCAACTGCATGCCATAATACTATGACCTCCATGTTTGATAGTTTTTGATGTGAAATATGGCTTGTATTCGCTGCTAGGTGGCCTACGAACGAAACATTTGTAACCCTTTCCACCAAAAAAAAACAATTTTGGATTCGTCAGTCCACAGCACATTTCTTTTCTTTTCCTTTGGCCAATTAAGATGTGCTTTATCAGAAGATATCTGTTTAGAAACATGCTTAGAGAAAAGGAGCAGCACTTTTCGAGGACAACAGGCGTTAAGGCTGTTACCTCAGAATCCGCGGCGAATAGTTTTTACGCTTGCCGGCACATCCAATGTTTTTTTGAGTTCCGTAGCTATCATAAAGGGATTTGCTTTAGTCGTCCGTACCAACCGTTTTACTATAAAGGGTGATATAACTCGCACGGGATTCAACTTTTTGCTCATATCTTATACCATGTTCACATTACAATTCGAATGACGTTATTCGCTCTCTGAATGACTTGTTCTATTTTGAGTGTTCACATTACATCTAAATAATTGGGTTTGGCAGTTGTTTGTTTATTTCGTAGAAAACACGTTGGATTGAAGAAAGTTCTGCCATTTTATTTAAAACAACTTTTTTGTTTAATTTTTATACAATTTAGGTAAGTAAATATTAAGAAAGTATAGTTTTATTTCAAGAAGATATCACAATTTTTTTACTACAGAAATCAGAAAAAGTGCTATATAACTTTTCACTTTTTTCTTTGTTTACTTTTTATTATTTTAACAGTTGTTCAGGTAAAACTTCAATAAAAATAAGAGATGACACTGATTTTATCGTAATTGGCGTGGTAATTCAAACTCAATTACCTACAAAAATGGTGATTCGCTCTCAAAAATTTGTATGGGGAATTTCGTTATTCTGCGGGTAATTAGAGGCTGAATAACGAATGGGAGAGCGAATTACGAAAAAACGCTGTAATGTGAACATGGTATTAGTGCATTTATTATCATCTAATTGGAACAGACCAGCAACTCTCTTATTTGGGAATACGATTTACCCTCGGACTCAAATTTTTTTTATTAGTGCACATTTTTTCTGGCGAAGAATGCTTTCTGCGACCCATAACTATACAGTTTTTATAAAATTATAGTGTAGATTTAATATTAATTTTATTAAAAATTTTTTGTTACCATCCGCTTTCACTTATTTATCACAAAATTTCGCAGAGCAAATTTAGAAAAGTCTACAGTGCTATTTTTGTGACTGCACGAAATGATAAGTGTTGACAAAAAGTCTTTTACAACTGATTATGAATTACGAAATTTGACAACAAATGTACACGCTGAAATATAATAAAAAATGTAACTGCTTTTACACTCAAAAAATAATATAATAAATTTTTACATCTTTCGAATCGGCATATTGCAACTGGTGCTATTAAATTAACTGGCCCTGCATTTATTTTCAAATTGACAAGTCATATGTAAAAAAACGTGCCGACTGAGAAAAGCCTTAACAATGCTTTGATTCGTAAGTTTGTTAAATCTCAAATTTAGTTACGAAAAGATCATGTAAGCAAAGCTAGCTAGAGCCAAAGGCAGAAATAGAAGAAACTAAGGAATAAATAAAGCGTCACAGTATAGTTTACTTAATGGTGACTTGCAGGTAGTTGAAAACAAAAAGACCCCTGCGGTTTAGAAAGGTTAAGACGTAACAACATAGAAATTAAAACGAAAAACTTACTTACTTAAAGTTACTCGACTAAGCCACAGGATTGTTAAAAAGCTAGAATTGATGTTGTTCTCATATTGAGCAGATGATACTTCGTATAAAGACCAACCCATTTTCATACCTCCAGCAAGAAAAACCATTGCAGCTTTTGATTATTAAAACGCAATTCATTTTTTAATGACAAACATATTTAATTTTTATTTTTTTTATACCTGGTATCATGTATTCAAATTTCCTGCGATATTGCCATAACTTTTGCTTTATTATCTTTACTGATGTCAGACATTTTTTGGTTATTTTTATTTATTTATATTGTACATATGTATATATTTATGTATAAAATTATTATAGATTCAAGACTGTTTGATTTCAAAAATCAAATTAAAATACTCTTAGTATTTATTACTACTAACATATAAATCGTTTGTAGACCACAAATAGAAATGTGTTATTTTCCGGTGCTTATCTCTCAAAACTTTTTTGGCGTTGCGATATACTGTAGTTACAATCATGTATCGGTGTATTGATTAAATTACTTGGATAATTTGTTTTTATATTAATAGTATCACTGAAAAATTATCTAATAATTTATAGAAGCATAGATGTAGATGAATATAACTTGTAGATTACGTCTGGCTAGTTTGATAACGTCATATCATATAGTACCATAGAAAACAAAAATATTTACATATTTTGTGTGGGAAATGCTACGCGCTCTGCAAGTTTTCTAAAGTATTTTTCTACTAACTTTTCTCTACATAAAAGGTAAGAAATATATTGAATAAATCTATTGAAAGGGCCACGCGCTCTGTATTAAAGGCGTTATTTTTGGTGTTCCCTTTTTGCACTAAACAACTTAAACTTGACGTTTTTAGCACAAGGATATAAAAATCCTAAAGATATTTTGTGCGGTTTTTGAAAAATTTTATATGCTGAAAAAGCATAATTTTCGTGTGATTAAAATGCGGTATAGCCTTTTAGTAGTTTAAATTTATATATGTATAACACAAATTATTCAAAATCTTTACATATAATAAAACTGTGACCCCTTATAGAATTCGATATAGAATACAAAACACCTATTTTTGGAATTTTTGTCTGTCTGTCCGTCTATCTGTCTCTATGTTTGCATCATGTAAATACTACTGAATGGATTTGAACAAAATTTTGTGATGAGGTCCCTTAGAACTTTGATTCCAATATAGAATACATGTTTTTTGTTGAAATAAGTAATTTCGTAAAGAAAATATAGATATAAATGTGAAAGCTCCCAATTTTACCGGTAAAATGGTTACTAAAACAATTTTTTGCACATTTTATTTTTGTAAATGGAAAATTGTTAACATTGCTCTGGCTTCTGATCTTAAACAAAACTGAACGCAGACTATTCAGTTCAGCTCAGCTTTTAAGCTGGCTACAGACAACGCAATGTGTTTCTGAAATCTGTTTCATTTCATTACATATTGCGTCCTCTGAAATCGTGTATCATGTTTCACTTCCGATTGAAATCCAGGTTTCATTAACATCAAAATGTTTTGATATTTTTTGGTTGCATTGAAACAGATTGCATTGTTTGTATCGCTGTTTCATTATTTTATGTGTTTAGTACATTGACAACAAGCAAGCTGTAAACATCTAAGTAATTAAGAAAGATCTAAATGGGATGCGAAAAGTGATAAATATAAAAATAAATTTATAAAAGTAGCAGCATTTGAAAAATTAGTAATTGAATATAAAAATATTGATATCAACGCAAGCATTGAAAAAGTTAAAAACAGGATTCATTTTTGCATCCTCTTTTCCGCGCGATGTTAATGTTATAATATAAGATAACAGAACTGAGATTGCGTTTATGTTTTCACTGTTGGTTTCAGTATTTGTGTCAAAACACGAAACCTAAATGTGAAACGTGTTGCAGAAACAAATTGCGTTGTCTGTAGCCAGCTTAATAAGCTAGCAGCAATATAGGCATTGAGACCTCTGAGTACGTACTCTATCAATTGCAAGCTCTGTGTGTTTTGAGGGCGAAGCTGCGATGAGAAGTTTTGACGGCTTCAAAAGACGGATATTATCTCTCACTATATAAGGTAGCTCCAATGTGTATCTTCAAACTGTTATTCTGGCACAAAAAATCCTACAGGTCGTGGTTTACATCGCCTTTCTCTTATTTAGTAAATTTGTGGTTAAAAAAAAAGGAAATATTTTAAATATGTATAAATGAAATAACGTCAAAATACTTTACTGAATAAAGCATAACGAAACCATCGTTTAATATGATGAAAGCATATTTATGCCTGAATGCATGCACCCAATCAACAGTTCATATGCTCAGGGTTTTAGTTTTTCATTAAACAGGTAAACAGGTAAAATGACTTTGTTTAATAAATGCTTAATTATTCGAAGGCTTATTAACCTTTTCTTCTTGACCATTAAACTCTCAGGTATTTTATACATAAAGTTAATCTACGCTTATATCTAAAATTAAATTTTTGTTATAAAAATGGAAAATATTGATAATGTGTGTATAGTAATACTTTTAATTCGCAAACATTTTTGCAATTATATAAAATACATTAGTTCCTTATTTGCTAAAAAATTATGATGTTTTAATATTTTAGTTACGAAAATTATTCCACTGTCTGAATTTTGGAAGACAGTCTCGCAATGAAAACCGCTTAGTTTCTGGCAAAGCAAAAATGGCCACGCCCATGAACATAAACGATAGACCTCCTAAGGCCAGAAAATAATCCGAGATATGGAAAATATATTTAAAGAAAAATTCTTTGCTGGAAATGATTATTATTTGAACTAACATTTCGACAATAAAAACAGTTGCTATATAGTAGGATTTCACTGCTAAAGGAAAAGCTTCGCTCAAGTATGCCGATGATGAAACCATTGACATGGACACAAACAATTGATAAAAGATCAATAAATATTTAGCTGTGTTCATGAAGCCAATATCAGTAACATGTAATTTATTATAAAAAATACCGCCTACTGTAAAAGCTAAAATTGTACAAATGAAAAAACCAACGATCACAGAAGGCTTACGGCCTTTAGAATCTAAAGTAAATGAAGCTATCAGTGATCCGATCCACCTAGCAAATGCATACAAGACATAGGGATAAACCTCAAACTGTGTGGTTACAAGTGATGAATACGTAAACGTAAGGTTAACAAAGTAAGAAAAACCAAGTGCCATAAACGAGCGGTAGAAACAAAGTTTTAGCAATGCTGGGATGCCGTATGCAGCATTCTGTATGAAAGTCCTTTCCTTGGATTCGGCCAAGTACAGTTTGTGCTCCTCCAGCTGTTCATAAGTTTCAGATGTAATGGTAAATGGTCTTTGCAGGCGCCTTAATGAATCGATGGCCATTTGCTCATTTTCGCGAGCCAAATGAAATACAGGTGATTCTATTATAAGAAAAGATCCCATAATAAAAGACACAACTCCAAAGATTATGTTGAGAATTCCACTCATTTGAATTGATTGGAAACTATTATCAATATTGTTGGACCATAACGTGGAGTATATAATCTGTATAAAAATTCCGCAACTAAAACACATTGTATCAACGGAAGCTGCATTAATTCCACGTAGGGGCTTAACAACCTCTTCGCCAATCAAAATAAATGTCATCGGAAATACAATACCCACTGCTATGCCACTAAAATAACGTGAAGCCAAAATTGCATAATATGAATTTGGATCAGTTACTTGTAGTAAACCACAGATAGTTACTAAGATTGAAGAAAAACCCTGTAAAATAAAATAATTATTTCATTTTTTATTTTAAGTTTTGAACTTTTTGATTTTACCATTATAAATTTTTTTGGAACATAATTGCAAGAAAACGCACCAATAGAAGCCCCAATTATGCCTCCTATAAACCAGCTTAAGATTATATGTTTTGTTAATGCATAAAATGTGACTGGGACTAGAGTGAACCCAAGACACCATGCCATATTCATACCGCCCGATATGAAAATTAAAGATACTAGAAAAAAAGAAAATAAATAAAATAGTTTTAGAAAATTATGTTATTCAGTTTGGTATACATATATATATATCTACATACTAGCTAATTGTTGCCGGCGTTGCCTGGTCTAATCTACTCCAAACACGTAAGAAATCCAGCAAATAGGTTTGGATCTTGTATATCGGGATATATCTACATTTTAAATATCTTCATTATCTGATTTCATTAAGATCGGTTAGTATTCATAAAATTGCATATATGTCCTTTCACCCACTCCCTCCTGCTTTTCCCTTTTTTTTCAAAATAAACATAGAATATTCACCCTTTACATAAATATCCAACTATGTTTAAAAACAAACAAATTAAAAAAATTATGAGCAAAATTTCAATGATACATTAAATGTAAGTATGTATGTATGTATATCTAAACATATTAATGTGACTAGCTTGAAAACATTTTTCAACAAAAAGTTACTTCGTGACTTTGAAATGTATCGAAAATAATATCGAATTCCGGATTAATTTATATTCCGCGTCAGGAAGAAACGTGGAAAACTATTTAGTGTCAATAAGAAGGATAAAAATTGAGTGTTGTGGTAGATGTATAAAAGGGTGCCTTCTTTGAAGAAATAAATTCTGGAAGTCTTGAATTACTGTTCCTTTTGTTAAATAGAAAGCATTAATTTTAATATAACAGAAAAGCTTAATGTTAAAAAATTTAGGAATTTGTATAATTAGAAATTTCAAGTCTAATGTGCTGTTTCTATATTACAGGCGATCAACTCGTCTGAAAAATTTATATGGAAATAACTCAAAAGACCGAGTGCTTTTCATATAAATTTTTCAGACGAGTTGATCGCCTGTAATACAGAAACAGCACATAACACATTCCCTTAAAAATAATACGAGGGCTGCTATATATATTTCTGGCCTGGCAACACTGAGTGCTGCCAAGTGCAATCTGACGTTTTCATTGGAAAGTTTGTCATTTTTAAGCAAATTCATACTCAAAACGTTTTGACGTACGACCATTATTTGTGTTGTTTACAGTGACTTGAAAAAATTAATATAGAAAAAAATGGAGTTAACTCGTGAACATTTTCGTGCCGACACGACAAGAGTGCATTCATGAACTTGAATCTTTGTATGGCGATGAAGCACCACCCTATAGCACTGTGAAAAATTGGTATAATGAATTTAATCGTGGCCGAAGCTCGCTCAAAGACGAATTCCGTGAAGGTCGTCCAAAAACGGCTGTTGTGCCAGAGAACATTGATGCCGTGCGTGAACTCATAATGCAAGATCGACATGCGACATACCGAGAGATAGAGACATCCTTGGACATTTCTTCCACCAGCATACATTCGATGCTGCATGAACACCTGGTCGTAAAAAAGGTTTGTTCTTGTTGAATCCCGCACAATTTGAAAGTCGCTCAAAAAAAGGCTCGTGTCTGCAAAAATACGATTGCGGTGCTTCAAATGACGTTTATAAGATCGTCACAGGTGACGAATCATGGATCTATGCGTATGAGCCCGAAACGAAACAACAATCGACCGTGTGGGTCTTCAAAGACGAGCAAAATCCAACGAAAGTTGTTCGTGGAAGAAGCACTTCGAAGCAAATGGTCGCCTGTTTCTTCGGCAAAACTGGTCATGTGGCGACTGTTCCGCTTGAGCAACGTAGGACGGGTACTTCTGAGTGGTACACTACAATTTGTTTGCCTGAAGTCATCGGAGAAATTCGAAAAACCAACAAGAGAAGACGAATCATTGTTCACCATGACAATGCGAGCTCTCACACATCGGCTCAAACCAGAGCGTTTTTGACCGGCCAAAACGTTGAATTAATGGGTCATCCGCCGTGCAGCCCTGACTTGGCACCTAATGATGTCTTCTTGTTTCCTCACATCAAGAAAAAAATGCGTGGTCAACGATTTTCGTCGCCAGAAGAAGCTGTTGAAGTGTTCAAAAACCATGTTTTAGAGGTGTCTCAATCGGAGTGGAAAAAGTGCTTCGACAACTGGTTTGAGCGCATGGAAAAGTGTATAAATCATGCTGGAGAATACTTTGAAAAACAATAAAACCGTTTTTGATTATAAATATTTGCATTTTCACTATTAGGCCAGAAATATATAGAGCAGCCCTCGTACATGTATGTATGTGTTCAAATCTATAAATAACTAACTTGATAACATAAGAATACGTACAAGTTTGTGTAAGTTTGCATTATATTTCTATAAATTTGTTGTTTTGTATTTTTTTCAATGTTTTTTTATAAATCACACTTAACCGATCACTGTACAAGTCTCACTTAAAACGTTAATGTTTTTGTACATCTGTAACATACCTAATTTACTCATAGCAAAGACAATAAATTTATATTTATAGTCTTTGTTTTTACTTTTCGACATTACCTAGTAAAATAAATCTGCCTTGACCTGGTAGTTGAGAAATATGTACTCTTAATATAACAAAATTTAATAGCTGTATTTCTGTATTAATATAACGGGTCTTGTTGCCCAATTAGGTTCAGGTTGAGACGAGAAAATATTCGCTAGAAGATCTTTATTCGATGAGATAATGTATTTTGCTTTGTAAAATTTAATTTTGAATATAAAGAAGTAATTAAAATTCTCTAGCAGAGTATGTTGGAGATGAAACAAGTAATTATTATTTTTTTTCTTTTACTTATGTTAATTCTGTTTTAAAACTTATAGATGCTACATGTTATAATCGTTAAACAAACAGTATCCGGCTGTCTGAGCCAAATGTAACATGTTTACAAGGAGGTATAAGTTTGAAATGACGCTAAAGTGGCTTAGAGATCGCAATAAAGCTAGGATACACATATATATTCAGCCGTACGATCCGTCAAAAATTCCATATGTGCTCAAAAAGTATGATAGTGCAGATTAAAAGAGTACGTGTTTGACAGACTCTTTGACAGATCTGTACTATTTTATAAACTTTTGAAATACTTCATAAAATAGTTTTCTCTATGCGATCAGAGTTGATTTTTTTAAGATGAGGAGAAAAAAATACCAAAATATTGAAACCATATGTTTTTTGCATTTTTTGTAGGATAGAATTCTGTCAGGTTTTTGTATGATTAAATCGTTTAGTAACCAGCATTTTTCTCCTTAAATATAGCTAGTTTTATAGCAGCTTAGCTAATTTTTGCTATAAGCGGTAAATCTAGCGAATTTTGCTTTACTTACAATTTACACTTGGATTAAAAGTTCATCAGTTGTGTTCAATTTAAAATTAATTTTTATACCTTGAATTTATATGTCAAACTACGTTTTATATGTGTATTTTAGCATTGTTTTACTTTTGCTTGTTTACACTAAAAACTTGCGATACTCGTACAAATAAAAAAAGATAGTAATTTTTCATGCTTCGCAAGATATTCAAACTAAACCATCACAAAACAACATGCTTGGCTTCCAAGATATCGTATAGCGAAGTACGTTGATTCATGATGATGACGAAGAATTGGCTGTGAATCATGAATGAGAGAGTGAAGCAAAAATATTGCGAATACCTTTAAAAATTTAGTGTGTATAAGGTTGGTTTACATATTTCACTGTCGTTTAAGGTTTAAATAAAAACTTATATACTATACAGCCCAACACAAATTAGGACCGTAAGTAATATCTATCTTTAAAAAATATTGTGAAGCAAACCTAACCCTACGTCTTCGCTAGCCACCAACTTGGAACTTAGTACATGAATTTAGGTTATGTATATTGCCAATGTTAATGTTTCGTTCATATACTACAAACCTTGGCCAAACTTTTGGTTGAGCAATGATATTCGCCACCGAATTATCGCCATTTGTTGATCAAATGTGTGAATACTCTCTTTCTTGTTAAAAACATTGAAGCAATTTTGACAAAATCAGAAAATTATGCTTAGACAGCATTGTTTTGCCGTTTTCAAGCATTGTTTTTATTAAAAAAGAGCTAAAGCGCTATACTTTATTCAAGTAACTCCAGCAAAAAAAAAAAAAACCAACATTTGGGTGACAGAGAATTAAAAAATAAGAAAAATTAAGTACTACATATGTATGTATATGTACATAATTTTATATAAAAATGTCATCGACTCTTCATGGGTTAAGCATTTTTAAAATTTTTTAGTATTACCTTAAAGATCTCGTCAAAAGCTTCTAAACGATACCCATATTGATTTTTAAAAAAATGTTAAAATTTCAGAGGCCTTAACTCGGAAAATATGGGCGGGCGCCAATTTTTTTACTTGATGTTTTTACTTAGTTTTTAATTCTCTATAGCTCCATACATTTATTTTTTGATTGCAGTTACTTTATTGTTCCAAATGATATGGAAAAATTAGGGGCAGGCGTGGTGTTTTGCCCTTTGCCTCGAAAGAAATGGACTGATATTGCTGATACTATGTCTGATCGATTGGCAAATTTAAACTTTCTCTAGCTGATCTAGGGCCTTGGCAAACTTGATTTCAACACTTGCACGGACGGACAGACGGACATCGCTCAAACGATTTCGCTATGCATAAGAACCCAAAGTATATATACTTTATGGGGTCGGAAATCGATATTGTAGAAATTATAAACGTAATGACAAACTTAGATATACCCTATTTCCACTTTTTGTGGTGAAGGCTAATAAAAAATTGTTTGTCAGACCAACAAAAAAAAAAAAGAAAGAATTTTAATTTATATACTACTTTTTTTTGTAAGTTAGCGGCTTTTACTATAGGCAAATGAATTTTCCTTGAAATCTATCTTTATTAAATATATTTTACTCTTTTCGTCTTTCGGCAAACTTTTGGTAAAATGCTGTTTTTCAAATGATGTCATCATAAATTCATACCTGTTCCGACTGAATTTGATTGGGGCTTATTTTTTTTGTTGAGATTCCACCATCCTTCAGTTTGTTGAACTCGCTGAGCTGGATACGTTGCTATTGAGGATTGTGGTATGTAATATACTTGTAGTGGAGATTGCTTAGTTGTGTCCCACATTTCTGCGTTGTAAATTATTATAATATGTCTTTTTGTTCGAATTGTTTTTAAAGTTTATTATACGTCTTTATTTGTTCACAAGTATTTATGTACTATTACAATTTTATTTTTCATACGAAAAGTAGAATGCTTATCATTGCTTTTCTTATCAAGTTAGAAAACGATAGCGCTACCTTTATTATGATAAATTTGATTAAATTTCAAATACATACATACCATTAAATGAATAAAGTTTGTATCTTGCTAGTTAAAAGCCTATAGTTTCGTTTAAAATAAATGAGTAACAAGTAACAATGCTATATTCGGCAGTGCCGAATCTTATAAATCTAGTTTAGAAATCTATGTAAATCTAGTTTAGTGAAGTAATTGCAATCAAAAAAGCATACATTGGCGTGACAGAGAATTTAAAATTGCATATATATAATTTTACCAAAAAATGACATCGGCTCTTAATGGGTTAAGCATTTTTAAAATTTACTTAAAAATCTCTTTAACAGCTTTAACATGATACCCCTATTGATATTTAAAAAAAATTTGAAAATTTCAGAGCCCCGTAATTCGGAAAATATGTGCCAATTTTTTGACTTGATGGTTTTTTTTTATTTTTTAGTTTTCTATTGCCCCCTATACATTTATTTTTTTTGATAGGAATTATTTTATTGTTTCGAATGTCATTAAAAAACTACAGGTAGGCGTGGTGTTTTGCCTGCTGCCTCAAAGGACAAGGACCGATTATGCTGAATTTTAATAGCACCTCTTTCGACACTATATCTGATCGATTGGCATATATTGACGGACAGACGGACGTCGCTCAATCGACTTCGCTATGCATAAGAAGTAAGAATATATACACTTAATGGGGTCGGATATGGAGATTGTAGAAATTACACAAGGAATGACAAACTTAGATATACCCTTTGTCCACTTTTTTGATGAAGGATATACAAATTAGAGGTAGGCGTGGTGTTTTGCCCGCTGCTGGACCAATCATGCTGATTTCCAATAGCACCTGTCTAAACACTATGTCTGATCGATTGGCGTATTTAATTTGTCTCTAGCTGATATAGTGCCTCGGCAAACTTTACTTCAACACTAACATGGACAGACAGGGGGAGAGACGGACAATCGACTTAGCCGTATATAAGAATTCAGAATATATATACTTTATGGGATCGGAAATGAATAATGTAGAAATTACAAACAGAATGATAAACTTACTTATACGCTTTTTCAACTTTTTGTGGTGAAGGGTATAAAAAGAGTAGACATAGACTATCTATAGAAACATCAAATGACTGAGGTGTTTCGCATTAAAAGTAAATACTTATTATGTGCATGTCCGCAGAGCAGATATTGTTATTAGTTTAAGTGAAACTTTCTATCTCTTCTCTATACGCATATTAAATAGTAATTTACTGTCACGGCGTTGCCCAGACCGAACGATTGCAAGTAAGGGCTTCACATATGGTACATACATAGGTAAATTTGGTTAACTAGGGAATTGGGGGTTTCCAATTACATTTCAATTAAAATGATTGGTAATGGTAATTTTGGTAGTTTTCAAAGTAAATTAAAGTAATTGTAATTGAGAAATATTAACCGAAGATTTTTATTACGCATTGGAAAGTATTTTACTTGCAATTAAACAATTCATTACATTTTACGTACTTGTTTATATTTTAGATGTAATAAAATTTTACTTAAAATTTACAGAATTTTGTTAAATTATTTGCATACCGTGTTCTTGATTTTTAATATAGATCCGTATTAAATTATGTCATTAACAATATTATTACTCGTATTATTATTATTCATTACTTAAATCCAAGAAATAAATTCCTAGACTAAAGGTTTATAAACTAGGGCATTAGCTGCCAAGGCCATCCGCCCTAACAATATTATATATCTTATTAGTATCTATAAAATTTTTGCCAATGTGTTGTGACTTTATTACTCAAGAACGGTCTAACCGAATTTAATAAAAAAATAAAAAACAAGGTATCGATTGGTAGGATGGGCGTGTTACTTCCCATGCAAAGTCGTTTAACTAGGAAACTGTAAGGGGAAGGGTTTTAAAATTAAATCCAAGAAACATTCATATTAGTGTGCATCATCAAATAAAAAACTTGCTGGATTTGGGCACCCGGAATATTTAGTTTTTTATCATTATTTCTTTGCAGTTTACTAATCATAATACATAATCACCTCTATCGTGAACAAAAGGTAAAATATTTGTTCCTATGAAATTTTCATTCCCCAGGAAGGGAAAATTGCTATCGTGAGTTTCATGGGAACGTTTGTTCCCGCTATCAATTCGTACTAAATACAAATTAAAAAGAAGAAAATACGAGGGCTGCTCTATATATTTCTGGCCTAATAGTGAAAATGCGAATATTTATAATCAAAAATGGTTTTATTGTTTTTCAAAGTATTCTCCAGCATGATTTATACACTTTTGCATGCGCTCAAACCAGTTGTCGAAGCACTTTTTCCACTCCGATTGAGACACCTCTAAAACATGGTTTTTGAACTCTTCAACAGCTTCTTCTGGCGACGAGAATTGTTGACCACGCATTTTTTTCTTGATGTGCGGAAACAAGAAGAAGTCATTAGGTGCCAAGTCAGAGCTGTACGGCGGATGACCCATTAATTCGACGTTTTGGCCGGTCAAATACGCTCTGGTTTGAGCCGATGTGTGAGAGCTCGCATTGTCATGGTGAACAATGATTCGTCTTCTGTACCACTCAGAAGTGACCGTCCTACGTTGCTCCAGCGGAACAGTCGCCACATGACCAGTTTTGCCGAAGAAACAGGCGACCATTTGCTTCGAAGTGCTTCTTCCACGAACAACTTTCTTTGGATTTTGCTCGTCTTTGGAGACCCACACGTTCGATTGTTATTTCGTTTCGGGCTCATAAGCATAGATCCATGATTCGTCAACTGTGACGATCTTATAAACGTCGTTTGAAGCACCGCAATCGTATTTTTGCAACATTTCTTGGCACCAATCGACACGAGCCTTTTTTGAGCGACTTTCAAATTGTGCGGGATTCAACGAGAACAAACCTTTTTTACGGCCAGGTGTTCATGCAGTATCGAATGTGTGCTGGTGGAAGAAATGTCCAAGGATGTCTCTATCTCTCGGTATGTCGCATGTCGATCTTGCATTATGAGTTCACGCACGGCATCAATGCTCTCAAGCACAACAGCCGTTTTTGGACGACCTTCACGGAATTCGTCTTTGAGCGAGCTTCGGCCACGATTAAATTCATTATACCAATTTTTCACAGTGCTATAGGATGGTGCTTCATCGCCATACAAAGATTTAAGTTCATCAATGCACTCTTGGCGTGATAATCCACGTCGAATGTTGTAAAAAATTAAAATGTTCACGAGTTAATTCTATTTTTTTCTATATTAATTTTTTCAAGTCACTGTTAACAACACAAATAATGGTCGTACGTCAAAACGTTTTGAGTACGATTATGCTTAAAAATGACAAACTTTCCAATGGAAATGTCAGATTGCACTTGGCAGCACTCAGTGTTGCCAGGCCAGAAATATATATAGAAGCCCTCGTATAAATAGGGAAAAAATATTCCAAATTTTTTAAAGTTATAAAAAGTTTTGAAATGGTAATGATTGGTGCTATAGCGTTGTTGCAAGAGGAGGAGATACTACAACAGAGAACAATTTTATTTCAAGAACGTGACGTGCAAGACGCTTAAAATCGCTTGAAGTTACCCTAGACACAAGAGGTCCAATCAATGGACCTAAGTGGGCTGTGGCAACACGGCTGCCTGCCTAACATACCCTAGACATTGGTGCTGACCCATTTCAATAAAATAAATTTTTGTATCTGATCATTTAAAAAATATTTTTAATAAAAAATCTTAAAAAATTTATAACCAATAGATAAATCTCTTTGTTTTGCATCTTGACGAGCATAATGTCAGTATACACTGCAGTAACTGATGTTGAATTAAAAAAATGTGTTATTGATCCTAATTAGAACTATATAAAAACTGGCTAATGTATGCATTTCCCCAGCAAAATGTAAGTGAACAAATTAAGGGAAAAGTGAAAAAATTTCGAGGGAAAAAATCAATCCCTATAACAGGAAATTCTGTTTAAATGAAAAATTGTTAACTTGAATTATTCACGATTGAAATTTGGGGAAAAGGGAAAAAATTTCGAGTGAAAATATATTTATGATAACAGTGAATATGAATTTTTTAATTTCACAATATATGTAGGTTTGAGTTTTGTTTTGTTATATATGATGCTAGACTTCTTCTCTTAAAGGAAAAATAAAATTGTTCTAATCCTTTAACAGATGTTTCTTTAGCATTCGACAATACTTACTGCCGTATTCATAGAAAATGAAAATATATTTAAGGACAAATTTGTATGAAAAATTTGTCATTAAACCTATTTTAAATCTATTTTGATTATCTATAAATACGGCAGTTACTAACTAACTGCCAGTTAGTGTTTAAATTAAAGAAAGACTTATCCAAAAATGTATTCAATTGCTAGGAAGCTATTTAGCTGGTCATAAATTTTTATTTAAAGATGGAGCATTTTTAAGTAAGTTTTAGCCAGCTGCGAAAAAGTTCATGGTAGAGACTTTGGTTCTATCATTTATCTGATGTGTCCACACATTGACTTTAATCGATAAAATACTTTTCTTTTTTCGTTCTCACGACAACCCCAAGTAGCATCCTGATATTTGTAGGGCCATATAATTAAAAAAGTAGTGAAATGGAGTATAAAATTTACAGAGAAACATATTCCTTATTCGAACAAAAAACCAAATATTCCTAATAAGATTATATGGTATCATGTAATTCAGTTGTAGGGAACTGCTTCTGCTTCATACTTGAAAAAAAATAAAAGCGCTGAAAAAACGTCCACGTGTGATCTCTGCAGTCCCCTGTCATATGGTTCTCTAAAAGTAAATTCACCTATTTTGTCAGGACAAAATTCTTGTTGGGACAAAAATTTTTTACTGAGACTTTTCTACAGCTCGATTCACCCTTCTTAAAAAATTTGCCCGGATAAAGAAAGCGGTCTTATGAATAAAAGAGTAAAAATTCATATTAATACGTGAAACGCAAAAATATTGATTTTCATGAAACAAACTGCGATTTATAAAGAAGATCATAAGTTTTTCGCCCATTGCATTTGAATACTCCCAATTTCAGTACAGGGTAGTACCACAGGACGTGAAAGTAGGTAACCTCAAATTTGAAAAATGTTTAAGAGTTTATCACTTTATCGAAAGTGAATCGATTAAAAAAAAAAAAATATTTTAAGTAATCTATGTATATAGGCAAAGGAAAAACATTCCGGAATTATCTTGGTATCTTTTATACTTTTAGAGAAATACTACTTTTAAGTTTAAAATACAAAATATGTTGCCATATTTTATTTGAAATTACATGAAAAGTTAAAAAAATGTGAAATTTTGGACAAAAAAGACTTTTAGTTTTTTAAGTAGATTTTTATCGTTTTTTGGTAAATTTATAAAATTTTTTAACTTTTTTCTGTAAAATAAAGCCTTGGGTAATCCATCTGATGTCTTTTTATGGAATTCTTGTGAAGTACCCTACACTTAGCATTATTCGAATATGAGAAATTGTTTAACAAAAATCTAAATGTTCGAGACTGTTACGCACTCCGTCGTAAAAAACGATCTTTTGATAAAATGAAACTAAATAATGGAGACATGCAGGATTTGTCTTCCAGCTATCATCAGTCCGTCGGGGTTTTCTCAAATTTAGCCAACTGTCATGCATAAAAAATAGAAAATTATCACATCACGCCTTGAAGAGAACATGCCAGTGCTAATTGCAGTCATAATAAAAAAAAAAACCAAAATAAATAAAAAACGCTTGTCTTGACCCAAAGCACATTTTTCCCCTCCCAAAGTAAAATTACGCTACCGTTGGCAGTTAGGTGCTTGAAAGTTTGATAAACTGGCTCTTTAGAAAAAATAAAAACTCTACGATATTAGACATTCATGTCAACAAACGTTTTTAATTACAATTCATTTACATATGTATATACCTAAGAGGTAGAGCTATTACCTAGAAATATAATTTCATAATAAGATAATATAATGTTAAGCCAACCTTCTCACTAATAACTTTTTATTATTTATTTTGTGTTTTAATGTTTTTCTATTGTCTTTCTTTTAAATACTAATAGTTTTTAATAATACTGTTTTAAATCGTTAATTTAGGGCAAAGAGCAATAAAGAACGAAAGAGATAAAAATTTAAATTTCGTATACCTATTGTATATTCATTGAACTCCAAAAAAATTTTATAAGAACAGAGAAGCCAAAACAAATGAAGGAAAAAAGTGCAAGCCTAGATCGTTATTAAATTCGCCGTTAAAACGATTTCTGTATATAATAAATAGATAATATTTTATCTCTTTCTTTTGCAAATTCGTTAATAATAACAACTATAAAATAGTGATAAAAAGAAAGTATATAATTTTTGTAAAAACTTACGATTTATCAAAATTGTTTATCTCCACTAGGTGGAAGTTTTTTTTTATGTAATAATTATTTACTTGAACTGATCATGGAACGACGATATTTACTTTATAGGTAAATACGTTCTCTTTTCCTTCTTTTACTTTCTCTACAATAACTAGGATAATAATTTTAACATAAATTGCATAAGTAGGAAAGAGGTCAATATAGTAATAAGAATTAGAGTATAATAAACCAACAAGTATTTGGGACATAAGATAATTTAGATACTATTAGAAATAAAAAAAGTTATAAATAAAATAGGAAAATTATTTTATCAATGTTTAAAGGTGTAAAACAATAAATGTATAAGAAAGTTGTTAGTAATGTAAACCTAAAATATGTATCTTAATATTATTATTGTATTTATGCTGTTTTAGTTTCGCCTTTTTACTCGTTTCCCAACTTGGTTATATTATCTAGAGATTTTAGACCATCCAGTTATAATTTTCAGAACGTGGAACTCTGGCTAAAATTGACCTGTCAAGTTTTGTTATAAACCATACAATTTTGTTGGTGCAAGATAAAAATTGTTGTTTTAAACGGCTCGTTGTAGAAATTCAAAAGGAACAATTGTATAGTTGCGTTTGACAACTGAAAAAATTTAGACTTTAGTTCCTTGTTCATTTAATTATGTACATTCGAATTTGTAATTTCTTACCTTGGTATAATATTATTATTATTATTGTATTAATTTAAAAAAGTATTTAAATTTTATACAATTTGTTTTTTAAAACACAACAATTAAAATGCTAATTGATTGCATTACTATTTAATGGTGTAATTTCGCACTAATAAATTTAAAATTTATGCTCACGATGTCGTCTTTAAATGAAAAGAAAATGAAGGCGGATATGAAAAGATTAAGGGTATCGTCCACATATATAAGGTACTTGCATAACCGAGTAATTATAACCATATTTAGATTAACCTAATATAAATGTAACAGTGTTAGGCAAAATGTTTAGTTTCTTTTATTCATTGTTCGCAACTGGATGTAAAAAAAAAAATCGTTACAAGACTGTAAAAAAATTGCACGCGGATTTTTATTCTTTTTACAACCAACTCTTCTAGAACGATTGATATTAGTAATTGGCCAAATTTTGTAGACATTTTGCGCATAAATGGGGTCTGGGGAGGCAATTGAAGAAAAAACTACAATTTTGGGAAGAAAATTTTTTTATCTACATAAAAAATAATATTTTATTTGTTTGCCAAATTTTTTTTATTGATTTTAATTAAGTTCATTTTGGTCTTTAAAGGAATGAAAACCTTATTTAATGAAAATGTGGTGTGTTGTTGACCTTTTAATTTTTGATAAATGATTTAAATCCTCTGTTCGGCTTAAGGTCGTTTTGAGTAATTAAAGCACTTTGTTAATGTTATTTAATTTTTATTGTTGCATTTAAACAAATAAAATAAGCGAAAACAAATATTTACATTTTTAAATTAAACAAAATTCAATTAAACTATCGATGTTTAAAAGGGCGCGTGTATATTGTGCTGTAAACACATATCCTACTAACAGGTAAGTTGTTCTTTTTTGTTTACTAACAATATTTCTGTAAATTTGAGCTCATTTTTCGATGTCTTGTTTGTAATTTAATCTCTTATTTGATGGAACGTCAATTATATGTAACATTTCTAAAGTAAATCTTCTACAAAAGTTTTTCTCTTCTTTTAATACTCTCGAAAATGGATATTGTAGAAATTACACACGGAATGACAAATATCTCTATCTCTAGATATATCTCTTTTCCACTTTTTGTGCCAAAGGGTATACAACTTAGTAGCATTAAATGTTACAATTTTTTTCTTCTACCAATTTCATTGCTAATGATAAAGTCCCAAGTTTGAAAAATAATAAACTTATATATGTTATGTCCTGGTTGTAAACGCAAAAAATTAATATTATTAAAATTTATTTTTTTTTTCTAAATTGCACCTGCTTTAGTTGTGTCTAACTATTTTGTTTGTTAAAAAAATTCTTCTGTAAAAACTTGAACCTGTTTTTCTGTACTTTGTTAAACTTTATAAAATTTTAAATCATTTTCTGTTCAAAATTCAATTTTATCCTTTTCAACACTGCTAATAACCTAAATGCATACATAATTTGTATAAGTTCAGCGTAGTAGTGCAAGTAAAAACTAAATTTTATTATCCTGTCGATGAAAGCTCTTTGTAGAACGGAAGTCAAAATTTATTTTAAATTCATTTTCCCCTTTAAATGCGTTCTTTTTACACGATGAAATTATTTGATATGATTTAAAAATACAGACAGGTACAGGTATCCCATAACAATAAAAATATTAATTTAAGTAACGTATTTTCCCACTAAAGTTTGCAATTCTATGTTTTGAAACATATTTTAGAAGGGATTCTTGTTTGATTACCTGCGTGTTGCAATGAGCAATGAAAAAGTGATTTTTCGACACCATAATAGTTAGCACTATCTTATTACAGTGATTTCGAAAAGTGTATAATTTTATGAGTTAAGAGTACTTACTGAAAAGTAAAAATTATAGCTTAAAATTTGTTACTACGTAAGTATTGATAAGGGTTTGTTTTGTTAAGTACATACATTCCAATATAAAACTAAGACGTCTCAAAATGACTGCAACCAAAAGAAAACTTTTCTTTTTAATGGTAATATTAATATTTCAAAAATGGTAATAAAACTACATTTTAAAGGAAAACATTGGTGCTCAAAATAACTCTCTTGTAATTTTGTACACCTTCAAGAAATATACATATTTACTTTATTGCATTCTATAAACATTATTTTTAATCGAGTTTAGTTTTCATCGAATATTTCGGTGAAAAATTATAAAAAAAATTATCTTCCATTTATAAATATTTATTATTTTCAGCTAAAAAATAAAATGTATTACTGCGGGAATACAGGAAAAACCGAATTTTCTCTGTAATGCGTAGTGCGATTCACTGGCCAATCGACCATAAAGGGATTCGCTCTTAGTGTAGAGCGAATGCACGTTCGAAATTAAGGTTTTCGGGAACAAGTTTCCTGATTTCATAAGAGCACATTCCGTTGTAGTAATGATAAAACAGTGAAACACACCCCACTTTGCGTCGATGCTCCAGTGAATTAATAGATCATCTGTCACCGTTGAGCCTCTTCGTTCTCTCCTGCACGGGGTCGAATAACTCCAAAAAGTCTTTGAAACACCGGTCCATACATGTGAGTTGTATTCCATTTTCGGTCTGATAAAGGTGACGTAGATACCGAGGAGATCAGATGGAGTGAAGTATTTCTTACACCGTTTCAGAAAACCTAGGCACTTGAATGCTTCTTTTGCGACCTGAAAAATATAGGAGAAAGGACGGAACCTTGTGGTACCAATGAATTAACGATGAACTCGTTTGATGAGATCCCATCTATAACAACTCGTATAATGCGACCCCTGAGAAAGCTCGATGTAAATCGAGAGAAGATATCATGTTTAGTAAGCAATATATCTAGGATTCAAATAAAGTCAGAGCCACAAAGTAAGAAATAGAGAATTTATAATGTGCCACAGTGGTATTTGCACTCAAAACGAACCCATATGTTTGTCAAAAGAGACAAGCGTAACAATACATAATATATTATATATTTATCTATCCTTTCCTATGGATCCGACTTTCAGGCAAAAAAAAAACGCATCAATGGGTTTCGACGTTCACATAGTAGTTGTAGACTGCTGTTGCTATAGTTTTAACTGAAGGACGTATTATGTCATGCTGCGGATGCATTAATAGCCTATTAAAATATTTCCATTATGTTTGGTTTTTTATTATTTGCTTGAGAAATATACTTATAAATCGAAATTCCCTGATGACCTAAAGTTTTTTTTTTATAGATTTTTGAAATTATATTTGGTCTCAATCAAAACTTTCCACGAATCGTTTTACTGTGCATAATGTATTTATGTTAAATACAACTGTTATTTTCCGTGATATGTATTTGTAAATTTATGTATTTGTTTACAATTGAATGGTTGAATTTTGCCAATGAATTATTTATTTAATGTTTATTGGCTTATACTTTTGGTTGTGTCTTACGCGCTTGCAATTTACCGAATTACATTAAAAAATTTACCACTAATTCAATAGAGTACAATGCAAACATGTTTGTTTAAACAGTTAGGCATCACGTATGTCATTGTTAATATAGGTTTTATAGTGCTTTTAAAATTATAAAAATTTGTCAACAAACAAATTCATAAAGAGGACTTTAACAATTCAATAAACAACTAAATAAAATTGTCAAATAAATAAAAATGAAAATAAACAAGTAAGAGCGTTATATTCGCTGTGTGAGTTTGACCTCGAAGTTTCGAAACTCTAATAGAGCACATGCAAAACGCTCATATGCAATTATGGAAGAGTTAAAAAGTAATTTAATACCTGGAATCAAGAAAACAAGATTGCGCACTGCGCAGGTAGGTAAACAAACTTCGTTTGTGTATGGAAAGTGCAACATAATTAAAGTAAAAACGGTGAAAATTTAAAAAAAATACAAATGAAGTGTGCAGTTAATAAATGTGAAAATGAAACAATTCAAAAGCGAGCAAAATAAGCTTTTTAAATTTTCCTCAAATCCAAACTAAAAATGACATTCCAAATATTGCAGTGGCAAAAAACGAGGAAGGACCAACGTATTTGTGGGTTGATCATGGGCGGACTAATAAAGCCGACACCTGAAACTACGAAACACATTTAAGAACTAAACCAAATATTTAGAAAAAATAATAAAGACGGTCTTCTCATTAAACAAGATTTTGTAAAAGATTTAACTAAACAGGCTCATCATATTAAATGAGATGAAAAAGTTAAAAAGCGGTTTTTAAGTCAAAGAAGTATTTTTAAATACGGAAAAATACGAAGCTTAAAGACTACAACATTACCACAAAAAGAAAATTAAATAAAATAAAAAATTAACCTATATTCTAAATATTTTGGTTTTAATTTTATTTTGAAAAGAAATTTATTTTACTTTCAGTTATTTGGCATTAAGGTCATTAATAATTATTATATACATCTGTATTTTCTTTATAAAAAGATTAATTTGCAATAACTTATGAAATAATTTATGAAATTAATAATTTTTTATAAGAATTCTCATATAAGCCAAAATTTAAAACTTTAGTAGCCCAAAATAGCTCTTCTTCTTCTCGGGCTTGAAGCCCAAACACAAAATTTTTTTTCGACTATATCTTTTTTCCTTCCCATTTAAAATTTTGGATAAATCGATGCACCCGTTTAGAAGTTATGCAATCATTTTCAGTTTTGCTGCAAAAATCTCCTACACTTTTTACGAAAAACACTCATTTTCATTCTGTTGTGACGCAGATGCGCAATAGAAAAATTATTTTAACGGCTGAATGCGCAATCTTGTTTTCTTGATTCATGATTTAATACCAATATTAACAACAAATTTTAGTGATTTATTGTTATGGTATGTATGTATGGAGTATTTACCAATGTGAAAACAATTTTAACTGCGTAGTTTAACAAATAAATAAAGGAAAAAAGACCCACGTATAATTTTGTGCATGAGGACGTTCACTCATGTTCCTGTGCCTTTAACAATTTTTTTGTTTCCACTACCTTATTTTACCAACTGCATAGCTGATAACAAACTGTAAAAACTCCAAGAAGATCTGTGCGTTGGTGTAGGCAGCAACTGCTTTCTGACAAACAAACAAACAAAATCATTTTGTGTCTTATATAAGTACTAGCTGCGCCCACGGCTATTTTTTTAATTAAAAAAATGTGTTTTCAAATATTTATTGTTCTGTAAACAGAGTTAATAATTTTCCATCTACAATGTGCTGACGCCTGTTATACCCGTAAAATTGGGTTCTTTCACATTTGTATCTCTATTTGCCCTACAAAATGACATATTATTTTTACAAAGACAGACAGACGGACAGATAGACAAACATAAAAAAATTTTTAAAATGGGTGGCTTGTGTTCCATATCGACTACTATCTACACCAATGACAAAATTTTCAAATAATATTTCATGTTCAGAAATGGATAAACACTATACAAACTTTTTTTATACACATTATTAGCTCATAATCAGGAATTATTATTGCTACACTTTTTATACCCTTCACTACAAAAAGTAGAAAAAGCTATAGCTAAGCTAGTCATTCCGTGTGTAACTTTAACAATATCCATTTCCGACCCCGTGAAGTGTACATATTCTGACTTCTTATGCATAGCGAAGTCGATTGAGCGATGCCCGTCCGTGTTAGTGTAAATATGTCAATCGATCAGATATAGTGTCGAAAGAGGTGCCATTACAAATCAGCACCACGCCTACCTCTAATTTTTTCATGTCATGTGGAACAATAAAGTAACTTCAATAAAAAAAAAGTAAACATATGGGGCGATAGAGAATTAACAAATAAGAAAAACGTCAAGAGAAAAAATTGGCGCTCGCCCATATTTTCTGAGTTACGGGGCTCTAAAATTTTTAAATTTTTTGAAAAATCAAAATCAAGTTAAAATCAATTAAAGCCTTTGGAGAGATCTATAAGGAAATACTAAATTTAAAAAAAATGCTTAACCTATTAGGAGCCGATGTATTTTTCATGTATTAATTTTTTATTTTTTAATTCTCTGTCACCCCAATCTTTGCTTTTTAGATTGTAGCTACTTCACTAAACTAGATTCACTTAGATGGTGAAGGGTATATAAGATTCGGCATAGCCGAATATAGCACTATTACCTGTTAAGTACTTATTTTAGTTATTCACAGTTGGTTACTTTTAGCACAACAAGTTTTCTCTTAATTAAGGGAAAAACTGTAACCAAATGCCAACTTACTAATACATTTAAAGAACAGCTTATTGATTTAATTTTACAATGAAATTGAAAAGCAAAACATTTTTGAAGTTTTATTAGAAAAATAAATGAAAAATTATAAGAGATATTCTTGATGAAACCATGGAGAAAAAAATTTGGACGCCATTTCCAAACATTTTACCTCTGCCAAAACAAAAACTCCACACAAAAAGAAATTAACTAGGGCTGTGTGCTTGGTAAGCAATATTCTATCAAATAATTTTTTTTTTGCAGGCCCATATTTAAATTGATTTATATATTTTATAGTTTTAAAATAAATTTCTCCAATTTTGTATGGATATTTTAAGAACAAATTTAATTTTTTAGTAATTAAATAAGTTTTTTAATTAATTACAGTATGTATCGTTAAATTTATTGTTACGAATAATAAAATCTGGCAACCCCTGTAGTTGTTTCCGTATGAGCGTGGTGAATAAGCTAATTCAACTAATGGTGTGTTTATAGAATAACAAAACCACAAGTTAGCTAACAAAAGCTGAGCAGCGTCAATGGCTGCGTTGGTAGAGGTGCGTACTACAAACCAGGGGGTCCGAGTTCGATACCTCATGCGGTCAAGCGTGCAACGAAAAAAAATAATAATTGTTATAATGCAATTAAAATTAATAAACAGCAGTACAAACCTCCAGAGAGGCAAAAGACAATTATTGTGTGAGGCCATGGCAGACAATTTAGTGGAGACGTCCAATTTAATATAAGAGTAACAGATAATTGTCAAGAAGCCCTTAATGTCTGTGGATGGTTAAGGCTACTAAACAAGGCATCGAGTAGTTCATGTCTCGCCGGAGTAACACAGTAGTGTAGCGTGGATGGCTGCGTTTGTAGTAATAACGCATGTTTAGTAAATACGAGACCTAGGGTTCACAAGACCGGTAGGATCAAGCAGTATAGAATACAGAGTTTACAATGAGCCACAGTGGTATTTGCAATCAAAAGAATCCGTACGTTTGTCTAAAAGGGAAAAACATAACAATATTAAATCTTAAAATAATAATTATTATTTTTAAATCTTAAAATAGGTGGAGATATTAAAGTTCAAAATTTGGTTAATATAATATAATCAGGTATGTGATGGAAATCGATTTCGAAATCTAAACGATTTAAAACCGAACATGTTTGTGATATGCTTAATATTTTCGTTTTTTAAATGCCTTCAATATAGTTTTTAATAACTTACCATTTAATTTCTACAATTACTTTAGGGCAACTTCTTTATTATTGTTTAAAATATATCTCAAAACGAATAGTTTTCAAATCGATCGATTTCCATCACATACCTGATTATTAATCTTTTTTAATTAGACTTTTTAAAAATCTGTAAATGCAGTTTTTTTTCTTTAGTTAGTCCTCTTAAATTACCAGCAGCCGTAGAATTTTTAAATAAATCATTTGCGGACTTATAAGCTTTTTTGGACTTATATTTGCACTTTGAAATTTCATTGTAATGGTAGGGATTTTCCTTAAATATGTTTTCTTTCATTTCTGGATTTTAGTTTAAGGAATTCTTCCTTATGAAGCATAATTCGTTGCAGCTGTTTTCGCTTAATAAAGCTATTAAAAAAGTAAATTTATTTAGTATTTACAAGAGTGTAATTAATTTATTGGCGTTGAAAAACAAAATATTAATTTGTTAACAATAACATCTAGTTGCTTAAAATTATTGGATTATGTTGAATTCAACAGTGTATTTATTTTAAACGGACGTCCTCCCACGTTAAAAAATAGGTACAGAATATTCAGAAAATCAAATCATAGATGAAATAGATCTTCACATGTCTTGACATTTTCTTGCCGTTATTTTTCTTCTTTCGTTGTGGAGCGGTTTCAAGCTCGAAAAATTTATATTTTTATTTATTTTTTGTAGTAAAATGTTCTATTCCTCGGCCTCGTTTAGGCCGAATGCTTTTACAAAATGGCAAGGTGTTTAAATGTTTGAAAAACGAAAAGTCCTTATATGTGACGTCGTATGGTTCAGGCTTTTTCCGGGCAGTTCTGCATACATTAATATATTCACCAGGGAATATATTAATGTACGTTCAATGATGGAGTGTAGACTATCAGCTTTCATTTGTGTGTGCATTTCTTTATCATGGTATTTAATTTTTTCTGACTTTTTCCTTTTTTTCTGCTGAAGATTGTATTCTTCTTGTGATATATGTCCGACTGAAAATCGTACATATATTTCGCATAGGTCTTTTTTACGAAAAAGTAAAGCTAGGTTTTTGAAAAAGAATTTTGACCGAAGTAGAAGGAGAAGGAATATTTCTTTCCAAATATCCTTTAACTCATTCTCTTCGTTTTTTATTTCTTGGCACAAACCAAACCGGGTTATCTACACGACCTCTCCTCTTGCGCTATTTCGATTTCGATTGTTACTCATACGAATCCATGGAATAACTGTTAAATCCATAGGGAACCAGATATTTGACTTTATCATCCGACTGAATTCGGTTATTTTTTCGGCGTCATAAACTCTATACTAAAATTTGTTAAAAATGCTTAACCCATTAGGACCTGATGACATTTTTATGAAAAATTATACGTATGTATATAGTACTTAATTTATGTTATTTTTTTTTATTCTCTGTCTTACAGATATGTTAAAGGGTATATAAAATTCGGCATAACCGATTATAGCACTCTTACGTGTTTTTAACTAAAATTGGTTTTCTATAAAATTTTGCCATATTTGAAATCTTTTTTATGTTAATCTACTTTAATTGTTGTTAATCTTCTTCAATTCCTTTAGAGTTTTTGTTGTCTATTTTGCTTTGTTGGTCAAATATTATTTTCATTTCATCAATTTGGCTGGAAATATAAAAGTAAAGACTATACAAAAATTAGGTAGGTGGATCCTAGCAGTAGCGATATAGCCATATGGATATGCTTTCGAAGCAGTAATACGTTTCCGTACTAATAAAGAGACGCTTGAAATTTACACAATACTTGACTTACTTTGTTCACTTTAACGATGAGAGTTAAAACTCTTGTAGGCTGCCATAGTGTGTCCTCTACAAAGAGAATTATAAAAAAATAAATTTAAAAATAAGGGAGTGTTCCTGAAAGGACCTGTTTTATCTTTCGTACAGTAATTAGTAAACGGTTTAAATTTCCGTTAACGTTAAAGGGAGGCCCAAACGAGATCTTTCTAAACAACTATGGTTAACAATTAGCCCAAGCCTGTATTTATTTAATACTAAAAATATAAAATACATGACAAAAAATACTAGAAACATAAATACATTATACAAAACTAAATTAATAAGCAATATTTAAGACTTTGAAAAAAAAACTTGAGAATTTAGGTGCTCAAATAAGAAATATAATGGTGAGCCTTTTAATTACGAATGAAGAGGAAACTTTTGTAATAATGACTATTAAGTAAATGGCAGTGTGTTGATTTATTATTAAGTTTATTTAACTTATATTACCAACTGTTACTGGTATACTTATTCACAATATTGCAATATACAAATTTCTTAATAATAGGAAAAATTTTATTCCAGTATAACGAAAATTTAACCATCTTAATATGATGTGGTTAATACTTTATCACGAACCCAATAATTAATAAGTTTCTAGTGCAGACCACAAGTAGAAGTACATATAGTATTCCCAACAATACTGAAATTGCATGATTTATTTACATTCTAATTAATCCTTCTTGAAACTTTTGTAATAAAGATTTTCTCATGTCATGTCAATAAACAATACCACTAATTTGTTAACAATTCCAAATTGCCATTCGAATCATTTATCATTTCGTAGTTTTGTAACAAATTCGCAGGGGCATAAATAAGTATACATACTTATGACCATGAGTGCTTGTCAATTTATTAAATTGTTAAACTTACATCCATACATACATGCATCAACAAGTGCTTACGTGGTATGTATTTTATGAATGACTTTGATTATTTTTGTTTTCGCAAGTTATTCTTATTTCAGTTTGCAAAGTATAGAAAATTAATGTTATGTGTTAAGCTTCTCAATTGAAGCCAAATACCCAGAAAAATTATTTCGATACAAATTAAAGCAACAATATTTCAGCAGGAGTTTAATTCTTGAATATTGGGAAGGGAACTAAAACAAAAAACAGAATAACAAACCGATTTAATGGTGGCGAAAAAAAGGAATGCGGGGGACTTTACATTATTAATAAACTTTTTAATATGTTGCTGGGCTTAATGTCTTAAATCAAATTCTCAGTTCCTGTTTTATTCAAAATAATAAAAAACATGTTGTAGTAGCTGTCAACAATTATTTAAAATGAAGTTTATGGTTCAATTATTAAAACCATCGAAAATGTTTATATTTATTTTAGTTCTATGAATACTTATTAATTGATTATGTAGTTCGTGAACAAATATTTTTTATTAACTAACGTACGTATAAATATTTACCCTGAATGTATGTGTTGAAAAGTTGTTCTTAGGCTTTTGTCGTATACATTTAATTATTACACAATATAAACACTAGTCAACATACAAAACTTGTATCTTGGATGCTCAGAATTTTTTTTTTTTAAGTTTATGAATGAAGTGATATAATAACATGAGGAGGTTTTTGATTTTACTTAATATAAATTAATGATGAGTGATGGATGAGTAAAGGCCCAACTATAATGTGCATAAACTAGCTTATGCCAACTTATACAACTGTGCAAATACATTAAATTATATGTGGTAAACTATAATGTGATTAAGATAACTTTTCGTCAAGTTTCGTTAAATTTCATTTCTTTATGCAAGGTACGAAACTGATCGCACTTTCCGTACGGAAACAGCTGATTGTGCTTTGGTTTATACATTAATAAAGAAATTTTCTAATTAAGACCTAAATTGTTAAATTTTTTTGTTTTAAATTCAATAAAAAATTTAGAAAAAAACAACATATTTCTTTATGGCCAATTTTTTACAATTATAATATATTTAAATTAAATTTGTATTTATACACACATATGTATACCATATAAGCGATGAACATCGTTGCATTTTTTAGTACGGTTGGCCACAAACACAAAACAGAAAATAATTTGTAATAATTTTTTTTTTACATTTTCCCCAGTTAGCATTTGGAAGATTGTTTTTACAAAAATCACCAAAGTGAGTCATTTAAGACTACCCAAGATGACTTAAAACTGATTAATCAGTTGTGCGTTTTAAAAGAGACTCGAATATCATTCCGACAAACGCAAAGAAAGCGACTTGTTTAAAAACAAAATGTACAAAAAGGAAATGCTTGAAATTCGACTGTTTTTAGAATTTTTTAGAGACATATAAAAAGCAGTCTAACGATGAAAAAATGATTCAAATACATATTTTATTTTTATGTCACTTCGTAAAGAAAATAGAGACACAAATGTAAAATAAATTTTTCTTAAATTAATTTATTTGAATTTTAAGAAAATTACGAATAACATGCAACTGAATGTAACACTACGTCTTGACGAGCAATTGATTGGTTCGCACATGAACAAAACGTCAGCAGAATAGGTTTCAAACATTTGTTCATGTTTGTCTGCGTGGAGGAAACTTGGCGAGGTTAATGCTTCGATTTCTCGTTGTTTGAAAACGACATGACATCGACAACGATGGTCTACACAAGCCATTTTAATGTGCGCACATGAAATTGTTCAATGTTTGAACAAATCAATGGTTCGTCAAGACAGTGTGTAATAAACAATAAGCAAAACTTACTTTGCAATGTTTAATTTTCGGAAAATATAATAAGAAATATTCGTATAATATGTTTCGAAGAAGACTCGCATACGGCTAGTAATATGATCAAAAACTGACTCGAAAAAGTATCGTATTTGATTATAAGTACGATTGAAAACAGTAGAAAATGGTACCCTAGCCGCGACTCTTCTGAACGAGTCCCTTATGACTCGCGTTTTCGACTCATTTTCGATACTGTTTTCAATCATAAGCTAAAGCTAGCTTATGCACATTATAGTTGGGCCTTAAGCAAGAGTTAAAACGTAGAAAGTTAAATATTAATTACTAATAAACATAAAAAAACCATGCACATTTCAATAATATGTTAACCACTACTCGTTTTTATTAAACTATTAAAAGCATACAGTCTAGTAAGAAAGTATGAAGGCAAAAAATATTTATATATTTTGCTTATTTAATTTATTAACTAATAAATTTTTATAATTTTTATAGCAGCGCCTAGAGGGGTATTTTCTAGCCGGACATTTTTTTTGCTTACATTGGCTTTAAAAACTAACTGAGTGCACCTAGATCAATGAAACTGTTACGGTCATAGGATGAAAAAGCTCTAAAATCGAACCAAAGAGAAAAAAGTTCATCTTAGAAAAACTAATCCTACCTCTGAAAATTGCAAGTTTTTTAATTTTCAAGACATGTTTAGCAATTACAACTTTTAATGTCAAGGAATATCTAAAGACTTAAAGTTGGACTCAAGAGATTCTAAAATGGCATTCTTGCCCCGCCCCTTTATGTGGGCGGTGAAATAAAATATTATTTGATAAACTTATAACCTTAAAACTCTAGAAATTAATTTATATGGGCAGGGGGAAGTAAACCCCCAATCCCAGCCCCAAATTTTTTTTGACAATTTCCAAAAAAAAGAAAACTTAAAACAAAATCCTTATTCGTTAGCCACAAAAAATATATTGCAAACCTCTCAAAATCGGTTAAAGTCAATAAAAACGTATGTAATTTACTCAACTTTTCTGATTTTAACAGTGTTCCAAAACGACAAATCTTAAGCAAAATCCTTGAAAATTCATATACCATGCAGAATTTTGTTTATCTATCCAGCTGCGTACTTAAATTTTTACATTTCTAAAAACTAGTGTTTGGTCTAATGTCCGGCTTGATTGGCGAAATACCCCTCTGTGCAGTAGTGGATATGATAAATCTTCAGAAATTTTTGCAATGATAAAACACCAGCTAAACTTTAAATGGAATTTAATATATTTTAGAAGTTCTAGAGTTTTTTTTTTCAACTTCTTTGTGTATCGCTCCATTATGTAACGCTAAATGCTTTAAACCTTTTTAATATAATTGTGATTAAACCAGTATAAATGGAATAAAAAGCTATTTTTGTACATTTACGAGGGCTGCTATATATATTTCTGGCCTGGCAATACTGAGTGCTGCCAAGTGCAATCTGACATTTTCATTGGAAAGTTTGTCATTTTTAAGCATAATCGTTCTCAAAACGTTTTGACGTACGACCATTATTTGTGTTGTTTACAGTGACTTGAAAAAATTAATATAGAAAAAAATGGAATTAACTCGTGAACATTTTCGTGCCATCATTTTTCACAACTTTCGACGTCGATTATCACGGCAAGAGTGCATTGATGAACTTAAATCTTTGTAATGCGCTGAAGACCCATCCTATAGAACTGTGAAAAATTGGTGTAATAAATTTAATCGTGGCCGAGGCTCGCTCAAAGACGAATTCCGTGAAGGTCGTCTAAAAACGGCTGTTGTGCCAGAGAACATTGATGCCGTGCGTGAACTCATAATGCAAGATCGACATGCGACATACCGAGAGATAGAGACATCCTTGGACATTTCTTCCACCAGCATACATTCGATGCTGCATGAACACCTGGCCGTAAAAAAGGTTTGTTCTTGTTGGATCCCGCACAATTTGAAAGTCGATCAAAAAAAGGCTCGTGTCGATTGGTGCAAAAAAATGTTGCAAAAATACGATTGCGGTCCTTCAAAAGACATTTATAAGATCGTCACAGGTGACGAATCATGGATCTATGCGTATGAGCCCGAAACGAACAACAATCGGCCGTGTGGGTCTTCAAAGACGAGCAAAATCCAACGAAAGTTGTTCGTGGAAGAAGCACTTAGAAGCAATTGGTCGCCTGTTTCTTCGGCAAAACTGGTCATGTGGCGACTGTTCCGCTTGAGCAACGTAGGACGGTCACTTCTGAGTGGTACTCAACAATTTGTTTGCCTGAAGTCATCGGAGAAATTCGTAAAACCAACAAGAGAAGACGAATCATTGTTCACCATGACAATGCGAGCTCTCACACATCGGCTCAAACCAGAGCGTTTTTGACCGGCCAAAACGTCGAATTAATGGGTCATCCGCCGTACAGCCCTGACTTGGCACCTAATGACTTCTTCTTGTTTCCGCACATCAAGAAAAAAATGCGTAGTCAACGATTTTCGTCGCCAGAAAAAGCTGTTGAAGTGTTCAAAAACCATGTTTTAGAGGTGTCTCAATCGGAGTGGAAAAAGTGTTTCGACAACTGGTTTGAGCGCATGCAAAAGTGTATAAATCATGCTGGAGAATATTTTGAAAAACAATAAAACAATTTTTGATTATAAATATTCGCATTTTCACTATTAGGCCAGAAATATATAGAGCAGCCCTCGTATCGAATCTTTTATTGTACACAATTATTGATGATATTATTTAGAGCTGAAATGAAAATGATTGATTGATAACAATGCACAATATTATGGCCACTTTTGCCTGATGATTGGCTTTTATGTTTACTAATTTGACGTTGCTGATTTCAAATATGCCCTCAGTTTTTTTCTAACAGTTCTAGTTTACGAGATAAAGCTTTGTTAAAAAAATCGCTGTTTTGGTCAATTAATTTGCTTCTAATTAAAAAAATTAAGTTTTGTTAATAGAAATTAACATGGCGTCATCAAGAAGAGTTTGTGTTAATGATCCGAATCATTTTTGTTTCATTTGCGGAGAATATATATTCAAAGAATACCGTTTGAATGTGACAGCGTTTGTTATTTAGGCTTACAAAAATTATTTGGTCATGCACTGGAAATGAAGGACAAGCTTTGGATTCCATAAAAGGCATATAAAACATGCGTTGAGTTTCTACGTTTGTGGACAAATAAAAAAAAGAAATAGATTTTGGTATGAAACGGCAATGATCTGGATTGAACCCTTGAACCACTACGACGACTGTTATTTTTGTTAAGTGAATATAACTGGCATTAACCGAAACAATCGAGCCAAATGGGAGTATCCTTTCATACGGTCGGCACATAGACGTGTTTCTAGTCCTAAAATATCGCTTGGATCTGAAGCTGATGCCTCACTGGATGAGCTTATGCACCTTGAGGCGAAATCTGAGAGTACTGATAGCGATTTTGAATGTGACCTGAAAGCGCCAAAACTATTCAACCTAAATTGTTTAAACGATCTTGTCAGAGATTTGGGACTGGCAAAGGCTGCCTCAGAAATTTTTGCATCTAGGCTAAAAGAAAGAAATTTAGTAACATGACAAACCAAAGTTTGTTATTATCGAACAAGAGAACAAAAACTCATTAAATATTTTGTTGAAGAAAATGATTTCGTATTTTGTAAAGATGTACCTGGTTTAATGGTTGCAATGGGACTTCAAAATTATGTCCCCAGTAAGTGGTGTCTATTCATAGACTCCTCAAAACGGAGTCTTAAATGTGTTTTCTTACACAATGGGAACAAATTAGGCCGTTGCCTATTGCACATTCCACAAAATTTAAAGAAGAATATACTATTGATCTAATTCTAGACAAAATTAAATATGTGGAACACAATTGGCTCATATATGTCGATTTAATAATGGTCAACATTCTTTTAGGACAACAAGGTGGTTACACGAAATATCTGTGTTTTATTTGCCTGTGGGATAGTAGAGCTAAATGCCAACATTGGATTAAAAAAGATTAGCCTGCTCGGGAAGCGCTAGTTGTGGGACAAGAGAACATGATAAACCCACCTTTAGTACCAAGGGATCGTATAGTTTTGCCTCCTTTACACTTTGAACTAGGACTTATAAAACAATTTGTAAAAGGCCTTGATAAAAACGGAATGTGTATCCTTTTCCTATCAAAAAAGTTTCCAAAACTGAGTGCAGAAAAGATAAGAGCGGGGATTTTTGACGGGCCACAAATAAGATCATTAATAAAAGACACAAACTTTACTGACACTATGACAGAGATTGAGAAAGCGGCATGGAATGAATTTGTTTGGCTTGTTGAACATTTTCTGGGAAATAAGAAAACTTCTGAGATTCCTCAACACGTGAACAACTGATGAGTCACTTTCAAAAGCTCGGATGTAACATGAGTATTAAGTTACAGTTTCTTCACAACCACTTGATCATTTTCCCGCAAATCTAGGAGACTTAAATGAACAACGAGGCGAGAGATTCCATCAGGAACTCCGCATCATGGAGGAGCGATATCAGGGCTATTGGAACGCACATATGATGGCTGACTATTGTTGAAGCATTCAGAACAGCTCTCTGCCTTCAACTTTTGGAAGAAAATTTTGTAAAAGAAAGGTATTTCATTAAAGGAATAAAACAAATTTAAATTGTTTCTAAAATTATAGTGGCCCTATTCACGATCTTGTGAAAATGGTCTTGCATCATAGCATTTGCAAAATTGTGTAGCATACTTTTAGTTTACACCAACAAAACACACAGTAATGAGTAAAATGTGCTACACATTTTGCAAATGCTATGATGCAAGACTATTTGCACAAGATTGTGAATAGAGCTAGTGTTTTATTATGAAAACACATTCGATTTGCAACATTATTTGCAACGTATGCGTAACTTTTATCCACATGAATCTACATAAATATCAAACCGCACTTCCTTAAAAATTATTTAGATATATTTTTAGCCAATCTTATGGGCTTAAGTTAAGAAATTGAAGAGCTATTTATATAGACCTTTTTTTATCAGCTAATAGGTCCACTGAAACGCGCAAATGATGACAGTTTTTTTCTGGAACATACAGAGAAGCTCTCTGCATTCTCGTTATATATGAAGGTCTTAAAAACGAATAATTTTTATCTTAAGAGCTTGGTTAACTAATATTTTCAAGGAAAAATATGGTGTTTTGGTGTAAAACAGCTTATGTGTCATATTTTGAACTAAAGCTGATAGGAAAATTCTGACTACAGATTTGAAATCCTCATTAAAAACTAGAATACAATCATGTATTGTTCTCGAATCATCAGAAAAGCTGTTGTGCAGTGTAATTGACTTACTCCCACTCAAGCATTTTATACTTTTTTATATTTTCCTTTTTAATTAATTATATTATTATTTAATTTTTAAGCAATTTTTTTTTATATATATTTTCGACATTTCGCTACTCGGTTGTGTAGCCTCATCAGAAAAACAAATATTTATTTATTACTGCCTTGTAGATTACTGCCTTGTACTTCTTGTGTACTAAATTTAAGTTAAAGTATACTTTATAGGCAAAAGTCAGTTTTAAGTTTAAAACCTCCTTAAGTTGTTTTTAACAGATTTAGTAGCAACTTTATCAAAACAATCCTATGACATATATTTAAATATCAATTTTATGTATTGAAATCAATTAATTTTAACAGTATCCATTTTCTACCTCATAAAGTATATATATTCTAAGTTCTTATGCATAGCGAAGTCGATTAAGCGATGTCTGCCTGTTCGTCTGTCCGCCCGTGTTTAGGTTGAAATCAACTTTTTCAAGGCACTAGATGAGCTGTAGAAAATAGAGTCTATATAAGTTTGTCATTCCGTTTGTGATTTCTGCAATATCCATTTCCGACTCCATAAAGTATATGTATATATTCTGAGTTCTTATGCACTGAGCGATGTTCGTCTGCCCGTCCGCGTTAAAGTTGAAAACACCACGCCTACTTCTAAATTTCTCATATTATTTGGAACAATGAACTCCATTCAAAAAACAAATAATTGTGGTGATAGAGAATTGAAAAAAAAACATCAAGTGAATTATATTTTTCATATTTGACGTAAAAAGAAATAAAAAACTTTAATACAAAAATATTCGTCGTACGACAACATTAAAAATAAAAAATAAACCTATCGAAGAATTTGTTAGCCATGGGGAATTGAGTTCGACGCAATAATTGTGGTTGTTTTCATGTACACACTTATTTCTGCCGACAAATATTCGCAACGAAAACTTCGTTGTTCGTCCCAAAGGTGTTTACTAGATTTTTGTAGATTTATCGCACGGAAATTTGACATAATTTTAAATAAACTTTACTCGTCAATTCCCAGTGTCTACTCCAGGAGACAAAGATAGCGAAATTATTTAATATGTAACCCCCTGTGGCATTTTTGATTTTTTTGCAACTCTGGCATTTTGTTAGATGTCTATTTTTTGTGTTTTCCAACGGTTTTTTCAATTTTATTAGCTGTGTATCTTGTGATAAAGAAATTGTCGAAAAAAATGCCAAAGGGGTAAATACAGCAATAAAATTTATTGATTAGTACTGTAAGATATTTAGGCTACTTGTGTGAGTAAGTGTTGTTAAAAAATAAATTGTATTCTAGGAAAAAATGAGGATGGTTTATCAGGTGTCACCTGGAGATTTAGAAATTTTTTATTAAAATGTTTTTTTTGGTGTCAACTATACGTACTTACTATTTAGACTGAATAGTATTTTTTTCAATATCGAAGGTGTGGGATTGCGGATTAAAGGTTTTTTTTTTAATGAAAATTACCAACAACAATCATAAGTTGCGATAAACCATATAACATGACTATCGAATTTAACAAGATATAACGCCGGCAGTTTAATGTTATTAATTTGGCCATAACAGTATTCACACTGTTGATCAATAGATGGGATTAATACGAAATGGAGCAATCAAAATAAAAGCCACATTTGTTGGCGAACAGCATTAGTGATAACTGATTTTCAAAAAATCTTTTTTTCGTGCTATTTTCCCGATTTATTATTTAAATCACCGAAATTGGTTATTGAGGGTCAAACCGCGTCTCGATGGCCATTTCGTTACCGCTTACTTAACTCTTCAGGCATTTTCTGACAAACATTTTAAATAAACTAAAGATCTTTGTCCAAACAATAAAGCAAAGACAAAAATTAAAGTTTAAGCAAAAACAACAATAACCAACAGTAATTTTATTTTTCTTTCTCCGCTGTATACGGCTGAATTTTTTCGGCTCTTTTATACAGGTGAAAGAGGATGAAAAATAAAATATCACAAAACACGGGCACATTGCAAATATTAAATTATATTAAACAACGGGAATTTTTTATGGTGTTAGTTTTAAAAAAAATCTTTTTTTTTAATTATTTAAATCACCGAAATTGATTAATGGGGGTCAAACCACGTCTCGATGGACATTTCGTTACCGCTTACTTAACTCTTCAGGAGTTTTCTGACAAACATTTTTAATAAACTAAAGATCTTTGTCCAAACAATAAAGAAAAGACAAAAATCAAAGTTTAAGCGAAAACAACAATAACCAACAGTAATTATCTTTCTTTTTCCGCTGTATTCGGCTGAATTTTTTTCGACGCATCAGGCAAAACACCACGCATTCCTCTAATTATTCCATATTATTTGGAACAATGAATTAACTCTAATAAAAAAAAAAAAACAAATATGAGGCGATAAAGAATGAGAAAATAAAAAAAAAAACATCAAGTAAAAATTTTGCTCTCGCCCATACGGGCTTCTAAAATTTAAAATTTTTTTTAAATATTAATATGGGTATCATTTTAAAGCTTTTAAGGAGATCTTTACGGAAATACTAAATATTTTTAAATGCATAAACCATTAGCAGCCGGTGATATTTTTTGTAAAGTTATGTACATATATCTAGTAGTTCTCTATCATCTTAATATTTGGTTTTTTAATTGGAGTTACTTCATTATACTAGATTTACATAGATGGTGAAGGGTATATAAGATTCGGCATAGCCGAATATAACGCTCTTGTTTTTATTTGTTTATATACAGTGGCTCAAACGTATAATTGGACACAAAGTATGAGATTATTTAAATGCCGATTTTTTCACTTCAGTAAAATTAATTCCAAAAAACATTGATGTGGAGTTCTAGATTATTTAATAACCTTTCAAACAATGTGTAATTCTTAGCATATTTTATTGAAAACCATTTTTAAAATAAAGAAACAAAACAAAACTAACAAATTTCAAGTGCAGATCTTACTTACTATTTAGACTGAATAGTATTTTTTTCAATATCGAAGGTGTGGGATTGCGGATTAAAGGTTTTTTTTTAATGAAAATTACCAACAACAATCATTAATTGCGATAAACCATATAACATGACTATCGAATTTAACAAGATATAACGCCGGCAGTTTAATGTTATTAATTTGGCCATAACAGTATTCACACTGTTGATCAATAGATGGGATTAATACGAAATGGAGCAATCAAAATAAAAGCCACATTTGTTGGCGAACAGCATTAGTGATAACTGATTTTCAAAAAATCTTTTTTTCGTGCTATTTTCCCGATTTATTATTTAAATCACCGAAATTGGTTATTGAGGGTCAAACCGCGTCTCGATGGCCATTTCGTTACCGCTTACTTAACTCTTCAGGCATTTTCTGACAAACATTTTAAATAAACTAAAGATCTTTGTCCAAACAATAAAGCAAAGACAAAAATTAAAGTTTAAGCAAAAACAACAATAACCAACAGTAATTTTATTTTTCTTTCTCCGCTGTATACGGCTGAATTTTTTCGGCTCTTTTATACAGGTGAAAGAGGATGAAAAATAAAATATCACAAAACACGGGCACATTGCAAATATTAAATTATATTAAACAACGGGAATTTTTTATGGTGTTAGTTTTAAAAAAAATCTTTTTTTTTAATTATTTAAATCACCGAAATTGATTAATGGGGGTCAAACCACGTCTCGATGGACATTTCGTTACCGCTTACTTAACTCTTCAGGAGTTTTCTGACAAACATTTTTAATAAACTAAAGATCTTTGTCCAAACAATAAAGAAAAGACAAAAATCAAAGTTTAAGCGAAAACAACAATAACCAACAGTAATTCTATCTTTCTTTTTCCGCTGTATTCGGCTGAATTTTTTTCGACGCATCAGGCAAAACACCACGCATTCCTCTAATTATTCCATATTATTTGGAACAATGAATTAACTCTAATAAAAAAAAAAAAAACAAATATGAGGCGATAAAGAATGAGAAAATAAAAAAAAAACATCAAGTAAAAATTTTGCTCTCGCCCATACGGGCTTCTAAAATTTAAATTTTTTTTAAAATATTAATATGGGTATCATTTTAAAGCTTTTAAGGAGATCTTTACGGAAATACTAAATATTTTTAAATGCATAAACCATTAGCAGCCGGTGATATTTTTTGTAAAGTTATGTACATATATCTAGTAGTTCTCTATCATCTTAATATTTGGTTTTTTAATTGGAGTTACTTCATTATACTAGATTTACATAGATGGTGAAGGGTATATAAGATTCGGCATAGCCGAATATAACGCTCTTGTTTTTATTTGTTTATATACAGTGGCTCAAACGTATAATTGGACACAAAGTATGAGATTATTTAAATGCCGATTTTTTCACTTCAGTAAAATTAATTCCAAAAAACATTGATGTGGAGTTCTAGATTATTTAATAACCTTTCAAACAATGTGTAATTCTTAGCATATTTTATTGAAAACCATTTTTAAAATAAAGAAACAAAACAAAACTAACAAATTTCATGTCAAACACATAATTGGACACTAAATTTAAAACGGTTTTTTGTACCGTTATTTTTCTGCTTAGTGAGTTTATGTTTGTTTTAATGCAAATGATGAATCATTATGCAAGTGTAGTGTCAAAAGTGCAGATCAAAATTGTAATGGAGCAAAGAAAAAACCAAACAACTTTAAAAACACGGCATTTAATTATAAGATTACATGGTGAGGGCAAAACAGTGCGTAAAATCGGTGAAATTGTCGATCGATGCCCGTCCACAGTTCACGCTATTATTCAAAGATATCAAAAAAAATTTCAAGTGGAAAATAAAAGTCGTATTGGCCAAGGAAAGAAATTAAATGATTACGATGAGCGGCGGATTTTGAGAGAAATAAAAACAAAACCATTCATGACGGCAAATGAATTGCAGAATATAGTAAAAACGGATTTAAAAAAAAGATGTTTGTGCCGAAACCATTAGAAATGTATTAAGGAAAAACGGTTTTTATGGGCGAATGCCAGAAAAAAGCCCTATATTAGTAAAAAAAATAAAATTACACGGGTGAAATTTTGTAAGGAATACTTGTTAAAAGATTCCGAGTTTTGGAACACGGTAAGTTTGCAAAAACTTTTTAACTTAATTATTTTAAACCTTGTCACTTATTTTATAGGTACTTTTTACTGATGAAAGTAAGTTTAACCTCCATGGGTCAGATGGAAAACAATACGTTTGGCGTAAGCCAAATACTGAGTTTTTGCCTAATAATACTAGGGCTACAGTGAAGCATGGGGGAGTGTCAGTGACGGTGTGGGGATGTGTGTCCAGTGCAGGAGTATCCATAAAATGAATCGATTCCAATATTTGGACATTTTGAAACAAAACGTGAAGCAAAGTGCCGATAAATTAAACATATTGGACACATTTGCTTTCTATCAGGACAACGATCCAAAGCACACTTCACACGTTGCGAAGATGTGGCTGATTCATAATTGTCCAAAACAACTGCAAACACCAGCACAGTCTCCAGATTTAAACATTATTGAGCATGTTTGGGAAGAACTTGCTCGTAATCTCTATAAATCCACTTTCAACACAGTGGAACAGTTGAAGCAGGGAATAATACGTGAGTGGAACAATATAACTCCCAAATTTTGCGCAAATCTAGTGCAGTCAATGCCTCGACGTTTGGAAGCAGTGATAAAAGCAAAAGGTTTTGCTTCCAAGTACTAAAACCGTATTTTATATTTGACTGTCCAATTATGTGTTTGACATGAAATTTGTTAGTTTTGTTTTGTTTCTTTATTTTAAAAATGGTTTTCAATAAAATATGCTAAGAATTACACATTGTTTGAAAGGTTATTAAATAATCTAGAACTCCGCATCAATGTTTTTTGGAATTAATTTCACTGAAGTGAAAAAATCGGCATTTAAATAATCTCATACTTTGTGTCCAATTATACGTTTGAGCCACTGTACATACATATTGTAACGAATAATAATATCTGGCAACCCCTGTAATTGTTTCCGTATGAGCGTAGTGAATAAGTTAATTCAACAACTAATGGTGTGTGTATAGAATAAAAACCACAATTAGATAACAAAAGCTGAGCAGCCTCAATAGCTGCGTTGGTAGAGGTGCGTACTGCAAAACAGAGGGTCCTGAGTTTCGATACCGCATTTGGGCATGCGTGCAACGAAAAAATAATAATTATTATAATGAAATTAAAATTAATAAACAGCAGTACAAACCTCCCGAGAGGCAAAAGACAATTGTTGTGTGAAGCCATGGCAGACAATTTAGTGGAAACGTCCAATTTAATATAAGAGTAACAGATAATTGTCAAGAAGCCCTTAATAATAAGAAATAAGAACAATAGCGGTTAGCGCGTGGAAGTGTAACAGCATAAGAACAGTGTACGGCATTCGTGTGTTGTAGCTACTGGATTAAAGGTGATGAGTGGCTTGGATAAAAGGAGAAGTGGAGATGTCTGTGGATGGTTAAGGTTATTAAACAAGGCATCGAGTAGTTCATATCTCGCCGGAGTAACACAGTAGTGTAGCGTGGATGGCTGCGTTTGTAGTAATAATAGTGAATACAAGACCAAGGGTTCACAAGACCGGTAGGATCAAGCAGTATAGAATACAGAGTTTACAAAGAGCCACAGTGGTATTTGCAATCAAAAAATCCGTATGTTTGTCTAAAAGGGAAAAACGTAACAATATATATATATATTAAAATTAAATATTAACACGTACAGTATTGTACTATTTTTGATACTGAGAATAGACCATGTAGATTTAACTAAAACTAAATTTTCTTTAAGACTGCACTACAATCACGACTAAATTAAAAACTTATACACATAATCGTTAAGCACAAACAATGGGTCTTATAGCAAAACAATATTTTTAAATTAAAAAATAGCATGCCTTTTAATATCTCAAAATATAAAAAGATTAACATGCCTCACATAAAATAAGAAGGTCTGATAGATTTAAATAAAATTGTAGTTTCAAATTATTTTAAATTTCCTTAAATCAATCAACTTAAAAAGAGTTGTATGGCACAACGATACACATACAATTATGTTAGTATTTTTTTTAATGATTTCAAATGATTTAACTGAATATAAAATAAGTACATAAGTATATAAAATATAAAAAAATTAAATATAAAATTATTTGTAATCCAATGAGTGTGTTTTTAATAGTCTTTCAATTTCACGAGGACAAGTGTATGTATGTCCTCATGTGCAATTAAATAAAGAAAATTTCCGCGATTTTAAACTTTAATATAACTTAACGATTATACTTAAAATATTTAACATAAAACTGCAAATAATACGCTACAAAAAAGTTTATTAAAAAATTATAAAACGTAAACATTTTGCCCGTAAATAAAAGAAATGTTGCAATGTACTCCTAAAAGTTAAATATATGTTGGGAGCTTAATAAATAACTGAAAAGAACGACATTTACAGTCCTTCATAAAAACTTTACGAATCACTTAATTAAGGAAAGAATTTTTTTTAAGTTTGAACAAGTTTAGCATTGGATGTATAAAATATACTATGCTCATAAATTCGCAATTCTTGTTAAAAATGTTTTGTATGTGTTGTTTTTTTTATTAAATTGTTTTGAATAACCTTCAGTAACCTGAAGTTTTTACATAAATTAGGTGCACGTGTTTTTTTATGCACTCAAAATATTATGTAAGTATTTATTTATTTACATACTCGTATATTTACCTTATAATTAAAAATTATAAATAAAATTAGGAAAGAGCAATAGCCGTCATAGGTCTTCAGCTCAGCAGGCATTAAAAATCAAAAAATTGTTAACATATTATTGTATACAAATAGATCTAATTTAAATGAAATTATAAAGATTCGATATTTTTAAGAATTTTATTAATAGTGTAATATTGTCAATAGTAGGGTAGAGTAGTGAGAAAAGAGGATCAGAGTTATCAAAAATTCTGTTTCTAAAGTTAAGGATTTTAGGACAATCACAAAGGAAGTGGGTAGGTGTTATAGGATATGTAATAACACAGTTGCAAAAATGTGTGCAAGTAGGGTTCAATCTGGTGTGACACAGGCGCAGTCTTTCTATTTTAATGCTGTCAAGTCTGTTAGTTGATATAACCTTATTTTTCAAGAAATTATAAATTGTTTTGTGTTCAATATTGATAGTTCTGTATCACGAAAAAGTAGAGTCAAATAAATTTCTTTTGTCATTTTGAAGCTAATTATACTCAATCCGTAAATATAAATCTTTACGAAGAAAGTTTTGTGTGGTTTTTAATGGGTGCTTAGTAGCATTCCTAGCTGTAAGATCTGCAAACTCGTTTCCCCTTATTCCAGAATGCCCAGGTACCCAGATTAATATTATGTCTGGAAACTTTTGACAAAGTGCATTGCTAATATTTGAAACATAGTATCCATTGTTCGTTGTTTTTTGAATAGATGTTAGCGAAACGAGGGAATCAGAACAAATCGCAAATTTACCAGCTTTTCCTATTACGAATAATATTGGCTCATAAATGGCTATAAGCTCTGCAGCGTAAATAGAGCTGTGTGTAGGAAGATTATAAATTTGTATTATGTTGTGTTCTGTTGTGATGCTGTACGTTGTTGAAATATCAGTTTTTGAGCCGTCAGTAAAAATGAAATTATATTCACTTATTTAGTGTCTAAGTATTTCAAACATGGATTTGCATTGGGAAGGATTCGTATTAGATTTAGACCAAACATGCAAATCAGTATTGATAGATGAAGAATCTACAGCCCAAGCAGGAAATTACTTTAATTTGTGCGTGTCAGTTTTTATAGGAATGTCCAGTTGATTACAATTCTGTATACATCTGTATATGACTGATGGTAACTTTGGTATTCTTTTAGAATTTAACAATCTTTTCACTGTTTGAGATAGGGGTGTATTAGTGTTGTACAAAAACGTTCGGAACAGCTTTGACTGTATGAGGTTATAATATTTGTTTCAAAGAGCATATTTGAAATGGGCGTAGTTTATTATAGAGTTAAGTTTTCTTAGCTGAGACCTGGGAGCAAAATCAAAGACAGGTAAGCTATAGTTTATCTTAGAGAGAATTAGGGCTTTTATGATAAGAATAAGAGATATGGAGTTACAATTAAATCGTGAGCTAGTTAAACATTTTATGATATTTAAACGTTGCATTAGAGAACAGGAGAGAAAATAGATATGATCAGACCATCTGTAACGATTATTTATTATAATGCCAAGTATCCTCATAGAGCTAACCTTTGTTATAAAAATACCCGAAACATTTAGCCGCAGACTGCAGTTTTTAAGTCTAAATCATTAAATAAAAATCGTCGGCATATGCACAAAAGTCAATTTTTTATGCAGGGAAATGATTGAACAAAGTTTATTGAAGGCAATTACAAAAAGAATTACTGATAATGGAGAGCCCTGAGAAATTCCATTATGAAGGGGATGGGGATGATAGCAGCAGTTATCTACGCGTACTATGATTTTTCTATTAGGCATGAAATTTGCTATATATGTATATATAAGCTGATTAATAACTGAATGTATGCCTATTTTTTCAAAAGCTCTTTTAAAGTCCTGCGGTATTATGGTAGCATGTTTATGTAGAGAGAGGGAATTAGTAATCTGATAGGAGAGATAAAGAAGATTATCAGTTGTAGAACTTCCCTTTTTAAAATCAAATTGTCTGTTGTTGAGAAGCCTATAAGTACTAACAAACCACCTAAAAGCTATTAGCAATTATTTTGTCTAAAACTTTAGCTAAACAGGGGTTTAAAGAAATAGGACGGTAAGAAGTTAATACCGTTTTGTCTTTACCGGGCTTGAGTATTGGTATAACTATACTGGTTTTGAATTGATGTGGAATGTGGTTTTGAAATAATATGCTGAATAAACTCAGCACCCTGAGTTTAATAATGCCTCCATTATTATTTTGCGTGTGTTTGCAGTTTCTTTGTTTATATTAGGAGCTATTGGTCTTTTGTTATCCGCCTTGATGCAAAATTCTTGAAATTTTGGCCAATTACTTAATTTAAGATTAAATTTCGCTGTAGAAGTGGAGATAGTGTTAGGATTTAACAGAAACAAGAAAATAATCAAGGGGAAATGGTCACTCCCAAAAAGACTATATTCAGTTTTTAACTCAGCTTTAACAGCCAAACTAGAGGAGCAAAATGTTAAATCTATATGCGAAAATGTGCCGTCAGTATTTAAATGGGTAGGTGATTTATCATTTAGTAATACAAAGTCGGAGTTATTAATATAATTAAACAGTATAATGCCTGTATGACTGTTTATATTTGCACCCCAGTTCTTATGAGGGTTATTAAAATCACCAGTAATAAGCGATGGTATATCTGAAATGAAAGTATTGTCTAGGTTTCTGGTGTTAAAATATGGGGGAGGAGGTGGATACGCGTTGAATATATTGAATTTAATTTTAGATACTATTTCTACACAAACTGTGTCATTGTCTATGCTGTAATGACTTTTGAACTAATACTGCAACTCCGCCGTATCTGGTAGGCGATGTATTTTTGACGTACATTATATATTTTATGGGAATAGGAATGTTTGTAAGGGAATGAATGTGGGTTTCTTGGATACAAATTACTTTAGGGAAGTATGACTTAATTAATATTTGCAACTCGTTAAAGTTATTAAGGTAACCGTTCATGTTCCACTGAATAACGTTAAATGACAACTAAAATACTTGAAATGTTTGGAAAGAGTATCAGAAGAATATTTAATGTTAAAAAATGGAAAAAATGAACGTCCCAAATAAAAAACTTAGAATAAAACAAGGAAAGATACAAGTTAACAATAAAAACGTGAATATATAACAATGAGAAATTTAATAATAAAGAGCAGAAACAAAATATTAAAAAGAGGGTGATGCATTATAATAATAAATACTAAAAAAGTTGATCTTAAAATTATGTAAGATAAAAGCTTGATTAAAAAGAATGTTAAAGAAAATGACACTAAAAATAAAATAATTGCTGCGCTTCTAATGTTAAAAACCAAAAAGCAACAGAGCCTAGTTTTTAACATATTTCTATTACTTGCTTATTCTATTTGACTTTTTTTAGCTTTCTTAATTTTTTGTTTCAATCTTCTAGAGGAATTTTTAGGTAACATAATTGCTTCGTTTTCTTTTGGAATTCGGTTGGAGTTACTTAGCTGTTCAGTATCCATATCGGATGAAGATAGATCAATATCGCTGATAACGTCTGAGTTCTTTACAAATCTAGGGTTTACCTTTCCGGTTGCTGGAGATTGCAATGGAGATATGTTTGAGGATGAAGATTTGTTTGTCAAATTTAAAAGATTCTGTTATTGTAGAAAATAGAGTTGTACATTGCTGTGGATGACGTTGTTTCTAAATAGCAGCTGCTCTCTTTTTACCCACTTTTCTATTGTGGCTTGTATTTCTTTTTCTTTTAAAAATACAGGACAACATTTGTAATTTGTTGGATGGTTAACGTCTTGAAGACTTGCATTTTTACAATTAATGCATGACGGTGGGTTTACGCAAATTTCGTTATTCCCTTCATTGGTGTGGAAAGTATTTGAGCAGTTAAGGCATGCTCTTTCGTTTTTGCAGTCTTTTGATGGGTGACCGAACTGAAAGCAGTTTTTACATTTAAGCGGCAACGGGATGTAGGTGCAAACTTTGCATTTCTCATAGCCAATGGCTATGTCAGATAGAATAATAGTGGATACAAAAGTTAATACAATAAGTCCTGTTTCGGTTAATTTGCCATTCACATTTTTTAATATCTTATTTACATACGTTACATTTTGATTTTTTAATTCATTTTCGGGAATTCCACGTAAGTCATTTGAGTAAATTACCCCTTTAGCATAATTAAGAGAAGGATGTTCTTTAATATTTATCTTTATTTCTGAAGATAAAGACGTAGGCTGTATAAGTTTATTGGCTTGAATTAAATCCTTTATCTGGATAAGAATGAAACCATTAAGTAATTTTTTACATTGCTACATTTCTCCACCAGCGACACTATCTACTACCTTTTTTTTATTAAAAAAAGGGGAAACATTAAGTAGAGTATCACTACTGTCAATTCTTTCTATTATTAAAAACTTATCATCGGGAGTTAAAATAGTTAGCTTTTTATTTCAGTCGAAAGAGATAAGATGAACCACCACAGTCGGGAGGTTCCGACATATTGATTATTATAAATTCAACGCACTTTTATGGACTTTTTAATTATATGAGAAAACTAACGATATAAATTTTATAATTATAATATTATTTTTTAATTTTTCGATTTATTATTTTTGACAGGAAAAATTTTTTTAATTTTTCAATTTTTTACACGTCTATACAGGGCAGAAAACTCAAACGCACTGTATTATGTAAGTAAAATCAACTATAAATATTATTTAAAACAAATGAAAATTCCCTCAAAATTCACTGTAATCAAGGCGAATTGAATACAGGTAATCGCATGAGGACAAAAACAAAAAACGCATGTATTTTGTTTGTGTAAATTTACTTGTACTTGTCAGTTAACAACTGACGAAAAATATAAAAAAAAAACAAAAACTAAACAAATTTATTAAAAAGTGTTTGTATATATGGAACAAATCTAGTTTACGGACGCAACTTTAAATTAAAAAAAGGTTGCCTACGGGGTGTAGAATTTAATTTTAAGCAAAAAATGTTAAGTGATAAATTTGAGGCTGACCCTTAGTTTTCGAGTTACTGGCCTCCAAAGTTTGTATGTACAATATGAAATATATCAAGTATTTTTTGGTGAAATAATACAATATGGGTATCATTGGGAAGGTAATTTCAATATCTTTTCAATTTAAAAGGAAAATAGTAAAAAAAATTTGTATATGAAAGTTTTTTGGACAGCTCTTAGTTTTAGCTTCGCTTACTAAAGATTTTCTGCGTAGCCGGCCTTCGACCGGGCGCAAAACTTTTCTCCTCTATGGTATGAACAACACCGTCTTGGCTTGCTAAAGATTTTTTTATCTCTTTTCGTATGGTATTGTCACTAAACTTAATTTATTTAATATATATATTTTTTTGTCGTTATCTGTTTTTATTGTATTTTTACTATTTTCCTTTTCAATTGAAAAGATATTGTCTTATTTCACCAAAAAAATACTCGATATATTCCATATTGTACATACGAACTTTGGAGGCCCGTAACTCGGTAACTAAGGGTCAACCCCAAATTTGTCGCTTTACATTTTTTGCTTAAAATTAAATTTTTCACCCCGTAGAAATTTTGTCTTTAATTTTTAAGCTGCGTCCGTAAACTAGATTTAAGGTGTATATATTTGTACACTGTGGTGTCCACTGAAATGAAAAATATGGGGGTAAGTTGTTTATTATCACTGGCATGTTAGACATATACGCGCCGCTGCAGAAAAATTGATTCCACAAATGCTAATCCATTTCACTTTTCTTTTAGTGTCCTTTGGCATATCGAACAAAGTTCCACACCCGCGTTCGTACTTTTTCTTGCCAACGGCACAATAACACATTTTTAAAAATGTATATTTTGTTTAAAATGTTTTTAGTTTACAAATGTTTTATAAAGAAACGTTTTCTTTTTTAGTTAAGTTTTTTGTTCTTTTTTTATATTCCTACAGCACTTTTTGGCACACACACTTTTCACTTTTTAAACAACGTTTTTTTGCACATTTACTTTTTTTCAAATTAATTATTCAATTTTATTTTCAAGTTCATTATTTTTTAGTTTTTTTAAATGGCGCGTCACGAAAATGTAAATAAATTTTGACGTTAGCTCGGAGAAATGTGTAAAGCGAATTCGATCACCTGCGCTACTAGTTTTACCTAGTATTCAATTTGCCTTGACTGTAATAGTTATTCATTAAAATCAATGTAGAAAAATTAAAGAAAAGATAAAAATAGTTACTCAATGATTACTGTATTTTTGTATAAAAGATTTTTTAGTTTTTTTTTGCTTTATTGATTTAATGAAGTTGTCATATAATGAATTTGGCTTTTGATATAAGACTCTTACTGCCATCCCTAAATTAGCGCGTAAGACGCAAAGCAATGTAATTCATAGCTTTTGCGCTGAAATGTCATCCCTAAATAACAGCGTTAACTTCGTGTCGTTAAAAGTAATGTTAACTCATTTTACTTCATAAAACCCGCTGCATAAGAATAAAGAAGAGATAAAACCGCTAGATTGCCTTGAAAATTACTAAATTGTAACTACTTTTCAACCATAACAAAACAAAACAAACAAACAAACAGCAAACTTCACTTCCTAACTCACTGTCAAAATTGGATTTTTCAATTGCTAAGCGTTGACGCCAAGCTATTTAGGGATGCTTCATACATTTTGTATGTACATGAGAAATTTTGACAGTTATCTTGCGCTTTACGCGCTAATTTAGGGATGGCAGTTAGGTTTTCTATACTAAATTTGGGTAGAATCCACTGATGAGTTATATGAGCAGTCGCAAAATGGCCGTATGGATGTGCTTTCCGCGCAGTATAACATTTCATTTTTTCATAAAATATCTATATCTATACATATAATAAAATTGCATACAATAAAACTGTAACGGGGTCAGTTCTTTACATGAAATATTTTTTTTCCATTTTGTTGTTGGTATAGATAGTAATCGATATAGAATACAAAACACATATTTTTTGAATTTTTTCTAACTGTCTGTATTCGCATCACGTAAAAAAATTTTGTGAGGAAGTCCCTTAGAACCTTGGTTCCAATAGAATAAAAATAGACATACAATTGTGAAAGCACCCAATATTACCGGTATAATTATACTGAAACAGTTATCGTCACTTTTTATTTATGTATATGGAAAATTTTCAACACTTTCTACAGAATTTTGAAATAAATAATTAACTTTGAATGTTAAGAAATGACACGCAGACGAAGTCGTACGCACTGTTGGTTTATAAATAAAGGAATCAAAAACAGTTAAAGTAAATTAACTTAAAATTAGGTTTAATGTGAAATACTGAAATCCAAAAAAATGATTATTTATTGTCCTAACTGAAAAATAATAAACTACACATTCAGTATAAATTAATAAGCTGTCTTTAGTTATTACTATTCCCTTCACCACAAAAAGTGAAAAAAGTGTATAACTAAGTTTGTCATTCCGCTTGTAATTTCTACAATATCCATATCCCACTCCATAAAGAGTATATATTCTGAGTTCCTATGCATAGCGAACTTGATTGAACGATTTCCGTCTGTCTATCCGTAATAGTTTTGCAATCAACTTTCCCAAGGCGCCGCATGAGTTTGAGACGTCAATCGATATTTTGAAAAATGTTCTATTAAAAATCAAGAAGATCGGTCCGTGTCCCTTGAGGCAGCGGGCAAAACAACACGCCCACCTCTAATTTAGATCGGTCATAGACCGAAAACTTTTCAAACTTTAGTATTTCCTGCAAGATCTCTTTAAAAGGGTTAAAATGATACCCGTACTTATATCTTAAAAATATGGCGCACAATCATATCTTTGTATTAAAAGTGGAGAGCCCTTATTTTTTTATTCTTTTCAGCCCCATAAACTTGTTTTTGTGATTCAAGTAACTTCATTGATCAAAATAATATGGAAAAATTAGAGGTACTCTTGGTGTTTTTCCCGCTTCGTCCAAGGCCATGGATTGATCTTGCGATTTTCAACAGCACCTGTCCGGACGGACAGATGGACATCGTTCAATTGACTTTGCTATACATAAGAAGTCAGAATATATATATATATATATATATATATATATATATATATATATATATATATATATATATACTTTATAGGGTCGGAAATATATATTGCAGAAATTACAAACGGAATGAAAAACTTAATTATACCCTTTTTCAACTTTTTGTGGTGAAGGGTAAAAAAAAGTAAATTAAAGAACATATTATTCATTACTACAAAGGTCTACCTCTTACGAAAAGAAAAATTGCAAATTTTTCTTTATTTTTAACAAGAAAAGCTCGTGTCACTCTCGTCCGTGTGTGTATGGTAAACAAAAAAATTTTAGCTTTAAAAAAAACAAAAGTCCACTAGTCATGATAAGGGGAAAATAGCAGTTTACACTTTTTCAGAGTTTAAAAATATAGAAAAACAAATTTTTTTGTTGCAGCAGTTAATAAGTTGGTGAAGGTTCCTGTGTATTACAACTAAAGATAAGATAGCAAGAAAAGTAAAAATATAATAACAGCGTGTGGCAGTCGTGGTGGAATGCGATAAAAGGACTTGTTGATAAAGAGGGAAGGAGATTGTGAGTTTTTGGTTCTTTATGAGTGGGTAAAAGGAGCATCTTTTCTAAACAACATATCCAGTCAAGCCATGGTAACACATGTTTTACCGCGAATGGCTGCCTAAGTTTGTAAAAGTTCATATTTACTAAACAAGAGATCATGGTAACAAACTTATTAGTGTAAATATATTTATTATACATTGCTAATTTTTTGACTGCACTCAAAATTGTAAATTGGTTTTATGATTTAAATCTGAAATACTGAATTAAAATTATTTTGGCTTTAGTTCATTTTTAATTTCTAAAAATCTTTTTGTTTGTGTGTAAAATTTAGTCTAACCAAATTAATATTAATATGAATATATCTCGTATTCTTATTTACAAAGTTTAATGGTAAAATAGAAGATTTTTATAATTACACAACTAAGGCAGATAGATGCGAAGAATGCTGATGAAAGACGTAGCGGTCCAGAAAGTGCAGCATTACGTTCTGCTAGCGTCTAATTTTTCTTGTTTTCTTTGGAAAACGTTCGCATACATTTGTAAAAAAAATTTTCTTTCTAAAAAGATTTTTAGAAATTAAAAATGAACTAAAACCAAAATAATTTCAATTCATTTATAATATTTACAGTTCAAAAATTCTAATTTAATAAAAATTAAGTTTGAAATACTGAAATTAGTTGCAGTAATAGCAATCAAAATTAAATCAGGATCAAAATCTTCTTTCCCCTTAAATGCAGAACCTTCTTCTAGAAATGAAGGTAACTTATTATTTTCAATTTCCAACAATGTTTGAAATGTTTTTAACTGCCATCAGTTTTTACACAGACTTTCGCCTTGATTTTAACAAAAATTTGATTATAATCGAATTGAGTGCAATTCAGTTACAGCACTGATTAATGAGCTGTATCCTTTGCAGCCTTTGTTACAGTTAGACTACACTTACTGATGGTCCTTCTGGAAATCATTAAACTTTAAAGAATTATTAATAAAAAAAAAATCAAAAACTCTATAGATGTTTAAAAATGTACCAATCAATCAATCAATCAATCAATTTGTCTTTTTATATAAGACTGTGGTGTTGTCTTTACAAAATTTGGATAAAAACCATTGATGAGCTATATGAGTAGTGGCGAAATGGCCATATGGATGTGCTTTCCCCGCAGTTTCACATTTCATTTTCTGGTTTAAAATAATAAATATTTAATAAGAATATCATGATGTATTTATATTTAAAGGAATCAAGCACAATTTAAGTAAATTAATATAAAAAGATAATAAATTTAGTTGTTGATAACCTACCTTAGTGATTTAAATTCAGTTAGGCCAACTTTGCAATAATTTTTTCTTCATATGAAAAAAAATCTATTCAGATTTATTTTTTTACATAATTTTGCAAATCAGTTATTGTAGAGAAATTACACACAAGATTTTATAAATTTTTATTTATTTTAAATCATACACTCTTTCACAGACTTTATTAAATTTTCCAACCACAAATATTTATACTGCAAAGCTTTTCTTTGTTTTTTTTTCTGTTGTTTGTTTAAATTAACCTTTTATGGCTTATTTAAATAATTGCAATTATAGTTTTTAACTTATTAAAGTATTTTCTGAACATAGACATCTGTATAATAATTTTACTTTATTTCAGCATTTTTATACTTTTAACAAATCTACAATTTTTCTCTTACACACGATTGTATATCCATTTTGGTTCATTTACTAACTGTGTTCCTTTTTTAAGGCAAGTGCTTAATTTGGAAAATAACTTTTTTTATGGAATTTCTTGTACATGTTGTGAAACAAAACAAAACAAAACTAAAAAAAGTTAAAAAAGTTTTTTTTTGTTGTTTTAACGGAATATTTTCTTTTTTAGCTTCAGTGTGCATGTGTTTTTTATTATTTTCGCTCATGAGCAATTTCCTTTTTATTTCTTTTAATTTTACAGAAGAGCAACCTGAAGCGATGCAAATGAACTTGAATGGCAGTTGTTTGTTGTTGCCACATAACCCATTGCAGCTTCATGTACTTTGGCGTACATGCACAAAAGCAAAAAATACAAAAAAATAAACAACTGTTAATATATTTATGTATAAAAAACAGCCATTAAAATCTCAACTCGAATAATTTTTTGTAAAAACAAGGGCAAACCTTGTTAACGTTTTTTAATATCTTGATTTTCTTGATTCTGTTTGATACGTTTAAAGATTTGTGGTCAGCCACCGTTTTACATACTTGCATTATTAATGTTCGGATTGTTATAAAGGCTACCACCAACCTGCAGGCCTTAGCGGAAGTCAGTTTTCATTTTTTTGTATAACACCCTGACCATTAAATATTGTAAAAGTTTTCAGTTCACTTAATATTTAACTATTATTAAGCCCAGTTCGCACTATAATACCGATTACTAATTTTTTTTAAACAAAGCATAACAGCCTAAAGAGAAGCGCATAGCTTTACCGCTAAAATGCCATACCTAAACAAAAGCGCAAAAGCTATGTCAAAATGATAAAAACAGGGTAATTAAAAAAGTAAAGATCTAATAAAGACAATTTAAAATTGAAAAAAAAATTGTCTGTGGGGTGTAAAATGCAGTTCTAAGAAATAATTTTATACCTTTCCAATGATTCGAACATTGTTTATGCCGTCATAAATTGCTCGATATATGCCATATTATATATACAATCCTTTCAGGTCTGTAGCTCCGGAACTAAGGATCAGCCCCAACATTTTAACTTAAAATTGCATTTTACAGCCAAAATAATAATTGATAATTTTAAGAAGAATAAAATTTCTGGTGTTTGTGTTGTGTAAATTGACAATTAAAAAAAAATTAATTATTTTATTTAATTTTAATTATTATTATTAAATGCCTTGTCAAAATAGGATTTTCCGATTGTAAAGCGTTGCTGCGGCGTTATTTCGGTAAAAAAAAACAGTTTCCGCTCTTGTTTAGGTATGGCTGTTAGAAGAAACTACGATAGTGTGACAGAAAATGTTATGTAAATGTCAAATAATACGAACAGGAATTTGGCATCCCATTTTGCAAACGAATTTTTAAACATTTTTCTTAACACTAATTATTTGAAGTTTATTATTGTAGCAACAAAATATAATGTTACGTTAGATTTTTTGATAATCACGGCACTTCTTATTTCAGTTCTTTTATATAAAATCCATTTCGAATCTTAAGACTTGTCTTAAAGTGGGAAACAGGCTATAGCGACAACGCACTCCACAACCAGCAAGAAATGAATGACTAAAATTAATACATATGTAATCATGACTTACACATTTTCAACAATGTATTTTATATTGAACGATAACGGTACTTTTGATATTAAATTGGATTGAAAATTTCTTTTAACCGACTACGAGGCCTGCTATATATATTTCTGGCCTGGCAACACTGAGTGCTGCCAAGTGCAATCTGACATTTCCATTGGAAAGTTTGTCATTTTTAAGCATAATCGTACTCAAAACGTTTTGACGTACGACCATTATTTGTGTTGTTTACAGTGACTTGAAAAAATTAATATAGAAAAGATGGAATTAACTCGTGAATATTTTCGTGCCATAATTTTTCACAACTTTCGACGTGGATTATCACGACAAGAGTGCATTGATGAACTTAAATCTTTGTATGGCGATGAAGCACCATCCTATAGCACTGTGAAAAATTTCTATAATGAATTTAATCGTGGCCGAAGCTCGCTCAAAGACGAATTCCGTGAAGGTCGTCAAAAAACGGCTGTTGTGCCAGAGAACATTGATGCCGTGCGTGAACTCATAATGCAAGATCGACTTGCGACATACCGAGAGATAGAGACATCCTTGGATATTTCATTTACCAGCATATATTCGATACTGCATGAAAACCTGGCCGTAAAAAAGTTTTGTTCTCGTTGGATCCCGCACAATTTGAAACTCGATCAAAAAAGGCTCGTGTCGATTGGTGCAAAAAAATGTTGCAAAAATACGATTGCGGTCCTTCAAAAGACATTTATAAGATCGACAGGTGACGAATCATGGATCTATGCGTATGAGCCCGAAACGAAATAACAATCGACCGTGTGGGCCTTCAAAGACGAGCAAAATCCAATGCAAGTTGTTCGTGGAAGAAGCACTTCGAAGCAAATGGTCGCCTGTTTCTTCGGCAAAACTGGTCATGTAGCGACTGTTCCGCTTGAGCAACGTAGGACGGTCACTTCTGAGTGGTACACTACAATTTGTTTGCCTGAAGTCATCGGAGAAATTCGAAATACCAACAAGAGAAGACGAATCATTGTTCACCATGACAATGCGAGCTCTCACACATCGGCTCAAACCAGAGCGTTTTTGAAAGGCCAAAACGTCGGCACCTAATGACTTCTTCTTGTTTCCGCACATCAAGAAAAAAATGCGTGGTCAACGATTTTCGTCGCCAGAAGAAGCTGTTGAAGTGTTTAAAAACCATGTTTTAGAGGTGTCTTAATCGGAGTGGAAAAAGTGCTTCGACAACTGGTTGGAGCGCATGCAAAAGTGTATAAATCGTGCTGGAGAATACTTTGAAATACAATAAAACCATTTATGATTATAAATATTTGCATTTTCACTATTAGGCCAGAAATATATAGAGTAGCCCTCGTGTATCTAGTTTTGGCTTGTGTTTAGTGTTAAGCAAATTTTATAAGGCAGCTAATAAATCTCTTCCGAGATATAGAACAACTGTATTAAATTTTATTTGTCAAAAAAAAAAAAAAAAAGGAATGGTGGCAACGCTGTTTGCTACAGACAACACATGTATACAATGGTTTCCGTTATTTTAATATTCTTCACTATAAAAGTGGAAAAGGGGCATATCTAAGTTCGTCACTCCGTTTGCAATTTCTACAATATCCATTTCCGACCAAACAAAGTATATATACTCTGAGTTCTTATGCATAGCGAATTCGATTGTCCGTCCGTCTGTCCGTCCCCACTAGTGTTGAAATCAAGTTTGCTGGAGAAAATTTGAATGCGCCAATCGGGTTAAATACCACGCTGCCTCTAATTTTTTCCTATTATTTTAGAACAATGAAGTAACTCCAATCGAAAAAGCAAATATATGGTCCGAGGGAGAATTAAGAAATAAGAAAACGACACCAACTGCAAAAATTGGCGTAAGACCATATTTTCCGTGTTATGGCCTGCTAAAGTTTTAATAGAAAATTACGATTGTGCTGGTGCACATAATCACAATACGATATCAATATGGGTATCATTTAAAGGCTTTTTAAGAGATGTTTAAAAAAATACTAAAATTATTAAAACATGACTAACTCATTAAAAACCGACGACATTTTTATGTGAAATTACATATAGCACTTAATTGTTTTCTTATTTTTTAATTCTCTTTTACCCTACGTTACTTTACTAAACTAAATTTATATTAAGGGTGAAGGGATTATAAGATTCGGCTAAGTCTAATATAGCAATCTCACTTGTTTTTTTTTTTAATTTACCTTTGAGAATGTACAAAAAATTTGTTTTACCCAATGACCTGTACTTTGTTCGGCAGTGACGTTTTAAAGACTGAAAATATTATTGTATTGTTTTGTGTTATTTATATATATATATATATATATATATATATATATTTTTTTTTTTTTGTAAATTCCATGCCTAATGAATATTGTTAAATAGCCTCAGGAATAATTTTTATTGTTTACTGTTTTAATTATTTTTTTCAGAAGTTTTAAGAGTAATTTTCTTTTACCAGATTTTTAATTTGCCATACTTTTTAATTCACAATGAAACTTTGAATTCCTCCTGCATTTACAAATTCTGCTTATAATTTAATATTTGTTATTGTAGTTCTTTGTGTTTATTACAAATAAACATATGAGCTTTTGCTGACATTTGTAAACAACAAAATGTGTATAAAACAAGCGATAAAAATCGCCTTAAAGTTTAAGCAATGTCCTGCTTGCTGCTGTACAACTCCTGCCAATAAATAACAATTTCATGCATCTAGTTTCATGAAAAATTTTATAGTGTCAGTTGGGTGTTTTTTTTTTATCAAAAAAGTTAAGTAACACGAACTAAAATAACGTGCAAACAAGTAACCGACTTGTATTTAATACAGCCAACAATCTACAATGGAGTGTAAATTAAGTTGGGAGGTCTTATACATTATGCAAACTAATTAATTAACGATATCAAAAAAGGTTGCTATTACATTTAAAACAACAAATATAATGCAAATGTAACTGTTAATTTCCCATTTGCATTATAAAAATCTTATCAATAAGTTACTTACAACAATAAAGATAATTGCTCATAATAATTATTGTAATTGTAAATAAAAATGTTTAATTATATAAAGACATGGCGAATATATTTCTGAAAACTATTTAATAAAAACTTCTATATGCATAACTTAATGAAAGTAACTTTAAGTTCAGTAATTCTCATTAAAAAGCCAATACTTTCATGTATGAATGTATGTATGTATGTATGTATACAATTATGTGTGTATGTATGTATAAAATTTGTATCTTTGTGATAGTACGAACTACTAAGTGCTTGTACTTAAATTAAAAACCAACATTTTGGTTAAACTGCAAACTAATTGTACTTAGTCTTTTTATATATGTTCGAGGCTAAACTAAAAATTTCTTTAAAGATAAAAAACTAATTCATTGTTTCGTAGTATGTAAAAAAAATATTGTTATTAGCTTTTCTACTATGTTTGCATAAATTGTACGTTTGTGACATCTAGATAACAAATTTTATTTAACAAAAAAATTGTTGTGCTACTTTTTATACTCGTATTATCCCAATTTAATTTATAAATTACCGATCTTGATTGTTGAGGGTAAAAGCACGACTTGATGGCCCTTTCGCTACCGCTTACTTAACTCTTCAGGAAACTTCTGGCAAACATTTTAAATAAACAAAATTAATTGATTTAATAAATGTATTTCGTGTTTTTAATTTAATTTAAATTTTGGTTATGTAACAACACCTCTAGCTTTCAGAGATTCAGGCAATGATAAATGAAATAAAATTTTTCGAGTTCTTAGAAAACCAAACCTATTAATTTCTTAATACACTGTGTGCTCACCTCTCTGGTGACACTATTTAAATTTTGACTATAAAGCTTTATGTGGCTTCAAGGACATCCCAAATTTCACATAGAAAACCGATGATGTTTATCTGAACATTGGAATTATTGTTACTTATAATTTCAATGTTCGTGTAGCAGCCTGACTTCACTATATTTGCAATACTACTACAAAATATCTTGAGGCGAAGAACACATCTTACTCCTTTTAGAATCAAAAAGTTTGATAACTCACAATTGATATAAATAGCTAAAGTACTACCGCAAGCTTGAATACTAGTTGGTGAGGAGGATGGAAGCAATGCAATATGTATTTCAATTGATCTGATTTTTTACTATTTATACCGCTAATGTCCCTACAGAAAATGCAGTACATGTACTTATAGGCTGTAAAGTCCGCTGATGGGAGTAAAAATAAGTTTCTCGATGTCAGTGGGGTAAGCTAATCGAATGACTTTCGGATTCTTGACACAGTAATTATGTTTTTTATTGTTTTATCTTTAATACAGTGGAAGGTGCAATAGCTCAGTCATAGATCGATTCGTGTTCGTCGTCCTTTTTTTGCGCTTAAGCTGTTTCTTATGAAGATATTATTAATTGCTGGTAGATTGAATTACGCAATGCATTACAGAAAGTGAACATTTACATCGGAACAGCTTACATGTAGAATAAGATCTTAAGATCTCTTAAAGTGTAGAAAGCACCGTTAGTAATGTGGTAATACAGTCCATGCTAGGCTTCCATTGTAGCAGATCATCGCAAGGAGCCAGTAAGCATCAGCACATACCGCTCTTGTAGTAATCATATAAATATCAATATCATAATGAAGTGATCACCACTAAGTTCGATATTTCCGACGTTGCCAAAGTATTCGATAGTACCCACCACCTGGTAATTTAGCACAAACTTCGGTGCAAGGAAATTCTGCCTGCACTAATCGAGCTTATTAGAGTTCTATACGGATCTTGATCTGGTCTATACTGATGATATTTTTCTCTGCTAGCACATAAAGATATATTAGGAACATTGGAAAGAGTATGAAAGTCTCGGTAAATTCATACAAAAATTTATCTTCGATTCTTCTCCTTAAATGTTTGTTCGGTCTACAAAGCTACACGGATGCAAATCCTGGAACTCTACTGCAAGTGACCTAAAAACCTTGAAGATATTTATTATCCATTGAATACGAAAAATAATTTCGAAGATATTGCCCAACAAAGATCTTTGCAAAAAAAGAAAAAAAATTGGGTTGGCCATATTTTAAGTAGACCCTGTGAAAATATTTTGAGTACGAAAATCAACTGGAACCCCCGAGACAGCACAAGAAGAGGTTTACCAACTAACAGCTGAAGAAAACGAATAGAATCCGAAATAACAGCAGTAGGAATATATTGCTCTGAAATAAAACTAATGGCATAGGACAGATGTCGATAAAAGAATTTCGTTACGTCCCTTTGTTTGAATTTGGAATGATATATATAGAAAAAATCAATCATATATATATAAAATATAGCATGTCATAACGTCCAAGTCACTTTCTGGTGCGGCATAATGCCCATGGACTACGTACGATGCGACATAATATCGATCAACGTAGAGTCATAACATCCATGGATATTAAGGGTATATCTTATCGTTTTCTATGTAAAAAAGATGCAACGTTTTTATATACTGCCTTGAAAAAAATCTTTGGTAAGCGAAGCCGTTGTTAGTTATACCCTGGAGGAGAAAATTTTTGCGCCCGGCCAAAGGCTGGCAATGCAGGAAATCTTTGGCAAGCGAAGCCATTATTGTTTTAAAACATTGCGTTTAAAAACGACACAATGTCCATGAGTATTATATCTTGGTTTTCAAAGCGACATAACGTCAATGGGCAAGAAATTTAGATTGCTGTTCTAAAGTCTGAGACGAGCTGAGTTTTCTTTAAAGAAATTTCTTAAATTTTCTTTAACCATTAATTTATTGTAAAAAAGAAAACGAAATTTGAACGCTTTCTTGTGGATTTTTGCATTTGATAGTTATTAGCGAAAAAACATTAGGAGTTTAGCGTCGACTAACACGTGCAAACAATAAAAGTTTATTACAAAAATTAATGTTTTCTAACAGAAACGGTGCTCGCGTAACCTATTAAACTTAAGGTTACCAAACTCATGCCTAAAGGTTAAACACAATTTTTTAAAGGATTTTATAGACTAGTTTTCTCGTTTCATATACATATTTATATAAATAATGTATAAGGTTTGTGAGCCGTGCACTTAATATCTATTTTAGTTCATGTGCTTGTACTTGTCGGTGAACATGCATTTGGGTATCCACTAAAGTATAAACGAGGCTGGCTGTTTTTTCGCTCTAAAGATACTTATACTTGTTTAATGTTGTTGATGGTAATAAGAGAGAAGAAAAAAGAGGGCAAAAACATAATAAAGATGGAAAAAACATAAAAAACTGTTCACACAACTACATATGTATGTATACGAACAGTAATTACACGTTCTTGTAAACATTCATAGTGGAAAAAATCAAAGTATTGTGGATCATTTGCAACTCAATTCGCTCCACTAAAATACAGTTTTGCGAATTTATAATATATTCTTCTCTCCAATCTAAAGGAAAATTAAAGGTGCTTAATAATGAGAGATGGAAAGGAGTTTCAAGGAATTTGAAAGCGCAAAATGAAACGTGTATGTTTGTATGTGTTGATAATATCAGCAACATAAGTCATATATAATATTATTTTCATCGGATTTCTCTTAAAATAATGATTTATTCTCGAAGGTTTTGTTTGAAGATATTTCGTTGGAAATAACATGAGATTAACAATAAACCGCCTTAAGAGCTGTAAGAATAAAATATGTTGCGTTGTAAAACCGAAGAACAACATTACAAATTTATATTATGATTACAGTTTATTATTATGAAACAATTTATCCATTCACTTATCGACATTTTGCTACTTATTAAAGCGAAAGAAAGTAGTAATGAAAGGTATGTATGTTTGTATGTATGTATATAAAAAATGTAACATGTACGAAATTGTACACGTATACATTGAATTATTTACTTAATTTATTTTCTACATGTAATCATTAAATTTTCATTAGTTGTTCGTTCCTTACATGAAAATAATATTTTAACCGATTTAAAAAAAGGAAAGTTTATCCATTTATCAATATTTTCTTCAGCTTGGGTTCGCAGAACTTAGTTAGTTCTAAAGGGATTCTGTATTTTTTTTTACCCTTCACCACAGGTGGAAGAGGATATGTATGATATACAAGTTTGTCATTCCGTTTGTAATTTTTAAAATATACATTTCCGACGCCATAAAGTGTATATATGCTGAGTTCTTATGCATAGCAAAGTCGATTGAACGGTCATATAAAATAAAATCTTGTCGATTAACTATGTAACAACACGTTTTCACTGGGGTAACTTCAGCGGAGTGCAGGGTCGTTACTAACTCCGGTTAAATCTCAGTGGTAAATACAAAGACCTCTCTTTCTCTTTACGTTATAAATCGTATCTCTTTATTACAATTCATGGGTGTTGATGGTAACGCCAACAGTTTGGACCAGTTGTGATCGGCTCTTGGTAGTACCGCGCTGACAACTGTCTCACAAGTTCAGCTAATGCTGAGCACTGTTACACACAACAACTGTCTACAACCAGCTCTTGACCGAGAGCACGAGTAACCGGTTGGAGGTATAACCTCGGGTTGAGTGTACTCGTCTCACACGAAAACTTACTCTTGTCAGAGAGAACGGCACCAGTTGGAGGTATAACCTCGTGTCTGATTGACGTGTCGCTCTTACAGAAGTCAGTTCTTGACAGAGAGCAAGAAAAAACCAGTTGGAGGTATAACCTCGTATCGGACTTAACCGGCTCTCGTACAGTTGCGTCTATTGCCTGAGAGTAAGGAAAACCAGTTGGAGGTATAACCTTGTGTCGGAATTTCCCGTCCCCCCGACGGTAGCCAGTACAGTGACTGCAACAGTAACTGATTTATGAAATATGCGGTTGGGAATGTAAGAACGTCCTCATCAATTGTTAGTCGTTTACTAAATAAGATTCTTTAAATTGGAGACGTACAAAAACCTCCGCATTAATTGTTAGATCTTACCTCTGCAAAATCAGCAAGACAACTGTCTGTAGACTAAAGAACAACCTGCCTTTTATACTGATCAGTGTCAGTATAAACTAATGTTTCGACAAACAGGTGGTTCTACTTTCTAACAGGCCGTTAATCTTAAAACTAATTTAATTTTTTATTAACAAAGACATTTAAAGTAGCGTAAAACTAATAAATAAAATATTAAATTCACAAATAAATGAAAATATTCAGTATTCTAATAAATAAAATATGAAATATTAAAAAAAAATAATAAAAACTTAAAAAAAGTATTTAGTGGTGTCAAAAACGACTTTTGGCGTTACAACTATCTTCTTGTTTTTCTATCAGATTCGCCAACAAATAAACGGAAGCCTTTAAGCCGCTGTATATCATTTGTTTGTTTAACTTCATGATAGAATTTAAGTCATTAAATATTGTTAGCAAAGTATTGCTTGTACTTCTGGTAGTATGCAAAATCAACTACTTACAATTTGGTCAATGTTGGTCCAACTTGTTGTTTTCAACTAATATTTTCCAAGCACAACTAGGAAGCAGAAGTTCTTATCAGTATAATTTTATTTTAAAATTAATTACACTAACCAACAATGAATATATTTTGGGCTTAAATATCCATTTGTTATGTATTTTCACCCCCTGAGTTGAAAAATCACCTCGAAAATTACCAACAAGCTCTTGTTCTCAAGAAACAGTAGCATGCCACTTTTTAAATGCTTAACTTTCTTCAAACATGAAAGATCTCCTTTAATAAAATATGTTAAACAAGTGTGGAAAATCTGTGGTGATCTAAAGGTCATATATGGGCGACAGTAGTAGTAGGAAATCACATTACATTCAAACAGACTGCAAACAAGAAATTTTGGTCCTAGTGAAAAAATATGTGGTTTATCTGCCTCTCTTCGACCCTAAAGATATATTTCTTCCACCTCTACATAGAAAACTTGGATTGATAAAAAACTTTGTCAGAGGCATGAAAAACGAAGGAGTGGCCTTTACATATATGAGGGAAAAATTTGCTTTCTTAAATAATGCAAAAGTTATGGATGGTGTTTTTGTTGGGCCACAAATTTGGGAGCTTGTGAAGGATCCTGCGTTTGACAGAGTTTTGAAGGGGAAAGAAAACGAAACTTGGAATGCGTTCAAGGGGGTTTTAAAAGTTTTTTTTTTTTTTTTTTTTTTTGGCAAAATTGAAGATAAGTATGTTCAGTTGGTGACGATACTTCTACAAAAATATCATGAACTTGGATGCAACATGTCTCTCAAAATTTTCTCCACAATCATTTTTACTGTTAGTGCGTGTGTAGGGATGCTCTAAAACTCACTTACAAGAGACAAGCGAAAGGAAAAATTAAATCTATATGCTGGGTATAATATTCAACCTGCCAATTATTATGCCATTAATTTTTAACTCTTGAAAAAATTTAACCACTTTTTAATAATTCCAAATTAATTTAAAATTTAATAAACTTATGATTTAAAATTTATGGATTAGCCTCAGTTTGTTAACGTTATATATTTTGACTTACACTGTGTCACAGACTATAGAGCTAATAAGATTTTTTTATTGTCATTTTCGTTTTATACAGCACAAAATTAGTAAGATTTGACTCATGAAGTGAGGAAAACAATACAAAAATATTTATTTGTTGGCCAGTGTTATTAGTCGAATAATGAATAATTTTATTTCGGCTTAAGCTTGCGTTTATTTTAATTTTTAAAATAATTAGAAAACAAAATTATTTACTGATTTTTGTGTTTATTTTTAAGAAAACAGAAATAAAAATAGAAACTAGCAGAATATAATGAAGCATTTTCTAGATTGCTACATCCATCGTAAGTATTTTTGCGTATATTTGTCTAAGGTAGTATTAGCTGCAAAAATCATCTATTTTTATGAGAATAATTCACAATCAGACGCTATTAAGTCGCATAAACCATGTTGGTCTTTTTATTAATTATGATATACGTTTATTCTTGCTGTCGGCAAACCATCAGTTTAAAAATATATGCATTTTATTTTTTTCGATACTTTTTCTAAGTCTTCAAGAAATAATTGATTTTTGGAAGATATTTTAAGAGGTGTCTATTCCTGCTCCTTTTAAAAAAATGTTGGACTATTTCTACTATGTTTTATTTTTTCTATAATTTTATATCTGTTGATCAGTTCATTTTGTTAAAATAATAATTTCGTATATTTTATTTTTTTGCAACTTCTGATTGAAACTTTTAACAACCACCTAAAAAAAATATTCTATTCATTTGTCAGAATATTAAGTTCGCTCTGTTGATAAAACAAGTTTTGTTCGTTTTATTTTATTTTTTTTTATTTTCTTATTCTTATTCATTAAGAAATATTATGAATCTCTTCTACCTAACGTTTAACAAAGTTATTATTTTTCATTTTACTTTATTTCTTCTTCTGTTAAAGGTTTTTATAAATTTCTTTTAATTAATTCTCATTTTGAAATAATTTCATTAGGCTGTGGTTTGTTTGACCACGAAATAGTTATTTAAATTTTTAATACTTTTTTTCGTGTCTAAGATATTTATTACACTAATAGTTAAATTGAAAATAACTTTATTTTTGAAGCAATTTTAAAAGTTGTGTTTTTAAATTTTTTAATTTTTATACATATGAATGTTTTTTTGACCTTTTTTAGTTAATTTTGTTTTTTAAATTTGTTATTTAAAAAAAAAAAGAAAATTTAATTTTTGTTTCCTGTTTCCTGATGATGCCACCCAAAGGTGTGGCGAAATATTGAAAATATAAATAAACATTTGTTATTATTTATAAACTGACCTAGTGCTTAAAAAATTGGAAAACAAAAATTAATTTTTATACTTTAATTCTTTGCATTTATTGATAAGTCTTGATATCAGCTGTTAATTTTGAATCCTAAATTATTGTTACTATCTTAATTTAATGAAGGAACTTTATTTCACCTTGTGAAATAGCATGCATGATAGTGGAAGATCGAAATCATGAACTTTGTGATCTTCTGTTTTACAGCAGGCAAACAGTCACCTTTACCAATGCACCCATTAAGTTTGGCGAAAGCTTCTTATTCATCTCTGTTTATTTTTTACCATGCGCGCACAGCCAACAACAACAGTGTTGGTTTTGTTTAGATATGTTGGGGTTATCAGATTTAATTTTTGCAATTGCTCTTAAGAGTGATCCAAATATTACACGTTTCGTACTGAACCATTGCCGTAGATTTTTTTGTCATAAATCACTTCTCCTTCCTGAAGATCTTCTTGTCTATTGAATAATTTTAAGACTGATGGGGGTATTACCGTTGGCGTTATCCTTTTAAAAGTCATTTTTATATCGTCGTCGTTTTTATGTCGCTTCATTTCTAAAATGGTATTCCTGAAATAGGACGAAGACGACGATAAAAAGTTATCGAAAACTACAATAAAACCATAAAAAAAATAATTTGGTAGCACAACAAAAAATAATACGCTTTATTTTGTGTTGTGTTTTATTAAAGCTTACAATTTTTTTTAATTTAAAAGTAGTACAGAATTTTATTTTTTAATTTCAAGTGAAGATGAAAAAGTGGTCAACATAACTATGAGTCGGACAATTTTACCGCAGAACGTTAAAATTTTTTCCATTCTAGATTCAGTCATAAAGTACATATTTTTAATTGTTGGATTTTATGTTTATTTTTTTAAAGATTTATAAACACATTCATGCTTCTTTTAAAGATAACAGCGAAATCTGCTTATTGATCCCTCCTCCTCCTGATCTAGCAAGAGATTTGTTGGTCACCAGCTTCTTTTTCACTTTAAATTTCAAATCTTTCCCCACCTTTAAATTAAGTTATGTATTTTAAAATTTTTAGCTATAACTTGTAGTTATAGTCCGTCACGGACTGGAGGTCGAAATGGATTTATTTTTACAAAAACCATCAAAATTTAATGGTTTTATGCCTTTTTTAAAATCCCTTTGCATACTCAGGATTTTTTTTTCCATTTATGAAACTAAAATATCAAACTGCTGCAACGTTGTAATTTCTATTTTCTATTTTTTTAACCTCTCGTTTTAATGTCGCTACTAAAAATGAAGGCAACAAAATACTAGCGTTTCTTTGTTGTTTCTATCTTTGTTTTTAAATAGAGAATACCGACACGTGTCGATTTTTGTCGATAACGACAACGGTGACTCCAAGTTGTCGTTTTTATTTCGTTTTAAAATAAGAACGTCAACGGGAATATGCCCGAATAAGTTTTATGGAAGCATTTTATTATTTTTTGTAGGGTGGGTAAAGTTTAAACAATTTCACTTTTTTAGTTTGTAACCTGAAAGAAACCATCATGGTACAATTTAAAAGTTTTCTTTATGCAGAAGATTTTATCGGCTCTCAATGGGTTAAGCATTTCTAAAAATTTTAATATTTAATCATTTTAATTTCTTCGAAAGCTTTTAAATTATACCCATATTGATATCTAAAAAAATATAGTGTAAACTCGTACTCTTCCATTAAAAGTTCAGAGGTCCATAACTCTGATGATGTTTGATGTTTTTTTATTTGTCAATTCTCTATCGCCTCATATATAAATGTACAAGTTTTGATTGGAGTTACTTCACTAAATTATATTTGTTCCAAATGATATGATAAAATTAGAGGCCGACGTGGTGTTTTGTCCGCTGCCGCGAAGGATATGGAGCTTTCATGCTGATTTTAAGTAACTTTGTCTAATAGATTGGCGTATTTAAATTTTCTCTAGCTCACCTAGTGCCTTGGTAAAGTTAATTTCAACCCGAACACGGGCGGACAGACGAACGTCGCTCAATCAACTTTGCTATGCATAAGAAGGGTTGGAAATGGATATTGTAGAAACTACAAACGGAATGATAAACTTTTTTATTTTTTTGTGGTGAAGGGTACAAAAAAAAAACAGCAAAATAATATCATTAAAGCAATAACGTTTACCACAAAAACAAAATATAATAATTACTGCTAATGATGTTAAGTACCTGTGCACAGTGCCGTGATAAACAAAAAAATGCCAAGGTAAACATTTTGTATTTTAAATTTAAAAGTCAAATTTTTTTAAAAGTATTAAAGATAACATGCAAATTTCAAGCAAATTTTTTTAATTGGTTTACTCTTGATGAAGTTATAAGCTCAAAAACATTTTTCAAATGTTAGGTTAGCTACATTGACGCCCTGTGGTACTACCCTCTATTAAAACAGGGTGTATACAAATGCAATAGGCGAAAAGCTTATGACCTCCTCTATAAATCGCAGAGTGTTTCATAAAAATCTGCTAAATAGTTTAGAAGTTCCAGATTTTTATTCCATTTTTTTTGTATTTCACGCCACTGTGCACAGACACTTAACATCATTAGCAGTAATTATTATATTTTGTTTTTGTGGTAAATGTTATTTGGCAAAAATAATTGTTATACATTTTACTAGATGAATGAAACTAGAAGCTGAAAAAATAAACAGGCAAAAGTTCATGGTGGTCATTACAGTTTGATGAAACTACTTAAACGGCACTTAAAATTTATATTATGATTATTTTTGGTATAGGAAAATAATTAGCAAATATGTATGTATTACAATTAGGAGAGATTATGATAGATTTTATATTAGAAAATGTTAAAGGAATTTACAACTTCAAGTGCTTTGAAATTTATTTCATTATAGACAAAAACATGAACTTTATATTTAATAAAATTATTTCTTCGGTTAGCTAGAACTTTTTTTGAGCTATCACTCTGAGAAAGCAAATGGAGGTTTTAGTAAGTATGTATTACCTAAATCACTTTTGGAAATTAGTAAGTCATCTTAATTAATACTAAATAAATATTTCCATTGGAGCACACTTGGTCTTGAACGTTAGGAACTGTATTCAGAAAATGTTTTTAAAGTTATAATTTTTTGTGTCACGTAGCTATAATTTTTTGAAAATAAAGATTATAAACGATAAATGATTACCATGAACAATTATCGTAATCAGATCACTATCTTAATAATTTGGAATAAAGTTATGTTATCAAAGAGCAAATGCTATTTTCCCTCTATCTCTAATAGTTGATTACGCGCTACTGAAATATCAAAATTATAGGTATACAGTGACTGTTATAATAACAAGTCTAAACATTCAAAATTTTAAATAAAAGGGTGTCCCGATAGTTGATGTAATTTGATTTATGTTGCTGAACTTTTGAACTGTTATAGACAGTCATCTAAAACTAACAAGGGATCTGTATTGTAAAGTCTGCTATAATAACAAATTTATAATTTGAATTTAGTAATTAAAGGGTGTTCACAAAATTAATGTAGTTTTGTATCTTTTGAGCCGTTAAATACAAACACTTTAAAATTAGACAGTATTTTCAATACTTTGTTTGGTATAAGAAGAAGTATAAATATCCTAAATTATAAATTTAAACACTCAAAAAATTTTAACATTAACTGTTTGACGTTTATTTAGGAAGTTTTCAGTAAAGTTAAAAATAAATGAAAATGTGGTTGTTTTAGGAAGAAAATTTTTATTTAACTTTTTTCGTCTGTTGTTAGAAAAACAAACGACAAAAAAATACTGATTTTCGGTGCAGTCAAAATTATCAATTAATTTTTGCCTTGTTTCAGTAAAAATGAAATTCTTAATTAAAAAAAACAGTTCGTCAGTAGAAAAGTACTATTTTACAATAGCTTTAAAATATAAAATAAAAAACATAAACTGTTGGAAAATATGTCAGTTATAAAAAATATATTTAGAACAAAATAATTTATGAAAAAAAAACATCAAAAAAATATTGGTAAGTTTCTTACATAGTATTTAAAATTTGCATTATGTTTTAAAAAATAATGTTCCCTTTTTGCAGGTGTTCTCTTCTAAATTCTGTAGTCTTTAGGCAGGCAGCCGTGTTGCCACAGCCCACTTGGGTCCATTGGTTGGTCTTAAACAAAGGTATGTCATTTAAATTTTTGAATTACAAATATATCGCTCATTTAGTAATACAACGTTACAACCCAAAAAATAAAATTTTTTATAACGTGAAGATCATATCGCTTTTTAAAACATCGTCAAATTTCGTTTTGTGACTGTATATACATTTGAAGAGACGATCTTTTTAAAATGTATCGACCTTTTACAAGATAAAAACGTTATCTGTGATTATCTTGAAATGATTTTTTGTTTGAGTTAAGGCGTTCTATTTCTAAATGAGCGATATGTACTTTAAATATTGGTTGCAAAAACATAAACATTGATTGCAAAAACATAAATAAACAGCATAGAACTATCCTGAAATCCTTGGACTTTCAAGGAAGAACAACAATTTAAGCAAATAAAAACAAGAAGAATTTGTGTATAAATATAGTATAAATAATCAATAAATAAATTAAATCTTTTGACTTTCAAAATAAATAAGAAAGCTGTAGTTTTTATTGTTTTGGTAGGTTACTTTTAGAGAGTTGGAATAAAAGAAAAAAGCAGTTAATTTTAATGTTTTAGTAGGTTAAATTTTATAAATTAAAATAAATACAGAAACAGTTATTATTAATGTTTTAGTAGGTTACATTTTGTTAGTTGAAATAAATGAAAAAACAGTAGTTTTTACTTTTCTGGTAGGTTGTTTTTTCGTGCGTTGGAATAAAGGAAAAATTAATTGTTTTTACATATTTTGTTAGTTATAAAATCAACATTCAAAAACAATTGTAAATTACATTTAAGTTAAATGAAATGTAAGTGGACCGTTTTTTAAATGAAAAAGTAGTTGTTTAAAGTGTTTTTTCATTTAAATTTACCTACATAATATTTTGAGTGTGGGTTTTACAATAGTTGATGAAATTTACAAAGAACCTGATTGCTAAGTCTTCCACAACAGTATAAATTTGAATTTGGAACTTAAAGGGTGACGCTATAGTTGGTCTAATTTGATGTATATTGCCCAAATGTCGAACAAGTATAAAATTTGGAGTTGGTTGATTTTTTTGCAAGAATTATAAAGATTAGTTGCATATAAAAGTAGTCAATTCTAACATGAATCTGGTTGTTACAAAATCGTACTAACAGTGATGTATTTAAACAAATTCCGTCAATTTCAAAGAGTACGTTAAATTTAAAATTAAATATTAAAATAAGAAATATTTAAAATAATTTATTACATTAAATTGAAAAAAGAAATAATGAAGCAATAACAATCATTATCATCTTGGGCGATCTCTTCTTTTCATCTTTCTGATTGATTGTTTGCATTGATTTGGTATTCCAACTATTGAATGATAAGTTCTTAACTACAAATTTAATTCATCTTCATTGGCTATTGAATAGGAGGTGGTTCCTTTCTTAGCTATAATTTTATAGAGGCCTTCTTGCTTTGGAATAAATTTTGAAGTAATACCCTTACCAGCCTTACTGGTCCTGTTATTTGTGATCATTTTCTTGAGAAGGTCTTTGAAAATATTAATTTACTTTTCCAGCTTGAGGTCAGTTATTTAAATTTGTTCTTTATTTTGCCGATATTTCGCTACAATCTTTAAGTAGCATCATCAGGGCTTAATTTTATTTGATTTTTACATAACACACACAGATGGACAAACAATAAAGTTTCTCAATCAACGTCAATTACTGCACTCAGTGCACTCAGTTTATTAACTATTAACTTTATTGTTTGTCCATCTGTATGTGTTATGTAAAAATCAAATAACATTAAGCCCTGATGATGCTACTTAAAGATTGTAGCGAAATATCGGTAAAATAAAGAACAAATTTAAATAACTGACCAGGAGCTGGAAAAATTGCTTTTTATTTAAAACTTTATAACAAACAGTTCGAATAAAAAAACTCAAAAATAAATATTAATTTACTTAAATTGTGCTTGATTCCTTCAAATAGAAATATATCGTGATATTCTCATGAAGTATTTGTTTTAAACTAAAAAATGAATAGTATTACTACAGGGAAAGCATACCCATATAGCCATTTCGCTATTGCTAACATATAGCTCATCAGTGGATTGTACCTAAATTTTGTAAAAAAAACCTCAGAGTCTTATACCAAAAGACAGACTGATTAAATGAGAACTCCGTTGAATCAATAATGCAAAAAGGCCTTATTGTACTTTTGTGTTTTTCGGTGTATGGTCCCACTCAAACCCTTGCGGAGCTTAACGGAAAAGTCCGATTGTGGAAAGGTCCGATTGTTGGAAAGGTCCGATTGTTGGAAAGGTAGTTGAATGCCTTTTCCGTCGATATGCTGCAACTTTCTATCTGCCAAGAAATGGCTGAGTTATGGCACCTTAAAATTTGCCTGTTTTTTACGTTTTTTTTCAAAATTTGTTATTTTCGTTTGGTTTTTTTTCTACGTTATAGTAAAGATCTGGAATGTTTTATTCTTTTATCAAATAGTTTATTTTATTACCAATATTTTAAGCGTAATTTGAAAAAAAAACCGATGAAAAATAAAATTTTTGTGGAACCACAATATTTTCATTTTCATTGCTCACACACTATATTCGGCGAAAATTCTAAAAATTTAAATTAAAATGACGGCCGACTTGAAGTTTTGCGTTTTTCTTCGGATGGATCTTCGCTAATGAGGAACCAACAATAGTCCGCCAACATTTGTTCATCCCACCAGCCTGTGTAACGTCTCTCGATATCTTAAGTTTCCTGGTGAAATCTTTCACCTTGTTCATCACTTTCGTGGGAAAAATATCCAAATGACTGAATAAGAAGTGCATTTTAGGTGACATATTTGAACCTAAAATGTAAGAAGAATAAATTTTCAAATGATAACGGCCTTTTTGATATAAATGCTTTCACTCAACGCTTACCAATAGCATTGAATTTTTGCAGTAATGTATCCATCTTCTCAGCGTAATCAGGACTTCTGTAGTTTCCCCAAAAAGTTGTGAACGATATCCTGGAATGCTTACCATGCCTCCAAATGAGCTGGACTTAAGCACTCATTAATTGCTTGGTCACCGTACAGAATTTGAGGTCCATCAAATAGACCAGCTTAAATTTTGCTCGCTGTGGCTCTCGGATATTTTTGTTTAAGGTAATTCATGGCGAGACTGTCTTTTGGCAACGTTGTTGACAATATTTGTAAATAATCCAAGCTTAATACGTAATGGAGAAAGTATTATCTTCTTCTGAGGAATAACTTAGTCATTTAAATATTGTACTCTCCGTGCGTAAATACAATAATAAAAGTGACGAATATAGTCATAAAGAATATTTTAAAAACAATATAAAAACTAAAAACAGTAATCTTACCTACTAAAACAACCCCGAATATAGTGTGCGAGCGATGAAAATGAAAATATTGTCGTTTCACAAAATGCTTAATAAAAACTTTATTTTTCATCCGTTTTTTCCAAATTACGCTTAAAATATTGGTAATAAAATAAACTATTTGATAAAAGAATAAAACATTCCAGATCTTTATAATAACGTAGAAAAAAACCAAATGAAAATAACAAATTTTGAAATAAATAGGTAAATTTTGAAATTTAAGGTGCCATAACTCAGACATTTCTTGGCGGATAGAAAGTTGCAGCATATCGACGGACTTTTCGGTTGGGCTCCACAAGGGTTTAAATAGAACCATACACCAAAAAACACAAAAGTACCGTTATTTAAAGAACGGTACTTAGAAAAAAAACTAATTACAGCGTTTTTCGTGTTCAGGCGGTCTTAGTTAACTTATCTAGCCATGTGGTGTTCTTGGTATTTTTCCAAATTAAAAATTTGTAAACCTGTGTAATAAATATTTCATGAGAATATCACGAAATATTTTTATTTGAAGGAAGCAAGCACAATTAAAGTAAATTAGTATAAAAAAGATTCCAAATAATAATTTTTTTTTTTAATTTATTCCCATCAGGATTCGAACCATCGATTTTGATGAAGGATGTGGCGGTCCAGAAAATGCTGTATTTCATTCTGCTAGCGTCTAATTTTTCTTGTTTTCTTTGGAAAACGTCCGCATACATTTGTAAATAATTTTTCTTTCTAAAAATGTTTAGAAATTAAATTAAAAAGAACTAAAAAGCCGAAAATAAGTCAATTTTTATTAATTTATAAATTTTCTTATTAAAGTCTTTGAAAATGTTTACTAGATTTTGTAGATATAGCGTTTTATCTAATATAAAATTTTCAGATTGAGATATGGATTTTAAGCTGTGTTGTACATCATCAAGTGTTCGTAGCTCTCGGCCAAACGTTAAGAAGGCTGCTGTGTATTTTGTGCTTTAGCATAATGTTGCATTTGTTACAAACCGAGTACATTGTAGCTTCTCGTCCCAGAAGTGGTAACCATTTCCAACTAGATTTTATAGTTAAGCTTCCAAAACTCGATTTTTTAAAGTAATAGGCAAGGGACCAAAGAGATAAATAGCAATCACTTCAAATCTTTGATTAGAAGAAACTTTTTGGTAGAATCCTGCTGGTTTAAAGTTTGAAGCCTTATATCTTTGACATTCTATACATTATTTGACGTGATTTTTAATATCTTTCCGTATTCCAGGCCAGTGCTATCGAGTAAAAAATTTTCCCTTAAGTTCTCTCAATGCCATAGTGGCCAGCAGTTTTGTCGTTGTGGTAGTAGTTCACACTGTGCATCGTCAGAATCTTCATCCTTGTAGAAATAAAGGGCACCGTTATTCATAATGTAGCCTATTTTTGACCAGTAAGCTTGATCATCTGAATTCTTTTCAATGCTACCGATGATTGTTTTCAGCTGGGGATCATTAACTTGATTCTGCTTTATTGCAGTGACGTTTTTCCTAGGTATTTCCTAGGCACAGACTTCACAAGGGCGTGCTTTATCATGATTGTATTCACACGGAGGCCTAGAAAGATTATCAGCAATAACATTTGTATTACCTGCTTTATACTAAATCTGGATATCGAATGGTTGTAGTTGCAACACCACGTGGGCCTAACGTCCAGTTAGTGTTTTTATTTTCATCAACTATTTAAGAGTCTGATAATCAGTTATTAATTTTACCTAAGCTTGTTCAATGTAGCCACGATGCTTGTTGACAGCACAAATAATCGCAAGCATTCACGTTTCGTTCTGCACTTGATAAAAGTCTGCTGGAATATTGAATGGTTTGGTCATCAGGTCCCTTCTCCTGGAGCAAAACTGCCCCCAGAGCACAACCACTAACATTCGTTTTTAGAATAAAAGATTCACCATCAGATGCTTTTTTAAGTATAAGTCAATAAGTTTTTTATAAATGATATGAATCGGCGAAATCAAGAACATGCTTATAAAGAGGATAGCAATTCCTTGATATTTCTCGGTTCATTTTCTTTATACAATGCTGAAACTTTTTCAGGATCTGTATTAACCGCCTGTGGAGTATGAACATGGCAAAACGATATTTTCTCAGGGTTGTTATAATACCAATTTCTTTAAGTCGCTAAAAAATGTTTTTTAAATAATGTCGTCTAACTATGCCAACCGGATGGTTTCACCTAGAGACGCTATTAACCTCTGAAATGCTGAAGGAGCGTTTCGTAATCCAAATGGCGTGCGAATAAGCTTATGCATAACAAATAGTGTGACGAAAGCTGTCTTATCCTGATCAGAAGGGTGAACTCCTATCAGCCAATTTCAACTTCGCAAATCGATTGTTGACATATATTTTGTTACTTAGTTATAATGAATAATATCATCAACTCTTGGCAATGGGTACCGATCAGATTTAGTGATGGCGTTTAGCTGTCGATAATTTATACAGACCCAAATTCCCGTAGTCTTCTTACTGACAAGAACTACAGGGGCAGCTCATGGGCAGTGACATTCTATAATTACTCCTTGTTCAAGCATCTTATTTAAGTTTATAAATTCTATGAACAGCATATAGTGTAGCAGTAGTAGACTCTATATCATTTTGTTCTCAAGCAGAACATTTTTTAGTTCTTCTCTCTCATTCCGATCAAAGCATCGGCATCCAAAAACTTTTCAGTATCTTTAAAAACAAATATTGTGGACAAAAATTTATTAACGACAGCTGTTAGAATTTTCTAGAATTTGTCTGTTGAATAAGTAGACATTTCCTTATTTGTTAGCTGGTCGTGTACCTCAATATCACTTTCTGACGGCGCTTGTTTTTCCTCGCCAGCACTATTGTATTTTATGGTTGCTTCCGTACCCACTAAGTTGGGCTCGATTGCTTCTGCCGTAAAAGGATCGAAAACTCTTCTGCGTCCATACTGATGTATGCTATAGAAGTAGTCTGCCAGTAGATTAGTCTTCCCTAAGTCCCCAAACACTTCTGAGCCATCCGCAGTGATCAGATCGTGGATGATGTTTTTCCATAAACCAGCCGCAGACTTTCAAGATCTATACGTCTTATCATTTAGACCAATGTTAATTAATTAACTCGTCCATTATTCGCACTCGTAAACTGCAACGGTCCCCTTTATGATCCTATCCAGGTTTCTCGCTTCTACTCTAAGGATAAAACGACGTCCCGTCCTCACAGCTTCAGCAATAAAATTAAGTATGTTAGGTGGGAGCCTCGAAAGCTCTTTTCTTCTAACTAGAACATTAGGAGTAGAAGCTTCCACAGCATTTTGAATTACATAAGTCCTTGAATCGATACAGTCGTCAATGTTCGCTTCGGCTACATTCACATATCTACTGGTAGCCTACAGCCGGCAAGTTCTCGGGATAGAATGGTGTTACATCTAACCCTGTCTATCTTGTTAAAGTCTAACCTGGTGGGTCGTATTCTTCTTACAAAAATCTCAAAAATTGCTTCCACGGCGTTCTAGTCGGATGGAAAATCAAGGGTTTTCCTATAGAAGTCATCAATATACGAAGAGAAAACGGCCGGATTCGCTAATAGTATATCATGCAGCATACGACCACTTGTATTCTCCAGGAAACCCCTACAATACATGCCGTTAAATCTGCTCCAATTTTCAGTATTGATTAAGTCAAAAACAGGCCTGATATCCGCGTCTGATATTGACGTAATTACTCTTCGACACATTGACACTACAGGTAAAGAAGAGCCATTTTTCCTATGAATGCGGACAATTGTAATTTCTAAAGACCCTAAAATGTCCTAGCTCTTGTTCTGTAGCATTATTATCATCCCAAACAAAGCCCGAGATTTGCAAATCCACCATTAATGCAGTCCAACAAATCTCCTCCGAAGAAGCATTTGCAGTCACTGTCGATCATCGCGAATAGAGCCATTGCGTCTTTAAGATTTGGTGTGGCGCCGCTCGTGGCCATTCCAAAAGAATTACATGGTAATGAGCCGCCTTTAGGAAGATTGATGCCACAGCGGATGCGTATGACACCACCACTACTAGAGAACGGACGAGGACTTTAGGCTCCACCTGAAATACCTTTTTTGCCTTTTTTTCTTTAAAATCCTAAGCCTTTGTTGGCATTGCTTAGAGCTGGCCACGTAACACTTAACTCCACAGCTAACACGTTTTACCGGAAGTCTTACCATTCTAGTAACCCGTCCAGTTACAGGATCCGTAAGCAGCAACTTAGTTCTGATATTTTCTCTCGTGGGAATACTGCACCTTTCCGGATCATAAGATGCTCCACATTTGACACATCGATAAGGCATCTGGCAATTCTAAGAAGTATGCCTAAATCGCTGAAAGTTGAAACACTAGGTGACAGCACCCTTCTTTCTATATTTTCTCATGCTGACACAGCATTATAAGTAGTAACTGGAATTTTTACTTTACTAACAATGCAAGTTTTTTGTTTTGGACTGTTACCTGGATCGCATTTTTTTTCAGGTACCAGGAATCTCTTTAGCTTTGTGGCAATTACAGGAGTTCTACATGTTAGAGTCAATAGTTGAAAAATCAATATCTTCTTCCGCGTTAGCATGGATTGATTTCTCCAGATTCTGATGGTTGGCCACTACAGTAACCTTCGTCTGCTTTTTAAGCTTTTTCTTCTTAGGAACCACTTCTATGAAAGTAGCATCTTCCTCGTTAGATGCATTGTCATTTTTTCTTCATTGAATTACACTTGAAGTCTTCAACCATTTTTCGCAGCTTACTTTTCTTTCTTCAAAAACGGCATTGAGTTTAAAACTAAGTTCCTCAATTGCTTCGTCCTTTAAACTAATTAGTCGGCTACTTCATCGTCGGACGAAAAATTGCCAGCCAGCCTCGCGCTTTTGAGTGAATACGAGTTGTCGTCCACCATCGTAGACAAACTCTACCTGCACTACTTATACCGTAATACAGTAAACTATTTATGGTTCTTGCTTCGTTTACTGGGGATGTTGAAAAGTAATGCTTTTTATGTACTATAACATAGTTGTTATAAAATCGTACTAACAGTGATGTATTTAAATAAATTCGGTCATTTTCAAAGAGTACGTTAAATTTAAAATTAAATATTAAAATAAGAAATATTTGATATAATTCATTACATTAAATTAAAAATAGAAATAATTATAAATAATAAAATTTGTGGGCAGCTTCAATGTTTCATACTATTGTTTAACAACATTCGCTATTGTCTACGAAGTAAGGATTAAGTAAAGTACTGACATTAAATACTAAATAATGCCAGCAATACTCACAACACTTTTCTAGTTTCAGAGTAGATCAAGATCAATGGCATTCATATACGGCAGTAAAACGTGAGTGAGCAGGACACTTTTCTCTGTGCCCGCTAACATCTTACTTTATTTACATTAAAATTTTAATGAAATTCAATGTAAAAGAAATGTTAAAGGTTAATTGGACTCTTATGAACACTTCTTTGTAAACAATTTCTTATTAAGTTTATGTAGGGAATCTATGTTTATACTAGCTATTCCCGATGCGCCATGCTACTCTAATGATAATAATAGTACCATGACCACTCTTAAGACAGTTTTTTAATTATGCACATTAATATGGTAGTTGCAACAGATTTTCTTCTGCCTGTTGGATCTAATGTATCAGGATTTATCTATAATTCAAATATCTTTAAAATCTCTTTTTTGTAAAAAAAAATCAGCCCGTTTTCCTCTCTCCTGCTTACCTCCTTGTTTTTTTAAATGAGAATGCCCTCTTGAAACTTCTTTGAAAATATCTTTGTTTTAAATTATTTTAATATAGGTGAAGCCGTAAATAACCTTTTCCCCTTTTCCTCTCATCTGGACTTCAGCTTTGGAAATAGGCATAACATATACGAGTAGCACCTTATAATTGAGACCTTATCTGTTTTTTTAAATTATATTAAAACCGATTTAGCTTTTAAAACTGGTTCGGACGCATAAAAATTCTGGAGAAGGCAGGTTCGAAATTAAAAAAATTTAAATACTCTATTTTACCACGAGGACAAATGTTTTATTAAAATCGATTCAGTCGATTAGCCATAATTGACGCACCAACAAACAAATAAAGAAAATAACTTACAAAGAGATTTATAATACAATAGGTTATTGCACCTGGTATTGTCTAGAGCCTTTTTAGACACTGTGAATATATTATAGCGTTGTTTGCAATGGGGCTCTAATCCCGAGCGAGTAACAAAATATGACAATCACAAAAGTAAGTTCTTAAATGGCAAGTACTTTGAAATGTAATGTCTAATTCTTCAAATAAACAAAATTTTTCGAAACTGAGGGCGTGTGTGAAACGGTAGCAAAGTACTCTTTTAAGTAAAATCTTGACAGTTCTGTGGTGAATAAAATTTCACTAGCCCTGATGGCTAGTATAATTTTTGACAAAAGCGAAGAAATTTATTATGAAAATTGTAATACTTTTGGGAAAAAAGTGAATTTCTTAAAAATAAAATTGTAACTGTATTGTATAGGTTTGTATGAAAAATAAAATATTAAATAACTGCGATGATGTCATTCCCAAAAGAATTTAATAAGTCACAGAAAATCTTTTTTCATTAATTCATTTCTAACATAATAAAAATTTCCTTTTTTCTATAGAAACGTCAACATTTTATATTGACAACAAAAACATCATTTCACACAGCAAAATACAAAATTTTCTCCCCATTGAAAAATTTAAAATTTTTCCTACTTTGAACTGAATTTTACAAGGTTTCATTAAAATATTTGCGAAATTCTTGTTTATATGAATATTTCTACGAAAATAAGATCTGGCAACCCCTGTTGTTGTTAACAGTATGAGAGTGGTGAATAAAGTTACTTCCACTAATGGTGTGTGTATAGAATAATACCACAATTAGCTAACAAAGGCTGAGCAACCTCGATGATTCCGTTGGTAGAGGTGCGTGCTGTAAAACATAAAACATGCGTACAACAGAAAATAATAATTGAAGGATCGCCGCGAATAACGTTGCAAATGACAAAATAATAATTTTTCAGGAGAGCAAAAAAACGTATTTAAATGGTATGATGATCTCCACTGACTGACTCATTGTAATTGCGTTTTGACGGTGATAAAATGCATAATTTTAATGTTTTGTTGTTGAAACAAATTTAAGAGAGTAAAATTAACGGTAATCTGCAAAAAAACAGGTTTTGCAAAATTTGTCTTTTACAACGTTATTCGCGGCTTTGCTTCAATTGTTATAATGCAATTAAAAATTAAGAAGCAGCAGTACAAGCCTCCCGAGAGGCAAAAGATAATTATTGTGTAAAGACATGGCAGATAATTTAGTGAAGATATCTAATTTATTATAACAGTAACAGATAATTGTCAAGAAGCCCTTTATAATAAAAAGTAAGAACGGTAGCGGTAAGCGGAAAGTGTAACAGCATAACAACAGTGTATTGCAGGCGTGTGTTGTGGCTATTGGATTAAAGGGGATGACTGGCTTGGTTAAAGGCGTAGTGGAGTAGTCTGTGGATGGTTAAGCTTACTAAACAAGGCATCGAGTAGTTAATGTGTCGCCGGAGTAACACAGTATTGTAGCGTGTATGGCTGCGTTTGTAATAATAACGCATGTTTAGTAAATACGAGACCATTGGATTCACAAGACCGTAAGATTAAGGAGTATAGCCAGAGAGAGCCATAAAGTAAGAATACATAATTTATAATGAGCCACAGTGGTATTTGCAGTTGAAAGAATCCGTAAGTTTGCTCTAAAAGGGAAAAACGTAACATCAACCATGGTAAAAAGTATTTAAACACATTTTGAATCTTGTCTTTTAAGTTATTTTATTAACTTTTAAATTTATGTGTTTATATGACGTAAAATTTTATTTCAAAATTAAATGTTTGGTAACTCTAAAGTTTCAAAATATGTACATCTTTAAGAGTATGGTAGCCCTGGTAAACAGAAAAAGATTTAAGCTACCAAGCGTTGCAAAAAAAAATGTTATAAATTTGTTTTAAAAATACTTGAAAAAACAATTTTACTGCCAAAAATAATAAAAGCATGAAGTATGAAAATAACTGGTAACGAATATAATAGTTAAACATAGAATATCAAGAATACTCACATGTTGTTGACAATACTTTTCGTATATATGTTTATGTATTTAATATTTTTTGGCATAAGAGTCACATAGTTGATGTGAGTACAAGTACATGCACCGGAATCAAGTCATAAATAAATTTTAAAACTAAAATAACATTGAGAGGAAACATAACAAAAGTTTATCCTTGAATTTAATTTAGTGAGGATTTGTCAACCAAAGCAGTATGATTAAAAGTTATGGGTATTCCTTAAAGTAATAATTTGATTTAAATATACATATTTAAAAATATTATTCTGACTTACATCAAGACATTTCTCTCGTAGAATATAATACTTCAAAGTATAAATATTTTTCTCCTAAATGAAAATGTAAATAAAACCTTTAGAGCCAAATGAACCATTTCTTCATACGTAACGTCAAAAGATATTCACCCGTATTCTGTTTGGCGACGTCAACATAAAACAACGTTGGTTTTCTTTGTTTGTTGTAAATCGGTATTCCCGTTTTCAATATTGTTATTAATCGATGACTTTCGCCATATGTTTGGTATTTTCTAAAAACGATTGATGTTGATGTTGCCGTTTAGTTTGTCGTCGCCATTTTTGATGTTGAGTTGTGTTGTGTGCAAAGGAAATTTTTAAAAACAGGAAAAAGTATGCAGCAATATATAAAATAACAAAATAAGAAATATACGAAATAACAAAAAAGAAATAAAAAAACCAAAATTACCAACTTCTGCCAATTTGAAAAATTAGTAGAAGAGTTAGAAAGAATACATCCCAATGAAAAAGGGCAGTTAGTAAAGGCAGGATTTTGTCGGACCGATGAATGAATTTGCATTTCAAAAACTTCACATATTATTATTTTCTTATTATTTTATTTAATATTATTATTAATAATAATTGCAATAAAAATTAGAAGTTTTAATAGTACAAAGCTATTTATCAGGCAGACAAAATCCTACCTTTAACTAACGGCAAGTTGTATTAATGGCCTTTAGACTATTTATTTCAATTGTTTGTAATAGTTTTGCTTATTTTATTGTTTATAGGTATTTAATTTTTTTTACAAAATTTAAATTTTCCACAACACTTACTTAACGCAATGGAAAACAAATTGAATCAACTGACTCAAATTTTAGATGAGTGTTTTATTTTTTTATATTATCGATAAACCGTCAACGTCGTCATTAGTTTGTTAGGGAATACCAAATTAGTACTGATGTTGTGTTAAGTTGATGTTGTCTCAAAATTGACGCGATGTTGACAACGCCAAACAGAATAAGGGTGATTATTTTATAGATTAAGAAATTCGCTGTAGTTGCATTTCTGCAATTTTACTTTTCTGCAACAAGAAGCCCCCATTCGCAATTTTTTTCCAATATAGAATCCGAATTTTTTTCCGGTTTACAAAATATATATGAATGTACGTTCAACAAGAGAATATTAGTTAGAACCTCTGTGTATTTAAATTAATGCTTAAGAATGCAGAGACTTAAAAAAAAGAAAGTCGTCTATATTTTTGTATTTTTATTTAAACGTCTCATTACTGATCATAAAAATTATGTTTCACTCCCTCTGATCTTCTTGCTATTTATACCACTCACATTAGACCAGAAATGGAATACAACTCTCATGTATGGGCTGGTGCTACAAAGTCTATTTTGGAGTTATCCGACCGTAAGCAGCAGATAGCGTAGAGCCTCATAGGTGAAAGCAGGGTATCTACCTTTGTTGACTCTCTTGAATATTCACGCAATTTGGGTTGGTTTACGCTATTTTATTGATACTACAATGAAATGTGTTCTAATAAGATTAGGGAACTCGTTTCCGATATCCGCAAGTTTTGCTTTTCATTAAGACCACATCTATTTATGGTTGATTAAACAGTTAATCGTACTGTGCATTACAGAGAGAAATGGCTTTATGGCAGAATATGTGGAATCACCTTTTTGCAGAGGTCTTTCCTGTCACTTCAATGTTGAATGCCAACAAACACCACTTTCTCTATCCTCCTTTCCGCAACCTAATTTCCCAGTTCTGGCACAAACTATTGATTAAGTAGGTCCAAAATAAAAAATAAAAATATTATCTGGTCATAAGTTGAGAATATATAAAATAATCTGTGTTTTGCATTGAATTTTTTCATGAGGAACCCTTTTATTTTCTACATAAAACAGTACCTTAACTTTAATATATTTTTACATATATTTTATTTTCCTTACTTTTCTTGCATAAAGAAGTTTGTTTGCATAATACATGGAGAAGAAAAATTATAGTTTTATTATACTTAATCGTAATGTAAGAAGTATATAAAATAATTATTTAAAATTTCATTTATTTTAACGGAAAAACTGTTAAATTTTAAGCATTTTTAAAAAAATGCTTGATATATCTATAATTTTATTTCACAGTATTTATACATACCTATTAAAGGTTTTATTTGATATTTTTAATTTAAAAATAAATCCGAAATTTATTTATCAACTAAGTAATCGAATCAACTAATTACCTAAAAAATTTTTAATTAAATAAATCATTAAATTAACTAAAGATTTATTCAAATTTTAATCTATAAACAAATAAAAACTTTAATAGTTGAAAAGATTTTTGCTATATTGAAAATGTTGATTGATATTCACTACTTTTTCCAATATTTTAAGTAGCGTACAAATCCAGCGTCACAAAAAGTGGTGTTCGTGCTTAAACCAAAATTAGAAATGTGATAAAATGATGATAATATGAATAAAAATCTTAAATATGAAAAGCAAAAACTTAAATCTGAAACATAAAAAAGATGCCCAGAAATATAAATGAGAAAAAAGAGAGGTTAGAAATCAACTATATTTGAGTCTATAAAAAAATCGTGACTAAGATGGGCAGACAACAGATCCATCGATAACACAAAATTTTTTCATCTATATAACAAATTAACTCAGTGTTATAGTTTTAATATTTTTCATTATTAAAAAATGTACACATAGAAAAAAGAAAATGTGAAATATCGGTTGATATGTTCGAAAACTAATTTCTAATATAAAAACGCAATTATTATAATTAACAAAATACAAACGGTATATTTAAGTTTGTCATTCCGTGTGTAATTTCATACAAAGTATATATAATCTGAGTTCTTATGCGTTTAAGCGATGCACGTTTGTCCGTCCATGTTCGTATTGAAATCAACTTTGCTATGGCACTAACTGAGTTAGAGAAAATTTAAATACGCCGATCGGTCAGACTTAGTTTCGAAATTTTTGTTTAAAAATCTTAAAGGTCCCAAAATTAACGCAAATGATCACCTCAAATTAAAAATAGGCTAAAAGAATAAATAACCAAAAAACCTCAAAGTGCCACTGTAATATATTCTCGTAGACGAAATAATCTTAAATGACCTGTTATATGTAAACCTTCCTTATGAGAGTCATATTCGAAATATTCTAAGGAGACGAATTTTAAAAGACCATCTTTAGTTTAAACGCTAAGACGCTGTAGTACTAATAAAACAAGCTATAAGAAGCTTTAAAGCTGCGATCAAATTTATTTTTTTTAATATCATCTTAAGTTTAAAGTTGTCAGCATAAGAATTTTACTTCACTATCTACGTATTTATGAGTAGAATTTATTGTAAGCTGATTATTATTAGTGCAAGGTTATCAGTTAAAAGTTTCAATGCTTAACGCAATGTTAGGTTTTTTTAAACTTAAAAACTAAAATTTAATTGACTATTTACAATCATCTTTACGAGTATATTATAATAAACTATACATTATCCAAGAAACATTCCTTAATAAAACACAGAATTTAATCAAATTTCCATTATGAATGACATTAAATAAAATTAAATGCAATTCCAAACCAACAAATAAATTGCATTTTTATTTGAAAATGTTATGGGATATTAGCATAATATAATAAATAATATTATAAAAATTCTCAAAATAATTTTACAAATATAAATGCAAAAAATTTTAATTTTTTAACCGACTTCAAAAAAAGAAGAAGGTTATACAATTCGGCTGATTGTTGCTTTTTTTATATTTGGGCCTCCAGAATTCAGTAATTTCTGATCCGATTTTGAAAATACTTTGTAATATGATAGATTATGCTTACAGATTGGTCCCACTTTAAAAACAGCTCATAATCTTAAAAATAAAAGGGTGTCCCCCAACAACAACATACATATTTTTACGTGTATTATGAACTCTGAAGGGCGATTCTGTAAAATTTAAAATGAAAGCGTATTACTATAGCTCCGAAAAACAAAAAATTATACAATAATAAATCTAAAAATTAAAGGGTGCCCCCATAATTGATGTAAATTTACTTCTATGGGCCTATCTTTTGAACCGTTATAGACAAACGCTAGCAAATTGGACAGAATGTCGATTGCTATGGCCGTTAAAGTAACAAGTATTAATATTACGAATTATAAATTAAAGGGTCCGCCAATAGTTCATTTAACTTGATGTATATTGCCATACTTTATAACAGTTATAGACAGACGCTCGGAATTTACAACGAACTTGTGTTGGTAAGTCCATTATGACAAGTATAAAATATGGATTTGGAAGTTAAAGGGGGTTCCAATAGTTGATGTAATAGTTGATGTGTGGCCGTACTTTTGAACCGTTATACATAGAACGCTCAAACTTAAAAGGGACCTGTATTTCTAAGTCCGCTATACCAACGAGTTTATAATTTGAATTTAGAAATTAAAGGGTGTCCCATAATTACTGTAGATTTACTTACGTAGGCCTATCAGACGATTGAAATTTGAAAAGAACCTGTATTAATAACACCTCTATAACAACAAGTACAAAATTTGGATTTGGAAATAAACGGGTGTCCCAATAGTTGGTATAACCGGACTTTTGAACCGTTATAGACAGACAGCTGAAATTTACAAGGGACATTTTTCGCTAAGTCCGCTATAACAAGAAGCTTATAATTTGAATTTAGAAATTTAAGGGTGTTCCCAAAATTAATGTAATTTTTCTATATGACCGCATTTTTTGAACCGTTGTATACAAACACCTTAATTTTAGACAGAATGTCCACTACTTTTTTTTTGGTTTAATAAGAAGTATAATAATGTTATATTATAACTTAAATAGTTGATATAATCTGATGTATATGGGCAAACTGTTGAACCGTTACAGACAGATGGTTGAATTTTAATGTGATTGCTAAATCTACTACAACAGCAAGTATATAATTTGAATTTGGAAATTAAAGAGTGACCTAATAGTTGCTGTAATTTGATGTATATTGCCAAGTTATTGAACAGTTGAAAAAGTATAAAATTTGGAGATATAAGTGAGTCCCAGTAGTTAATGTAACCTAATTTATGTGGCCATACACTTAAGCTGTTATAGGCAGACATATGAAATCTGTTTTGAAGTCGGTTTTTTTCTCAAGAATTATTTATTATGTTTTTTGTTGGTTTATAGTGCTGAAATTCTCTTACTTTTGTAACATTAATTCTTTTAAAATTATTGTATTTTCGAATGATAATAATTAACCAAGAGGATATTTATTTAAAAAACAAAATTTATTTCAGTTTCATTCTTGGCATATCGCGGTTTCTGCATAATACACGAATAATAAGAAAAAAGTTATTGACTGGAAAATCTTGTTAACAATATCATAGTGAGATATTCAGAAAATGTTGTTTTAAACATACATTCCTTTTCAAATCTTTGTTTGTAAAGTTAATACGAGTAGGTATCGAAAAAGATATAAAATATACGACAACTGTGAGCTTTTTTTATTATTCATGCATTGTTGTATGAAAGTCACTTTTATGGAAAAAATTAAATATTTTTAAAATGAATGTGAGGGTCATATTTGGTTTATAAAATACCTCAGCTTGCCAAATATTAATAAGTTCTGTTGCAAAAAAATTTTTTTAAATATATATTTTTTCAGATTGAAGTTAATCTTGTAAATAAGAAAACAGCTGTCTTGAACACGTTTTCTATTCATCTTTGGTACACTGTAGTTCAGACTTTGTTCTAAATAAAATAGGTAAGTAAATAAACTTTTGGTTTATAGTTGTTTTTATGTGCAACCCAGTGTCACATTTTATAAATTTAGTTATAAGGTTGTCAAAATGAGGTGTAATAAGTTTTTTTATTGCAATAAAGTGTGTTTTATTTTAACGTTTGATTTACTTGTCACATGCCCAAAAGCCATCCTGTCGCCATACGTAATAACAAAAAATTGTATTAAATATCCTTTTGCAACATTTTCTGGTGCAGTTTTACGTGTTGCTATGCTTATAATAAAATAAGGCCTGTAGTCAATTTAAATTTTAGTTTTTGAATAATTAAATTAACAGATTTTTGTAATAAATTTACAAAATTTTAAACTCGAGTTAATTTAATGTTACTTACTTAACAGCAACAATAAAATTTTTTTCATATTATTACGCAACCATGTGTAGGTGAGACATACGTAACAAAAAGATGGCATAATTGTTAAGAAAAAGCAAATTTCAACCATGTTAAATCTACAGTTTATATTGTTACGTTTTTCCCTTTTAGAAGAAACGTACGGATTCTGTTGATTGCAGATACCACTGTGGCTCATTATAAACTCCGCATTCTTAATTTCGGTCTACCGGTCTTGCGTTACTCCGGCGAGACATGAACTACTCAATTAGTTTAGTAATCTTAACCATACACAGACATCTCCACTACTCCTTTTATTTAAGCCAGTCATCTCCTTTTAATCCAATAGCCACAACACATGTCTGCCATATACTATTGTTATGCTGTTACACTTTCCTGCGCTAACCGCTACCATTCCTACTTTTCATTATAAAGGGCTTTTTGACAATTATCAGTTACCATGGCTTCACACAATAATTGTCTTGTGCCTCTCGGGAGGTTTGTACTGTTGCTTTGTAATTTTTTAATTGCATTACAACAATTATTATTTTCCGTTGTATGCATGTCCAAAGGCGGAATCGAACTCAAGATCTTCTTCTACCAACGCAACCATCAAGGTTGCTCTGCTTTTGTTAGCTAATTGTAGTATTATTCTATACACACACCATTAGTGGAAGGAACTTTTTTTACCACTCTCATACTGTTAACAACAACAGGCGTTGCCAGATCTTACTTTCGTAACAATATTGTGTGTGTTAAGGTTACTAAACAAGGCATCGAGTAATTCATGTGTCGCCGGAGTAATACAGTAGTGTAGCGTGGATGGCTGCGTATGTAGTAATAACGCAAGTTTAGTAAATACGAGACCATAGGGTTCACAAGACCGGAGGATCAAGAAGTACAGCCAAGAGATAAAGCCATAAAGTTTGAATACAGAGTAATGAGCCACAGTGGTATTTGAAATTAAATGAATCCGTACGTTTGTTACAAAAAAGAGAAAAACGTAAAAATATATTTAAACTTTAGTTTTGTGAACAAAAGGTTTATTCGATTTGTTTACGTTAAACTTTGTTTTGGTAAAAAGTAATCGAATATCTTGGTTCGTAAGTTTGAACGGGAACAGCAAACAAATATGTGAGCGTTCTTTTTCACATGTGTACACTGCTCTTAAAATTAAGATGCTGGCAAAGAACAGGTGTAAAAATGCATAATTATTAGTCTGTCTAAAAAAATGTTCTTCCTTAGTATACTAAAAAAAAATTGACGACTTCTTCAATGACATTTTTGTGGCCATATATCGGTCACTCGCTTAGGACTTATTGGCGTAAACAAGCGTCTTCACACATCTGTATAAAATAGTCTAGAGACGTTAAATCGTACGATCTTGGAGTTTAATTAATGGATCCCAAACGTGAAACAATGCCGTTACCAAACATTTCCTTCAATAAATTAATTGTAATATGACCTGTGTACGCTGTTTTGACGTCTTGTTGAAACAAAAACTCCAGCAAGAATACAATATAATCACTTAAATTTGCTCTGCCTTCTTCAATAACTATTTATTATTTTATTCACGTACGCATATTCGTACGCAGGTTACGGCATAAATAAATTGATTTATACGGTATGGATGTAAAAATGTAAGTTTTTAAAATAACGAATATGAATCCTTACTGAAGTTTTTTTGTGTTAAAATTTTCTTTTTTGTATTTTTTAACACACCACTCACTAACATTTTTCACAATTATTTTTTAGGTCATGTATGTTAAAGTTTATGCAAAACCTTTGTCCTTTTCGCCACTAAAATATAAAAATACTCGTACATACATATTGACCCGTTTATTCTTTTGTTTTTGAGTTTTGCTCATATGCAAACGTATGCGTATAACTACAAATGGCTGGACGAAGAACAGTCAATTTGGTGTGTAGCTTTTTATTAACCGACATCAAAAAAAGAAGGATGTTATACAATTCGACTGAATGTTGCTTTTTTATGTTTGTGTCTGCAGAACTTAGTCATTTCTGAATCGATTTTGAAAATTTTTGGTAATATGATAGATTATGCTTACAGATTGGTCCCGTTTAAAAATAGGTCATACTCTTAAAAATTAAAGGGTGTCCCCATACAACATACATATTTTTGATGTGTATTATGAACTGTACAGGGCGATTCAGTAAAATTTAAAATGACTGCGTATTACTATGACTCCTAATAATAAAAAGTTATACAAAAATAAATCTAAAAACTAAAGGGTGCGCCTATAATTGATAAAAATTTACTTATAGGGGCCTGTCTTTTAAACCGTTATAGACAAACGCTTGCAAATTGGACAGAATGTCGATTGCTATGGCCGTTATAGTAACAAGTATTAACACTAAAAATTATAAATTAAAGGGTGCGCCTATAGTTCATTCAATTTGTTGTACATGGCCATACTCTTTAACAGTTGTGGACAGACGCTTGAAATTTACAAAGAACCTGTATTGCTAAGTCCGCTATAATAACAAGTATAAAATTTGGATTTGGAAGTTAAAGGGTGTCTCAATAGTTGATATAATTTCAAGTATGTGATTAAACTTTTGAACTGTTATAGGCAGAAGCCTGAAACTTGTAAGACAGAGGTTTAAAATTTACAACGAACCTGATATGCTAAGTCCGCCATAACAACAAGTATAAAATTTGGATTTATAGGTTAAAGGGTGTCCCAATTGGTAATATAATTACAAGTATATGGCCGAACTTTTGATTTGTCATAGACAGAATGTTAAAACTTAAAAGGCACCTGTATTTTAAAGCCCGCTATGTCAACAAATTTATAATTTGAATTTGGAAATTAAAGGGTGCCCCATTATTGGTGTAGATTTACTTATATGGGCCTATCCTCTGAATCGTTATAGACAAACGCCTGCAAATTTGACATTATGTCGATTGTTATGGTCGTTATACTCGTAGTAACAATGAATGAATGAATGAATGAATGAAATTTACAAAGAACCTCGCTACAACAACAAGTATAAAATTTGGTTTTGGAAATAAACGGGTGTCCCAATAGTTGATGTAATTTAGTGTATGTGGCCGAACCTTTGAACCGTTATAGACAAACAGCTGAAATTTACAAGGGACCTGTTTTGCTAAGTCCGCTATAACAAGAAGCTTAGAATTTGAATTTAGAAATTAAAGGGTGTTCTCAAAAATAATGTAATTTTTTCTATATGGTCGTATTTTTGACCCGTTGTATACAAACACCTGAATTTTAGAAAGAATGTCCACTACTTTATTTGGTATAATAAGAATTATAAAAACTTTAAGTTATAAATTAAAGGGTTTGACAATAGTTGATATAATCTGATGTATGCATATGGCCTAACCGTTATAGACAGACGGTTGAAATTTACACAGAATCTGATTGTTAAATCTACTACAACAGCAAGTATATAATTTGAATTTTGAAAATAAAGGGTCACCCTATAGGAGATATATGGGTGACCCAATAGTTAATGTAATCTAATTTATGTGGCCATACTCTTGACTCGTTATAGGCAGACAGATGAAATCTGTTTTTAAGTCGGTTTTTTTGCAAGCATTATTTACATATTACTGGTTCATGTTTATTTTATTGTACAAATTTATAAAACTTATTTTAATCCTTAAAAACTTGTTTATATTTTTGATACATTTTTTCTTTTTCTTTTTTTTTAATTTGTGTGACGTTTTTTATTGTTAACTTAAGCCATTGTTTTCTTTTTATAAGTGCTTTAATTCATGTAAATTATGTTAATTGCGTGCTTCATAAAACAAAAAGTTTGCTTAAAAAAATACATGTAACATTTTAAAACTATTTTGAGATAAACTTTTGGTTCATTTGTGTAAAAACACAGTCAGTTATACCCGACTCTGGGGGTATAGTCAGATTTGAGGAAAACAGAAAAAAATCCTCCCTCTTTTCATGAAGGACAAACAATAAAACAAAAAGGTTCCCAATTTAATTACATATTCACTTATTTTTATTGTTAATTTTTTCGTTAGAGTTACTAATTAAACAAAGAAACCAAAAAAAAACTACCATGAATATGAATACGAGTACAACACATTGACTTTGTGATTTAATTAAAGCACACGAGTGTATGGAGTTGAGGCAAATAAATATTCCTTCAAACATGCACTTTGGATACATTAAACCTTACACCTCACATAAACATATTCCCTTTTATTTTGTTGTTTTTTTTTAGTATTAACTTTATTTCATTAGCAAAACCGCACTTGTGTGTCCATCATATGGTTAAAAAATATCTAAAACATGCATGTTGAGTCCTGTGGCTGCAAAATAATTTAGATGGGATTTTGATAAAATTAGCATAAACATAAAACATCATAAAAATATACGGAAACGTGTGGCGATTTTCAAACCATGTAAAAAGGTATCAAATTTTCTATACGTCATTAACCATGAGGAAGGAGTAAACTTGATGTACTGTAGGTATCCAGAATTGAATTTTAAGATAATTAAAAATTATATTATATTGAAGTAATATTACATTAATTTAAAATTTAAATTGTTTTAAATGTTATTTAATTAACAATAAGTGCCTTTCTGACTTCAGAACTTCCTAATAATTAAATTATTATTTTCATCACTTATTTTCACACAATGCAAACAATATTAAATTAATTTAAGTACGGTTGCACAAATTGTTTGAAACATGTTTTTTCATCCGTTTTGTATGTAATTTAAATATAAAATAAGTTGTTTTCCTTTCTATATGTTATGGATTTTAGAAAGGATGAATCGGATGATGTTGCCGTTAAGGCTTAATATGTTAAACAGATGTTGTTGCTACAACCCACCCTAATAACAGATATGATGGCAATATTTGTAATATATTTAAAATTTCTATAAACTGTAACAACTCAATTAAGTTTATTAAATAATTTTATACATGCCAATAATTTGAAAATTAAAAAAACTGACGTTGCTCACTTTGTTTTTAGTTGCAAGATTGATTAATATTAAAATATTGTTACGTTTTTCCCTTTTTAGAACAAACGAACGGATTCTTTTGATTGAAAATACCACTGTGGCTTATTATTACGAGGCCTGCTATATATATTTCTGGCCTGGCAACACTGAGTGCTGCCAAGTGCACTCTGACATTTCCATTGGAAAGCTGGTCATTTTTAAGCATAATCGTACTCAAAACGTTTTGACGTACGACCATTATTTGTGTTGTTTACAGTGACTTGAAAAAATTAATATAGAAAAAAATGGAATTAACTCGTGAACATTTTCGTGCCATCATTTTTCACAACTTTCGACGTGGATTATCACGACAAGAGTGCATTGATGAACTTAAATCTTTGTATGGCGATGAAGCACCATCCTATAGCACTGTGAAAAATTGGTATAATGAATTTAATCGTGGCCGAAGCTCGCTCAAAGACGAATTTCGTGAAGGTCGTGGAAAAATGGCTGTTGTGTCAGAGAACATTGATGCCGTGCGTGAACTCATAATGCAAGATCGACATGCGACATACCGACAGATAGAGACATCCTTGGACATTTCTTCCACCAGCATACATTCGATACTGCATGAACATCTGGCCGTAAAAAAGGTTGGTTCTCGTTGGATCACGCACAATTTTAAAGTCGCTCAAAAAAAGCTCGTGTCGATTGGTGCAAAGAAATGTTGCAAAAATACGATTGCGGTGCTTCAAAAGACATTTATAAGATCGTCGCAGGTGACGAATCATGGATCTATGCATATGAGCCCGAAACGAAACAACAATGACAATGCGAACTTTCACACATCGGCTCAAACCAGAGCGTTTTTGACCGGCCAAAACGTCGAATTAATGGCTCATCCGCCGTAAAGCCCTGACTTGGCACCTAATGGCTTCTTCATCTTTCCACACATTAAGAAAAAAATGCGTGGTCAACGATTTTCGTCGCCAGAAGAAGCTGTTGAAGTGTTCAAAAACCATGTTTTAGAGGTGTTTCAATCGGAGTGGAAAAAGTGCCTCGACAACTGGTTTGAGCGCATGCAAAAGTGTATAAATCATGCTGGAGAATACTTTGAAAAACAATAAAACCATTTTTGATTATAAATATTCGCATTTTCACTATTAGGCCAGAAATATATAGAGCAGCCCTCGTATTTCTGTATTTTACTTTGTGGCTATATCTGGATATACTTCTTAATCCTATGGTCTTGTGACTCCTATGTTCTCGTATTTACTAAAGATGTGTTATTATTACGAACGCCGCCATCCACGCTACAATACAGTGTTCCTCCGGCTAGACATGAACTACTCGATGTCTTGTTTAGTAACCATTGTTTAGTAACCTCAACTGCACTACGCCTTTTATCCAAGCCATTCATCTCCTTTAATCCAGTAGCCACAACACACGTCTGCCATACACTGTTGTTATGCTGTTAAACTTCCCTCCGGTAACCGCTACCGTTCTTACTTTTTGTTATAAAGGGCATGTTGACAATTATCTGTTTCTCATATATTAAATTAGACTTCTCCACTAAATTATGTGCCATGGCTTCACACAATAATTGCCTTTTACCTCTCAGGAAGTTTCCTTTCCTTTGTACGCATGTCCGAAGGTGGGCTCAAACTCACGATCTTCTGTTTCACAGCAAGCACCTCTAATTGTGGTATTATTCTATACAGACATCATTAGTGGAAGTAACTTATTCACCACGCTCATACGGATAACAACAACGGGGTTGCTTGATCTTATTCTTGTAACAATATTATATGTAAAAGGTTGGGTGCTAAATATTGGAAAAGGTGTGTTTTTTTTAGTTTAAAAAAATTGTTTGTACGACATCTTTGGATAGAACATATTTAAAAATTCGTATCGAACACTAGTTTTTTCAATCCCTCTCTTTGTAAGGTTTTCCTTTTTTAGGATTCTTGGGCCTTTATGGCTGAAAAAAATAATTTTTTTTTGCCAAAATCATTAACAGTTTTAAAATATTCAAAATTACAAATTTATCAGGAAATTCCAGGCTGCTGCATTTATACATTCATACCTTTTACAAAACTTGGAAAGTGTTATATCAATTACTGAAAAAAACTTCTAAAACGTAAATCAAATTTTTGCAAGGCCAAAAGTTTATGGGAAAAATAAAACTGGAGGACAAATAAAATAGTGAAAAGAGATCGTCGTTTAAATTTCCGAAAAGCTGGCAACCAAAAACAAGGTTTGTAAATTTAGTATTAATAATTGAATATATAGTGACCAGACAATTTCTTATAATCTCCTTCTTGTCGGAGATGTTATTTGCCAACAGCAACAAAGCTGTGAAACATGAACATAAAATGACCCTTAGTATGCAGCAACATCCTTCATCAACAAGACTTAATACCAAATTTATATGAAAAATCACGTTTTTGGTTAGCGCATTTTTTTTCTATCTGATATGGGTCCATAATGAAAGCAAAGAGATGGGCTGCTTCATAAATGCAGTTTGCAATACAAAACTGCAAACTATAGTGTTCATAAACACACTAGAGATATACATCGAAATTACTGCATTTTCCGTGATCAGCACCACCTAATAATAGAAAAAAAAAACAAACTTTAGGTCAGTAAATTTTGAGAAAAAAACGGACCTTTGGCACAAAAGAATCAGCATTATCGGTACTTGAAATTTAAAAATTCGGCAAGTTAAAAAACACATTTTGAATACAGTGAAACATATTTTTATTAACAAAAACTATCATATAATTTATTTTTTTATGTTTTATAGGATTTATGTTCAAACAAAGTGTATAAGTATTTGAAGTTCTAAATATAAATTGTTACAGTTAATTATCATTTTGTTTATTTCTATTTTGTTATGCTTTGATTGTTACATTAACTCTTTAGTTACATCTCAATTAATTTCGAAAAATGCTCTCTATTCATAATTTTGTATTTGTATTAAATTGCTTAATACAGTTCTTAGAGGCCCCACCATATGGCTGTAGAGGTTGTGTATTTTAGTTGATTCACTTCAAAACATCCTGTTTATACTAATAACAATTTCAAGTATATATTTAAAGAGGATAAATAAATTTGATTTGGTTCGTTTAAATTTTTTATAATTGTTTTCGCTGTATCGATTTAAACAACATTAGCAGTAAATTAAAAGTAAATTCTTAAGGCTTCATACAAGTCCAGTATTCAAACAACTATTGCTTCAAGCGACAGCCATCTGTTTTGACTTGGGTGCAGTAATTTATAATTTTATTTCTGGTAACTTTTGAATGTTTTAAAAATTACGCAAGAACATATTTCACAATAAATAAATCTTTTAATTTTTCAACTAAATTTTTTGAGAGTGTCATAACGGCAGCACTGAATCCTATCAAATTGGACTTGTAGTTTTCGTGATTATGTGTAAAACTTGTACAAAAATTTGGCATAGCATTATGTACTTTATTCAATCGGAAGAAATAGTTATAAATTTGTAATTTTCACAAATACGTACAACCAAACACAATGACTAGGCGTTGTATAGATCGTTTGCTTCATTCACGCCAACGAGAACTTTTTATTTTCTAATAGCTCACATACAGTTAAGAACTGTATTTTCCATAACAGCAAATAAGCATTTCCCTTTTTCTGCTTAGTAGAAGTGCTGACTTATTAGCAGTTGTCTCTTTCTAATGTTAGAAGTATTCTAGTGTTGCCAAAAATTAATAAATTATTTTAAGACAAAAAAAGTTACCTTGTTACAGTGTTTATCAAAAAATCGGCATTGTAATAAATTTGAGGCGAAAAATCGGCAAACTGCCGAAAATTGGCAAGTATGGCAGACTTGATTCCCACATCTATTTACATTAATATTTTATAATATAAGAGGCATGGAAACTACTAAAGGATTTGCAAGCTACAAAAATTTTTCGAATACCATTTTAAAATTTGTTCTGCTCTCGTCGCTGCTTTAGCGACGACTAAGCAAAAGAGCATATAACGTTAGGTAACGCATTAATGAGTTTACGTTTTAGTTTTTTTTTCTTTTCATTGTAAAAGAAACACAATTATTTATATATTTTATATATTTGCCGTATTCACAAGCTCTGCTAAGGTGTATGTAGTATTGCATACTACCTTTTGTTTACTTCTTTGTGAACAACCATTGTATCAGTGTGCCATTGTACATTGTACTTCATACGTCAAAAAGTAAATAAGAAGAAGAAAAGTGCTGTTCATCATTTGTTATTTATAAGCCAAATCTCCCCCAGAAACAGAAAAAATTAAATAAATAAATTTTTTGTGTGAGGATGAAATTCAAGACATTTTTAGGATGAACCTAATGTACTTGCTCTCCAGTCGCACAATTATACATTTAGGGCTACCAAAATCATCATTATGGCATAATCGGGTTTTAAGATATTTTGATGAAAACAGATTTCTTCATATGATACGACTACGGCCAGAGGAATTTGCCTATATATTCAACCTTATAAAAAATGACGATGCTTTTCACACAATTGGCGAAAGGCTCCAACTACGGATTGACTTGCAGCTTAAAATTGTACTTTACTGCTTGGGATCTTCAGGAAATAGTGCTTGTGTTCGTAAGGTAGCATCTCTTTTTGGTATAGGTGATGGCGGTACCATACAAAATATTAGAAATCAAGTCATTAAAGCAATATTAAATCTTAAAGAACAGTTTTTATATTGGCAACTTTCAACTTCATCTTTTTAATAAATCAGTCAAATCAATAAATTAAATAAATAAAACTAGCAAAAATATCTTTTAATTCAATTTAATTTAATATAATTCACACATGAACACAAAAATAATAATTCATTTAAACATAAAACATTTAAACAAATACAACGTTTGAAAAACATATGAAAAAAAGTACTAAGTGTTGTATCGCATGTTTGCATGAAAATTACCAACAACACAGCTAGCACCGTTGTATTTTGTTGGCACTTAGCACATACTAGGGGGCTTGTGAATAGGGCAATTATTTTATATGTTTTATATATTATTTGTATAGTTTAATAATGATTATTTGACCCTTTTATTATATTTCAATATTTCGGTACTTCCTGCGCACCTTCTTCAGGAAACAAAATTAATATATAAGCAAGATAACAAAATTAATTAACAATTGTCATATGACAAAAAATTTTTTCAATTGTTAATTAATTTTGTTATTTTGCTTATATATTAATTTTGTTTCCTGAAGAAGGTGCGCAGAAAGTACCGAAATATTGAAATATAATATTAATAAAAAAATATAAGGACCCAAAGCTTAATAAAATAGAAAATAATATTATTTGTATAGCAATGTCTTTCGATGAAATTAATATTTTCTTCTTTAATGTTGCTCAAAATGTTCCTTCTTTTGTATAGATGTTTACAGTTTTTCTTGTGGTATTGAATGAAAGCAGTCGCTATGTAAGTGGTAGATCAGCTCTATAAAATAATCTCATTTGCGGTGTTGGTATCGGTTAATTTTTTTAAAGCTGAATTTTCATCAATTCATTGAATCAAAATGAAGGTTTTGAATTATTTGTTAAATACGGTCTTTGGAATTTAAGTTGACGATATATACTTTTACATGTTAAGTGCTAATATATTTAAATAATTCTTGAAAAAAAACGACTTCAAAACAGACTTCATCTGTCTGCTCTTAACGGTTTTAGAGTTTGGCCAAATAAATTAGATTACATTAACTATTAAGAAAGCCTTCTATATCAAAACTTAAAACTTTTTCAACTGTTCAATAGTTTGTCAATATACATCAAATCACAATAACTAAAGGGTCACCCTTTAATTTCCAACTTGCTGTTGTAGCAGATTTAGCAATTAGATTCTGTACAAATTTCAACCGCCCGTCTATAACAGTTCAACAGTTTGCCCATATACATCAGATTATATCAACTTTTGTAAAACCCTTTAATTTATAATTTTTATATATCTTATTATACCAAACAAAGTAGTGGATATTCTTTCTAAAATTCAGGTGGTTGTATCTAACGGTTCAAAAATTCGGCCATATGGAAGCAATTAAATTAATTTTGGGAACACCCTTTAGTTTCTATGTTAAAATTTTAAGCTTGTTGTTATAGCGAACTTAGCAAAACAGGTCCCTTTTAAATTTTAGCTGTCTGTCTATAACGGTTCAAAAGTTCGGCCACATACACCAAATTGTATCAACTATTGGGACAGCTGTTCATTATAGCAGAGTTAATAATACAGGTTTTTTATAAATTTAAATTTTCTGTCCACAACTGTTTAAAATTATGGCCATATACATACTTAAATCAATTGTTGGGGCACCCTTTAATTTATAATTTTAAATATTAATACTTGTTACTATAACGGCCATAGAAATAAACAATTCTGTCCAATTTGCAAGCGTTTGTCTATAACGGTTCACAAAATGGTCCCATATAAGTAAATTTACAGCAGTTATGGGATACCCTTTAATTTTTAGGTTGATTTTTGTAAAAATATGTATGTTGTATGGAGACACCCTTTAGCTTTTGAGATTATGAAATATTTTTAAAACGGGACCAATCAAATTACAAAAAAAAAATTTCAAAATCGGTTCAGAAATGACTGAGTTCTGCAGGCAGATGCATAAAAAAGCAAACCGTTATAGACAGACAGATGAAATCTCTTTTGAAGTCGTTTTTTTTTTGCCAGAATTATTTATCTTATTATCTGCATTTTTCTTCTGCGACATTCATAAATATATAAAGAAATATTGTAGCTGTTTACATGTTTTTTTTAACATTTGTTGACCTATTGTGGAATCCGACAATTTAGCAAACATACAATAGGTTTTGAATTGAGCTAATGTGTGTTTTGCAACGCAAAGCCAATACATTCGACTGTTTTTTTAACCGTAGATTGCTCCTAAAAATAAATTAGGAATTCTACCCTTTCGAACACTTTTGTCCCATATGCAAATTTCAACACAAAGTATATCATTTACTTTAATTTATTTAATCAAGAGAATAATCCATTTATCTTTATTTTGACTAGAATGGTAGCAGTCGTAACAGCGGCCTCATTCGGCAGCTGTCTTTTGCGGATTTCTGATTATCGTTGATGATGGCTCAGGAATCTCATTAGCAACTATATCTTCATTATTTCTTATAATAGATTGAAGAAGCGATAATGAGGAACTATTTCTTGGTACATGGGTTCGCTTGTTCATAAAGGCATGTTATACCTAGATCATGCAACAAACTTTTGCATTTTGCGTTTGGTGTGCTTTTGCTACGGCTGCCAGTCTGGTCATACTTCATTGAAATATCTAGTATGTTTGGAAAAACTGCCATGAGCTATCGATTCGTATTAAGCTTGCAGCTCTAACAACAACCGTGTCTATTCCAACTTTTGTAGAATTGTAAAATGAAATAATCTCCGATAAACTTTTTTTATACCGATAACAGGTTTGTTATGCATAGTATTCATTACAACAGTACATATATTTTTGCGGCTTATGTAAGGCACAAGTGTGAATGTGGTAGAGAGGTTGATTTTTACATAGTTGTAGCTTTGGCGGAATACTTCGCTTATTTTTGCGTAAAGTTTCTACCATTGTTACATTTCTTTCCAAAAGCTTTTGCCGCAGACTCTGAGAAGAGAAAAAGTTGTCCATTGTGACATTATGGTCTTTTAGACCTTTTGTTAAGTCGAGAACCGCTCGTTCTCCTTGATTTTTTTCTGGGGCTCCACTTACTCCTTTTTCCAAATACGGCTGAATTCGCAATACATAGCATGTTTCAGCTTAGACAATAAGCTAAAATTTGATGCCATATGGCTTAGAAGGCATATATTACCGAAACTTACATCTTAAATGGAAGCCAAGCAATTGCTCGTCTACTGTGACACATGTGTGTGGATTGTGGTACATTGGAAGAATTTCCGCCCAACGTTCCCATAGGTCCCTTATCGCTGCAAATTAGTAGTCATTGCGTTGTTGGCGTCGACTTATTACGTCATCAAAACGAAAATGTTGACGACAACTTCAGAAAAACAAGAGAAGTTTCATTTCTTTTATTCTTTCCGGGACGCATTTCAATCACATGGGATGCCCGAAAATGACCACTCGAGAAAGAAATTGAATTCCAAACAGTATTGTCTTTGGACACGTAGAGTGCGTCGTCAGTATCTTCATTTGCAATACTTTCAGTTTCACTCTCACTTTGAATTAAAGACTCAGACATACAATAAAAACAAAACTACTTTGTTACTTAGCGAACACGTGTTGAATCCACAGAACCTTGCATAGCGCAGTGACCTGTTATGAATTCGGGCTGAGGTGATTAAAATAGAAATAAAGTAAATACCATTATAACGATAATGCAGCAACCTCTCTGTCACAGAGAGCGAGTGTCTTATATGTGATTTCCTATAGAACATTTTTGTACCATAGGATCGAATTATGAAGTTTTTAAATTACAACAAAACTTTACAATAAATTTGTCTAAATAATGCAAAAACCCAATTATACATCATGCAGTGACAAAGTCGTTGAATATTGATATAAAAGCTTCATTGCCAACAAAACAAAGAATAAAAAAAATTCTTATGGAATATTTTTGTTCCAAGGATCGATTAACGGTTAAATCAATTTTCATACATTCTTGTTTTGTTATGACTTACGATAAGAACAATTTATTACTACCAAATTAAAGGTTTCTTGGTTTGAAAAAATGTTGGCCAAATTTATTTCTTTGTCGATTGTTATTTTTACAATAATATTTAAAAAATAATTTGATTGTTTCTTTTTTTAATCACAATTGCTTTAAAAAACTTTTATGTGAAAGTTTATATCAAATCAAATCCTTAAAAAAACAATCAAAAGAAACTGGAGAAGAATTTTCTGTTACTTAACGAATGCTTAAAGCAAGAAAATAATAAAATTTTGTGAATAATATTTACAAGTGTGTTTAAGAAATGTTTGTTTTATGTTTTACATTTATATACTACATAAACATATGATACATTTTATACACTAATGTGTAATTTACGTAAATACCTATTGTGTTTGCAGCATACTTAATGCTTAAGTACTCGAAGGAAACCCCACAAGAATATTCTTGTGCATACAATTCTTAAATGTGTAGTTTTATAATAAAAGCAAATAAATATATCACTGTATGAGCATAAGTAAAGCCGTATACATCCGTTAGGGTTGCCGAGTGGTTACACTTTAAGTCATAATACTAAATAATTTGAGAAACAAAAATAAATAAATGAATTTTATGTGGAATAATTCATTAGTACACTGCTTTGGAGGAAACTCTAAAGTCAATTTTGAGAAATTTTTTTATTTTTAAAAAAATTTAAATACCAGGCTTAACAGATATTTTAATTAATAAACTTAAAAAAAGAAGAATATATCAAATAGAGTATAAAATAAATTAGTTATATTTGAACAAACTGAAGTTTAAGTTTATAAATGCGTTCTTTGATTTTAGCACGAATAGTTCTGTATCTTAAAGTAAGATCTGGACCAGTAACCCGCAACTGGTTTTCGTTTCTTTTTTTATAAACACCCGGTTTACAAAAAAATTAAATATTTGCGATCTTATTCACAAAAATTTCCTTTTTTAGGTTAAAGACTAGTATAGTATTAATTTTTAAAAATTCTTATTTTCGTGCTATTTTCCCGATTTTTTATTTAAATCACCAATATTGATTATTTTCATCCTCTTTCAACTGTATAAAAGAGCCGAAAAAAATTCTGCCTTATACAGCAGCGAAAGAAAAATAGAATTACTATTGGTTATTGTTGTTTTTGCTTAAACTTTGATTTTTGTCTTTGCTTAATTGTTTGGACAAAAATCTGTAGTTTATTTAAAATGTTTGTCAGAAGTTTCCTGAAGAGTTAAGTAAGCGATAACGAAATGGCCATCGAGACGTGTTTTGACCCTCAATAATCAATATCGGTGATTTAAATAATAAATCGGGAAAATAGCACGAATAAAAGAATTTTTAAAAATTAATATAATTGAAAAAAAAATCCCGTTGTTTAAAATAAACTAAAAATAGTTATTAAACGCAATTGGGTTAATAATTTTTTTTGTTTTTTAATTTTGTATTTAAAAGCATACACGAGTATTTACGTTTTCACTATTCTAATAAATTAGTTTTAATTTAATAAAAAAAGTTTTCTAGGTTTCAAGAAAGGTAATTTTATGAGAAGAATCCCGCCAACGTCATATTTTGATAGCAATTTTGATAAGTTTTCTATGATACCTAAATTAACCTATTCGGCCTAAAGTTGCTTGACATATTTGTAATACATGTACAGGTTGGGTTGCCGATGTTATTTTTCCTTAATATTTTCCCCTTAAAATTACTTTTTCTACCCCAGTACAACCTCCTATTTTAAAAACAAAATATCTAAATAAGAAAGAAGGGTAAATCCAACAACAAAATTTTTAATTTAAGAAATTGTTTTTGTTTTAAATGTAATTATGCAAACAAACGAACGATTGCGACATTATGAAACTGGCCCCAAATATTTTTGAGACTAATAATTGTTTATAAATATACATATGATATTTTATCAACGTTTGCCTGTTTTAGGTCTATTAACCTGTTTTAAGCTTTTATGAATACGGCCGTTACTTTTCATAGAAAAAACGTTGTTTTAAATTTTTAATATTTGAAATTGTAAGTCGAATAAATTTAATTCGGCTTAGGTTCACATTTTTTAAATTTCTGATTTTATTACGAAACATTAAAATTATTTGTAAATTTTTGTGTTAATATTAAAAGAAACCAGGAATAATTAATATAGAAAATCTATTGCTATTGCTTAAGTCTTTACTATGAAGATGTGGCTGACTACTATTGCTCTTTCTTGCTGTTACTCGCTTTAACTTGCTGCTTTTCATCCCTTTTGACTTTGGAAACGTATATATATATATATATATTTTTTTTTTGCTTACTATAGGTAAGAAAAATACATTTTAAAAACGCTGTTTTATTAGACATTAAATCGTGTTTTTGTTTTTCTTAAAAAGCAACAGCCAAAGAAGAAACAAACATCAACTTAATGCTTAAGCAACAGCAAATGTTTTCAAAATAAATGCTTTGCTGCAGAAAGAAACACATAGTCAGCTTAAGCATATGTGTTTCTTTCTCTTTTTTGCATTTGATTTTAGCTGTTCCTTCGTTTATAATGAAATCTTTTGTAAATGCTGAGACCTTTAGCTTTTTTTATTTGCTAAAAAACATGTTAACCAAGAAAAGATTTTAGTGCTGTTGCTATTTTTAAGCAAGCAATTTAAGCCCTGTAAAAACACTTTTCACAAGTGATTGCGATAATTTAAAAAACAACTTAATATTAATTTTTAAAATTTGGATCGGTAGTTACAGAATTCGCCGAATGTACTTAACGCATTGTTTGTTTTTTTTTCGTCTAAAACCATCTTTGCATTGCTAATAAAATCGATTTGAAGAACATCAATTGGCTGGTTTCAAAGCTTATATCGGATATGATTAAAAGCAGTTATTGTGTTTTTTTATATTAAGATAAATACAATTATGGAGAAAAATTACAAAAGATAAGTTTGTTTTCCAAACTTGGAGTGAGTTTCAGGATTGAAGAAAAACAAGCAATTTATGTGTTAAAATCTACTATGGAAATACCCATGTAAAAATATGACTTGTGATATTAGATATTCATAACTCATAATTTTTAAAAATAGCAAATAAAATGAATATGAATTGAAACTTAACATAAATATTTTTTATGCCAATAAATAATTGAGAAACCCTGGCTTATATACAAATGCACATAAATAAACCTTATTTACTACTTACTGTGTACATTTAAACTAATGCCTCGATACTTTTTCTCAAAGTTTTTTCTTTTTTGGCACAATTTTTCGGTTCACTTTTTTCACATATTTTGATGTGCTTCGTATGCTTAAAGCAAATATGTTAATGCTGCAGGCAATTCTTAAATGTTGTTCAACGCTGTTAAGAGTTCTTTTAACAACTGTTAAACAATTATTTATCTAAAAATATTTTATTTGTTACTTGTGGTTGTTTTAAATGCCTTGCAGTATATTTTTTGTTGTTTTTCTTTTATTGGATAGAAACTTGTTATAAATGGCATTGCATTAAATGCTAACAACAAAAAATGTTAGGAACTTGAACTGTTGGAATATTTAAAAAGTATTTACTATCTTAAGGCGAAAAGTATTTAACCATGATGTAAACAAATTTAAAGTTATACGAAAACGAAGGGAAACTAATTTATTGTGAATAAATTATTTAATGTGTATCAATTAATATGTATGTAATAATTAAGTATACTGTGCTGTAGGATGAATCGCAGAAAAGAAAAACATGAGTTTAGTTTTCCAAGCTATTGCTAATATTTTCTGGAAACTTTAAAATTCCATAGTAGAAAAGTATGTTTAAAGAAATTAAATTTTTAAAACCCAAATCAGATTAACCGATAATGAAATGTAACTGTAAGTTTATCACGATTATTTTATATTTAATAGTCCTTTAAAATCTGAGTTTAAAAGTTTAATTGATCAAAATTAAGTCTAGATTTTAACTAAGGCGTACAAGCGTATTTTCTTTATTTTGAAAGAAGTCTCGGCTGCAACATTTAAAATGGCGCGGATAGAGAAAGACTTTGGGATAATCTGTCACCGTTGGCAGAACAACAGCAGCAAAATGTGACATTGAAGTAGCAAAATTTTATATATCATTTAATCCCTCTTACCCCTTTTATACCATAACATCTTATTTCTACTTCGCTTGGTGTCAGCCATTAAAACGATGCGCTTAACATACATATATTTAATAAGAATCATTTCTATAGTAAAAACTAAGAATAAGTATTTTTCACCGGACTTCAATAAAGAAGAAAGTTATTGTCTCTATATTTATACCCTTCATCACGGGAGGAAAAGGGTACATTTAAGTTTGATATTCCGTTTTTAATTTCTACCATATTCATTTTCGAACCCCACAATTAGTTCTTATGCATAGCGAAATTGATTAAGCGATGTCTGTCCATGTTCGCGTTGAAATCAACTTTGCCAAGGCACTAGATTAGCCAGAGAAGATTAAAATACACCAATAGATCAGACACAGTTTGGAAAATTCTGTTATATAAAATAAGCTCGATCGATCCTTGTCTTTCGAGTCAGCGGGAAAAACAACACGCCTGCCTCTTATTTTTAACCGACTTCAAAAAAAGAAGGAGGTTATACAATTCGGCTGAATGTTAAAGGGTGTCCCCATACAACATACATATTTTTTACGTGTATTATGAACTCTAAAGGACGATTCTGTAAAATTTTAAATGACTGTGTATTACTATAGCTCCCAACAACAAAATTTTATACAAAAATAAACCTAAAAATTAAAGGGTGTCCCCATAATTGATATATATTTACTTATATGGGCCTATCTTTTAAAACCGTTATATACAAATGCTTGCAAATTGGACAGAAAGTCGAATGCTATGGCCGCTATAGTAACTAGTATTAAAAATTATAAATTAAAGGGTGCGCCAATAGTTACTTTAATCTGATGTATATGGTCATACTTTTGAACAATTGTAGACAGATGCTTGAAATTTACAACGAACCTGTATTGCAAAGTCCGCTATAACAAAAAGTCAAAAATTTGGATTTGGAAGTTAAAGGGTGTCGCAATAGTTGATTTCATTTTATATATGTGTCCAAACTTTTGAACCGTTATAGACAAAACGTTGAATAGTCCACTATATCAACGAGTTTATAATTAGAAATTAAGAAATTAAAGAGTGTCTTATAATTGATGTAGATTTACTTATATGGGCCTGTATTTTGAACCGTTATATACAAATGCTTGAAAATTGGACAGAATGTCGAATACTATGGCCGCTATAGTAACAAGAATTAATATTAAAAATTATAAATTAAAGAGTGCGTCAATAATTCGTTTAATTTGATATATATGGCCATACTTTTTAACAGTTGTAGACAGATGCTTGAAATTTACAACGAACCTGTATTGCAAAGTCCGCTATAACAAAAAGTCAAAAATTTGGATTTGGAAGTTAAAGGGTGTCGCAATAGTTGATTTATTTTTATATATGTGTCCAAACTTTTGAACCGTTATAGACAAAACGTTGAATCTTAAAATGGACCTGTATTGCTAAGTCCACTATATCAACGAGTTTATAATTAGAAATTAAGAAATTAAAGGGTGTCCTATAATTGATGTAGATTTACTTATATGGGCCTGTATTTTGAACCGTTATATACAAATGCTTGCAAATTGGAGAGAATGTCGAATGCTATGGCCGCTATAGTAACAAGAATTGATAATTAAAATTATAAATTAAAGAGCGCGTCAATAATTCGTTTAATTTGATATATATGGCCATACTTTTTAACAGTTGTAGACGGACGCTTGAAATTTACAACGAACCTGAATTGCTAAGTACGCTATAACAAAAAGTATAAAATTTGGAGATGGAAGTTAAAGGGTGTCCCAATAGTTGATGTAATTACAAGTATGTGGCCGAACTTTTGATCCGTTATAGACAGAATGTTGAAACCTAAAAGGGACCTATATTATAAAGCCCGCTATATCAACGAGCTTATAATTTGAATTTAGAAATTAAAGGGTGTCCCATAATTGATGTAGATTTAATTATATTGACCTATCGTTTAAACCGTTATAGACAAACGCTTGCAAATTTGACTTAATGTTGATTGATATGGTCGGTTTAGTAACTAGTATTAATATTTAAAATTATAAACTAAAGGGTTCCCCAATAGTTCATTTAATTATGTATATGGCCATAATTTTAAACAGTTGTAGACAGACGATTGAAATTTACAAAGAACCTGGTTTTGGAAATAAACGGGTGTCCCCATAGTTGATGTAATTTGGTGTATATGGCCGAACTTTTGAACAGTTATAGACATACATCTGAAATTTAAAAGTAACCTGTTTTGCTAAGTCCGCTATAACAAGAAGCTTAGAATTTGAAATTAGAAATTAAAGGGTGTACCCAAAATTAATATAATTTGTTCTATATGGCCATATTTTTTGACCCGTTATATACAAACAACTGAATTTTAGACAGAATTTCCACTACTTTGTGTCGTATAATAAGAAGTATAAAAATTTTAAATTATAAATTAAAGGGTTTTGCAATAGTTGAGATAATCCTATGTATATGGCCAAACCGTTGAACCGTTATAGACAGAACCTGATTTACACAGAGCCTGATTGCTAAATCTACTATAAGAGCAAGTATATAATTTGAATTTTGTAAATAAAGGGTGACCCTATAGTTGCTGTATTTTTTTTTTTTGCAAGAATTATTCCATGTGGTTTGTCAACTTTCGTTGTATTCCTGCAGGTGCTTATGTTATGTCCACTTTTTTCACAATGACATAAATGGGTAATTTGTGTACTTTTAAGTTATTTAGGGTTTCCTTTTTGAAAACAAAATTTACCTTACTTTGCGTGAAGTTTTTGCTTCTTTTTTATAAATATTTCCGAATATTTCAAATTATAATAAATTTCTTAAGGTGAGATCAGATTAGTCAAATACTTGACCTTTGTTGTCTCAAAATCCAATGTTTAAAATAGTTTTCATGTATTTTAAACTTTAAAACTATGCAAAATATTGCTCTTGAAGTTAGATATTTTATTCTTAAATGTCCACATGTTTAATTCAATGATATGACAAAAAGAAACCCACCTAAAACATGGAGAAATATTGTGTTTATTTTTTACCTTCAAGAAAACATTTTGTTTAGCTTTTATGTTATAAAATAAATGCAAAGAATTTACCCAGAAATCTTAGCAATTAGGGTTTATGTGTTTGTATAACTTTTTTTTTACAACAAAAGAAAGAAATCACTTAAATGACCTAGCCCTTTGGTATTATTCCTATCTACTAAAAAATAAAAAGCCAAAAGTTAAAGTAATTGAAATTGTAAAATTCCTTACATTTCAAACAGATGTGGGATGTTTTTTTTATACATCTACGAATACCAGTAACGTCATGTGCTTTTTACACCTTGGGCAAAAACTTACTCAGCCTTGAGCAATTTAACAAGTAATATTTTCATTTATTACATTTTTATATTCCAGAAGAAAAAAAAATTATTAAGCATCTTAAAATATTTTTCAAACATGTAGAAACAAGTTTATTCATGCGTAATCTTGGTGTATCGTTAGATATTGAAATTAAAATGTACTGTTAAAATAATTAAAGGATAAACTTTAATAATCTTTATAATTTAACAGTTTGTGGTAAAAAATAAATAAATAAATAAATAATAAATTTCAATTCTTGGCTGTCAAATTTGCCCTTAAAGGTTGTCATCATATACATATTTGCATTGAACTCTTTAGTTTAGCAATTGAAACGTATGATAATTATGTCTCATATTAATTACTGAATTTTGATTTAGAAAATAAGTCATATAATTTGAACCTATGAATAAATTCAGATAAAAACAATCATAAAATTTAGATAAGGCATTTTTAAGCTGACTTAAAAGAGTAGAGTTTCTTTGATATTCAAAAATAATCGCCGCCGAAAATGCGTATTCAAACCGAATACCAAAAAAATTTCCAATTAAACTTAAAGTAGCAAATTCGTAACTAAACTTGTGAAGTAAATCTAAAAAAAACTTTTTACCACTTTTTTTGTTTGTTAATTTTTATAAAAAATAAAAACATTTCACATTTTCGAACAGAATATTTTAGCTGCTGGGCTTATAGTTAAACCTGTTATAATATCGCCTGTGATATTCACTGTGAAAAAATATAAGTTGAAACTAGGTGGCAGTGTTGACGAATTCATTAACGTTCACCGGAAACATTACTGTCAAACTACATATATAAAAAATATATACGCACTTTTAATATATATGAAGTTTAGCAGTTATGCTTACCAGCAAAAATAATAAATTGGCCTACGATATTACCTGTAGTTGATACGCATTGGTTGTAACCAAAACGAAATTATGTATCAGGTGATAGCAATGGTGAATTTACTAATTTTCCTCGTTGCTTAAAATGTCAAACTTTATATAAAAAATTTTCGAGCTTTGTCGGGATAGTTCCTTGGTGGTGGATAGGGGGCAGCGTATGTCTAGTTACTTGAGGTACATTATTATGATGGTGTCTGGCAAAGCTCGGAAAGGTCTATGCCTTGTTGTTTCTATTATGTGGTTGCGTGCTTTGAGTAATGTATTCATCCATCCATGATGGTGCAATGTCTAGACGTTGTCAGAATGCTAACTAGGGAATACCCCTCTCTGTTTGCGGACAGCAGATTGACGTTGCTCTACACAATCTGGCTAAGGTCGACATGTTCGATCGCTGGCCCTCTTTGAATCGGGACAGGATAGCTGCGCTACTACAGCTAACGAGTAGTCGATTTCGCCTGGTGACTGGGGTTGCTGGGCATTATCTTTTCGAAGCCCATGCTGGAAGAATGGGTGTCCCCTTTAATGATTTTTGCAGATGTTGTCAGGACGAGGAGGAAACAGTGGAAAGCCTTCTTTGTCTGTGCGCTGGGTGTATACGACTAAGATATCTCGGTCAACGGTACTATGGGAGTCTAGTGTGTCATCACTTGGACCAGGTAGGATCAGTTTTATTTTGAGGTCCAGTAGTTGGTTCGCTGGCCCACAATCGGACGTTTTGAATCAGTCAATGATTTGAGCGCACTCTTTTGCAAACAAACGTTATCCGGCGGGGTCTTCTCCGCATTATTCACGCCCACAGTTCTTTCTCTATCTCTATTCTTTATTTTCCCCTCTTTTTCTAAGTTCTGAATTTTTTTTCTCAAATTACCGACCTACTTAACATAGAGTATATAACTAGGAGTATAACGTCAGCAGAATAAACTGACTGGTATAACTAAATGAATAATTTTTGCCAGGCTTATTTAATTTTATTTTATTTTAAGAAGTATGAGTACTATATTTGGTTACACCGAGTCTAATATAACCTTCACCAAATATGTGTAGTCGCATTAACCATATTGCAAAATATCCTATTGTATAATTTAAATAAAAATAGTGACAAGAAATTATGTCCTACCACAAAGTTTTTGTTCAAAAATAATAAAAGTAAAAGAATTAAAAAATAATTAAATAAAATTCAATTAGAAAAAATCTTTTTTACTTCAATTGTTTGTGGAAAAAACATGTACTAAAATAACAGCTGTAAACAATGTAAGAAGTAATTTACATATACGTTTAAACGCAAAAATTATAAGCCATAAGTATAAATGGAAACTTTCAATTACATAAGGATTTTCAAAGTGACAAGTCATATTTAAAAAACACATCGTATAAAGGCATCATGAAAGATTTTCATGTTGTGCCACTGTGCAATTTTTGGAATTAAAAAAATTACTTCCGGACAACTAAGCACTTTAAAACTTTTACAGTTACTTCTGTCCCTTTAGAAAACCTGTATTCTTTTATTTAAAAACAAATTTTTAGTTACTCAACATTTAAACATCCTGCTGAAAACTTCTAGATAAAAATTGAACCACTCACTTACATTTGTGCATAATAGAAAAATAAAATATTTATAAATAAATATTTGCTTAATATTGATAAAAGCATATGCCACTCAAGTTGAAGTATGATTATTGAAACAGACATACATATTTATTTTTTTTTATAAAAAATGAATTGAATTTAAACCATGGGAGGTCTTTCATTCCTGCTAAAAAATGTTTCTAGTATAACAATTTAAGGACATTAGTTCCACTTTACAAAAATGAAGAGGTAAAAAAATTTATAGGGTAAGTTTTTGCTGGCTGTCAGCATATAAATTTTGCCAGCTCCTGTGTAATTTGTGACTTGTGTCAACGTCTAGTTTTCTGTGTTAGAATATTATTTTGATGAAGCAAGGATTTTCGCTTAAAGAAAAAAAGATGCCGGATCAAAATTCATTTAGTTAGAAAACTTAAATTTTTTTTCTATTTCCTCCACCTCGAAGAATATATTTTTTATAAACCAATTAACCTACAATAGTGCAAATTGCATCTGGTTTAAAAGCTAAAGCCGAAGAGCTTGGCAAACTGTAATGTTTAGTGTTTTTCGTTTAGCTAAATTTTAAGGAACAGCAAGAGATTTTACTCAGTGATAAAGAACATTCTCGATTCTCTTTTTTTCAGTTCGATAACAAAGTCATCGTGAAATCATTGTTTCCTTAAAGAACCAAAAGCCTTTATATCATTACCAATTAATTATAATTTTTTTAATATAAAACAGAAATAAACTTTAATCGTAGTATTGTATAAACAAGTCACGTGATGATCAAATAATAATTTCTTTCATTGAAAGGCTAGTGTATCGCTAGTTAGTCACATAGTTGAATATAATTTAGTTATTTATACAGAAAAGGTGGATTAATGACGCTATCCATAACGTACTATATGTTATCAATGTACATTCACTAAAATGAAATTTGTTGCTGTGTGTATATAAAAATGCTATTAGCTGTTTTCAAATGCTAGTTAACATGTCCGACGAAAATTAAGTTCTACACACATTTTAAAGTTTATTATATTACTAGCAGTTCCCACGACTTCTTTTGCGTGTCATTTTTAATTTTCTTAAAATTCATATTTAACTATATATTCCAGAGTTATGTGTTAAAAGTTTTCTATCTACAAAAATAAAAGGTGCTGACAACTGTTTTAGTACCATTTTACGCGTAAAATTAGATGATTTTACTATTTTGCTATTTTGTTTACGAAATGACCTATTATTACGAAAAAAAAGTATTCTATAATGGAATCAAGGTCTAAATTTTGCTAAAATCCATCCAAAAGTTTTTACGTGATGCGAACACATAAGACAGACAACAGACACCCAAACAAAAATTCCAAAAGTAGATGTTTTGTATTCTATATCAATTACGAGTACAATCTAAATCAACAATAAAATTTTTAAAAAATATTTCATGTACAGAAATGACCCCGTTACTGTTTTATTATATGTATAGATTAACTTAGAATTAATTTTAAGATAAAATGAAATAAATTCAGTGCTATTGGTAAGCTTTGAGTGAAAGCATGTATATCAAAAAGGCCGTTATCATTTGAAAATTTATTTTTCTTAACTTTTAGGTTCAAATATGTCACCTAAATTACACTTCTTATTCAGTCATTTGGATATTTTTCCCACAAACTTGGGCTCCGAAAGTGATGAACAAGGTGAAAGATTTTAACAGGAAATGGAAGAAATCGAGAGATGTTACAAAGGCTGGTGGGATGAACAAATGATGGCGGACTATTGCTGGTACCTCATTCGCGAAGATCCATCTGAAAAAAAACGCAAAACTTCAAGTCGCTCGTCATTTTAATTAAAATTTTTTGAATTTACGCCGAATATAGTGTGTGAGCAATGAAAATAAAAATATTGTCGTTCCGCAAAATCCAGCAGCATATCGACGGAAAAGGCATTAAATTACCTTTCCAACGGTGTACCATTTATCTGCATCGGACTTTTCGGTTGGGTTCCACAAGGCTTTGGGTGGGACCATACACCGAAAAACACAAAAGTACCGTTATCTAAAAAACGGTACTTAGAAAAATATAATTACAGCGTTTTCCGTGTTCACGAGGTCCCAATTAACTTATCTTGCCATGTGGTGTTCTTGGTATTTTTTGGCTGTAAACCAGTGTAATATTCAACAATATTATTTTTTTACTATTTTCAATAGTAATTTCTTAATAACACCTAAGCAAAAATAAATTTATGCGACAAGCGATTTCTAATTTTATAAAAAAAATTTCAGAAATAAAAACTATCGGCTCACTTCCAATTGAACATTAAATTTGCTTATTAAATTTTAAGTTTTCGTAATCATCAATCAAATCATACATGGAAGTAATTAATTAGAGATAATAATTAATTGACAATAAATAAATATGCCTTTATTTAAAGACACAGGAATATTTTTTAAATATTTAATTTTTATTAAAAATTCGTGCTATTTTTTTATTTTTTTTTATTTAATTATCCCGATTAATTAACTACCGATATTGATTATTGAGGGTCAAAAAACAAAAAAAAAAAAAAAAAGTAGCACGAATTTTTAATAAAAATTAAATATTTAAATAAATAAATTTCAAGGTGCCTGTACATAGAAATAAATTATCGTAGTGTTTTTGATATTTTATTTTTCATCCTCTTTTAACTGTATAAAAGAGCTGAAAAAAATGTAGCCTTATATAGGGGAGAAAAAAAAATTAAATTACTGTTAGTTATTGTTGTTTTTGCTTAAACTTTGATTTTTGTCTTTGCTTTATTGTTTGGACAAAAATCTTTAGTTTGTTTAAAATGTTTGTCAGAAGTTTCCTGAAGAGTTAAGTAAGCGATAACGAAATGGCCATCGAGACGTGCTTTGACCCTCAATAATCAATATTGGTAATTAATTAATCGGGATAATTAAATAAAAAAAAATAAAAAAATAGCACGAATTTTTAATAAAAATTAAATAAATATGCCTTCATTTCGAATAATGATTATGCATTTAAATAAAAACAATTTATTAACAATTTGTTAAAAAAAACAAAATCACTATTATGGAATAATAAAGCTTTTAAACATTATCATTCTTAAACGTCATTCATTGTATAGTAGAACATTATTTCAAAATAGCATTCTTAATGAAAAAAATCTGGTTAAATATGCATATATATTTTAACAAATAAGGCAATGTGAGAGCGTATTTAGGTTTTCCTATAAGTAACAAAAACTGCTAGCTCAGTGTTTTGGGTGACTTCAGAAATTAAGTCGTACTACTAAAATTTTATATTAATTAAATATTATGTAAATTCCGAAATAAAGATGGTGCTATTTTCTTTATTTTTTGCATAGTTTTTTAAACCTCGTGATCATAGAATTATAGTATATAAAAGTAATTATTATACCCTTCACTGCAAAAAGTGGAAACAGGGTACAACTAAGTTTGTCATTCCATTTGTAACTTCTACAATATCCATTTCCGACCCCAAAAAGAAAATATATTAGGAGTTTTTATGCATAACAAAGTCGATTGACCGATGTCCGTCCGTGTTAGTTTTGAAATTACAGCTAGAAAATATTAAGATATGCCTGTCAATCAGCATAGTGTCGAAAGAAATGCTATTGAAAATCAGCCAGATCGGTCTATAGTATATCCTTTAAGGCAGCAGGCAAAACACCATTATATGGAATAATAAAGTAACTCCAATCAAAAAACAAATATATTAGGCGATAGAGAATTAAAAAAAAGAAAAAGACGTCAGGTGAACAAATTGGCGCTCGCCCATATTTTCCGAGTTATGGGTCTCTGAACTTTTCAAATTTTTAAAATATCAATATGGTAATGATTTTTAAGAACTATTAATCCAATAATAGCCGATTACATTTTTATGTAAAATTTTATATATATACTTCTTAATTTTATTTTCTTATTTTCTATTTGTTTGTGACCCCAATGTTTGTTTTTTGATTGGAGTTACTGCACTAAACTAGAGTTACATATATGGTGAAGGGTATATAAGATTCGGCAAAGCCGAATATAGCTTACTTGTTTTGCTTTAAATGTAATTACTAGCTAAATAATTTTATTACATTCGATTAAAATCATTAGTATGGTAACCAATGTTTAGTCGAAAATTGCTCCAGAATCTTCAGTTATCTATTGATCTGGTCAACATTTCAGATTCGCTCTATTGTTAATTAATTTTTAAATAATTTAAACGTTTTGTATCATGATATGATATTGAAGATAGGCTCTCAGTTCTCTTAGTTGCAATCCTACAATATATCTCGGTTTGGAAAATATTTTAATTTAAATTTTTTTTTTAAGATAGCTTATTGTACCCGCCGTTGCCTGGGTCTAATTTTAGGGCATTTCCAGGTTCTGTGCAATATATTAAAGCCTTGTTTTCTATGGGAATCTACTCCGAGCAAGTTGGAAATCAATCAAATCGATTTGAATCTTACAGATAAGGAGATATCTATATTTTAAATATCCTTAGAATCTGATTTTATTAGGATCTGTATATTCATAAAATTGCTCGCTTTTCCTGTCCTCTTCTTCCCCCTGCTATTTCCTCTTTTTAAATAAACATACAATGTTCTACTCTTAACATAAATAACTAGTTTGGTTTCGATTGGTTTATAAGTTTGGTTTCGATTGGTTGGATTGGCAATTAAGCGTTGTGAACAACCTTGTATCATGAGAGACAAGACCGCTGTAGCCAAGGTGGTAAGCACGTTGACTACAAATCTGGCTGACCTGGGTTCAACCCTTGCGGCAGTAAAAAAATAAGTGTTTTTTTATGTTTAATGGTATAAATACATAATCAGTATTAACATTAAAACATGCAGCCTCCTTCGTCGGTACTTCTTCATAGCATATTCGCCGGCGAAGTAAATTAATTAATAAAATGGCTATATCTATCTCCTTTCACCACCTGTCTTCTCTCTCAGCTATCCCTTTTCTAAAGAATGTACTACGGTTACAAACTAAGTAGGTATAAATAGCTGAAGTGCTACTTCTCTTAAAAAAAAAAAACAACGTAAATAATTAGCTAGTTAAAATTTTATTGTAATCGGTACAGGCCTTGATGCCCGTTTTTCCCTTTGGTATTTCATCTGGGGCCTATCTCTGGAAACACACATAGATAAGGACTTATCTATGTTTTAGATTTTAGTAAAATCGTTTAGAAAATTTTTTAAAATTGATTCACACGCATAAAAACGCCCGCTTCCCCTGTTGCTCCCTTACTGGTTCTCTTTATAAAAAATAACATCCCAATTTACCATATTTGTGTATCCGAAATTAAAATTTCATTAAAATTGTTTCAGTCCTTTAGCCGTGCTTGATGCACGCACAATCAAACAAACTTACAAAGAGATTTCAAATATACTTATGTATAATATATTATTAAATGTAAGAGCCAAAGACTTTAAAAATCACCCACTATTTGAAAGTGCATGCGTCAGTATTTATGTGTTTAAGTGTTTTTAATTTATATGCATAGATTTAATATTTCATACAATGAGTATTTAAATAAAATTGAGATCGTACTTGAAATTTCTTGTTATGTTAAAAATACTTACAAATGATTACAAAAATTCATAAGAATACATTGAAATATTTAAAATTTTAATTTTATTTAAAATGTAAAAAAATCATTTTTGAAGATTAAAGCAATATTTAATTAACATTGCAAAAATAGCACGTGTCTTTCTTAATTTAATAGATTTATTTAAGATGAAATTTTATATCGATGGATCAAAAACTCTGTTCTGAAGAGAAGTCTTCTTTTAAATCACGTGAAGATATTTTTAAAGTGCGCAGCAAATAATAAAGCGGGCATATTAATATACATACATATTTTATCATACTTCGAATACGATGTATGCGATTTGGATAGATGCAACACCAGATTAGCTTCATTGTTCTGACATAATTTGTAATTTTAGCAGTTTCGAGATTTTTTTTTCAGAAATTTGTGGCTAAAAGGCAACATTTTCATGAAAACTTAAGAAATTGTTGGTTTTGCAAAATTTATAAAAAATAAAAAAAAATATATTAAATTTATCAATATTTAGAACGATACATCGCACACCTAGTTCAAAAGTGACTCAACTCAAAATTTTAACTTTTTAGAAATTTAAAAAAAAAAACTATTTTTCACCTGAATAAAAATGGTTAAAAAAATATTTTTTGGACTATTTAGTAGAAAATTCATACCGATTGTGATATAAATAGTTCTTTTTATTTGTTAAATATTTATTCGTTAGATAATGAACAATTTAATTAAATTTTGATTTCAGTCACTTTTGAACTAAGTGTGCGATACATCTAACGAATAAAATAAGCCATATTTCACTAAAGTCCCAGCTCTAAAATTTATATTATTCGGTTAAAGCGTTTAGCAAGTTCTATTGAATAGTCCATTTACATTACACCGAAATCTACTAGAGTTGATTTGAAATCTATTTCAAAATCTAGTTCGTTTACACTGTATTTTTTTGACACTAGCAAGATTTCACATGAATAAAAAATCAAAAAAAAATGATATTTACAAAAATTTTACATTATGTTTAAAATTTACACATCAATATTTTTTTTTTGTTTTTATTAATATATTTTATAAATTTTCTTTTATTGTTTTAAAAAATTGTCTTTTTTCTTGTTACAATGTAAAAAAAGCCATAATTGCATTTCTTAGGACTACTAGATTTTGAGTAGATTTTGTCAAAATATAGTGGAGAAGTAGATTTGTTTTTTTTTTAAATCAACCAGATGTTGCTCGAAACCTTAATAGTACTGTAATGTAAATGGACTAGAAGGCCATGTTACTAACAGGCAGATGAAACAGGCGTGCAAGAAATAAGTCTTGTCCACAAATGCAGTTTAATATGAAGAACCTTCGGTTCAAAAATAAAGAATATTTTACCACCCACCCCTTCATAAAAAAGTATGGCTATTAAAAGACTTTGCAAAAGCTGTGAAGGGGGTTGTTAAATTCTTTTAATACCTTAAGAGTAAATGCCCTAAATCAGCGACAGAAAAATAATAGACGGAATCTTTAAAGGTCCATAAATTTTACAGCTTATGAAGGCCTTAACTTACAAAATGAATTTAAATCATGAAATAGTTTTTCTTCTTTTGGAAATCGTTCAAGACCTTTTGTATGTTGAAAAATCTCTTAAGTGTAATATGTTCCTTAAAATTTACTCTTTAAATTTCTTTCCTGAAAATTTTGAGGCAGCATCATGGTCCACGGTTTTATTAAGGCAATGAAAATTATTGTCAAGAATGCTTCCACACTGTTGCTGGTCGAATCGTAGAGAAGCTCAAACTAAAAATATTTAAAACTAATTAATAAATGTAACTAAATTATTTTTCAATTTAACATTAACTTTGTTTCTTTACTCTACTTTGGGATCCCGTTGGATCCCGATTTGCATGCAAAGGTTTCCCTTACTTGAAAATTGGGTTAATGAGAGTGGTTTTGACAGAATAAAGTTCTTCTTTTTTCAATATGAAAAATTATTATTCAGAATCTTTTTTATGTAAATTTACTTAAATTGTGATAAACAAATATTTAATGATTGATATTCTCCTAATAATTCGTGATATTGTCATGAAATATTTATTATTTAAAACTATAAAATTAAATGTATTACTGCGGGTAAAGCATATCCTCATGGCCATTTCGCTACTGCTCATATAGCTCATCAGTGGATTATTGAATGAAACAGCTCAAACTTTATTTTCGTGCAATTTAAAATAGTCAAACAACAAACAAAATAAAAAATAAAAAAAGCTGAAGAAATAAACAAGATTTAAATAAATCAGTAAAATATTTTACTGATGGCAAAGAAAGACGAATATTTTGTGAATAGTTTAAGTGATATAGTGATGACGACGACATCCTAGACTTTATTGAATAACAGTCCGACTTCGAAGTATCGTTAATTTTGGATATTTTTGAGTGACAAAAGAGGAACAGTATTCCAAACTATTTGAATGAAATTATTCCTTCACATACGGACAAAGAACTCAGACAACACGTTCGCAAATCGAGAGACTTATATTTAAATTTATCTGCAAAATTTGCAAAAAATTTTACATAAACGTTTTTGCGAACTTATTAACGCATACCACTAAACAGTGGATATTTTTGGGGGGGTTTTGTAGATTTCTGGAGTACAACAAATTCGTAACTACTGTTCCAGTATCAGTTTTTGCTGACTTGTTAAAATTAAGACTTTTTATTAAAATTTAGATTTTGTGTTCCCGTACTTTTCAAAAAAAATAAGGAATCAGACATATTACGACCTAAGATCCTTTTGACTAAATTTAGGAGTATATAATTTATTACCAAAAGTTGTGTTCTTTTAACGACTTACAGCCATACCTGAACACGAGCGGAAAGCGTGTTTTTGGTGTTAAAAGTTCTCAAGACCATATATTTTGTCTAAAGCATACCTAAATAAGGCGAAGGCAACACAGCGGCAACTCTATGCAATTGGAAAATCCAAATTTGACAAGGCGTTTAATAATTTTAATAATTAAAAATAAATTATAATTCATATAAATAAGTTTTGTTTTTTTTAAATTTTAATTTTCACAACACAATCACCAAAATTTTTATTCTTGCTAAAGTTATCAGGAAAGTTATGTTTTTCAATAATCCTGTTTTTACGTAGCTTTTTCACGGCGCTTTTGTTAAGGTATGGCATTTCAGCGTAAAAGCTTTGCATACGAAAACGTTCCGCTTTTATGGCGGTATGGCTGTTAGTATTGTGTTCTAATATAAATGTTATCTTTTATCAGTTAATCGGGATTATAATAATAAAAATAAATAAATTGTGCTATTTAAAATTTCTTAGAAGCATAAATTTTCCTAATTTTGCATAAAAATTGTGTTGGAATGACATGATGGTAATATTTTTGCACACATAGATAAATCGTTCCCATATTGTGATAAAATATATTAGTGTTACTCATTTTTGTTTGTCAAGTGAAAAGAAACGACTAAAAATCAGTCTTTTATTAGTCATAATAAATATTTTCATTCGTTATACTTTTTTTGAAGAAGGTTATTTTTTGCAGTGGAACTAAAGTTCAAACTTATATAACCTACATAATACTTAATCAAGGTATAGACTGTATTAGTCACTTTTCTAGAAGAAACACAATACAAAAATATTCAGAATTAATAAAAGCTTTGCTTGCAAGAATTTTAAACCAAAGTAATGCTGCAAATTATAGCAGTATCGGAATACTCAATAGAAATTCGGTTAATGTCAATCTTAACTAAAATTGCAAGTATTTCCTAAATAAAAGACTAATATTGAGAAAAATCATATTGGTTTTAAAACAATTGTATAGGTAATACAAATATTCGATAACAGGAATCTACCGAACCATCACATTTTTTATCTCGGACCAGCACTCAGGGAATGACACCTACTTAACCAGTGCTTTGTGCCAGAACTGGTAAATTAAGTAATGGGAGATAGGATAGAGGGAGTGGTGTTTGTGGATTCGAATTTGAATCTATCTGCATCAAAAGTGACAAAAAAGATCTCTGAAGGAAGATGATTATTTTACGAACTGTCTACCTAAAGAATTTTCTCGAATAATGCATAGGACGATTCGCTAGTTAATCGACCACAAATGAATGAGCTGTTGAAAAACCGTGTTAAACGCAAAAATGTGAGGACACCGCGAACAAGTTCCCTAATCATATTTGAGTACATTCCACTAAAGTATCCTTAAAGCAGCTAAGCCCAACCTATATTTCGTCGGTGCTTAAGGTAGTTAAGGGAGTTGGATACCCTACTAAGCCTCTTCCCCCTCTATCGCACGCGGTTGGTCCGTTCCAAAACAGATTTTGGGGCATCGCCCTATACATATATAATACACCGCTTAAAAAAACCGAGGCTCTTAAAAGCTTCTTTTAACACTTGAAGAGCGCGTTTAGTGAATCAAACATCACACTGAATTTTTATGCCAAGAACATCAAGAGATTCTGATTCTTTAATACTTATACTACCGGTAATTACAGATGAAGCGTCTATGCGTAAGTGGACAACAATGGACCCTACAAGCATTAAAATCGACTCTATTCGCCTATTATTATGACAAGATTGAGCATAGCATTTATTTGTTGTCGCGTAGCCCAAATCTCTAAAAGGCTTGGTCGTTTGCAGTATGAATACTAATGGCAAATGCTGCTGTCATCTGCAAAGTTCGACAAAGAAGAATGTTGAGAAAAATAGGAAATAGAGTAGGAGTCTTGTAGTACCTTTGAATTTATTTTAACTTCGTTTGATGAAATCCCATTTACAGTGCGACCCCTGAAGAAGCTCGATATAAATCGCTTCTGTCAAGCACATCCTGCCACATTCTAACAAACTCCTTGAAGTATGTAGAGCCACCACCTTACCTTCGCCGAAATGGTGCATGGAGTGATTCCATTTTTCTAAAAGGAAAGGCAAAGTGCCCCCTACCGAACCATACTGGCGGTTTGGATTTCAGATACTTGGCAATATAAATAAAGTGCGAGTTGCGATAATATTTTTTTATCGCACTGATTTCTCTCAATCAACTCAAAATTTGCAATAATATTTCTTTGCAAAAGAGTAGAGACAGTAATGTAAGATTTTTGTAGTACGTAGATGTAATCACTTTACAGTTTAATATGTAAATTTCTTATTCAATAGTTGCCATAATATAGTTCTCATTTTAGTTATTTTTTGATAAATAATGATGCTAGCCATTCTGTACGTTTTTTCCAAAGCTTTGCAAAATTAAAATATCAAACTAAGTTCTTCATGTACAAATGTGACTAAAATAAAATTATAATTATTTGTGTTCTTTAATCTACTAAAGCTTTAACATCAATGTTGTGGTCGTGATTTAAAAATCTTTGCATTTTTACTAGTGATGGGATAAATATATTTAGAACATACACACTATCTAAACTAATCGAAAGTGCAAAATATTAAAAATTGAAACAGTTAAGAAAAATAATTGTCAGTTTTGGATGCATTGTCTGCCGTGTCGTTCTCAAAGTTTGTAATAATGTTCACTCTTCAAATTTAATGTGTTCACTAGACTACAAGTTATTAGCAACACAATATAAAGGTAATGAGTTGTACAAATATAAGTTTTTACTTAAACATATATAGTCCTTTACGCTATTAAAAATATGTTAATATTCATAATTATACAAGTACACAAGTTTTATATAAGATAATATTTTTATGTTTGTAAAGAGTTTTCAACTTACTACGAGGGCTGCTATATATATTTCTGGCCTGGCAACACTGAGTGCTGCCAAGTGCAATCTGACATTTCCATTGGAAAGTTTGTCATTTTTAAGCATAATCGTACTTAAAACGTTTTGACGTACGACCATTATTTGTGTTGTTTACAGTAATTAAATTAATATAGAAAAAAATGGAATAAACTCGTGAACATTTTCATGCCATCATTTTTCACAACTTTCGACGTGGATTATCACGACAAGAGTGCACTGGTGATCTTAAATCTTGGTATGGCGATGAAGCACCATCCTATAGCACTGTGAAAAATTGGTATAATGAATTTAATCGTGGCCGAAGCTCGCTCAAAGACGAATTCCGTAAAGGTCGTCCAAAAAACGGCTGTTGTGCCAGAGAACATTGATGCCGTGCGTGAACTCATAATGCAAGATAGACATGCGACATACCGAGAGATAGAGACATCCTTGGTCATTTCTTCCACCAGCATACATTCGATACTGCATGAACACCTGGTCGTAAAAAAGGTTTGTTCTCGTTGGATCCTGCACAATTTGAAAGTCGCTCAAAAAAAGGTTCATGTCGATTGGTGCAAAGGAATGTTGCAAAAATACAATTGCGGTGCTTCAAAAGACGTTTATAAGATCGTCACAGGTGACGAATCATGGATCTATGCGTATGAGCCCGAAACGAAACAACAATCGACCGTGTGGGTCTTCAAAGACGAGCAAAATCCAACGAAAGTTTTTCGTTGAAGAAGCACTTCGAAGCAAATGGTCGCCTCTTTCTTCGGCAAAACTGGTCATGTGGCGACTGTTCCGCTTGAGCAACGTAGGACGGTCACTTCTGAGTGGTACACTACAATTTGTTTGCCTGAAGTCATCGGAGAAATTCGAAAAACAACCAAGAGAAGACGAATCATTGTTCACCATGACAATGCGAGCTCTCACACATCAGCTCAAACCAGAGCGTTTTTGACCGGCCAAAACGTCGAATTAATGGGTAATCCGCCGTACAGCCCTGACTTGGCACCTAATGACTTCTTCTTGTTTCCGCACATCAAGAAAAATATGCATGGTCAACGATTTTCGTCGCCTGTTGAAGTGTTCACCAGCCATGTTTTAGAGGTGTCTCAATCGGAGTGGAAAAAGTGCTTCGACAACTGGTTTGAGCGCATGCAAAAGTGTATAAGTCATGCTGGAGAATACTTTAAAAAACAATGGAACCATTTTTGATTATAAATATTCGCATTTTCACTATTAGGCCAGAAATATTTAGAGCAGCCCTCGTATCTTCTGTTTGAAAATTTTTTTAAAATTTTAATAAATAAGAGAGGAAAAATTTACATTTTTAAGTTAAAGAGAATAATATGGAAGGAATGCCTAAATAAAACAACAATTGTAGGTAGATGATTTCTTTTAACAATTAAAAATAATTTATTCAACGAGTAAAAATGAGGAGGTCAGTTATTGCAAATTATTTACATTTATCTAACACAATTATTAGAAAAAACATTTACATACGTAGGATAGGTTCCTAAATGGTTTCGTTGTGCTGCCTGAAAAGGAGTGTGCAAAGAAGCAATTCAGATCTCTATGTTACTGCCGAAAAGAGCCGTTCTGTTTACAGAAAGAGCTGGACAATGGCAGATCTTCCACCTCATCTTGAAAACTTCTACAGAAGCCATGGTATGGATGATTCAGTCTTCTAGCATGGGTACTATTTACGCCACATTGGTTCTTTAGTCTAAACTTCATTCTGATCTCAAAAAATTTATAAATATTGTTTGAAAATAAAAATTCAAATTTTTGTGCAATATTAGAGCTAACAGTTCAATAAATTTATTTAATAGCTTAAATATACAAATTTATATTAAATTATTATTAAATTAAATTTATATTAAATAGTATTTTAGCAACTATAATATATGTATATGCATTTCCGAAAGTGTTTTTTTTTCTACTCCCCTCTCACTTTCGGTCACCTGAGGATTAAAATTAGGATGGGCATACAAATTTCGTTTCTAAATTTTAAGCCTTCAAATTTGAAGCTCAGTTTTAAGGAAAACATTGAATTTCTTCACTAAAAAATTATTAACAGTCTTCCGTAGGTTTAAAGTTTGTGTGTATTTATGTATTGTATGAACAAAATATTTATAACTTTGTAGCGAAAAAAGTTAATATAATCGAAAAAACTCTTAGTCTTAAAAGTTATTGATAAATAAAGCCAGACATCATTTAAACATCTTTTTAAAACCATTTTTAACAACAAAAAAGCGAGGGGCCTGGTCCAATTTGGTCTGAAAATAAAATTTTTATTCATTTAAAAAATCTACTATATTTCATACCTTAAAATTGATTGCTAGGCAGTATATTTATAGCTTTAAGTATTTCAAATAATGTCTTGACCTAAACTATGCACAAAAAAGACTATTATATTTTTAAGAAAATAAGACTTGACAACCCTTTTTTTTATCTGCACTGATAGAAAAAATCATAGTTGGTTTGATGACGCTATAACATCAAAATTTAAACATCAATGTTATGAAAGATGTCATCAATAAGGTATAAAATGGCATCAATGCAATGACATACATCATCATAGAATTTTGTCATATTTTAGATGTCATCTAAGTTATGACTACAATGTCATCAACTTGATGCAATATTTCGTATACGATTATTTCGTAAAATATATATTTAAGAAAAAAGTAAATAGAGTTTTTATAATTCCAGTTAGCATTTTAATTGCAACTTGATTATTTTTTTATTTAAAAAATAAAATCACATTGATGTAAGTTCATCATCATTATTATGACCAAACAAATATATAACTAAATATGCACGGCCTTTTGAAAACAATGCTTAAAAAGCTAAAGCATATATACAACGAAGATGATGACACCCCGTCGTTATATTGATGACACATAATTATGATTATAATCATCAAATTTGGCGCCAACGTAAAAAGTAATGAGAGCAAAGTGCTAAACACAGAGAATTTTCTCATATTCATAGGGAGTGATGTTAATATGTCATCAGATTGATGAACTTTTAGCATCATATTGTTGACACAATTTTTTATGTATATTTTATAACTTTTTATTTTAATTATAATATAACATAAAAATTACCGAAAATTATACCAACAGTATAAAAATTGAAGTTCTTAAGTTTTCTGTTTTGTGAAATATATTGTAAATAAAAATTATATGTATCTTTATTGTTAGAAAAACACATGGATTTGCTTCCGTATTACATCAATGATTGGTGCTTCGATGATATTCTGCCATTAAGTTTATATTATATATATATATATATATATATTGTATTGATGATATTTTTCATTAAATCAAGAAGTTTCGTCATTACATTGATGACATGCTTTAATTGAATACAAAAGTTTCATCGTTGCATTAATGACATTTTTTCTTTAAATCGAAATATTTCGTCATTGCGCTAATGACATTTTTTATTCATTCGAAATATTTAGTCTTGGCATTGATGACATTCTTTCATTAAACCAAAAAGTTTCGTCATCATTTTGATGTAATTTCGTCATTTAATTGATATCGGTTTTTCATTCCGTTTACGTCAGCGTGTCATTGAATTGATGACAAAATAAGCAAATAATGACATGGTTGACATCACAACAATGACAAGTGTCACGGGGTCAAAAACGAAGACATTTGTCATTGAATTGATGTTAAATTACTTTAGCGTTATGATGATTTTTCTATCAGTGTGTAACAAGATAAGCTTCTGTTATTAGCTTTGTAGTAGTAGCTAAGTAGATCATAAGTTTAAATCCTATTAACAGCACTAATATAGAAAACCAAGCATTGTGGGTGAAGCTCTCTTAATACTAGGCAACTATTGTTTTAGGCACCTGTATGGCAAAAAAAAGAAAATATGAAAAGGTTAGTAAGTGTTATGTTGCCCCGGTAGATAAGTTTTTAAAGATGTACCGGTATAGTAAAACCAATAATTTCGTGGTACAAATCTTATCGGATAGTTAGCTAGTGGGGAAAATAGCAACAACACAACAGCTTGTGGCAGTCGTGTCCCAACAGGTGAAAATCGCCTAGTTCGTAAAACAATATATGCTGAGTTTGAATCTTGCTGGAGTTACCTCGTATTCTGGTCTATCTGGCGACGTAGCTTATAGACGCAAGTTTCCTAAACAAGGCATTGAGTAGTTCGAGTCTCACGGCGTACTTTCTTTTTGGAAACGTCAGCAAAATTAACTGTAAGCTATGTACAATACCAATTGTAACAGAGTAATTAAGTTACATTCTAATTCGAAGAAAAGCATGCCTCTGTCGTTGCCTTAGAAAAGGATAGTCATACGACACAAACTAAAAGCAGCTCCGAATAATAAAATGGCTATAGTTCTATAAAGAAATGTATAATGAGCCGCTAATGAAATATTAACCAAGAACGGGAACCTTTTGATCCGTAAAAAAGGTTTTGATCTCTTTCCAGACCAAAAAATATTGTCCACTTACAAGTGCTATTATTTTTGCCGACACTGGATGTGGCGATTATTATATGGTTACATTTTTGATTATTTTCCTTTTCCACAAAAAAATATATATGTGGCCCTCTAAATATCGGGTTGCTTCTTTGGTCGTATCAGTATTAGCGGAGGGGCTTTGGCAAAGATAATCTGCAAAGAGCAAAACCACCACAAAATTAACTTTGACTAATAAGTTATTTTTCCATTAATAAAATATCTTTTACATGACACTCTTTTCGTCTTCGTTAAAAGGCTATAGCGCCCTACAGAAATTTTTACCTTGTTATGCTTATTTCGATATATGGATACGTCGCCATATCCGCAGTATAGTATGTTGGTTAGGAAAACTCCAGATTTAGTTAGCAGATCTGAACTTAAAAAATCTTCAACATTCTGTAAAAACGACATATTGTATAGATTTTAGGAGGTTGTAGCAGTTTTCTAAAAAGTTACAAGCTACAAGTCATATATTATCTACTAATTATTTAAGTATTGATGATGTAAGGGGCTGATATACTTATATATTGCATTTAACCGTAGAACGCATAACCTGATTTAGAAGAAGATACAGCTATTAATGTGAACGTCGAGATATTTGTGGACCGTGATGGTACTAAGTGGGATGTCCTTCCAAATCTCTCTTACCAAGCACTGACGCCAAATATCGTGAGGCTACAGTATGGTCCATCACAGAAAACTAAAAGGATTTCAATAGTACAAACTTTTAAATTCTTTATGTCTTCTGAAATAGTAGTTATTATTATGCGTCATGCGAAAGCAGTCAATTTACACAAGGCGTGGAATTAAAGTCACCCTAACTCAACTCTTAAAATAAGGGAGGAAGTGACAGTGCCAGGACTATATGCTTTTTTTTGGAATTTTAATTATGGCAGGTACAAATCGCAGTAGCACAGAAAGAGACAAAGACTTGTGAAGCTCCAGAAATTTCCCTTTATATCACTCACTAATGGGAAATAATCGCTTTTGCACTATATAATGATTCCTAGGGTTTGATGATGCAAAAACACGGTCGTATACAAACAGATAAAGCTGCGCATATCAGAGATATATGGTCTATGATAAATAATAATCTTGCTATGCACTACAAGCCCAGTGAATATTTATTGTGGCCGCACTCGTTTCACACAGTACATTCCGTCGAAACCTACAAAAAACGGGATAAAGCTTTGGTGGATATGTGATGCTGTGAATTCTTTTCCACTGCATGAACAGATGTATACCAGCCAAACTGCAACTGGAAGAGAATCCAAGTAAAGCTTACGAGTGGTGAAGGACCTAGCATCTAAATTTAGAGGAACTGGCCGAAATATAGCAAAGGACAATTTTTTCATAACTTTGGGGCTTGCAGAGCATTTTTTGTCTTGGAATTTAAAGCTCGTTGGAACGCTTCAAAAAACATAACATACTTTCGGGTTGAAGTGAAAGCACAAAAAGATAAATCTATTGGTTCCACTTTTTTTGGGTTCAGAAAAAATATAACAATATGTTCCTCAAAAACAAAGTCGTGTTGTTGCTATCATCAATGCACTATAATAGTGAAATAGCAGAAAGTGGCAAACCCAAAATAATAGAATCTGATAACAGGACCAAAGGTGGCGTTGATGTCATGGAACAGCTATTCTCGAATACACAACAAAGCAGGCTGAAATACGATGGCCACTATCATTATTTTTTAATATTTTAGATATAAAGGTCTTACGAGTAGCTGCTTAAAAATTATACTATATAAATAGCCCCATGATATTAAATTCTGCCAGCAGACGAAAGCTATTTCTTTGAAAATTAGCCGAAGAAATAACTAGACACTTCGCAACAAAGATAGCTATAGAAAGTTACTTAAATCAACCACTAGAAATTATCTGCGAAAGTGGTGGGCGAATGAGAAAGCCAGTAACTGGATCCTGCTATTTATGCTACATGTAGGAAATAAAACGACGAAGAAAAACTCGTAAAGCGTACAGCATATCCAAGAAACAAATGTGCCTGGAGCACTCAATAACAAAAAGTGTCTATATTTCTTGTGATCGGAATAAATAGCACATAAATGTTTCCCAATTCTTAAGTATTCACGTTTTTATTTTATTCTATTTTTATAAATTTTTAATAAAGCTTTGATGATAAATCGTTAAAGAATTACTTTTCTACTCATTAGTTCCATACAAAAACTATTGGGTACACGGGTACTCCTGTTATGCGTTTGCGTAGGTGTCATCTTTAAAAGCTTATAATTGTGGAGCTGCTGGACGAAATTATATAAATCTTCCACAAAACAATGTAAGGCTATCTTAACTTCCTAGATCCGAAGTTTCGATGCTCTACTGTTATGGGTTTTGCAGCTAAAAGCGTTTAAAATCGGTAGTGGACACACGGGTACCCGGTCATGCATTCTAGGGTTAATACATTTCCTTCTATGCACTTCAATTACTCTCTGTACATTTGTTCTTTGCCTGTTTGTTTTCTTCTGAATCCAAATCGATGGTTTGCAATACGTTCTATCTTCTTTTTAGTATAATTAAATATAATTTGGATTCAGGTCATTAATAATTCATAAAATGTATTTAAAACTAAAGTTAATTGTTATTGTGGATTTAACTTAATTTGTACTTAATTTACTTTAGTTTTTTATACACTTCACCACGGGTGGAAAAAGAGTATGACCGACTTCCTAAACGCCTGTTGCAATGCATAATTGAAAAAAATGCGTATGCAATGCTAAACATGTCTTAAGTGCAAACTTGCGTTGCAGAGACATTCTTTGCATTTTATCGGCACTTAGGAACGTCGCTGTGAAACTCATACACAAAACAAATGTCAAAAACATGGTATAAAATTGAATAATTTTTTTTTAGAAAAATAGAGGTTACACAAAATTATTTATCCATTGTGTTGGCAAGTGCTGTGGAATTATCTCAGGTCAAATCTTTCAAAAAATATTGCTTTGCTATAAAAACCTATTAAAAAGAAAAAAAAGAGACAACTTTGTTAAGGACAATAAAAATCCCGGGAACAAGTGATCAAAAATAAATATTTTTTTAAGAATTCATTGAATTAATGGATGATGACATTTTTCATTCACATTTAATTTTAAAAATAAACAAGAAAATACTTAGCCGTTACAGCTCAAATGTTTGCATACAAAATAAAAATGATGCGTGATTTTGATTTCTGATACTCATTAAAGTGAGTTGCCAAACGATTAGGAACATTGTACGTTGTCAAAAAGTTTACATATGCATTTACGAAGTGTATGCATTGTAAATATGCATTGCAACTTGCGTTTAGGAAGTCGGCCTATATCTAAGTTTGTTAATCAGTTTGTAATTTATTGAATTCTTAGGCATAGCGAATCGATTGAACATTTTTGTTTGTCCGTCCGTGAAAGTTTTGGTATTAAAAATCTATCGAATCAGTCTGACCATGCCTGTCTCTTATTTTTCCATATCGTTTGGAAAAAATCTAGTTTAGTGAAGTAACTCCAATCAAAAAATGAATATATGGGGCTATAGAAAATTATAAAAAACCATTAAGTAAAAAAATTGGCGATCGCCCATATTTTCCGAGTTATGGGCCTCCGAACTTTTCATAGAAAAGTACGATTGTGCACCATATTTTTTTTTTAAATATCAGTATGGGTACATATAAAACCTTTTGGAGAGATGTTGCAGGAAATACTTAATTTTTTTAAAAATGTTTAACCCATTAAGAGCCGATAGTATTTTTATGTAAAATTATATATAGAACTTAGTTTTTTGTTTAATTCTCTTTAATAAACTAGATTTTCATATATTGTGAAGGGTATAGAAGATTCGGCATAGCCGAATATAGCACTATTACTTATTTTCTATTTATTTGCTTGTGTTCTTAAAAGAAATTACAGTTTTTTAAACTCTTCATTTAAAACTTACTGAAAATATCCTATTTAAACAAACGACGAAATAAGACATAGCAAACTAAAATTAAGAGTAACATTTTCATCTAACGAAAGCCTAACACTTCATGTTTTGCCACTGAAAATTTAAAACGACAATTATTAACAACCAACTGTGAAATACTTCACAAAAATACTCAAACATTACTATAAAGTTCTTAGTTTGTTTTGCACTTAAAAGACCTTTGACGATGTTTGTCACTTTTTATAAATTAATTAAGTATAATTGCTTTTTAAACTTTTAAATTCATACTTGACAAACAATAAAAAAATTATTTTTAATTTTTTACCAATAGAAATACGTTTATCAAATCTTTTTAAATGTTTATTTGAGCCACTATAACCAAAATATTATTTACTAAATTTTATGAACCCGCTTGGAGTTTAGAAAAAGGTATCTTTTGTTATTGTTTTGCACAACTCATTTGATAAAATTTTAATTTTTGATCAATATTACCAGTACAATATCCTTTTTTCCTTTATAAAAAAACTTGAATATAATGTTGTAAGCAAACGAGTATGAATAATCTATATTTATAAAAATAGTGTAAAAAATGTATAGTAATTCATAAAATGAGAACGGCTAGCCCGATTTCTGTGACATATTTTGCCAGTTATTCGTATTTTCGAGAAGAACGTCTTTACAGAAGAACATTTTGGAAAATCTCTCCGGAGAAGTCGAAAAATTGGACAAATCGAAAATCGAGTTTTCGTATGAAATTTTGCGTGAAATTATTCCTTAATGGCTTTGCAAATCAGAAAATAGAAAGTTCTTAATCTTAATTATGGAAAATTGCGGAAAATTGGAAAAAGCGAAAATTGATTTTTTGTATGAAATTTTGTGCATCAAATCGCTCTCTTCTGAATCCATCAAATAAATCACATTGAAAATTTAAATATTTGTGTTGTATTATTATTCTAAAGTTTGTCTGAAGGCTTAAAATTTGAGCGAGGCGAAGTTCGCCTGGTCCGCTAGTTAAAAATAAAAAATTGCATTTCGTGGCTGTACCGAAGGTTAGTACGAAAAACAAAAACAAATGTACAAGACGAGTTACAAAGAAAACGAAAAAGAAATACTTTAAGTTGTGAGCGGACTTCGTCTCACCAAATTAACATTACGATTAGTTGGTTAGATAGATGATGTTTACGATGCACATAACATAAGTTAGATAGATGCAAAGAATGCTGATGAAGGATATGGTGGTCCAGAAAATACTGCATTTCATTCTGCTTAGCGTCTTATTTTTATTGTTTTCTTTGGAAAACGTCCGCATACATTTGTAAATTATTTTTTCTTTCTAAAAATGTTTAGAAATTAAATTAAAAATGAACCAAAAAGCGAAAATTTTCATTCATTTATAAGATCTATGATTCAAATCCTGAATGGGAAAGAAAATGAAAAATTAAAACTTGAAATTTTGTAAGTTCTGGGTCCTGATGTTGTTTACGTTTATACCTTATATTTGTTTTCTTACACAGAATCCTTAAATATATTATATAATCTGTCTATATTGAACAATATGCAAAGACTTCTAAATATCGAATAACATAAAAAAGTTGTGTATCGACCAAATAATATGGATTTAGTTAACCACGGTCTACAATAACAAACTTACATGAACAAAGAGCCATTTACATGTAAAAGGTGCAAAGAAGCTGACGGGCTAGTAAAAGCACACAAAATTAATGTTCATCACTTATTTCAGCTTTCTTTTTCTTATTTTTCTTTCATTCCTATTTGTCTCTTTTAGTTTTTTGTTATTTTATGTCTTAAAAAATATCGCTTGATTATACGTCAAAAAGTTCTTTTACTCTTGCAACAAAAGAGTCATAATATAAACGGGTTTCCTCTTACGGAGATACTTTAAAAGCATAAAAAATAATTGAGTCAGCTGATCTAAACTTAAATTATATTTAATGCCTTTTTGTATGGATCTAACTTATTTGGCAAATTAAAACCTTGTACGGATGTTTAAATTGTTAAAAAAAAATAAGATTTGGCAGCCCTGTTGCTGTTTGCGTGTGTGGTATACATAGTTCCATAAGTTTTTATAGAAAAAATAGAAAATTTAACTATCACTTCTTGAGCAACCGCGGTGCCTGCGTTGGAAGAAATTTCTTGTTTTAAAAAGAGAAGACCACGAAGTAGTAAAAGCTGGGGTGTTACAAGAACTATACTATTTACATTATTTATTAACCATCTTTCCTCTGATATTAATACTCTAATACTTTAATGTAAAGTGCTAACCAGCAATTACTGCAACAACATGATAATATTTCTTTGGCCTTAATTTTTTATACCCTTCAAAACAAAAAGTGGAAAAAGACTATAACTGATTTGTCATTCTGTTTGTTATTTCTAGAATATCCATTTCCGACCCCATACAGTATATCTATTCTGAGTTTTTGTGCAGAGCGAAGTCAATCGAGCGATGATGTCCGTCTGTCCGTTAAGGGGCTCTGTCATTTTCTAATTTTTTTTTATATATGGATATCATTTGAAAGCTTTTGAAGAGATCTTTAAGAAAATACTAAAACTTAAAAAATTTTTTTTTTAATTTTTTAATTCTAGTATTAGCATTTTTGATTGGAGCTTCTCACCAAACTTGATTAACATAGATCGTATAGTGTATATAAGATACGGCATAGGCGAATATAGTAATCTTAATTGCTTCTACTCAGTTTCTGTCTGTTTTTGGTGCGATTCTAACGAAAGATAACCATTTCCTATTACATAGTACTCTCTTATTTAATACCCTTCATTGAAGAGCTGCAGACGCATGCTTTAAGCTTCTACTAATTAAAATAAATTTAAATATACCAATCCATACAACAGGGCACTGCTATTTTCTTTACGTCAAATATTCCTCACAATGTGGTAACTACAATCAATTTTGCAGAGTCTGTTTTATGTTCAACTCGCTTAAACCGTAGTAAATCCGACAAGTTCAAGTTTGACTAAGACGCAAAGGGTTCCGCACAATGTATGGGTTACCTTTTACATTTTTTACTTTATCTCTATTTTATTTGCTGTTGAAAATTTAAGGTATTTGGCTATAAAGTTTTGTAAAGTAAGACCTGTAGTGCAATTCACTAACTTTAAACAACACGACAATTGTTATTTATGACAACATTAATTGTTGTTTGCAATAACGATGAAGCGATTCACTATCTTCAGCTAAACTATAATAGACACAAGTTGCATTTGAGTGGCATCTCCGTCAACAACTAAACGAAAAACACAAAAGAGAATAATAAAAACATGTGAATTTAAACGAGGTACATGCATGTGTTTATTTCTTAGATGTCAATTTATACACATAAATACGTATTTTATTATATGCGTGTATGGAGTTTGAAAATAGGAAAAGCATAATAATAGTTTTGGTTGTAGAGTTGCGGTTACCACTTCTTAAATACGGTCGAAACATATGTTTATGTGCAATCTTTTTTAATTAGAAATTTATTTTTTAAATAAATTTTACATATTCGTAAATGTGCTAAGTTTAAAAAAAATTTTTAATTTACTTAAACTGAAAACAAACTGTGTTTTTATTTTTCGTTCAAATAAATGTATATGTTCTGTGTATAGGCTTATATGTATGTATGAATGTTCATAAACACAAGTTTTACGTTGTTAATTTTGCAGACAGATTTAACAACCCAAAAATTATGGTCGCTTTCTTAACAATATAGAAAATTGTTAAAAGTGTTACTGAATAGCAAAATCGACATTTTGTTGTTAAGTTAATTTAACAAGCCGAAAATCGTTAAAAAAAGAGTAGTGAATCGCACTACTGATATGTTAAAATCAGGGTTTCTTGAAAACAGCCTTTAATTTTTAAATTCATTGTTTATAATTATTTTTAAAGCCGCCAAATTTGTACATATGCAGAAATACTAAATGTCTACTCAAAGCCGTTAAAAAGGCACACCTTTTATATTTCAGTTTTAATTTTAATTTATTGAACTTATTCGAAAAGCGGATATAAAAATTATTGCGGTTCAAAAAATAACCATATTTTTATGAATATCACGTTACTTTCAGGAGACTCTTCATTCTGTAATGCGGCAATGTTAATACAACTTCTGTGAATATTTTATGAGTACCTCGGTTCCAGAGATAGAGGATAAACAGATATACATACATAGAAGCAAAAGCAATAAGGATAACATCAAATATATCTACTTATAAATGAAGAACATTGTAATCTTTATATTTAATATTATTTAACTTGGTTTCTTCTTTTAGTTTTAACATGATTGCACTTTGCTTCAGTGTTCATGGTCTAAAAGATTTACACCATGGTTTGAATACATAAATAAATAATAAGTAGGCAGGAAACTGTATGCTGTAGAGGACGATGCACTATAACCTTTTCTACCTACCTGATGACTTGACTTGTTTCACGACTCTTTCGAGACATTTTGAATTTGTATCATGTGACATGATTGATTGCTTCATTATTATTTAAATTAAATTATAGCTTAAAAACCTTATTCCACCGGCAAACGAATTGGTATATTAATAAAAATGAGAAGACTTAATAGCAGCTACTACAAAGGTGGTACAAAGCGTACAAGCAATAACAATTTAAAAAATAAAAGTCATGGCTAAAAATTTTAATACTTTTTAAAAGAAAAACAAAAACCTCTCGTCTGTTTGTTTATAATAAGAATGTTTCAAATAAACTGGCATAAATGGTATACAATATTGCAGCATTATTTATGACGTTCAATGTGTTGATATTGTAAAAAAAAACTGGTGGTGTGACCAAGTATTCATATACTCAGGCCAACTTTGAAAAATGTACACATCATAAATTTATTTCTTCAGACTGAAATTTGGCCGTTTATTAAATTTTCATACGTTAAGAGGACATGACGATTTGATAAATAACGCAGTCATTGTTAGCCGAGATGTTGGCCTGTAGTACGTCCACACATACACACTGTACAAAGGACATAAATTACATCCAACCTTAAAACAAAATATTTTTTTTTGTACAGCAGCAGACTATTAAGGAATTAATTTATAGAATGTGACTGTGCTCTTGAACAGACGCAAACAGGTTAATATTTATCATCGACATTTGCATTTGTTTCTTATCCATTTCATTATTTCTTTATGGTGCACTAATAAACTTGAATATTTTCATTATTTCATGTTTTTAAAGGGTTTACATATTCGTACATATTTCTTTTTTTAATAGATATCTTTGAAAGTGTGTAATATACAAATATACATTTTTAAGTTTGCTGTTATCTACACACAGAAAACAGATTAGTTTTAACTATCGTTTGAATTTATTAAAATTTAACTATTAATATCACTATTTTATTGTTATTCTTAATAAACTATAATCTCGACATATTTTTTAAATTAAATAATAAAAACGATATTTGTAATTAATAGTCGCTCGCAACAAGCGGTAAGAAAGTTTGCTCGACTTATTTGTGTCTTTACCAGTGTTGCCGTTTGGTTACATTTTTTACCTTTTTATGTAACTTTTGAAGGATCCACGTAAGATGTATACTATTGTTATATTTGGCAAAATTTTCGTAACTTTTGGTACAAACACGGAATAAAGTAATATCACTGAAAAAATACTTGTTTCATTATTTGAGGTAAGAACCTCTGTTAACATATCCATCCTTCTTAACATATCAAATCGATTTTAATAACAAAGATTACTTGCAAATGCTATCAAAGTCTTACATTAAAAATTAGTTTAAAATAAACAAAAAAAAAAAAATAAATAAATAAATAACCTTGTTGAAGTTTTACTCTGTTCTATAAGTGAGAAATCACAAAACGATTTTTGCTTCATGTTAAGAAACAGCAAAATATTTCTGTCAACAATTTTTCCCAACTGTAAAATATTATAAAAATTTGATAACTTGCTAGTGTTACCATACCAATACGTCAATTTGGAAGGGAGTTGTCTTTTAATTTCCTTAAAGAAGTGCCAAATTATATTACCGAAAAATTGTCAGTAATTTAATGTTAAAGTTTTAAGCGAATAAAACTCAAATTTGTCTTTGCGAACGGTATTTTTAAAATAATAAAAGTAGTATATTTTATAGAATCTCAATCTTTCAAAGAAAAATGTCAAACGGAGTTAAAACGGAGAAAAAATCCTACTTTATCTAGCTTTATTGAATGGCGAAAGCATGCACTTTCTCATCCCGAAATTTTTGTATCGAGTCCTGATTTAAATACTCATGAGTATCATCGGCCTGAATTTTTTTTCCTTTTTTTAAATTTTTTAAAGAAAGAGCGTAACTTTTTCATGTCTTACCTGGCAGCACTGATCTTTACTATAACCTATACGGTTAATTGGGTGATGCCACTAAACTAAATTAGCAAATTGATACGGATACTCAATGTTAGTAGTTAGAATACAAAAATCGACAATATGGCTTTTGGAAATGAAAGCTGTATACACAAAATAAAAACATAAAACGATATTTCAATTGTGGCAAAAAAACTAACTAATTGTGTTGAAAGGTGCATAAAAAACAGTTTCAGATAAAAATAATATTATAACGTTTTATTTAGTTCACATTGGCAAACGTTTAATATTTTCGTATTAGAATGACCATGGAAGAAATTGAGTAATAGCAAGTAATCAGAAGGAAAGAAGAAGCAGTAGTAATGTGGCATTAAAAACATTTATGTTTTTATATTCTAATCTCTTAAAATTATTTCTTTAAAAATTCTTGTATAAAAATGACTGACTGTCCTTCTTCTCGAATTATTTTTTAAAATAGTTACGAGTACCATACTCATTCCTTAATTTCGACTGAATTCCAAATAATACTCACAACTGACAAAAATTAATTGGCAAAAAATTCGGTTGTTACAACGATTCTATTTTCTCTGTGTACAGTTGTGTCCTATTAGTCACAGTAATATGTAAATTAATTTGAAATATACGAAGCTATATTGTCAAATTTTCTTCTTCTCTGTCTGCAGCACTTCTTTATTAACAGAACATGAGTGACAAAGGTGATAAGCCAAAGATGAAACAATGTTATAATTTCCTTTTTTTGTGTAAGTTTATTACATTGATGATAATAATCTATTTAACATATAATATTACATAAGCATATGTATGTTTAAAAATAATATAACTACAAAAAAGTTTTCCAAGAAATAAAACAACAATAGTAGGATTTTAATACGATACGAGTATGCTGATTCTTACCTTGCTTTTATTGGAAGAGCAAAATTAAATTATTTCAGAAAATAAAGGTTCAGAAAATACACAATTATATACACAATGTTTTGATGATGAAGGGTACATAAGATTCGGTATAGCAGTTTGCATTCGGTATTTCAATAAAAAAAAAGAGGTAAAAATAATGACAGTTTTTGGGCATTTTATTTGTAGCCGAGGCAACATCAAAATCGTTATTAAAAAGACTTTAGATTTAAAATAAACCTTGGGTTTAAGTCTTAATAATTTAACTGCCATTGGAAAAAATTATCTTTATATTTTGCTTAAAAAAGAAAAAAGTTCTTTTAAATTAGTTAAATTCGTTTGCCATTCACTAAATTTATGTATATTTATGTTAAATATTTAATTTTATTTTGCTGCAAAATTAAATATTTACTTGTATGTTATTCAAAAAAAATTAGTTTTAAAATTGTTCTTTTTGAAAACGAAATTGGGAATTTTCATTCAGAAATAAGGATTTTTGGGAAAATTATTCGTCAAATTTGGAACAGAGCCAACATTTTTCTAGCAACACTGTTTAGTACACCTCTTGCCAATAAAAAAAATATCGTAGTTAAGTTTACTCTTCGTTTTTAATATTTGGTTACATACACGAACATGAGGAGTTCACGTTTTTATTTATTACACACTCCATTACTTTACTATAAAACGCTGAGCAGTAAGTAATGCGACAGCATGATATTAATTCTTGGATGTTTTGTTTTACTGCCCTGTCTTCGTGTTTTATGGTGCGATCCTCATGCAAGATTTCCATCTTGTGTTGACCGTTTCGTTTTTATTAAACTCTTTAATTGAATAGCTGCAGATACCTGGTTAATCTTACCTTCTTGTTAAAGCCTTTAAATTATAGTTTGGACCATAAGCTTCTACTAAATAAAATAAATGTAAACCTCAAAGAGAAAAGAAATTCGTTATGAGAACCGAATTTGTTGCCAATCGAATTTTGTCGGTTGTGTGTATTATCTTGAATTCGGTTGTAATAACTGAATGAATAAGCACTCACAACTATTTAAAAAAATTATTCTTGGTGACTATAAAATATTATTGTAAATTAAATACAACAATAAAATATTTTAACATTTATTTTTATTTTAAAAGTAAATTATAGGAATAAGATTACACATTACATATCATGTCTCTAGGGTTCGAATTTAGCCTACTTTTTCTTTTACATATGATTCTTCTTTTCCTCACAGCTTCTTTAAATTTCCATTCCATACCGCACGTCTTGCTGTAGCGAAGTGTATTAAACGTTTAAGAGTTTTTTTTAATTTACAAATGGCTTTGTGATGTTGTTTTTGGACTTACCTTTCAACAATATTGGAGAATTTTTTACCACTATCAATATATCTTGTATTTTTAGACTAAAATATTGATTATTTTTTATGTAATTTTTAATTTTTTAATTATGTCAAATATTTTTCGATTTTAGAAGACACAATTGATTTTTATGATTCTGAATAAGTTTAGTTGCATCTTCCATTTAATAGAATAGATTTTAGTAGACACAAATCGGTCATGTTAACTTTTTTAAGAGGTGTTACAACCAACATTTGGAGGCAAAAATCATTTTTTGGCTTTTAATGTAAAAAATAAATCAAAATTATTAATGATTAATATTAAAAATCAAATTATTATATTAGTAATTAAATTTTGAACATACCAATCGAATTTATACCTAACTGTTTTCTGTGTGTACAAAACAAAAAATAGATGGAACAAGGAACCATTATTTTTTCCACGAAATATGCTAACTTCAATTAACTCTGCAGGGGATGCGTTAAATTAAACTTGCTGTAGGCGTCATAAAACCGGCAAGTGTCAGTTTTGCTAACACTTAAAGTATTCCGTATAAAATATGGGTCACCTTTAAATTTTTTAGGTTATATTTTCTTCTTACTTGTTGTCAAAAATTTTAGGTGTATTTCTATCTATAACGATTTAAAAATATAGCCATATTCATAAAAATCTTGACATCTGTGGAAACACCTTTTAATTTTTTAATTTATTATTCATAATTAACTTAATAGCAGACATATTTAAATATACTCTGTGTAAATTCTACATTTTTAGCCACTATGGTTGAAAAACTAAAGCCATTTACATTAAATTACGTAACTACGTATTTTTTAAATGAGAAGTAGCACTTCAGGCATTAATACCAACTTAGCTTGTAACCGAGCTACATTCTTTAGAAATGGTATAGATGAGAGTTAAGATAGGCACTGAAAGGAGACAGATAAAGCCATTTTATTAGTTATTTTACTTCGCCGGCGAATACGCTATGGAGAAGTACCGATGAAGGAGGCTGCGTGCTGTAATGTAAACTCTGAATATGTATTTATACCATTAAACAGAAAAAACAAACAATCAACTCTATCGTCAACGTGGTTACCACCTGGACTACAGCAGCCTGATTACTTACTCTTATTGTTGTTAAAAACAAGGCCACGTACGTAAAAATAATGTCACTATTTGGAGACCATTTTTCTCAAAGATTTTCTATACTTATAGCAACTTATTACAGAATGAACTTATAGCGGACACTGTGCAAATTTGATTTGTCTACCTATTACAGTTCAAACAAGTAAGAGTGTAAATCTAGTTTAGTCAAGTAAATCCAATCAAAAAGATAAGTTTGGGGTGACAGAAATTTAAAATATAAGTCTGATCGATTGGCATATTTAAATTTTCTCTAGCCAAGTTATGTTTATCTTACTTTATGTTTGACACCTGCAGACGAATTTTTATATTAATAAAAACGACACCACTTGATAACAACCATACTTAACACGAGCAAATAGCAGTTTTTTTTGCTGTCAAAAGTTCCCATGCCAGAAAGTTTTGTATGTGGCATAGCGAAATAAAACGGTGGCAACGCTTTGCAATTGGCAAATTCGATTTTGAAAAGGCGTTTAATAATAATATTAATAATAATTAAAAATAAATGATAATTTAAATAATTTATTTTTTTTTATAAAATATTAATGTACACAACACAAACACCAAGTTGTTATTGAAAAGTTAATGTTATGTTTATTTTTTTTTTCAATACCCCTGTTTTGATGTAGCATTGGCACTTTTGTTTAGGTATGAAATTTTAGCGTAAAGTCTTTGTAGAAGAGAATGTTCCGCTTTCCACTTTTATTTCTCTAGGTTTGGCTGTAACAGGAACTACAAAGGGTTTTGCAAAGCTTACAAACAATAAAAAATTAAAAAAATAAAAGTCGAGGACGAGCTAAAATAATTTTTCATTTGGAACCTTACAAGAAATAGGGTGAATAAATAAAAGCAATCATTAGTACAGAAAAAATTTAAATCAGACTTTTTAAAAGAAAAACAAGAAGCTCCTCTCGTTTGTTTGTTAAAATAAGAATGTTTTAATTAAGTCGGCATGAATGCTATCAAATATTGCAGAAATATTCATGACGTACAACGTGATGATATTGTAGAATTGGTAAACAAAGAAAACAGAAAACTGGAGGCATGACTAAAGGTACGGTCACATATGACAAACATTTGCCTAAAATTTGATTGCTCTTGTTTGGCCTAAATTTTTTCAAAACAATACAAAATTTGTTTTGTGGTCACACTACGCACATTTATTTGCCTATTTTTATTTGTTGAAACAGCTATGAAGCAATGTCAAATAAAATACAGGCAAACATGTTTTATGTGCGGTCACATTTAAAATAATATTTGCCTTAAAAATATATTTGATGAAACCGAAAAAAAAAATAAATTTATTTGCTCACAAACTGCTGCGCCTGGGATGTCTTCACTGCCATTCAATTTCTTCGGCATTATTTCAAAGTTATTGCAAAGAAAACGTGTAAAATATTATTAAATGCTAATTACAAATGATGAAAAATAGTTGCTACTCTTAAATATTTAATTGCAGTACAATATACATAAGTTCAAAACAAACAAACAATAACCATTTGTAGTCGGAGCAAAAATATACAACTGTCGAAAAATTTTTTCCATCTAGGCAGACTCTGGGCGCATCTTTTTAAAAGTTCCAAATGAAGTTTTTATTCTCTTCCTATAATATACTTTTCCTATACCTTGTACGAGAAATGAAATCCCAGTTTTTAATATAAAAATAAAATATCCACCGCTGATAGCCATAAACTATAAAAGTTGGTCAAATAATGGTGGCTAATATTATATTTATGCACCCGCATGTATTATGTATAGAGATTCCATAAAAATAACTATTACTCATAATGGCAATGTGAGAAGAAAGTTTATAATGAATAACTCCCATGTATGAAAGTTCCAAATAAAAAAAGCCAAGCAACAATATCAAATTTTTCATATTGTGTGCTATAAAGAAGCTCCAAAAGGTGTTCTAAGGAAGAAGCACAATAAGAGGATGAAGCTAAATAGGAATTAGATTCCACTTCTTAACAATAAATTTTAATATTCATTCATTACATTTTTTTGATTAAAATTTCTAAAAACTTTTAATTTATTTAATATATTTTACAAACTACAGCTGTTTATTTGTTTACTTGATATAAGTGTAGACAAATAATATGTTGAAATAAAAAGTCGCTTAAATTAAGAAGCCAATTTCACAAAGAATTAAACTACAAATATGCAAAATTTTTATTGGGATACAAAGTTCTACAATTTTTAAGAAATTTTAATGTTTCAGATTTCGGGAAATAGGGGAAAAACTCTTGTACATGTAGTTTTTAAAAATTTTTACATTATAACATACCGTCAAACGAATATATTTATATTAAAAAAAAAACCTGTTTACATTAATTGCAAAAATAATCTTTCAGTTTAGTACTTATAGAATATATATCTTTTGATTGCAAATCGAAACTTATGCAGGAACAGTTTAAGTGCTTGAAATGGATATTCACTAATGACTCTTAGCTCTATTCCTACGCTTCGAGTAGGGCGGAAGAATTATTTTAGTTTTGTTCTGCACATGGCCGACTTTTTTCGTCTCTTTAAGCAGTTAAAATGCGTGGGCACTGTGCAAATCTTTATTAAAGTTTAATTTATGTTGGTTAAATTTAAGCGTGCTTAAGTCTTGTTTAATATAAATTAATTGATATTGATTCTTGAAGTGAAAGCATGTTGCTTGTTGTCATATAAAACTTCATTTAAAAGTTATCTATAAGCTTTTTAAAACAAAATGCATCTCAACCTTATCATAGGTTTATGTGCAGATATATAACAGTATATAATTTACAACTTTAAACTTTAACTTAACTTTAATTTAGCGGCAACGCAAATTTTCAAGTTATAAAATTTCTTGCGACTCAACTTTAAACTAATACTTTACTAAAAATTTATAAAAGAACATTTAATAATCCCCAATGCCACATCTTTTTTACATACAACTTTGAAACTTTTCACCATTCATGTCGAAATATACCAAATTATATGTAAAATACTTTGATGATATTTAACTCGAAAAATATGTGGCCCGACAACTTTTTTAATTTACTATTTCTTCCGAAAATTGCACTTTATTATTTTTTATCTATAATTTTATTTTTAATTGCTTACAGTATTTTGTTTTTATTTAATACACATATAAGTTTAAAATTTTTAGCGAGTTTTTCCGAAACCTAATAATTTAGTTTAAATACTGGGCAACATTGTTGATACAGCTGTTATTTGTCTTTGTTTGTTCTTACAAAAACTTTGTAAGAACAAATATTTATTTGCCTAAAAATGAGTCAAATATTTGCCGTCGAGGGGTCACACTATGTTCACATTAGAAACATTTTTGTTTACTGGCAAATAATTTTATTTGCCCAAAATCAGCTGTGATGTTATTTGCTTCTAATAAATATTTTGTGGTCAGACTACGGCAAATAAATATTTGCCGATTTCAGTCAAATGTTTGACTAATGTGACCGTACCTTAAGGCATATAGTCAGGTCAACTATCATACATTTTATACAACTATAAATTTATTTCTTCAAACAGACTGAATTTTGGTAATTTGTTAAGTTTTCGTATATCAAAAAGACATGAAGATTTGCTGAGTAACGTAATGCAGGAATTGTTAGCCGAGATGTTGGCCTGTCGTACATGCAGAAACATGGAACAAACGAGATAAATAACATCCAACCAGTGTTGCCGTTTGGTTAAATTTTTTACATTTTTTCATAAAATTTAAAGGCTTCACGTAACACGTATAATTTTGTAATATTTGGCCAAATTTTTTTTTAACTTTTGGTAAGGACTTGTACTTGTACTTGTTTTATTATTTCTGACAGCTGCTTTTTAAGCACATTAATTTCATTTTAATAGCAAAGGTTACATACTAGCAAATGCTATCAGAATACCAAAAAAAAAATTATTTTGGAATAAACAAACTCTATTCAATTAGTGAGAAATCACGAAATGTTTCTTGCTTGATGTTTAAAAACAGTAAAATTTTTTTTTCAACTATTTTTCGCAATTTTAAAATAAATATTAGCGGCACTTATTTCGTGTGGAAAACTAAGTACTTTGCTAAAACTTGTGAAATTTGTTAGCAACTTTAGTTGCTTAGTCTAAAAAATTGTCAAGTAGCTAGTAATACCATAGTAATACCCCGATTTAGAAGAAAATTGTCTTTTTATTGCCTTGGAGTGCCAGATTATATTACGGAAAAATTGCCAGTAATTTTATGTTGATATTAAAAAAAGTCTCACAGTTATTAAAGACAAATTATTTAAAAATGAAAAATTATTAAGATAGTAAACATATTTATTAAAAATATCCTATTTTAATTAATTTTATTTGATGGCGAGAGCATGCACTATTAGTTACGGAATATTAGTATTGAGTCCAGATTTAAATACTCATGAGAATCATTGGGCTAAAATTTTTTTCAAAAATTTTTTTTTGATTTTCATTTTATTTTTGTTTTTCTTAAGTAAATGAATTTGTTGCCCGGTTATTTTCGTCGAAATATGGAAAAACACTTTTCACCATATTTATTATAAATTACTTCAAATTACTATTTATTTAAGGTAATTTTCAAAATGTAACTGTTATGAAGGAAAAGCGTAGCTTTTTTCTGTCGTTCCCTGGCAACACTGCATCCAACCTTAAAAGAAATTTTTTTTTGCACAGCAGCAGACGGTTAAAAAATTAATATACAAAATGTGAGAGTGCTTTTGAACAAATGCACAAATAATAATATTTATCATCGACTTTTGAATATGTTTTCTTTTTCTTTTCATTATTTCTTTATGGTGAACTTGACGTTTCACCAATAAACTTGAATGCTTTTTTATTTGGTACAAACGTTTGCACTCATTTTCTTTCTTAATACACATTTATAAAAGTGTAATAAATAAATATACATTTTTATACAATTCACTACGCGTAGAAGAGGAATATAAAAGTTTGTCATTCCGTTTGTGATTTCTCCCATATTCACTTTTAAATCCCTTAAAATTATTGATTTTTATATATAGTGAAGTTAATTTAGCGATTTCTTTTCTTCCGTCTGTGCAAATAGGGTTCTAATCAGTTTTCCAATGTCGTCACCTACCACCCCGCTTACACATTGTTTCGATGGTGGTGCTATTGAAATTTAGTAAATGGAAATACGTTTAAAAAGAAGGCGAGCGACTCTTCTTGTTTACGCAGAGAAAAAACATGCTTTTGATATGGTCCCAGTAAATTATGGTATTTGTAATAATATATAATTGCGGAGATCAAACAACAACAAAAATTTAGTCACAACAAACATTTTTCTTAACATTTTACCATTATGTGGTGACTGTGCAAAATAATGCAACATGTTTGGTTTTAACTTTTAAATATTTAATTAATATTAATCATAGTATCCTTAAAAGCAAACAAAATCATGTTTGTGGTTCAAAATATTTTGTTCTAGGTCTTGACAGCATGCTTTTGTATCAGTTTAGTATAGGGTCCACTATCTAAGGTTTTTTTTTAACTAGTGCTTGTTTCGTGAATGATAGCACTAAGCTCATGCCTGATTTGACAGATAATTAGTTGTATCCTTCCGCTAAACGATAGAACAACGCTGGAAATATTGCGACATTACTTTTAAAATCGTGGTAATGCTGCAGATGTGTGCGAAAATTGCGTACGGATTTTAGAAGAAGAGAAGCATCGTCAGCTCCGTATGTTCATTACCTTGTGGAAAAAGTAAAAGAACTTGCATCCTCATCGATAAACTAAAGGTTGAAAAGCCAAAAACAATGCGTACATCAACATCAATTCACAGTCGTTCTCAACAATTGAACATTTCGGATACATCATTGAGACGAATTTTGCATAAAGATCTTGGTATGAGGCCACATGAAGTCCAATTTGTTCAGGAGTTGAAGCCAACTGACCATCCAATGAGTTTTTTTATTGCAATAAAAAGAAGTTATTTAGCGGACCCTATAATTTTTTAGTTTTGAAAATGATATTTCAAATAAAAATTTATGTACAAAATATATAATATATAATTCTTGCGAAAAAATCGTCTATAACGGTTCATAGGTATGGCCACATATGTACATAAAATTACATTAACTATTGGGGCCCTCTTATATTCCATCTCCAAACTTTATGTAATGCAGCTCCTTGTTAATTTCAACCGTCTGTCTACAACTGTTCATCAGTTTGTCACACGCTTTATTTTATAATTTAAAATACTTGTAGTTCATTTTATACCGACCAGAAAAGTTGACATTCTGTCTAATTTCCAAGTAATTGTATACAACGGTTCAAAAGATTAGGCCATATTAAACAAATTATATTAATTTTGGAAACACCCTATAATTTCTTAATATAAATTATAAACTTCTTATTATAGCGGATTTAACAAAACAGGTTCCTTGTTAGTTTAAGATGACTGTTTATAACATTTCAAATAATGTCCAGCATTGGAACACCCCTTTAACTTCCCAATCCAAATTTTATAACTGTTGGTATAGCGGAATTGGCAATAAAGGTCCTTTGTAAATTTCAAGTGTTTGTTTAAAACTGTTCAAAAGTATGGTCATATACATCAAATTAAATGAACAATTGGGGCCATCTTTAATTTTTAACTTTGAATATTAATTCCCCTTATTGTATCAGTTATACCAACAGATATAGTGTTAAATTTACGTCACATATGGGGACACCCCTTAATTTTTACATTCATTTTTGTATTACTTTTTGCCATTAGGAGTTATAGTGATACGCAGTTTTTTTTATTTTAATGTAACCATTTAACATGTAATTGTTAAGCCAAATATATAGTTTACTAACAACTATATAATACAACTATAGTATGTTGCTATTAGATTATGGTTACCTCAAACATTTTTTTTTCTTGGCGTGGTGTTCGTTTTATTGGTCATTGTTGTTCTCTGCTTAGTTGACTTTAGAACCGAAATTAAAAAAAAAAAACTTAAGATTATCTGGAAAATGAAATATCAATAAACCATCTAAATTTCACCGAAAAATATTACATTTTCTATAAAATTTTACCAAAAACATATATTACTCCTAAAAAAATAGTTTTGTAATAAACAATTAATTAAAACCCGAAAATTAAGCAAAAACGAATAAAATTTTCAGAAAATTTTATATAAATATTTCCAAAAAATTGTACTTGCAATAATCAATTTTAAATTTCATCAAAAATTTAAAGGTTTGATAAAAATTCCGATATTTAAAAAAAGTGTATACACAATTCTTTTGGTGAAGAGTATATAAGATTCGCCGAAGACGAATATAGCACTCTTAATTCTTAAATATGCTGTTAAGTGCACTTGTGTCCTATTAGTTACAGTGTACTTAACATGTAAATTACTTTGAAGTATACAAAGCAATATTCTCAATTTGTTTCTTTTCTGTCTGCAGCACCTTTAGTTATCAGAACATGAGTGACAAAGATAAAAAGAGAAAGATGAAACAATGTTATACCTTTATTGTGCAAATTTATCATATGGAAGGCAAACATACATTCATTTAATATTATTAATTAAAATATTCGGAAATTTGTAAGCAATAAATTTTTACTTTAAAATACTGAAAATATATAATTTTTTTTTTTAATATATTAAAGGAAATATAACCTTTAATATGTGATAAGGATAATAAATGATTTGATCTTACAATATTTAAATATAAGAAAAAATTACGTTTACAGACAATTTTGAGATGTTTAAATATTTATCATCGGATAATAATCAAAACAAATTCGAAAAATGCATATGAAATTATATAAGAGCCACACTTCAATTTTTAATTTTATGTTTTTGTAATTTGATGCTGCCAATTTAAACTGTCTGCCTTTTACAAAAGGGGCTATTTATCCGTACCAAAACTCTGCTTGTTGCTTTTAAGAAGAAGTTACCATTTTTTTCTTGTTTTTTGTACCTGTCCTTGCTGAGTTAAAGCGGAGAATTTTCCAACAGTCGCACAAAATTTCGTTTTAGAAAATCAAAGTAGGTAATGCAAAGGGCCCCTTTGTCTTTTTGTTTTATAATGAAATATATATTCCTAGTATCGTTGTCGCAATTTTCCGGCTCGACTGTGATCACATACCAACAGTTTTTTTTTATCGGCTTTGCTTTTTGTTCATGTCTTATTGTGAAAACAATGCCAAATTCAAAGATTAATTCCTTAAATTTTTGAAATGCTTAAATAACTTGTTGCAAAAGATTTTATACTTTATTTATAAAAAAATTTTAATAGCTGTCTAGTATTTCTTCATGTCATTGTTGCGAAAAAAATTTAAAGAAGTTTTAAAGTAAATGATTCTTGCAAAAAAAAAGGCGATATCAAAACAGAATTCATCTGTCTGTATATTGCAGTTCAAGAGTATGGCCACGTATATGAAATTACATTAAATATTGAGACAGCGTTAGCGGACTTAGCACTACAGCTTCTTTCAACCGTCGGTCTACAATTGCCTAAAAGTTTGGCCACATACATTAAATTATGTCAACTATTGTAGAACGCTTTAATTTATTATTTGAGGTATTTTTACTTCTTGTTATACCAAACAAAGTTGTGTGATTCTGTATAATTTTCAAGCATTTGTATGTAAAGGTTCAAAGGATACGGCCATATAGATCGAACGATATAAACTTTGAGAACATCTATTCATTTCTAAATTCAAATTGTATACTTGTTGTTATAGCAGACTTAGCAATGCAGATCCCTGGTAAGTTTGAGCTGTTCTCTTATAATGGTTTAAAAGTTTTTCCACATTAACTAAAGTATACCAAGTATTGGTACATCCTTTTATTTCCAAACCCTAATTTTATATTTGTTGTTATAGCGGAGTAAGCAATTAAGATTCTTTGTATAATTTAACCTTCTGTCTACATCTGTTTAAGAGTATGACAATATAAATTTGAATATTTATACCTGTTTATGAAAATTGTTCAAAAAATAGGCCCTTTAATTTTTAGATTTATTTTTGTATTACTTTTCACCATTGCTATTTCCGGTTAAAAGTACACGTAACAAGAAAATATATTCAAAATCGGTTTAGGAATGACTGAGTTCTGCAGGCACAAAAAAAAAGCAATTTTCATACTGATTGATAACCTGCTTTTTTTTAAGTCGGTTAGAAATAAATCTTGATTGCTTTTTATATTATAATAACCGTGCCAACCTAGTCGATCAATGTTCATCTTCTCTTGCAAAACTGGAAAAAGTCATAGTCCGTTTAAAACGGATCACGTCCCCGTTGAACACACTTTAATTTTTGACTTTGGTTTTTTTATTTTAAAGCTCGTGTGAGAGACTTATAGCGATATAAACAAGTGGATTAATGTAGGGCAAGCATATCTATATTTTGTTTAGATACGTAAAGAACATTTAAGATAAATAAAGTAAAAAGGCTAGTAACCAATTAAAACGAATTTTATTTTTAAATTGCTTTTTACGTTTATTTTTTTACTGAAGTTTTTATTATACATATTAATGAAAATGATTCAATAAAATTTTGTACTGGTTAATGATCCTTTTTAAGCAACCCTCAGTAAATCTACTATTTGCATAAGCTTGGTCCTTAAGCCTAGATCTTTTATGGTATCAACATGCAGCTAGATCTGAAAGACTAAACGTGTGTTTTTATCTTAGTCCCTAACATACAACATCATCACCGTAAACATTATCTTATTGAAAGGCTTCTTCGCTTGTCTCGTTAACTTCTGGATATTGACCATGTGATATTAAGATTATTACTATTATATCGTATTTTTTAACATTCATAAGGATGTTGAAACTTTTAGATTTTTATAAATTCGATGTTTGATAAAAAATTTGAAATTTTTTCACAATGTATAACAAAAAAATAACAATAAAATAATTTATTAAAAGAATTGTTTAATCAATGAACCGAAAAAATGTGAAATCGATAAATATGTAGAAATTATTTTGGTGTTCTAAGGAATTTTACACAATATTTAATATTTAATATTTTGCATGTTTAACACCTACATGATTTACCTCAAATGAAAAATATTTTTGTGAATATTAGTTATATGTTAAAATTTTATGTTCAGCAAATAAAAATTGTGATATCATGTAACATAAATAAATTCCACTTTTTGGGGTCAGAATATTAATTGTATATTAAAAAAATGAAATAACAATTAAATAAAATAAAATATTAAAAAATTTAACCTCTGGATATGAATAGTTAGGTAAAATTTGTGTTCGTGTTGTAGGGTCTCCCAGTTACAATATTATATTAAGATTTAAATTTTGATTGTCGTTAAACTATAATTAGAATGCAGCAATGTAACATACTACCTTTTAACTGCATTTGTTCAAGTATGTATTAGTGCTATAAAGCGTAGGTTTTTTGTAAGAATATTTGCACTCATATATGTATATTTTTTTAGTCAATAAAATGGAGATGAGTAGAGTTAGTTTAATATAGAAAGAAACACGTTTTTAAACCTCTACAATTGGTGACCCCTACAAAGAGTAGCACAATGAACGACGGAAAGGAAGACCAAAATCTGGATCAGCACAAGCACCGATATTAGCTAACACTTCCACTGCTAATTCTGAAAATAATACAATTATAAATAGAGTGTCAGTTAAAGTGCCACCTTTTTGGCCAGAGCAGCCGGAGATATGGTTTGCCCAAGTAGAGGCTCAGTTCAACATGGTAGTTGTTGCATTAAAAGTGGAGTTCTGTCGCAGATATCTGTTGCCATTTTTAACCCTCTCGAACGAGATAAATACGACAACCTAAAGACGTGCATCATAGAGAGATATTGTGACAGCAAACAGAAAAGTATTCAAGAACTCATTTCCGAAATTGATTTGGGTGACAAACTTCCAACTTCCAACAGAATTAGCAAAACAAGCTGACAAGATACTAGAAGTATCAGACTATCACATATCTACACAGTAACATCAGCAAGATGAGACTACTCTTCGTATACAACGCATCGAACAACTACTAAATCTACTTGTAAGTATGGGTGGAAGGAAATTTCATAGAAGAATACCCGCCGCAATTCCACCAGTAGAGACCGTCGCTCTACCACACCAGTTTCTATGCCTATTGTTCAGTGCTGGTATCATAAGCGGTTTGGCAGCAATGCATAAAAATGTCGACCTCCGTGCAACTATTCTTCAAGCAACGGAAAAACCTAAAAAAATTCGCCACACTCTGCGGGCGGTGCTGGCAATCAATTTTTACAAATTGCTTGCTAATTATTTGTGACAAAAACACAAGTATAAAGTTTTTAATAGACACAGGCACTGACGTGTTAGTAATACCGCCAAACTTATACGACAAACATAAGCAAATGCAATCAGCACTAACTTGTTATACCGCCAATGGTTCGCACATAAAAATGTTTGGTAAACTTGTTAACAGAAAAACAATGTCAGAAGCCAAAGGTATTTTTATTAAAATGAATGAAATTAATATTCTAACACAACACACTGATTGTAAGTTTTCCAACATCTTAAGTGAGTAGAAAGATTTAGTTATTCTAAATACAAATAAAATGCCAACTACAACCAGTACAACTCACCACATATTAACATCAGGACCACCAGTTTTTTCGAGGCCGCAAAAAAGGAGTTTCAGTATCTAATAGAGAAAGGTATTTGTCGCCCATGAATAAGTCAATGGGCCAGTCTACTTCATTTGGTTAGAAAATCAAACAACGAGTAGAGGCCATGCGGCGACTATCGAGGGCTCAACGCAGTAACGCAACCTGACAATTACTCAATCTCTTACCCTCACGATATTACCAGTATATTGCATAGCAAAAATATATTTTCAGCGATTGCCTTGGAACGATCGTATAATCAAATACCAATTGAGCCAGTTGATACTCGTATACCCAAGGCAGCCATATCAACGCCCTTTGGCTTGAATTTGTGTATATGACGTTTGGGTTAAGAAACGCTGCAAAAACGTTTCAACTTTACATCGATGACTTGCTAAGGGGCTTAGATTTTACATTTTCGTACATAGATGACATCTTAGTTGCCTCATACAACAAACAGCAACACGAGAAGCATTTACATTTAGTGTTTGATAGGTTGCGAATAGTAAACCTTTCAATCAATGCTAGCAAATGCAAACTTGGACAGACGGAGCTTGAGTTTTTAGGCCACACAATTACGAAGCATGGGCTGCGTCCACTTAAAAGTAAAGTGAAAGCTATGCGTGAGTTCGTAAAAACCACTTTCTCTAAAGACCTAAAAAAATTTTTAGGCATGCAAAATTTTTATCGGACGTTTCTGCAGCAGGCTACCAAACATCAGTGTCCTTCGAAAACTCATAAATGGTAATAAAAAGAACGACAAGACCGAATTTGTGTGGTCCCCCAAAACATTAATGGCTTTTGAAGCTTGCAAAAACGACTTAGCAAATGCGACTTGTTTAAGTTACATGTCACCCACAGCGAGCTTACCCTAACAGTGGATGCATCTGATTCAGCAGTAGGGGCAGTGCTGCATCAAATTGTGGATGGTGTATCGCAACCACTTGGATTCTACTCCAGAAAACTAAACGATGCTTAAGGAATGTACAGTGCCTACGATTGTTTTAGAAGGAAGCATCTTCTTTACAATTTATACGGACCACAAACCACTAGTGGTTGCTTTTCAACAAAGAAGTGAAAAAGCTCCACTCAGATGAGTACGTCAACTAGATTTTATAGGTCAATACACCGCTGATATTCGTCATATTAAGAGCAGCGAAAATATTACAGCTGTTTAGTTGTCACGTATTAATAGTATTGTATCGGAAGCGATTGATTTTAATACTATGGCTTCAGAGCAAGATAGCGACGGCGAATTGAAAGCTATTTTGGAGTCAGGTAAGAAATCATCACTCAAACTCACACGCTTGCCCATTCCAGATTCCAAAAAATTTTTATATTGGAATATTAATGGTTCGAATATAAGACCATATGTCTCACTAAAACAATGTGAAATTGTAATGAAAAAGCTTCACTATTTAGCCCATCCCAGCATTAGAGCCACGTGAAGGCTTGTAATGGAGAGATACGTATGGCCTGGTTTGCCGAATGATGATGCGAATTTCGCAAGAGGTTGTAGGCAGTGACAAAAAGTAAAAGTTATCAAACATACATCCGCCCCATTGAATATGTATTCTACGACTGATAAACGTTTTCAACATGTCAATATTGACCTCACTGGACTACTAGCAACGTCAGCTTGCAACCAATATTGCCTTACTTGCATTGATCGATTTTCTAGATGGCCAGCAGCAATTCCGATACCCGACATTTCGGCCTAGACTGCAGGGGCTTTTATTGCAGGGTGGATATCTCTATATGGAGTACCAGAGAGGTTTGAAGAGCTAACGAAGACACTTGGTATGGAATGATTGAAAGATGGCACCAAACGCTTAAAAATGCCATTTATTGATATACTACCAAGGATTGGTGTTTCGTTTTACGCTTAGTTTTGCTAGGATTTCGAACAACTGTAGACATCGGACCGAGTCCAGCAGAATTCCTATATGGTGCACAGTTGCATTTACCAGGTGAGTTCTAAAAACCTGGCAAATGTAAGAATAACCAAACCGAATTTGTAAAAAAATTACGTTGTGCAATGAGCGATCTCAGAAGTCCTAACCAATCGTGGCATTCTAAAAAAAATTTTACGTGGATCCAAAATTAAGCAACTGCAACTTAATTTTTGTACGAGCAGACTGAGTGCGTAAGCCTTTAGAACCAGCATATAAAGGGCCTTTTGAAGTCACTAAACGTTATGAAAAATATTTTATAATTCAAAGAGGCAAAATAATGGATAAAATTTCAATCGACCGACTTAAACCAGCAAGAGTATTTTCCAGCGAAACTTATGATGTATCAAACAAACAACCAATTCATCCAGTTTCAGATGATATTCCAGTTGCTGAAAAGGAAGGAGCTAAGACAGTAATTACCCGATAAGGAAGACGTGTTAAGTTCCCAAATAAATACAAATAACGCAAATGCTGGCCGGGGGGTACTGTAGGGTCTCCCAGTTACAACTGAGAGGATAATAATGTATCCATTATTATCCTCTTTTGTTTAGTCATCATTGAAAAAGCGACGAAGGCACATGTTAAGTTAAAGTGTTGATATTCCTTCAAGGCGCACTGCCAATAATTGAGTGATTATATGCGAAGTGTTTAATGATGGAAAATACTTTTCGTAATATATCATGCCTTATTTATTTTAAATATTTAAACGAAAGACGGAACTGTTGAAATGTTGAGTTTTTTCGTAAAATTATGTCTAAATGAGTTATTTTATTCGGCTTAAGTTCATTTTTATTTGGGTCTTAAATTTCTATTAAGAAAGAACAATTATTTATTATTATTTAAAAACTTCTTCATACATTTGTAAATAATTATTCTTTCTTTAAATTGTTTAGAAATTAAAATAAAATCGTACTTATGCCGAAATCAAGTTAATTCATTTGTTTTAATGTCAAACTTCATAAATATTAGATTTAAAGCAAGGCACAGCGCGCATTAATACTTGTTTTATATAAATCTGTATGATTATACTTTGGTATGATATAAGAACATCATCTATAATGTTGTGAATGAAAAAGTATGAAAGGATAAAAAATAAAATTATATTTGTGGCTACATCGACGATTAGCAGAAAGCAAGAACATTTGTATGATTTAAAATGAATAACGAAAAAAGCCTCTGATTGTATGTGGACTTCGTCTATCCAAATTAATATTAATAATGAATGTTTATTGTATTGTTAATTACAAAATGAGTTGATTAATTAGATGCTGTTTACAATGTATACAAATTAAGATAAATAGACGCAAAGAATGTTGGTAATGAATGTAGCGGTCTAAAACATGCTGCTTTACATTATACTAGTATCTAATTTTTTCTTGTTTTATTTGAAAACGTCCACAAAAATATTTAAACCCAATTAATTAATTCATTTATTATAACGTCAAACAGTTTAACTAAAAATTTCAAGAAATTTAATATGATGACTAATTTAATATAAACTAACAAGAAACCCTTTTTTTGTTAGGAATTAAGAGAAAAGTTTCGTAAGTGGACCACAATAAGGAGAAGATGTAAAACAATTTATATATTATATCCCATTAAGAGCCCATTCCATTTTTATGTAAAGTTTAACATATGTTAATACATTAATTCTCTGTCACCCCAATACTTGCTTATTTTATTGGAGCTACTTCACTTTAAAAATTTTCCCCTAAAGACTATTCAAAATATTGGGAATAAAAATTAAATAATATTAACAAAGTCTTTTAATTACCCAAGAAGACCTTAAGCCGAACAAAGGACTTTAATCATTTATAAAAAATTAGAAAGTCAACAATACACCACATTTTCATTTTAAAATTTTTTAAAATATCAATATGGATATCATTTTAAAGGTTTTAAAGAGATATTTAAGGAAATGATTTATTTTTCAAAAATGCTTAAACCAATAAGAGCCGATGTCATGTTTGTATACAATTAGATATGTATATGCAGTACCAACAGTTTTTTAATTTTTTAATTCTCTGTCACCCCAATATTTGCTTTTCTGGTTGAAGTTCGATTAGAAATGGTTTTCTGGTACTATTAAACAGATCTAAATGTAAGATACTAAGTGAATGGGCAGTATAGAGGTAGCCCAAACTTTGTTAATAGGTTACCATAGTTTCGGAAGGGACAAATCCTGACCAGAAAACCTGTGTCGGATGGAAGAGTGGTATTGTTGCGTGTAAACTGGCTGAAATGAACGGTCACAGTATAACTTACAATTCGTAACCTATTGTAATGAACTAACACACATGCCCTTTGGTATAGTCGTATCAATAATTAAAGTTTCCTATCTGTCGGTAGGCGAAGAATATAAGCCGAACCACCGCGCAAGGTAGTTTAGTAAAAGCACAATAAAAAATAAAATTAAAATTGTTGAACGGGACATGTTGTCCGCTGCAAATTTTTGTTCTGTGGGTAAACTGTCTTTCACTTTTATAACATAACATATTTTGGAAAGTATCGTTTTCTGTGCTAATATTCATTTCTTACTCTGTATTAACTTGGCGTTTTTTTTTTTGTTTTTTGTCTGGTGTGTTTTTGGTATTGCGAAATTAGATTGGAAAGATGCATATAAATGCACGCATCCATACTAAACGGCAAAAATTAAAATTACTATTTGTAAACGTGAAGTTTATTTACTTTTGCGCAAGGTATTAAAATCAACTATAGAATGCCCGCAACCGAGCGTGCATAAAGCACAGATGGGATGTCTCGACTTCTTGAATGCTACCAAACTTTCTTAGAGAATTAAAAATTATTTATCGAAATTTAAATATTTTTAGAATTTAACTTTCTGAAATTTATACATTTTTTTTAAATATTAAGCTTAACAATATTATATCTACTGAGATACTTATCCACTGATTGCTGACCTCCGCTCTTGGTAACTTCCTAAAAAGGCTGCTGCTTCCAGATGTTAGTGATGCCGTTGTTGCCTGTGCTGAAGATGATTCTAAATTGTTCTATTATTGTTGTGGTTGTTGTCGACTATGTTATTGTCGCTATCGGGTTAGACTAGATTTATAATCTTTGTTACTGTTAAGTTTGGCTGGATCTATTATCCTTGTTGTTGTAGAATTTGGCTGGATCTGTTATACTTGTTGTTGAATTTCGCTGGTGCAATTTTTGTCACTGTTCTGAATAACGCGGATGTTTCTCTGTGATGGTTTTGTTTCCGTTCTCGCTGTTGTTGTAAATTTTGGATTAACGTTTGCTTATTTTTGTGGATGCTGTTGTTATCGGTGCGGTTTTGAAAGAAGATAGGGCTATTGTTGTACTCGTAGTACGATTATTTTAGTTGTAGGTTCGTTAATGTAATGTGAATATCGTTACTATACGATTACGGTTGTTGTAGATTGATGTGATGTTTTGGCAGGTGATCTAGTAATGTTGTAAATTTTGTTTTAGCTAAACCTTTTTACCCTGGACCCGTGGTTATTTTTGCGCACATTACTCAGAGCATATTCCTCTTCTGTATCTTCGTTGAAATTCGATAGTTTATGGATTTCATGAATATGACCCTTTAAATTTGCAAAACACCGTTTTTCAATCATACAACTCATCATTAAGCATAAAATTCAACTTCGGAGCTATTAAAAGCCAACAGGAGGTATTATTTCTGCCACTGCGATTTATTTGTTATTTGGCCCGAGCATTTATGTTGTCTTGGTTGTTATTCCGCTACACTTGTTGTATTCAGCACGCACCCAAATAGAAAAAGACCAGAAATAATTTTTCATTCCTTTAAGATGACTTGCTTGCCGCTCACTTAAGTCACAGCGTATAAATAAAACTAAGTTAGCCTAACTAACTAGGGGCTGTTACTACATAAAAAGTAGGGTGGCAACCTGGGACCTTTTCATTAAGCCGATGTGGTATTTTATACCAACTAGTACAAATAGCAATACGGGTCATATTTAAGCATTTGCAAAATTGTTTAAAAGTGTTAATTTTTATTGTTTAGAAAATCAATATTGCATTAGAACAATTTCCATTATGTCTTTGTATTTTGATTTTTATATCTAGTTTCTTTCATCAAAATACATAATAGCTTGTTCAGGCTGCCACGAAATTAAGTAGTTTCAAGTGAAAATTACAAACAAAATCTAAAGTGTTTATATTGGGCTATTTGACAATTGAGTTAATTTGGGAAACAGCTATTCGCTTTTATTAATATTATTTTATTCTTTCGCATTAAAGTTTTTACAACATAGAAAAAAACTTATTAATAACCAAATAGGAAGCTTTTAATAATAAAATATAAAAAAATAAATTAATGCTGGAGCGCCTGATATTCAATAAAGATGTCTGTAATTTTTATAATCCACCATAAAGGCCAGGATTCACTATCATACTTAGTCGAACGATCTGTCAAAAATTTCATGTGTGCTCAAAAAGCATGATAGTGTGGATTAAAAGTGTATGTGTGTGACAGACTTTTTGACAAATCTGTACGATTTTATAAGATGATGAGAAGAAAAAACAAGAAAATATTAAAACCATATGTTTTTGCATCTTTTTTGTATAATAGTGTGGCACCTACGATGCCATTTTAAAACGATTTTGAAGAAAGGACAGAATGCTGTCAGATTTTTGTGTAATTAAATCGTACGATTGTGTATGATAGTGAATCCTGTCCTTTAATGTTATTATTCATACTTAAGCAAGAAAACACTTTTATTTATTTTATTTTATAATTTTTATTTATTTATAGAGCCTGCAGGGTCCCGTAGGAATTTCAGGCTATAAGTGTTTGTTCTTACTTCTAGTTTACAACGCCCTTTTAATAATTATTTATCGCTATTTATACTAAATTCTTAACGCTAAAAATGCTGATTAAACAGAAACAGCATTTCTTAAAAATAATTTAAATAATTAAATTGCTTACTTGCTAAATAGTCATATTTCAATAGTACATTAATTTTAAATTAACTTATAAACAAAGTTTAACTAAATAAAGTGCTGACTGTCAAAAAGATTTATATTACATAAGTACACATTTATTATTTTGATTAACTTATAACTAGAGTTTAAAAATACGATGGTGCCTCTCAACATCCCTCCCCCCTTATCGGGGACTGCGTCCCTGCGTGTGGTGTTGATATTGCTGCAGATGGAGAGCTACGTTCGTATATGAAGGATGCGTCTTTTACTGCTTATTTTAGGTGCCTTGTTTTGTGTTATGTCACCTTCTTTCCGGAACACTAACTGGATTTGTATAAATTGGTGGGGCTATAGTTGTATATGATTTGTTTTTCTCAACTCGGAAATCTTCAAAGCATAGCCGTACTTTAAATTAATTCTTCTCCTTAGTTTCTTTTTCTGTTTGTTGTATCAACTCCTGATCTTCTTTAATTGTTAAAAAGTCACGTCCCAAACGTTGTCGCTTCTTTTTCAATAATTCCCTTTTAGCCGTATGTGTAATACCCATGTTTTTAAATTCTGCAAAATAGCCAACATCTTGTGACACCTTCAAATTATTTGGATCACATATATCTTGAATATCTTTTCGTACAACCAACTCATGCGAATGTGGACAATCAATGTTGGTCTGAAATAGACTGCATCTTATTATGGTCGGTCCTTTATAACCAACCAATTCAACTTCGGGAAAAGTTTTAGTATTTCTTTTATATTCAATGCCATTCAAAGAACCATGTGTACCATGCATATTGGAATTGTATCGAAACGAAATTTTTCCACCGGCTGCTTGCTTCATATTCATATTTTATCTGCGTATTCGGAGGTGTTGTCATAAAGGTAACGGTTGTGTTGCCTCTACCACATTTTGCAGTGGTTAAACGAAGCTTTAATCACACTTGTTTTCACCACACTTCAGGAAAAAAATCGTAGACCGTGACCATAACAAAAACACTTCATTTTAGATCATATGGTGCTTTTTGGATAAGGTTCAGCATCTGCTCATGATAAATTTAATTAAATAAAGTGAGGAAAATCATAATTGAAATTTTTGAAAGTTGTTCATCCACTTTAGAGACAATAAAGCCCTCTAATAAGAAAAAATTTTTGTTTATTTTCTTGCACCTCTAGTGCCATGTTTCCGTATTTTTTGTTTATTTGCGTTGCTACTCCGTTGGGGCTGGACAAGATGAGTCCATGATGTTAGTTGACATGTAAAGGTTTCGCTTATTGTGTTGGAGAACACCAGACGTAATTCCAGTTTATTTTTAAAATATTAAAACTAAAAAAATACTAATATTCCCAAAATCCATCTTTTTCAAATTGTTAACAAAAACAAAAAAGTCATAATTTAAAATTGTTTACAAAAAATTATTTTGATATTAAATTATTTACAATTATATATAGGGGTTTTGGTATTATAATGCTATAATTTAAACATAAAAAACATTATTCTTCTTTTGTTTGCTTCTCTTAAAAAAATTTCTTTTTTGGTACTTTTAAACAACACAAAAACTCATAAATATTCTGTATATTGTTCTTGTAAGTATTTATGAATCTTTTTTTTTTTATATATATATATTTTTTTTATTTTCTTTTTTTTTTCTTTTTGTTACCAAGCAAGCATTTTAATGCCTATTGAGCTTGTTCATATATATTGGATTTTGAAAACAATAGTCCAAACCTCTGAATCAGGCGTTTTCCAATATATATCTTTATATACCCATATATGTGTATGCATATCAACACAAATATACGTGCATACATATAAACATACAACACATATATATGTGTATACAGATATATATATATATCTATAATATATCATATATATTATAATACATTATATATATATATATATTATATATATTTATATATAATATATCTATTTTAAGAAAGTTTTAACTTAATGTTTGTTGGGTGAAACACAAAAGACCCAAAACAAACACAAAAGTATGTTAACAATTGTATATACATATATATATATATATACATGCTATAAAGTTTACGTTTAATGCTGAGAGTAGCACTTTTGAAAATATTAATCTTTTTTTTTTTTTTGTTTATGGAATTTATATTATTACATAAAATTATTATCGTCGGCCAGTGACACAAAAAAGAGTGTTGCGTATGCAAAAATGCAGTGAATAATTTACAAAAACCACAGCAAGAATAAAAATGCCCAAGAAATTAGACACAAAAATTTTAAACAAAAAATACATTTTTACTCAAATTTCAAATTAACAAAACATTTGCTATGAAATATCAAAAGTAAAGCACAAAATGTGGTGCTTAAACGTTAAAAGTTGTTTTTTAATTTGAAATATTCCAAGTGAGATTTTGTAAAAATGTCATTTAATTTCAAAAAAATAAAGGCATATTTTTCAAGAAGACTCAAATTTGATTCAAAACATTTGCTAAAAAAAATGTTGCAGAATATCTTTTTCTTAACAATTCTTTCTTTTTGTGTCATCCGTTTTACTTTTCCTTTATAAAAAAAAACTTTATGTGGCCTTTTTTCATTTTAATTCAGTTTATTCTTATTATCTTTTACTGTCTTATTCTTAGTTTTTTTTTTTCACAATATTTACATTTAGCTGAAATTGTATCTATGTTAGAACTAACTTCATCCATTATAGGCCATTATGTATTACTGTTTTTACGATATTTGTAGCAGTTTTGTGCTAATAAATAACTTCGATGTAAATTTTCCTTAGTCAGGAACTCCTCCTTTTAAAAACTTTAGTGCAGGGTTCGTATTTAGACTTCAATTTAAAATTTTTACCTTCCTTCTGTGACCCTCTATTTTCTTTATTTTGTTCATATAATTATTATTTACTGATGTTTTCTTATACTTTAAACTCATAACCCTTCTGGTTTTTCCCTTTTTTTCATATATTCTCCTACCGTTATTTTAACTCATTTTCGTTTATGCTTCTTCACATTTTTTTTTCTTTTTATAATTCCTTGCTATTTCCCCCTTTCTAACAATATATTTTCATACTATTCATTTTCTTCTCATGTTCGTTAATATTCTTCTATTATTTCACTTATATGACCCTCTGGTCTTTTTCCTCCTTTCTATTTACTTATATATTTCATCCTTTATCGCCCTAATATCCCAATTTCGTCCCGTAGCTTTGGTTTCGAGCCAAAGTATCTAGGATCAGAAATTGGGTGGCTGATACACTTTGTAGCGTATTATACGATTTTCTTTTACTATATTTCCTTTTTTTTTCTCTTTAATCTTATCAACCCTTGTTCACTTTTGCCTATTTGCTGCTACCTTTTCATATTTTACCTCGAAATGTTTCTTCGCATACCCCCTGGCACTTGCCGTCAGTTGAAATCGTATCGAATTTTCGCACTAAGTTCAATGTTTCAGGCAAATTACCGATGGCGGTGTTGTAAAGTAACTAAATCAGTGTTTTATGAGTAACTCACTTGTACTTCCGCTTAAATCCTTTGTAGCTTTAGTTTCGAGCCAAGATAACCAGAAAATAAACGGAGTAACTGATACTCTTTAAACTCAACAGAAGAAAAAAAAAATCCTTACAAAAATTACCCTTTTTAATTATCCACAATCTAACTTCTTGCATCCTGTCACCTTTTATAAATTCTTTATTTTACTGGTTTTATCAAATTATTATGATAAACCTTGTCGGAGTTCCTTTGTCGTATTCTTACATTGACCGGTGTGGGTATTGCCGTAACTTCATAGGGACCCAACCATATAGGTGAAAATTTATTTTTTCGCGCCTGGTTTTTTAGCCACACCATTTGTCCGGTCTTAAACTGTCTAGTCTTTGTGCCCTTGTCATAATATTTTTTTGATTTTTCTTTTGCCCTAACCTGGTTCTGTCTCACCACTTCATAACTTCGTTGAATTTGTTATTTAAGTATTTTGCTGTAGTCATCTATGTTATAGAGGGGTGCTGGCTGCTTTTTTAACCTGACAGGTATTTCAAATTCGAATCCGTACAGTACCTTGTTGGGTGTTTGCTTAGTAGACGAATGTCTTGTGTTATTATGTACATGCATGGCATGATGCAGCCAATCATCCCAATTAGTTCCGTCAAGTTTCACAAAACTTCTTAAATACTATGCAAGAGGTCTATGGGTCCTTTCCAGGGATCCATTGAATTGAGGATGATATGGAGTTGTATATATGTTTTTTACTCCAAGCAATTTGCAAACTTCCTTGAACAATTTTGAATTGAAGTTGCTTCCATTATCTGTCACGAGAACTTTGGGGATGAAAAATCGGGCAATTATTTCTCGAAAGAACTGCCTTGCTACCGTTGCCGCTTCCATGTCTGGGATAGCTGCGCAAGCTAGGTATTTTGAAAAATCGTCCAAAAAGGTTACTATATATTTGTTGCCACTTGATGATTCAGGTAAGGGCCCAACAATATCCATGAAAATTCTTTCAAAAGGCATATTGGGAGTTGTGGTCAGGGTCATTGGCATCCTATCTATCGATCTATCCTCGAGCTTTTATTTTGCTGGCAAATCTTGCAGGAGGCTACATACTTTTTAATTTGACTTTGCATTCCAGCCCATTTGTATTGTGCTCTAATACGGAAATAAGTTTTTAGCGCACCTTGGTGGCCTCCTAATGGCGTGTCATGGAAGGTTGTAATTACCTTCTTTATATCTTCTGCATCTGTTAAATATGTGGTATTATCTTCTTCTTCATGATTTTTATTCGTTTCCACTGCACTTGCCCTATTCGGAGTTTCCACACCTCTTGATTGTGCTCTCGTTATTACACCTATGTTTACTTCTTCCGTTGGAAGGAGGATGAGAGCGTCCGCATTTTGATTCGTCTTGCCTGGTTTGTAGCGAATCTCAAAATCGTATTCTAACAATTTTAGTCTTAAACGACCCAATCTACCTTCCTGATCCCTTAGGTTAGCTATACCTTTCAAGGGTTTGTGGTCAGTGAGTACCGTGAAATATCTGCCGAGCAGATATGGTCGAAACGTTTTTGTGGCCCATACAATGGCCAGCAACTCCCTCTCTATTGTGGAGTATCGTTTTTCTGTATCGCTTAATACTCTGCTAGCGAAATAAATTGGTAGGTCACTTCCTGGCTCTCCTTGAGAAAGAATTGCTCCTAGAGCTCCATTACTGGCGTCTGTTATCAAAATGAAAGACTTGCTAAAATCAGGCTATTGGAGGAGAGCAGGGTTTGTCACAGCATCCTTCAATTTGTCCATTGCTTCCTGGCACTCTTGTGTCCACTCTAATTTTGTATCCTTTCTCAACATTTTGTTAAGAGGTAATGAAATTCGTGCCGAGTTTGAATTGAACTTTCTGTAGTAATTCATCAGCCCCAAAAATGCTTGTAGCTCCTTGATATTTTTAGGGGGTGGTATATCTTTCACTGCCCTAGTCTTATTTGGGTCTGGCAGAACCCCTTTTTCTGAGCACTGGTGGCCAAGATAGATAATTTCTCTCTGCAGGAAATGACATTTTTCGGGGTGTAATTTTAGGTTGTATTTTCTTAAGACCTCCAAAACTTTTGTTAAACGTGAATTATGGTCCACTAAGTTTCTGCCATATATAACAATATCGTCCAAATAAACGAAACAGTCAATTCCTTGTAGCCCGGTTAGTATTGAATTCATTATTCTTTGAAAAGTAGCTGGTGCACCCGTCAATCCGAAAGGCATACGGTTAAATTCATAGTGCCCTATGTTGGTACTGAAGGCGGTTTTTTGCTTGTCATTAGGATCCATTAATACTTGATGGTATCCACTTGCTAAATCGAGAGTAGAGAAATACCTGCTGCACCCTAATTGGTCTAAAATCTCATCGATTCTTGGTATTGGGAAAACTTGTTTTACTGTCGCTTCGTTCAGTTTTCTCAAATCTACAACCAATCGCCACTTTTTTTCGCCGTGTTGTCCTGCTTTTTTGGGTACCAAAAGAACCGGGGAGTTCCATGGAGAATTGCTGGGTGTTATTACATTATCCTTTAGCATTTGATCTACCTGTCTGTTAATTTCAGTTCTGTGGACTTCTGGTAGTCTGTATTGTTTAATGTTTATTGGGGGTTGATTTGTTTCCGTGGGTATTTCATGTTTCAATACAGTAGTGTAGGTAAGACTGTCATCAGGCAGTTGGAAAATATCGTCGTATGTCTTTAAAATATTCTCGATGAAAACCTCTCTTCTGGGTTAAGACTTTGGCTTAGTTTCACCGTTTCCAAAAGTAGTTTTTCTCTTTTCAATCTTTTTCTAGAATCTATTATATTTATTGTTGCTAATGGCTTCATCTTATGGTCCCTGTAGTTTTCGTAGCTCAGGCTTATTTTTTCACTTATATTTATGGCCGTGTTATTCGTGTTCAGAATAGGTACAAGAGCTGCTCCGGCTTTCACTGTTGTTAGAGTTGCACCCACGAAAACACCTGGCAAAATTTCTGACTTGTCTATGACAATGTCACCATTAATGGAGTTTACTATAACTGATGCAATTGTTTGTGAACGCTCTTTGATAGAAAATTGTTTAGCTAAGTATATTTGTGATGATCTTCCTTCTGGGACAAGTGGTAGTGAAATCACTTCTTGTCCGTTTTTAAAAAATCTTAAATTTTTATTAATTGTGTCTGTCACTGATCTGTCCCACATCATATCTCTTCCTAGCAAACCATCTGCTGAAAGTTTGGTTCCTTCGGGCACCACGTGAATTTGTAGTGAAAAATTTTCCAGGCCTTCGAGCTGAGCAATTATCGTCCCCTTTGAAGTTATATTTCCTCCGAAGGCTCCTAACAAACTCTTTTGATTTCGTTCATCTATTTTAACGTGGGGTGCCAAAGCCTCTGCCCTCACTAATGTAGTGTTTGCTCCTGTATCTACCAGCAAAGACAGACTTCTATTTACTGCTTCCCTGCAAGGAAAATTTATGAATGCATCGTTCTTTTGTTCTGTGCGAAGTTTTTGTTCCTTTTGTGATTCTGATTTGAAAGTGAAATAGTTTGTGCAGGTGTCTGGAATGTACGTGTGTATATTCTCACTCCAGTGTACTTTTTTGTTGTTTTTAATTGTGGTGCTCCGTCTACATTTGTCACCACCTGGCATGACCCTTGACATAGACCTCAAAAACAATTTGTTTTTGTGGGCGCTCTTTTTTGCGTCTTCTGGTGTTTTAGATGCTAAATTCTTCGAAAGTAAGTAAGAATTTCCGGCATTCCAGCCTCTTAGTTTTGGCTGGGCCGCCTTGAGTTTCCCGAATTATTTCGGTTGTTGGCCACTTCTCGTACGTTGTTATTTCTATTGCCCTTATTGCTGATGTTACTTCTTCCTCCACTTCTATTGAACATATTATCATGATAGTAATTTTCCGGGCACCTTGACGTAAAATGTCCAAGACCATCACAATTGTAGCACCGTTGCTCTCTTCTATTCATGTCACCAAAACGATTATTGGCCTAGTTTTGACTTGATGATTGCAATGAGTTTTGCGCTCTACCTCTACGGTCAGGGGCCTGACGACTTCTATTAATATTATTGTTGGATTGTTCCTGGCGTCTTCCCTGATTAAAGTTAGTGTTGTTTTGCCGTCTAAAACATTCGTTTAACAAATGTCCCTGCTTATGGCAAAAATTGCAGAATTTTTGGGGAACCCACAGAATTCCTTTGTGTGTAATCCACAGGTATTGAGTTGTTAACCGTTTTCTGTCTTAGTGAGAGTTGTCTAACTTCATTCACTAATTGTTGGGCTGTTTCGTACAACGGTTCCTGGGCTTGCACTATCATTACATTTGACAATCGCATGTTGGCGCCTAACAGGTTTTGTGCATCCTTTGTAATCTTCAACAATTCAGATAATTTGTCATTTTCATGCCCAATGAACCTGGATACCAATTTCAGGTCACGTAAGCCCCTTATATAACTTCTTACCGCTGATTGATTGCAGTGGTCCATCATAGATTTCCGATGCGATGCATCCTGCCATTGTGCAGCAATTAATTCTGTTGCGTCTATAAGAAGCCTTTCTAATCTTTCGCCAAATTCATACGCGCTTTCCGTCGATGCTTGCTTACTGCTAAATATTAACTCTTGTATTTCATTAAGGGTTTTGGACTAAATTTTTCTCTGACAGCTAAACATAGGGCTTCTATTGTTCCAAAATCTTTGTTGTGCAAATATGAGTAGGCGTTCGCAAAAAGTCTTGTTTTTATACATTTTAGCAGGTCGACTACACTACCTGCTTCCAAAAGTTTATCTTTCGCAATCATACAGCCTTCAATGAATTTATTTGATTCTGTCGTAAGCTCTGGGCCATCTGCACCGTAGAAAATTGGCACCATGTGTGATACATTTTTCAAAAGTTCCGTAAAAGACGTCATATTGTTGGTTGAAATTTCTTCACTTATTCTGATTGTAGTTTGTATTTCTCTCGGCGATGGTGAGCGCCTCTTCAAAATTTCATGTGCCGATGCTACCAATGTATCAAATTCTCGAATTAATATGTTGTCTATCCCTTCTGTCCTCTTCAAATCGTCGAATGTTTCTTTGTATTGTGCTAGCTCGCTAAATTTTTTAGATGTCGTCTCTGTGGTATAGCCTCTGCTCCCTGCCTTTTTTGCATTTATTATGATGCTCCGAGTTTTGGATATCAGGTCACGAGCCGTTTCTTTCTCCTCTATACGAGTATCCTTATTATTAATCTCCTCTGCCTGCTCGTCAGTAACCGTAGAAATGCCGTCTGTGTGTCCTATTGTTATATAAGGAACTCTGGAATCCTCTTCTGTTAATTCTTCCCTTATTGATGGAGTGGGTGACCTAGTCTTGTGTATAATGTCGAGTTCACGCTTTGCATTTCCTAAGGCTGTTTGTAATCTTTGTACGGTGTCGTCTTGTACGTCTATTTGCTGTTGTTGTTTCAGTTGTTTTTTAAATTCATTCTCACTTAACCCCTTTTGTCTCAATTTTTCAACCAAGGATGCGTTTTCTTCTACTGCCTGCTCTAATAAACTGTCCGTATAATTAATCTGTTCCCGTAATTTGCGGCTCTGTTTTTCTAAAAGTCCCTTGGTGACCTCCAATTCTTATATTCTTTTACAAAAATCTGCCGACTGGTTCTTATTAAGGTCTCCTATCAATTGTAGCACATAACCAACTTCCTCTAATTTTGTTAGTTTCTGGTGCCTTATATTGTCCCTATGTCTTTCTGTAAATTCCTTTCCTTGTTTCAAACTATTTAATTCTGTCCATGCGAGAACTTGCAGACTGTCAACCGAATAGTTATACTTATTGATCTTAGATAGTAATTCGTCCGTCCTTGATTTCGGGTTGTCCATTTACAAATCTAAAAATTTTAAAGGCATACTTACCAGCACCAAAAACATTTCCGCTATTGCCTGTAAAAGTAAAAAAAAAAAAATGACGCACAATGTACTGATCGCGACGTTTACTCCATACAAAATTTAAATTTGCCTTGCTTAATGTGGCTTAGGCCTGTGGCAGTTACTTTTCAATTCCACCACTTTGTATTTTGCCAAAGATCCCAAAGGCGTACTGATATACAGATGCTTAATGACCCCTAGGAATTCACCTCTATACTTAGTGGTTTCTTTAAATTTTTCTTTGCCACCGACTTTACCGATTTTTTTCCACAAGCAAAACAAATCGAATCAAAACTTCTCCTAATGTGGCCAAAGTAATTAGCAGTTTACTAATATTTCCACCAATTCACACTTCTTTGAAGACACTAAAGGCGTACTGGTATACAGATGCTTAATGACCCCTAATGCTTCACTTCCGTGTTTATTTGGTTTCCTTACTTTCGTTGCTATGAAATTATTGCCAAATTTGGAAAGGATTCAAAATCAATCAAAATTCTATAACCAAATTTTATTCCTGGAGGGTCCCTTAGGAATCGCAGGATATTTATTCTTTTACTACCGGCTGCGCCAAAATGTTGGAGTCGTTTTGTAAGCAAGAAAACACTTTTGTTTATTTTATTTTATAATTTTTATTTATTTATAGAGCCTGCAGGGTCCCGTAGGAATTTCAGGCTATAAGTGTTTGTTCTTACTTCTAGTTTACAACGCCCTTTTAATAATTATTTATCGCTATTTATACTAAATTCTTAACGCTAAAAATGCTGATTAAACAGAAACAGCATTTCTTAAAAATAATTTAAATAATTAAATTGCTTACTTGCTAAATAGTCATATTTCAATAGTACATTAATTTTAAATTAACTTATAAACAAAGTTTAACTAAATAAAGTGCTGACTGTCAAAAAGATTTATATTACATAAGTACACATTTATTATTTTGATTAACATATAACTAGAGTTTAAAAATACGAGGGTGCCTCTCAACAATATTCAATGTATGTACCTATGTATGTTTATTGTAAATATGGTCATGGTTGCACATAAGGTAGTTTTTACATAAAAACAGCGTTGTTTCTCATAATTCCAAGTTAATTTCGTTGAAGTTAAGTAAAACATGTTGATTTGGGCAATAGTAAAATATAGCGAAATTACGTGTTTTTAAGTTGATTTTGGCCGAAATCACGATATGACTTAATTTCGTGGCAACCTAAAGGGGCTATAAATTAAAATGTGTTTTTCTGCTTTTTCCATCAAATTATTAATTAAATAATTAAAATACCGAAGTCATTATATTTAAAAGAACAATATATGTGTGCAGTTTAACTTTTTTCTTGTATAAGTGTTTTAAAAGACAGTTTTAAAAGTAATTATTATACTGTAGTTTTACACGAAGAATGCTGAGGAAGTATGCAGGTATCCACCAAAGGAATTATATTTTTCTAGAGCTCCTTCTTATAATTTAAGGAACGTATTATTTTAAATTTAAGTCACGAATAATTTTTTAATTTTAATTAAAAAGCAAGTTAGAGTGCTATATTCGGCTGTGCCAAATCTTTTATACCCTTCATAATCCATATCAATCTAGTTAAGTGAAGTTGGTTTAATCAAATAGCAAATATTGGAGTGACAGAAAATTAAAAAAATAAAAAGTTTGGTACTGCATATATATAATTTTACATTAAAATTACACCGGCATTAAAAGAAATTTGTATTTCCTTACATATCTCTTCAAAATCTTTAAAATGATGCCCATATTGTTATTTTAAAAAAATTTTAAAATTCCAGAGGCGCCTAACTTGGAAAATACGCTTCAGAAGTGGATATTGTAGAGACGGAATTACAAACTTTGTTATATCCTTTTTCCACTTTTTGTCGTAAAGGGTATAATAATTTTACACCACTAAAATTACTAAAACACTCTTACAAACGAAAAACACCCACAGACGGTCACACTTACATATCCAATAATAAAAGACCCAAATATTAACTATTTACCCTAATAAACAAGACAGATATCAGGGAATCTACCTGCATAATACTATTTAAACGGACAAAAATTACCTAAACCCACCACCTTTTATTCTTAACACTATCTATTTCTAACACTATCTCTTCAGTTTTAATAAAAACGCGGCTTGAAAATGATGTTATCACATCGAAAGCGCTCGCCGAACATCCAAAGTACACAGCCAGTGACGACGGTTATTACCGAAAATTATAACAACAGGGTATAATAACTTTAAATAGCGACTAAAATTAATACGTGCAATTTACCTACAAAATTGTTTTTACAGAACTTCAAATACGAAACCAGTTGAAAGCAAAACAAATAGAAATCTAAAATAAACTAGTTTTATATTTAGTCTGTTTTTTATCCTTTCGTATAGTTTTTTTTGTAAAAGGTTACGTTTGTCGATTGAGTACAAAAAAAAAAATAATATGAAAATAGAGAAAAAGTTAAAATTACTACAAATAACTGAATTTATATCTCTATTTTGGTGTTTCAATTCTATTACATTCGTAGACAATTTGTTTCCCATTTGTCTTGCCAACAAAGTATAATTTTTTTTTTGTTCAAAAGAACAAAAAACTTCACACAAAATGTAAACAAAATTGTAAATTTGCCAATTTTTATGGAGACTTTAAGTTTCAATATTTGCATGTAAATTTTAAACAAACATACATTGCGAAAACTAAATTTAAATTTAAAGTTAAATATATATATATTTACATATTTTTATGTTTACTATTATATATCATATTGTCTTTTTTACGGCAGTAATACAACCTAGTCGTTATAAAAAATTATTGTACGATAACAAAGTAATATTAAATAAGTTTGCAATTTCCCTGGTTAACTTACAAAGAAAACTTTGTTGGCAATCTAAAGATATATTTATATTTTTTGTATTGAGTTATTGTTTTACTAGCTTCACCAGTTTGCCTTTTGTAGAAAACTTCGCAAGAAAGTGTGGAGTTGTCTTTTGTGAGTCAAAGCCAAAAAATTACATACATAAATAAAAGTCAAATTTTATTTATAATAAAAAAGAATTATGTAAATTTTCTAAAATAACATACAATAACTCATTGATCAAATTTTCATTGAATAATCGCAGACAAGTTTTAAGGAAAACATAATTTATGCTGTTTTTAATATAAAAAAAAAGTTGTAGCGAAAACAGTGAAACAAATGACATATTTCAAACAAGCCATACAAAATATTTATCTGCTGAAAAATATATTATATTGTCAAGCATTTTTCATCTTTATTTAACATTTACATTTGGCTGAAACATCTTTTTAGAACATTTTTGGAATATTTATTTAGTATTATTTAGTTGAATACTTTACTTTTAAAACGTGTTAAAGGGCGGTTTACATTATACTACAAGTAATACGACATGTCAAATGTTTGTGTAGAAGAGTACAAGTAGTATCGTCTAAACATAATATGTAATAAAACTCTCCGACATTGAGAGAAAATACGGATGGAAATTTGATAGTCGTATGGCTCTCTTCATTTTTTGAAATTTTTCAATAACTATACTACTTCATTAGATCAGGGTTGCATTTTCTTATTAATGATATCTTTTTAAAGGTAAAACTCGTCAAAACAGCACAAAAGCCGCTGAATGTAGTGCAACATAGACTGAGTTGGCATCACAAATATTTTTGTAAACAATTATTGTTATAAGAATAGCTGTTTCAATTTTACTTCATTTTATTCAACACTAATTGTGTAAACATAAGAAAAAAAATCATACGATTTTTAATCTCTATTTTATTATACGGATAGATTTTCATTTTATTTTCCCTTAGATTTTACGTACCGTCTAAACTGGCCTTAAACAGCATTTCTGTAGTTTTGAGTAAATCAAAGAAAACTTCCTAGCAACCTTTATATTAATTAAAAAAAATTTAATTTATTTCCCATGACAGTTATTAATATTTGTATTGTTTTTATAAATACAAACAATATTTTTTTTTCAATATTGACATACTTATTAAAATACTAAAAATTTTGCATTTGACACGTTTTAAAACTAAACAACCATCACCATTGTAAATTTCATGTAAAATACTATGCCAGTTTAAAAACGCCACAAGCGAGTAAAGCTAATTCTAACAGCTTTTTTTGGTTGGGTCTAATCTGTTTCACTCAGTGATGTGTTTCTCTTAATAAATCATTAATCGACCAAAAACTCGACTTTTATTTATATTTTGTTGTGGATATGTTTTAAAACTAAACTGTTCAATATATAAAATTATTAAAGTTAAAGTTATTAAACCCATTTCGTTTAATAAGCTATTTTTAAAAAATTGCAATAAATAACAGTTAATAACACGCAATAACAATTAAATAGCTAATCTGCACTTTAAGCAATTTTACTGGCAACTCCTACTATCATTTGATACTTACTGCTTTTAAAAACTAATTTTCAATTAACACGAAAACCAATCTTAATATTACTTTTATTTTATATTTATTTTATGCAAAAAACGGAATCTTTTTAGTAAAAGAGATTCTTGGTTACTGCATAATACACGAACAAGAAATGTAATAAAAAAAATTTGTAAATAAATATGTACGTCTCGTTAATTTTGGTTGTACGAGCAGATAAAATGAAGACTATGCCAGTAACAATAACCTTAAACATCCTGTAGTGAGTCTTAAAGTAGCTTTAACATTCCAATAATATTTACAACGTTCTTTAACGATTGAATATGTTGTCGTTTAACTGTCTTTAATATACCTCCCAGGTACGCCAACCCAAAAAATTTTCAATTATGTTCAGAACAGGGAAAGTAAATGTATACTGATAGAAAAAATCATCGTTGGTTGTAATGAAAGATGTCATCAATAATGTATAAAATGGCATCAATGCAATGACAGACATCATCATAGAATTTTGTCATATTTTAGATGTCATCTAAGTTATGACTACAATGTCATCAACTTGATGCAATATTTCGTATACGATTATTTCGTAAAATATATATTTAAGAAAAAAGTAAATAGAGTTTTTATAATTCCAGTTAGAATTTTAATTGCAACTTGATTATTTTTTTATTTAAAAAATAAAATCACATTGATGTAAGTTCATCATCATTATTATGACCAAACAAATATATAACTAAATATGCACGGCCTTTTGAAAACAATGCTTAAAAAGCTAAAGCATATATACAACGAAGATGATGACACCCCGTCGTTATATTGATGACACATAATTATGATTATAATCATCAAATTTGGCGCCAACGTAAAAAGTAATGAGATCAAAGTGCTAAACACAGAGAATTTTCTCATATTCATAGGGAGTGATGTTAATATGTCATCAGATTGATGAACTTTTAGCATCATATTGTTGACACAATTTTTTATGTATATTTTATAACTTTTTATTTTACTTATAATACGAGGGCTGCTATATATATTTTTGGCCTGGCAACACTGAGTGCTGCCAATTGCAATCTGACATTTCCATTGGAAATTTTGTCATTTTGAAGCATAATCGTACTCAAAACGTTTTGACGAATAATGGTCGTATTATTTGTGTTGTTTACAGTGACTTGAAAAAATTAATATAGAAAAAAATGGAACAAAAAAAATTAACATTTTCGTGCCATCATTTTTCACAACTTTCGACGTGGATTATCACGACAAGAGTGCATTGATGAACTTAAATCTTTGTATGGCGATGAAGCACCATCCTATAGCACTGTGAAAAATTGGTATAATGAATTTAATCGTGGCCGAAGCTGGCTCAAAGACGAATTCCGTGAAGGTGGTCCAAAAACGGCTGTTGTGCCAGAGAACATTGATGCAGTGCGTGAACTCATAATGCAAGATCGACATGCGACATACCGAGAGATAGAGACATCCTTGGACATTTCTTCCACCAACATACATTCGATACTGCATGAACACCTGGCCGTAAAAAAGGTTTGTTCTCGTTGGATCCCGCACAGTTTGAAAGTCGCTCAAAAAAGGCTCGTGTCGATTGGTGCAAAGAAATGTTGCTAAAATACGATTGCGGTGCTTCAAAAGACGTTTATAAGACCGTCACAGGTGACGAATCATGGATCTATGCATATGAGCCCGAAACGAAACAACAATCGACCGTGTGGGTCTTCAAAGACGAGCAAAATCCAACGAAAGTTGTTCGTGAAAGAAGCACTTCGAAGCAAATGGTCGCCTGTTTCTTCGGCAAAACTGGTCATGTGGCGACTGTTCCGCTGGAGAAACGTAGGACGGTCACTTCTGAGTGGTACAGAAGACGAATCATTGTTCACCATGACAATGCGAGCTCTCACACATCGGCTCAAACCAGAGCGTTTTGAACGGCCAAAACGTCGAATTAATGGGTCATCCGCCGTACAGCCCTGACTTGGCACCTTAAGACTTCTTCTTGTTTCCGCACATCAAGAAAAAAAATGCGTGGTCAACGATTTCGTCGCCAGAAGCAGCTGTTGAAGTGTTCAAAAACCATGTTTTAGAGGTGCCTCAATCGGAGTGGAAAAAGTGCTTCGACAACTAGTTTGAGCGCATGCAAAAGTGTATAAATCATGCTGGAGAATACTTTGAAAAACAATAAAACCATTTTTGATTATAAATATTCGCATTTTCACTATTAGGCCAGAAATATATAGAGCAGCCCTCGTATAACATAAAAATTACCGAAAATTATACCAACAGTATAAAAATTGAAGTTCTTAAGTTTTCTGTTTTGTGAAATATATACATACATATTGTAAATAAAAATTATATGTATCTTTATTGTTAGAAAAACACATGGATTTGAAACTTTTATTGCTTCCGTATTACATCAATGATTGCTGCTTCGATGATATTCTGCCATTAAGTTTATACTATATATATTTATATTGTATTGATGATATTTTTCATTAAATCAAGAAGTTTCGTCATTACATTGATGACATGCTTTAATTGAATACAAAAGTTTCGTCGTTGCATTAATGACATTTTTTCATTAAATCGAAATATTTCGTCATTGCGCTAATGACATTTTTTATTTATTCGAAATATTCAGTCTTCGCATTGATGACATTCTTTCATTAAACCAAAAAGTTTCGTCATCATTTTGATGTCATTTTGTCATTTAATTGATATCGGTTTTTCATTCCGTTTACGTCAGCGTGTCATTGAATTGATGACAAATTTGTGATCCTTGGCATTGATGACAAAATAAGCAAAAAATTACATGGTTGACATCACAACAATGACAAGTGTCACGGGGTCAAAAACAAAGACATTTGTCATTGAATTGATGTTAAATTACTTTAGCGTTATGATGATTTTTGTATCAGTGTATATAAGCTAATTTTAGCTTATTTCAAAAACTCAACGAAAAGTAGTCAAATGCTTGGGTGTCCCATTAAAGAATTTTAGTGACTACAATGTACTTACATAAACGTAGTAACTAATTTGCAGCAGTTGCACATTAATGTTTAATTGCACTTTTGCAAAAAAATGATTTCGTTATAAATATCTTATATAATCTTTATATATATAAAATTGTTGCTAGTACACTGTGACTTTATAACTCACGAACGGTCGTAAGGTCGTGTAGCTGGTCGACGCGTTCGTGAGTTATGACTTTTAATGACAAGATATTATTTTGTCCATAAAAAACAACAATAAATATATGGGCTGCTATGAGCCTACACAATTTGGGTAAAATCCACTGATGAGATATTTGAGCAGTAGTGAAATGGCCATATGGCTATGCTTTCCTCGCAGTAATACATTCAATTTGTAGTTTAAAATATATTTCATGAGAATATCATATCATCAAATATTTATATAAGAAGAAATAAAGCAAAAATAAAGTAAATCAAAATATATAGTAATAAATAATATAAAAACTATGAAAACAAATAAAAAGATAAACAGCATTTCAAAACAGATAAGATACCATAACGTATCTTATGATATTTTCAATACGAGAATATGACGTTTACTCCATATATCGATGATCACATATGAATATATAAAGATAAGCTGATATTATTTGGGCTTATAAACTATATTTCTTGAATAAATGATATCTCCCATATTACAAAGAAATAAGTTATTTTTTTTTTGTGAATTTATGTTTTTAAATAATTTTGATGACAAATCATTAAAAATAATCAAACAATAAATAATAATGAGTCTATTATATCAGTTAATTTTTGCATTATATTATATACCATGACACTTTAAACCATGTTTAATTATTTTAATTTAACCATTTAATGTTTATACTTTACAATATAGACAACAATATGGTTGAAAGACCAACTATATCATTATTAAATGCAATAATACTATGTTTTGCTAACAACTATATAATGCAACTGTTGTTATTCACTGTAAAATACTTTGTTGCCAACCTAATAAATTTGATCAAGTTTTACTTGTTTTAATATGTTTATAGAAAAAGAAATTTTTCGTTACTTCAAAAATATAATTCAATCTTATTATACTTTTTGGATAAACATAACGCTGTTTTATTACAATAGGTTATGGGCCCAGATTCCATAAGGATATAATATTAAAGGATACATTGAAGTCAAGGCATAATAGCAGCAAAAATTTAAAAGGAAAACTAAAAAAATGAATGCAATAACAGGAAGTATCCTTTTGTTGAATGGGGATAATTATGGTACGTGGAAAGCTCAAATGGAGGCGATAGTACACAAAAATAGATTGCTTAAGATTGTTATAGGTAAGGAAAGAGCTCCGAGCGTAAGAGAACTTCCAGAGTCGCTGACTGATGCACAAACTCGTGCATACGAGCAGTCACTGGATGCAAGAGCGGAAATTTTAATGGCCATAGAGACAAACATTGTTACAATGGTAAAGAATATGAAAGGATCAAAAGAAATACGGTGCTATCTTCCAGAAACTTTTGATCGAAAGTCAATAAGGAAGAAAATAGATTGTTGCGGTAAGTCATTAAATATGAAAATGTCTAAAACCAATTAATATCGCAATTTCTAATTGATTTTGATGTATATGTTTCATGCATAACGGAAAGCGGGATCGAGATTGATGAAGACCTTCTTGTTGTTATAATGCTTGATGCTTCACCATAGCGTTTTTCAACTGTAAAAGCTGCGGTCACCACTGCAAATGAATTCCCAAAATTAATTATTTTAAAGTTAAGATTGCAAGAAATTGGTGATAAAGAAGAGAGCAATGCAAGTAACTCAGCGTTCAAAGGTAAGTTTTATAAGCATATTAACAACAATCAATCAAAAAAATCAAGAAGGTATGATTAAAAATAAATTTATTTATAAATGTTTTCGATGTGGAGAAAAGGTCATAAAGCAAAAGATTGAACCAAACATTCGGAATGTTAAGTGAAGTATTAGTTACTTTAAGCGAGACAACATATTGTAGTAGTTCCGCTGAAACATGGATAATTGATAGTGGTGCGTCGTCTCACATGTGCAATCAAAAGTCGTTATTCGAAATTATAGACACAGTTTAGATGCAAAGTTAGACTGGCAGATGAAAACGAATTGAATATTAAAGGTATTGGAAAGGTCAAGATAATGCTAAAGGCAAGTGGTAAGAATCAAGAATTAGGTTTATGTAATACTCTTTATATCCCAGATTTAAGATGCAATCTTATATCAACCAGCAAATTGACTGATAATGGTTGTACGGTTGTTGTGAAAGAAAATAAAGTAGTAGTTTATAAAGAGAGAAATGAAATCATCATGAAGATGAATAATTTATACTTTGTAAAATTATATAAAAATGATGAAAATATGATACATGTAACAGAAAACCTAAATATTTAGTAAAATTGCATAAAGAAGATATGGTTAAGGGATTACCTAAACTAAAAGCTGAGGCGGTCCCATGAGAACTGAATCTCTTGTTGGAAGTTCGTATTTTGCAACATTTATTGAATGAAAAGAACATAATGTAAGATCGACATGCGACATACCGAGAGATAGAGACATCCTTAGCCATTTCTTCCACCAGCATACATTCGTTACTGCATGAACACCTGGCCGTAAAAATGGTTTGTTCTCATGGATCCCGCACAATTTGAAAGTCGTTAAAAAAAAGGCTCGTGTCGATTGGTGCAAAGAAATGTTGCAAAAATACGATTGCGGTGCTTCAAAAGACGTTTATAAGATCGTCACAGGTGACGAATCATGGATCTATGCGTATGAGCCCGAAACGAAACAACAATCGACTGTGTGGGTCTTCAAAGAAGAGCAAAATCCAACGAAAGTTGTTCGTGGAAGAAACACTTCAAAGCAAATGGTCGCCTGTTTCTTCGGCAAAACTGGTCATGTGGCGACTGTTCCGCTTGAGCAACGTAGGACGGTCACTTCTGAGTGGTACACTACAATTTGTTTGCCTGAAGTCATCGGAGAAATTCGAAAAACCAAAAAGAGAAGACGATTCATTGTTCACCATGACAATGCGAGCTCTCACACATCGGCTCAAACCAGAGCGTTTTTGACCGCCCAAAACGTCGAATTAAAGGGTCATCCGCCGTACAGCCCTGACTTGGCACCTAATGACTTCTTCTTGTTTCCGCACATCAAGAAAAAAATGCGTGGTCAACGATTTTCGTCGCCAGAAGAAGTTGTTGAAGTGTTCAAAAACCATGTTTTAGAGGTGTCTCAATCGTAGTGGAAAAAGTGCTTCGACAACTGGTTTGAGCGCATCCAAAAGTGTATAAATCATGCTGGAGAATACTTTGAAAAACAATAAAACCATTTTTGATATAAATATTCGCCTTTTTACTATTAGGCCAGATATATATAGAGCAGCCCTCGTATACGCAATAAAAATCAATATTTAGAAAAATTTATGGAATTCAAGAAAATGGTAGAACACAGACTGGAAAAAATAGAAAAGTTTTAAGACGCGATAATGGTGCAGAATTAGTTGGTGAGAGTTTTACAAAGTTTATAAAAGAGTGTGGAATTAAGAGGCAGTTGACAACAGTTTATACTCCTCAACAAAATGGCATCGCGAAAAGGATGAACAGAACATTAGTCTAAATGGAGCGTTGTTTAATGTTAGAATCAGGTTTACCAGAAAGTCTATGGACAGAGCTAATACACCTTTCAGTGTACATAAGAAACCGCTGTTCAACCAAGCTAAATGGTACTAAAACGCCTGAGGAGTTATTGACAGGAAGAAAGCCTATTATAAGTTATTTCAGGCGAATTGGTTGTTTATTATTTGTATTAGATAAAACATCGAAAAGATCAAAGTGGGATACGTAGAAGCAATGAGCACATTCTTGTAGGTTACTCAGACGAATCAAAAGCTTACCGACTATGGAAAGCCGCGCAGAAAAAAAGATTAGTAAAATAACGTTGGAGATTATTAAAATTCAACCACTAATATCATTAATTAATTTTTTTTTCTTAATAAAGTATAATCTTGATATGTAGAACAAAAATTGTAAATAAATTAAATTAATAAATTGTAAATAATTGTCGGTCGCAACAACCGTTAAGAAAATTAACTAGACCAATTTATGTATTTGCTGTAATCTTTTCTGCTAATTGGGAGATGCCACAAAATTAATTCAGTATACATATTTATACGGATACTTAAAAGCTGGTAGTTATAATTGAAAAATCGATGATATTATTTTTGACAACAAAAGCGTTTTTGACATTATGAAAAAGAAAAAAAAAAGAAATTAACATACAAAATAAAAACATTTATTTATTTATTTACTTTACAAAACAAAAGAAAAAACAAGTAACTGTAAAATTGGCAAACAATTAACCAATTTTGTTTAAAGGTTAGTTCAACGTGATTAAAAAGAGACATTTGTAAATTAAAATAATTTTGAAACATTTTATTTAGCACTTTGGCAAAACGTACAATATTTTCGGATTGTACGGCAAATGAAAGATATTTGGAAGATATAGAAAGATGTATTGCTGAGCTATTCATCATACATTATGTTCTCACCTGTTAAATTACTTTTTAAATAAAGTTTTGTAAAAAAAATGAAGTTGTTTTATTTCATTCACAATAATATTTTCTATTGACTGTCCTCTTCCTCGAATCATTTTATAAAATAGTTACGAGCACCATATTCATTCAGCCATTTCAACCGAATTTCAAATAATACTCACAACCGACAAAATTCGAATGAAAACAAATTCGGTTGTCACAACGAATCTCTTTTCTCTGTGCGGAACAAAAAAATTGTAATAAGTCGAGAAGTAAAATTTTTAGAAATTTTAAATGTATGATATGACAAAAGAAAATAAAAATCTTAATTTTTATGAATTTGTATCTATTGACAAAATTAGGAACAGCGCGGATCAAATAAATTTGGATAACTCTGACGCAAGCACTAAGGATAAAAATGAACAGGATGTCAACAGTAAGCCTGGAAAAAGAAGTAATGATATAGAACCAGTAAAAGAGAAGTCTATTAATTCAATTCAACTTGTTTAAGACCAAGTAAGTCAAGTAACAACTCAAGCTGCAAAAGAGGAAATAATAGATTCTAGAAATATAACAGAAGCCATGGATTCCGATTACGCGGATGATTGGCTGAGTGCTACGCAAGACGAGTATAAGTTATTATTAAAGAATAGAACTTGAAATTTAGCAGATTTACCAAGTGGACGTAAAGCAGTAGGATGTAAGTGGGTGTTTAAATCAAAAATTAGGCCAGATGGAACTATAGAAAAACGTAAAGCCAGATTAGTAGCTAAGGGTTATTCCCAAAAACTTTGATTAGATTACGTTGATACCTTTGCTCCTGTAGTTCGACAAACTTCCCTTAGATTAAATATATGCTCTTGCAGTTGAAAATGATTTAAAATTTAAAGCTTCGTCAGCTAGATCTGTCAACTGCATTCCTGAATGGAAACTTAAAATATGCAACAACCAGAAGGCTTTATTCAAGAAGAAACAAAAGAAAATGTATGCAAGTTAAATAAAGCTATCAATGGATTTAAACAAGCTGGTAGACAATGGTTTAAAAGAATTGATTCTGTTATTAAAGATTTGGGACTATCACAATCAAAGTATGATCAGTGTATTTTTTTTGTTGCAAAGATGAAAAAATAGTAATTATCGCCATGTATGCTGATGATATTATTATTGCTGCGAACTATAATAATTATACAGAAAAATTTATAAGTAAATTAAAAGAAAATTTCGATATTCATGACATGGGGATTCAAAAGCATTGCATTGGTCTAGAAGTAAATATCAAAGATGGAGAAATTTCGATTTCGCAACCTGGATATATTTTAAATTTGATCAAGAAATATGATTTAGAGAATTGTAAGCCTGTAAAAATTCCTATGCTGTATGGTATTAAATTAGAAAAAGCACCAACAATTTACGGAGAAGCAGAGAAATTCGATGAAAAATTTTATCAAGAAATAATTGGATCTTTTCTTTATATATTATTGTACAGTAGACCTGATATAACATGTGCTGTAAATATGTTGTCACAATTTTCTAAAGACCCTCGTAAACAACATCTAAATTCAGCATATCATGTTATTAAATATTTTGCTGTATTAATGTATAGAAAAAATGGTTTACCACTTACACGTTTTTGTGATGCAAATTGTGCTCATGATGTTAATGATAGAAAATCTCAATCAGGTTTTTGTTTTTTACTCACAGGTAGTCTTGTTTCCTGGGAATCAAGAAAACAAAGGGTCATAGCAATATCTAGTGCAGAGGCGGAATATGTGGCGTTAACCAAAGCAACAAAGAAAGCTTCTTATTTGCGGTATATATTAGGAGAACTTGGATATTCCGATCACAGTCCGTTGCTAATAACCACTGTTTTTCAAAGTGCTCAGAGAATGGCTTAATTCGGATCTAATCATTCCCGTACAAAACATATTCAATATAAGTATTATTACGTTAACCCTCTAGTGCGCAAGAAAACCAAATTAAGTAAAATACTACTTAAACGAAAGGAAATAGTTAGAAACAAACTTTTGTTCTAGCAGTTTGTAAAATTTTCATTTATAAGGGCGCAGGAGGCGAAAAATCCTTTGATGCAAATTTGCATCCTTGCGCATTTAGCGCAAAGTACTTACCATAAAAAAACAATACACACTATAATATTGTAATAAAAAAAGAGTGTAACTTATGTAAAAATCACAACTGTTTATAAACCTGTTGAACTAAGTTAAATTTTAAGGTCCGAAAAACACACTGTTTCCTCTACGCACAACAAACGTATGAGCAGGCACTTCAAAATTGCACAATAATTCAATGGTGCTATAACGGTACTTCAAAAGCAGAGAAAACGACGTCTATTAAATGGAGACAACATATACCGAACATTTACATAAAACTGTTTTCAAATTTTAAAGCTACAGAGGGATATTCGGTATGATTCAAATTTGCATCACTGCGCACTAGAGGGTTAAGGATGCTGTAGAAAATAATATTGTTAAACTAAAATATTTGCCTTCTAATATAATATTAGTTGATGTTTTGACAAAACCTTTACCTAAACCTTAACATTTATTTTGTTGTAATACTCGTAGTTTCGGAATTGTAATGTAAATTCACAATGTTGAGGAGGCATGTTGTTATTCACTGTAAAATACTTTGTTTCCAACATAATGAATTTGATCAATTTTTACTTGTTTTAATATGTTCACAGAAAAAGAAATTTCTCGTTACTTCAAATATATTATTCAATCTTATTATACCTTTTAAATAAACATAACGCTGTTTTATTACAATAGCAACCATAATATATTGCTCTTAAATTAATATAATCTTATTCATGTATTTTCTTTGCGTGCATTTAATTGGCAGCTGATAGAGTAAAGGCAAACAATAAAGATTTATTAGCGTCTGCATATGGGTTTCGTACACGTCGTTATGACTATATACGATTCACATTATTAGCATTCCATAATAAAAATATGATTCCCAAAAAATGATGTTGTTTCTATAAACACCCCTTTTTAAGTGACACAAAGCATTCATTTTTCAAACTAAACTAACTATATGACTGACATTACAAAGTTAACCTTTTTAAGTGCTATTTTTGCAAACAAATAAACAATAAAAAAATATTACTTCGCTTCTTTTATTATGCATGCGAATAAAGCCTTTAGAAGGACAAGTATCTAAACTCTGAGAATTGTATGGTTTGATAGTCAAAGTAAGAAATGCCAACAAACTAAACCTTAGGCTTCACTTAATGGCAAATTCTTTACAAAGAAAAATAAGAAACTTTGTTACTAATCCTTAGACACAATGTTTTATTTAAACTTAATACTTTAAGTTTTCTTTTCTAGATAAAATCCAATTTTATCTTTTGATTTTATTTCTTAACTATTGGTTAACTTGTGAATCTAAAGAAATAAGAATTTCGTTAAAAATCTTAAAAATTTAAAGCTTAAAGCACATTTTTTACTTAAAAGAAAAAATAATTTAAATTTGAATATTCCAAGCTGTTTTGAGACATAAGTTTTTGTAACAAAAACAGTTGCTGATTAAGCATTTATCTTTTGACACAGAGGCACTAAATGGAAAATTAGACAGTATAGGAACATATTCTAATTTTTGTATAAGTAATGAGATCTGCTAACAGAGGTGATTGTAAATCTCAAACAAACGTAAAATTAAAAAATTATTAAAATTCTTGAATATACATCCATCTGAAAATTGGTAAAGGCTTAGATGCTTTATGCGTAGCTCTTTTTAAAGTTTGTGCCATAAATAAACAAAATAATAAGAAAATAATAATAATAAAAACAATTATAATTAAAATAAAATCATTAACATTAATTGGTAGTTAAAATTTTCAAATTCAATGGTAATAAAAAATTCCCAATAATCTCCTGTGTAACGTTTTTCACATTGCTTATTATACCCTTCACCACAAAAAGTAAAATGGGTATAACTAAGTTTGTCATTCCGTGAGCAATATCTACAATATCCATTTCCGACCATAATCGGTGCATCTGCTTTGAGGCAGCAGGCAAAACACCACGTCTCCCTTTAATTTTTTCTTGTCATTTGGAACAATAAAGTAACTTCAATAAAAAAATTAATATATGAAGTGATAGAGAATTAAAAAATAAAAAAAACATCAAGTGAAAAAATTGGCGCACGTCCATATTTTGCGAGTTACGGCGCTCTGAAATTTTCAAATTTTTTAAATATTAATATGGGTATTATTTTAAAGCTTTTGAAGAGATCTTTAAGGAAATACTAAAATTGTTGAAAAATGATTAACCCATTAATAGCTGATGTCAAATTTGTATAAATTTATGTGTGTATATGCAGTACCAAATTTTTGTATTTCTCTGTCACCCCAATATTTGCTTTTTGATTGGATTTACTTCACTAAACTAGCTTTATATAGATGGTGAAGGGTACATAAGATTCGGCATAACCGAATTTAGCACTCTTACTTGTTTCATTTTCGATTTGACTTCCTTATTATTAAAATTTTATTTTTAATCAATTTTTGACTTCAATGCATTTTCGACAATTAGTTTACTTTTTAAAAACTTGGAATTTCTTTGTAAATCTTTGTCCGAAATCGGACAAGTTTTTTTTGGCAGGCGAGTTAATTTTTCATAATGGTAGATTTTAAGCGTCAATTTGGATATTACGTAGAAGCACCATATATTTCAGATATATTTACCTGTAAAAACCCTAAATTTTTTTTATACATAAAAGTGGAAAAAATATAAATCGTTTTAAAACGTGTTCAAATATAAAAGTCTCTACTGAATAAAGTGCAAAATACTTCTCAAATGTATTAAAAAACAAAAAGTAATAAAAATAAAATAAGTGAAAATATATTTGACTACAATAATAAAAAAAACAATTACAAAAAATGAAAAAATAAATAAACCAAATAAATCTATTTTTTATTTAAACACACAAATAAGGATATACCCGCACAGTATGCAAGCAGTACATTTAGTTATGTATACATTAGTGTTCTTAAATATTAATATATATGTACACACTCTTTTATTAACACATTCGCACATGTAATTACTTTTACAAATAGCTTTCTGTTTACCAAAAAACTGTATATTTGCTTTTTTTTTCTTAATATACACACAGAAAAGAGATTCGTCGTGAGAACTGAATTTGTTGCCAATCAAATTTGGTCGGTTGTGGTTATTATCTGAAATTCGGTTAAAACGACTGAATAAATGCGGTACTTCCAATTATTTTAAAAATTAATTCGATAGTCGATAAAAATTATTATTGTGAATTAAATTAAACAACGATATTTTTTACATTTGCCTTTATTTAGGATAAAAAAAAGAAAACAAAACATTTCTTGACTGTACGATAACTCTTGCTTTAGCGCTAAGCACTCTCACTTCCTCACGCTTTCATGCTTTACACTTTTGACTAAATTGTCTTCTGTCTTACATTCCACTCTGCACGCTTTTCCACTGCAAAGTACATACAACTTTTGAAAATCTATTTTATTTACACATGTCTTGAACTCACCTTTTAACGTTATTGGAGAAATTTTCGCAACTTTCAATAAATCTTATTGCATATTTTTTAATAAATTTTAATGTTTTTCATATTTTAATATTTTGTATATAAATTTTATTTTTATTTGGGTTTCGGTACTAAAGTGCTGAATAAGTTTCGTTGCATCACCCAATAACCAGAATAGGTTTTAGTACAGACTCAAATTAGGCAGGTAAACTTTGTTAACTGTTGTTGCGACCAACCTTTAAGATCTAATATTGTTTGTTAGTTTATAATATAAAAAATCTGTCAAGATTATGTTTTATTTATTATACAAATTAAATTGTGATGTTAGTATTTGAATTTTGAATATTTTAACTGATTTTTTATTGATCTTTTTTCTGTGTGTATAAAGCAAGATATTACATTATTTTCACACTATTGTCTTAATAGATTTCTCTTACTTCTTTTTAATAATTAACACAACATGCAGCTGTTTTTTTTTTAATTTTTGGGAAAAAGTGTTTCTCAGTTTTTTCATTAGTTGATCGGTTATCCGAAATTAAAGTTTTGCTGCGGTATTTAAATCTTGTACATATACAAAGTTTCAATACGAGGCATCAATTTAGAAACTGATGTGCTAGTTGCTCGGTTGCAACGTTTCTAATGCTTATCTGCTACATTTTGGAGTAGTATGCATTGTCAACATTTAGTACCACGGCATTATGAAACACAGTACCATGTTCGAAAACAAAGCAACTGACGGTTTAGAAGTCAGCCATATTCTGATTTTGTACATATATATTCTGAGTTACTTCGTCTAAATGTTGCTTTTTTTTTGGATATTTGTGCCCGCAGAACTCAGTTATCTCTGATCAAATTTTTAAATTTTTTCTTTATTAAGAGGTTATGCTAACAGATTGTTACTAACTTTAGAAACTAAAATATATCTCCATACGACATAAATGTTTTCTACGTGGGGTGTCCAAATAAATGACATTAATTGACCTTTCTTTTGAACTGTTAAAGACAAACGCTTAAAATTGGATAGAATGTCGATTCCCGTTATAATAGCAAGTAAACATATTTATTATTATCAATTAAAGGGTGCCCCAATAGTTCATTAAATTTGATGTATATGGACATTTCCTGAAAACTTGTAGACAGACGCTTGAAATTTACAAAGAGGTGCAGTCTAAGTCCGCTATAACAACAAGCATACAATTTTGATTTGAAAATTAAAATGTCCCAAAATTTAATGTAATTTGATGTATATTGCCAAACGGAAATACAAATGCAAATATTAATATAATACCTAAGCAAATTTTAAAATTTTGACGATCTTTTTGTACAGAAAAATTTAATGGAATGACTTTCTTATGCCGATTTTTATTTAAACTATTCAGTGGGAAATCTGCAGAATGGTACATAAGGTTGTACATATATGGTGAAAGGTATCTAGGATTCGGTATAGCCGAATATAACACTATTACTAGTTTTTATATTTTTTTGATAGCTGCGAAATGTTAAACGGAATTCCGTATATAGTTAGAATATTTCATCCAACAATAAAGGACTGAAATAGTTGCTTATAAACGACTGTCGTTATTGGGCGCTTCTGAATGGTTTATACTGTTTTGCAAATACAACACTTGTTTGTTGATATTCTATTTCTTACGATATTTTTTACTGACCCATGTAACATTGTGCAATGAATTCAGTAAAAAAAAACCTTTAAAACCACAACGCTGCCTTGAATTATATTAAACTCCACATTTTTACACCCATCACCACAAGTGGAAATGGATCTATCTAAATTTGTCATTCTATGTGTAATTTTTAAAATATCCATTTCCGAACCCAGACAATGTATATATTCTGAGTTCTTATGCATAGCGAATTCGCTAAAAAAATTTAAAAACGCCAATCGATCAAATCAGCAAGGTCGGTCTGTCCTTTGACGCAGGCAGCAAAACACCACGCCTGCTTCTTGTTTTTCCATATCATTAGAAAACAATTCTAGTTAGGTTAAATCATTTCAATTAAAAAACAAATTTATTTGACCTCTGAACTGTTCATAGAAAAGTACGATTGTGCACGATATTTCTTAAAATATCAATATGGGTATGATTAAAAAGCTTGTAAAGAGATCTTAAAGGAAATAGTAATCTTTTTTTAAATGCTTAACCCATTAAGAGCCGATGACACTTTTTGTAAAATATTTCGTACTGATTTTTTCTTTTCTTATTTTTTAATTCTCTGACACCCCAATACGAGGGCTGCTCTATATATATCTGGCCTAATAGTAAAAAGGCGAATATTTATATCAAAAATGGTTTTATTGTTTTTCAAAGTATTCTCCAGCATGATTTATACACTTTTGGATGCGCTCAAACCAGTTGTCGAAGCACTTTTTCCACTACGATTGAGACACCTCTAAAACATGGTTTTTGAACACTTCAACAACTTCTTCTGGCGACGAAAATCGTTGACCACGCATTTTTTTCTTGATGTGCGGAAACAAGAAGAAGTCATTAGGTGCCAAGTCAGGGCTGTACGGCGGATGACCCTTTAATTCGACGTTTTGGGCGGTCAAAAACGCTCTGGTTTGAGCCGATGTGTGAGAGCTCGCATTGTCATGGTGAACAATGAATCGTCTTCTCTTTTTGGTTTTTCGAATTTCTCCGATGACTTCAGGCAAACAAATTGTAGTGTACCACTCAGAAGTGACCGTCCTACGTTGCTCAAGCGGAACAGTCGCCACATGACCAGTTTTGCCGAAGAAACAGGCGACCATTTGCTTCGAAGTGTTTCTTCCACGAACAACTTTCGTTGGATTTTGCTCTTCTTTGAAGACCCACACAGTCGATTGTTGTTTCGTTTCAGGCTCATACGCATAGATCCATGATTCGTCACCTGTGACGATCTTATAAACGTCTTTTGAAGCACCGCAATCGTATTTTTGCAACATTTCTTTGCACCAATCGTCACGAGCCTTTTTTTGAGCGACTTTCAAATTGTGCGGGATTCAACGAGAACAAACCTTTTTTACGGCCAGGTGTTCATGCAGTATCGAATGTATGCTGGTGGAAGAAATGTCCAAGGATGATTCTATCTCTCGGTATGTCGCATGTCGATCTTGCATTATCAGTTCACGCACGGCATCAATGTTCTCTGGCACAACAGCCGTTTTTGGACGACCTTTACGGGATTCGTATTTGAGTGAGCTTCGGCTAAAATTAAATTCATTATACCAATTTTTCACAGTGCTATAGGATGGTGCTTCATCGCCATACAAAGATGTAAGTTCATCAATGCACTCTTGTCGTGATAATCCACGTCGAAAGTTGTGAAAAATGATGGCACGAAAATGTTCACGAGTTAATTCCATTTTTTTCTATATTAATTTTTTCAAGTCACTGTAAACAACACAATGGTCGTACGTCAAAACGTTTTGAGTACGATTATGCTTAAAAATTACAAACTTTCCAATGGAAATGTCAGATTGCACTTGGCAGCACTCAGTGTTGCCAGGCCAGAAATATATATAGCAGCCCTCGTATTCGTTTTTTGGTTGGACTTAGTTACTAAAATAGATTTACATATATTATGAAGAGTACTACTACTTAGTATTCAAATTTCAAGTTAATCTAGAACTAGATTCTTATTATTTGATCCGGAAATCCTCTTTCGATATTAAATTCATCATTTACCATAAATAAGTAAATAATAGTAAAAAAAAAAAATTAAGCAATAAAGCCTATATAAAAAGGATACTAAATTAAAAAATTTGTTTATTTTTTATTTTAAAATAAATAAAATATTACCTATGATAAAGCTGAATTACACTTTTTATTTCTGCAAAATTCTACAGTAACTGAAAAGCTTTTAACACAATTTTACTTATAATTATTTTGTTATTAACTAGCTCCAAGAAAATTTTTTTAAATATCTGCAAAAAAGCTAAGATGAACGATTATCTCACAATAAAACTATTTTCAATTTTATTTTCTGAAATTTGTTGCATTTTTGCGTGATTAAAAAATGTGTACCAGTAAATCTGTAAAAGATATTTTGGTATTAAAATCAAAAACAACACAATGCTATTAATTATCAAAAAAAAAAAAAAAAAACAAAACGAGAACCTTAAATGGTTTTTGCATTCACAATCGAAATATGTGAACTGCGTTTGTTTTTAAATTTACAATAGGAACAATGGAACAAATAGATCTATTTTATTGTTAGGTTACTGGAAAATTGACAGGCTAATATTTTCTGTACCTCCTGGTTATTTTTGTATTGATATTTGTATCGATATAGTGTTTTATTCATGCATTGGTTTGCAAATTTCAATAGTGACATTTACATTTGCATATGGCTTTTAAAGGTTTTAACATTGTACGCGCAAATGCATTCAAATTGTTGTTATTATTTCGTTTTTAATTTCATGAATCGGTAATAATTTAGACAACTTAAAATGTTACAAAAATGTATACAATAATGTATCTTCTTTCTGGCAAATGTGAATGTGTTCATAAAATCCGTAATATAGGTCGTATATGGGACATTTCATATGAACTAGACCGATTTTTTATATATAAATATTAGCCACACTGAGTAAAATATACGAGGATATTTTTATAATCGCTGGTTTACAATTTCTTGCATTTGATCGCTACTTTAATTGTGCATCCGGAACAAATTTTGAAGCTAAACTCATAAATTTAATAACTATTTATTTTACTCTCATTTTGTATGACAGAATAATATAATTTTTGTAAAGGGCCCTTAGATTAATGGAATAAAGTTATGATAGTATTTAGTTCCTAACATTGCGATTGGCAGAATCAGACTACGCTTAGTCATATATTTATTTTTATAAAACTATTGTTATACTTACAGTAAACTGTTGCATATGTGCTTCCGCTAAAATGGTCGTATGCAGCCTTTCAATGAGATGTCGCTTCTATTCTACTTATAAATAAATATTCAGATTTTTTTAATTAAAGAGATTAACATGTTTAATGTTTTTAATTTGATACTATTAACTAGCTCAATATTAACTAATGATGTATAATCTTCCTATTCTTACTTGTCAAATTTGTTAGCGTTGTTTTTTTTTTGTTATATAAAGAATAATTTGTAAATATTTTTCTAATATATATATATATATATATATACATATATATAGAATATAAGACGATTAAATAAATATTCTGGACGAACATTAAAAACAAGGTTTACAGAACACATACGATCATACAAAAGGAAAAGGGAAGACTCCAATTTTGCAATACACCTTAACACACATGGACACCCAAGTAAAAAAGGACGAAGACTAGATATTCTTGAAAACATGGAAATTTACAAAACACGAACGTTTAACAGAGACATTATTAACGAACAGGTAAACACAACCTCTGCCATGTTTTTTACACCACTAAAGTTACTAAAACACTCTTACAAACGAAAAACACCCACAGACGATCACACTTACCTATCCATTAATAAAAGACCCAAATATTATATTATAAATATTATATTATATTATATTATATTATATTATATTATATTATATTATATTATATTATATTATATTATATTATATTATATTATATTATATTAAGGAACAACGCCGAACAAATTCTTACAGACTTAAACATAATACATAACAAAATTACATACACAATGGAAAAGAGCAAAACGGAACTTTACATTATCTACATTATTTTATATCAATAATACGAGGAGTTGATACCTTAAACTTTGACATTTATAGAAAACCAATCATGACAGACACAACTATCCACAGCTCCTCAAACTATCCTACTCAACATAAACTCGCAGCATTTAGACATATGATTCACAGACTTAAAAAAGTCCCACTTGCTCCAGATAAATACAACAAAGAATTCGATACAATTTACACTATAGCTAAAATTAACGGTTACAACCACACAACCATCGACAAACTACTCAGACAATACAATAACAAAAACAAGAAGAAAGAAGACAAGGAAACAAACGATACAACACGACGACACATCTTTACTTACACAGAACCAGAAATATATAGATTAACTAACCTTTTCTGGAAAGAACACTAAAAAAGACCAACACTCTACGCAACAATCTCAAGACATTAACAGAAACAACCGATAAATTTAGCACCAGCGGAGTATACAGACTTACTTGCACCTGCAACCATACATACATCGGACAATAAAAACAAGGTTTACAGAACACATACGATCATACACATGGACACGTACTTCTTCATAGCATATTCGCTGGCGAAGTAAAATAATTAATAAAATGCCTATACCTATCTCCTTTCACCATCTGTCTTCTCTCTCATCTATCCCTTTCCTAAAGAATGTAGCACGGTTACAAACTAAGTAGGTATTAGTGCCTGAAGTGCTACTTCTCTTTAAAAAAAAAAAAAAAAAGAGAAATAGATGAATGTATGACAGTATTACACCCAAGTAAAAAAGGGCGAAGACTAGATATTCTTGAAAACATGGAAATTTACAAAACACGAACATTTAACGGAGACATTATTAACGAACAGGTAAACACAAACTCTGACACGATTTTTACACCACTCAAATTACTAAAACACGGTCACACTTACCTATCCAATAATAAAAGACCCAAATATTAAACTATTTACCCCAATAAACAGGACAGATATCAGGCAATCTACCTGCTTAATACCATTTAAACGGACAAAAATTACCTAAACCCACCACCTTTTATTCTTAACACTCTATTTTTAACACTATCTCTTCAGTTTTAATAAGCACGTGGCTTGAAAATGATGTTTTCACATCGAAAGCGCTCGCCAAATATCAAAAGTACACAGATTATTACCGAAAATTATAACAACATTTTAATATATACTGGAGGAATCAACCCAATTAATTTAATACCAAATAAATATTCATTTTGTTATTATAGATTCATAGAATTCAATTAATTGTTACAATAATCTTTGAAAATTACATCTCTGTCGATATCTTCCTTGAGAGTTTTTATTTTTTAAAATGTCTGCACATTTGTATAATCATTATTATCTGCAAAATTTTTGCAATTACATTTCTGTCATCTGATTGACGTTGATCACCAATTGGACAATACATAGATCAGTCATAAAAGCCTATTTTTGTGTTCGAAAAGGCACACCTTAACACTTTATTAATATAATCTTCCTTGTTTTAGCAAAACTTAAAAACTTCCGATGTCTTTTTTTTTATAAAATTAGCGCATAAGATTTACTGAAACTGACGAAACTACTAGTTCAATATAAAAGAAGGTATTTATGGACTCTTGCCGAAATCGTGTATTTTTAAATGCCTTAACTTTATTTTAATGAGCGAAAGCTTATTGAGCCCTAATTTCTTTAATTCTATAAAATAGATAAAGAAATATAAAATAATTTATAAAAACTGTTTGGTATTTTTCTTATCAATCCTTGGGTTGTTTACGCTGTTTTTCAATAATTTTATATTTTAATTTTTTATATATATAAAAATTTTATAATAGTCTAGAGAGTAATCAAGTTAATGATTTAAAAGACAAAGTTAAAGTTCAATTACCAATTTTTTTTTATTATATTACGACCAATAGCATAAATTGTTTTATCAATTTTGAACAAAGGATCAAAGTTGTTTGAAAAAAATAGCCAAAACCAAAACTATTACAATTTTATGTAACTTAAATACCACTAAAGGGACATTAAAAACTTCAGTAAGTAAGAATTTTGTAACATTTTAAAAATCAAGATGAGTAATAAATTTATAAATTAAAGCAAAAGTTTTTAAAGTTTTCGATATACTCCAATATAAAAAATATCTCAGAAATATTGGTTGTGTAATATTTAACTGCTTAAATTATAAATAAGCGAAATAATAATAAATAAAAAAAGTTTGTTTATTTCTATAGATGAAATGCCCCACATATTATTGTGTGATATATTACTGCATTGACAAACAATATTGAACATTAAAACTGTCATCGCAACTTTTTCTTTATTTATTGTCAGTTTAATCATTTTCCATTGATAAGTCATATACATATTTTTCAAAAATGTGCAACTTATCAATACTGGCTTATTTGCGGTATTAAAGAATTCTATAAAGCCTTTGTCCTACTTTTGAAGTTTTAAAAAGCAATAAGGAAACAACGATTGCACACAAAAACTGTGTATCTTTTTGACATCATTTCTGAAATATGAGCAACAGAAATATGCCATCATTTAATTAACTTTCTGTGGCCGCCGTTGCCATTTGAATATTTAATAATTAATTTGATTGCGTGTTATTTCTGGCAGTTGTTTTCCTGCAGTTTTTGATGCTTAATTCGAAATGTGATTACGATATTTTACAGATAGTAAATTTTTTGCTTAATCCCATACCAGTGCAGTTCCTTCTTTAGCGTTTCAGACTAAAATTGACTTTAATCAATGAATTAAATACTTTTTCGTACCAATATCTATATTTTGTTATGTTTATTGACATACTTTACGGTTAATTAATATTTTGTGTTCAAAGAACGTGTTTAATGAATGAAAACAATTTTACTCTTTCGCTTTCACTACAATAGAAATCGTTTAAGCAAATGTTCCAATTAATATTAATGCTGTCATTTTAACATTTTCAAGCCTCTGGAAATATATGTATGTATTTTTTACGTACAGTTCGCAAAGAAGGAGTTAACACATTTAAAGTAACTAACAATTTCATATTCAATTAGCAAAACATATTAATCAATATGAAAATTAATTTTTTGGAATCTTTTTAATAATATTAATTTGTTTTAATTTTGCTTGATGCCTTCAACTATAAATATTTAATGATATTCTCATGAAACATATCTATATCCATATCGCCATTTAGCTATATGAGCAGTAGCGAAATGGATATATGGATATGCTTTTCCCGCAGTAATACATTTCATTTTTTAGTTTCGAACTGATTATAAAGGATCTCTATAAAAGAATGTTTGATAGGCCATATTAAATATAAAGATACTGGTTTTATATATGTACATAGCTTAAACAGCTAACATTACAAGTAAATTTTTTCTAAATGTTGAAATGACTAATTTCTTGATTTGCTTAAGCCGTGTTTAGACGACGTGTACAAGTTGTATGGAATGTCAAAATTGCTATCCGTATTTAATTTGGTGTGTATATAAAAATTAGTGTTTAAAGCGGCTATAAGACGATCAAACTTCGCCTGTGAGCATGGCCTGATGACAAGCCATCAAACTCGTGAAATAGGGTAAATTACGTGTTTGTCAGCGTCGCTGGATAAAAATCAAAATTTTTTGATATTTTGTGTTTGCCATCATGCCATCATACTCGTTTAATAGCGTGTTTGTCAAAAACAGTGTAAATTTCATTTGTGTTTTTGCAAGCGTTAAAGATGGCATGGCTAGAGCGCACGAGTTAAATATAAAGCGAATAAAGATAATATGTATTGAGACATGATTAGAAGTAATAGGTAAATTATATTACATTAAAATTCTTATTAATTGCTTTATTTTAAATAAATGATATTACACTCATATTTTTATAATTTCATTACCGTTCTTATAACAAAAATGCAATACAATAAGTTAGTGAATTTTTTATAATAGTGCAAGTTTGAATATAAATAAACATAATTTAATTTGTAAGTTTAGCTTTAAGTTTTATCTTCTTCTGTTAATGCCAAAATAAAATCTTAAATAAAAAAATAAAACAAACAATAAAATAGTATATTTATTTTTGAAATAACTAAAAACATTACTTAATTCGCGTTTTGAAAGAATTTATTAAAGTATATGAAAATTTGCCGGAATTATGGCAAGAAAAATGTGATGTTTATAATAATAGAAGTTTGAACCAAAAGTCTTAAAAAAAGCTTTTAGAATATTGAAATTGAGAAAAAGTACAACCAAGTGTAACAATTAAAGTTGTAAAATAAAAGAAACATATAGCATTCATGCGCTATCACAAATACACACTTTTCTGTTCAAAATCTGCTTGCGCATTGATGTTTGACAAACTTGGCATGTTCGTGTAATAGTAAAACACTCTCTCTCATCAGGCCGTGCTTACAGGCGAAGTTTGATTGTCTAATAGCCGCTTAACATACGGTTTATAATTTTCATATTCGAACTTGCATATGTTACGTACATATGACATAACCTCTTGTTGTTGAAAAGAAAACTAAAATGCTTAAAGCAGCGATGTCAGCTATTAATTTTTTTTAGAAATAACTATTTCGAAAAAACAAACACAAGCACAATACTGCCTTTTCTTATCAATATTTATATCAAAATTTGTTTATATTAAATTTGATATAATATGAATTTGAACCTAAGCACTTGGATGTATTTGTTATATCGCGTCACAAGCTAAAAACTGCATACATATTTAATTCTTCTGCTTCGCACATTTCGCATGAAGTACATGTTACAGGTTAACTTATAATGAAGGTAGTTATTCGGCACATTTATTTTGTTTATTTTCACATTTGAAGTTGTTAGTTGCCCAAATAAAAAAATTATCATAAAAGCTTTGCTTATTGTACCCGCAAAATAATTATAGATTGTAAAAAAGACAAACATTTTAAAAATTTCCTTTGAATAAAAATTTGTTGTAAACAAATTTGTTTTTGCCGTATTTTTTCAACTTTTAGCTACCTGTTAGCGCCACACATGCTTTACCTTTAGAAAGCACTGCCCCGCTGGAATAATTTAAATTCTTCAAAATCCACATAAATTTATTACAAACTCATATAAACTAATAATTTAAACAAAAAATCTTTTCTCAGCTATTTGTTATAAATTTTAACATTAGAACTGTCACTATTATTATTTTTTATTTTATATATGTATATATACATGAGAATGCTTAAAATAACCTTTAAATACTCGTCGTACGAAAAAAGCGGCCATGATTTTTGAAATACACTTCCATTTAGAAAAAATATGAATTATAAGATGGTAATAAGGGCAATAACTCTAATTTCAATTCATTTTTTTCCATAAAATAATTTGGCGCTAAGTTTAAATTGCAATAATTGTTTTTTAAAATGCTGTAAGCGGCAAAAATCTCCAAATACTAAATTTTGATAATCATTTAATAAATTTAAAAATCATATTAAAAAAGTTTTAAGGCTTTCTGTCCTGCTTAAGATGTTTATGCGAATGCTCAAATATTATTTTTTTTATCTACGATTAATTGATAATACAATGGCTGCTATATATATATCTGGCCTGTGCAAGTGCAATCTGACATTTCCATTGGAAAGTTTGTCATTTTTAAGCATAATCGTACTCAAAAAGTTTTGACATACGACCATTATTTGTGTTGTTTACAGTGACTTGAAAAAATTAATATAGAAAAATATGAAATTAACTCGTGAACATTTTCGTGCCATCATTTTTAACAACTTTCGACATGGATTATCACGACAACAGTGCATTAATGAACTTAAATCTTTGTATCGCGATGAAGCACCATCCTATAGCACTGTGAAAAATTGATATAATGAATTTAATCGTGGCCGAAGCTCGCTCAAAGACGAATTCCGTGAAGGTCGTCCAAAAACGGCTGTTCTGCCAGAGAACATTGATGCCGTGCGTGAACTCATAATGCAAGCTCGACATGCGACATACCGAGAGATGGAGACATAATTGGACATTTCTTCCACCAGCATACATTCGATACTGCATGAACACCTGGCCGTTAAAAAGGTTTGTTTTCGTTGGATCCCGCAAAAATACGATTGCGGTGCTTCAAAAGACGTTTATGGATCTATGCGTATGAGCCCGAAACGAAACAACAATCGACCGTGTGGGTCTTCAAAGACGAGCAAAATCCAACGAAATTTTTCGTGGAAGAAGCCCTTCGAAGCAAATGGTCGCCTGTTTCTTCGGCAAAACTGGTCATGTGGCGACTGTTCAGCTTGAGCAACGTAGGACGGTCACTTCTGAGTGGTACACTGCAATTTGTTTGCCTGAAGTCATCGGAGAAATTCGAAAAACCAACAAGAGAAGACGAATCATTGTTCACCATGACAATGCGAGCTCTCACACATCGGCTCAAACCAGAGCGTTTTTGACCGACCAAAACGTCGAATTAATGGGTCATCCGCCGTAAAGCCCTGACTTGGCACTTAATGACTTCTTCTTGTTTCCGCACATCAAGAAAAAAATGCGTGGTCAACGATTTTCGTCGCCAGAAGAAGCTGTTGAAGTGTGAAGAATACTTTGAAAAACAATAAAACCATTTTTGATTATAAATATTCGCATTTTCACCAGAAATATATAGAGCAGCCCTCGTATTACCTAGAAAAGTTCAAAAAATATATTTTTTTTATTTTTAGAAATCTAACTTAAATCATAAAAATATTTTGAGCGGAAATTTTAAAAGTAAAAGTTAGCATCACTGAAAACATCTGTTGTCATATAGTTTTACAATCAAAATAAAGCGTGCTCTAAATAAAAAACTCACTAACGTGTTATGTTTCACGAAGTTTACATGATGTGTATTGATTTACATATGGAAAATTATTGATTTTGAGTTGAGTAAACAATACAACTGATTTATGGAATAATAACGCCGACATGAAATTGGAATAAAACCGACAACTTAAACATGAATAATATCCTTTCAAGACCTTAAACTAAAAAGAACTGACTCACAAGCCTATTTTGTCAAGGGAAAGCCCCCAGTATGTAGTTGCAACAATATATCTATACTTAACATCACTCACCTTGTAGTAGAATGCACCAATAATGATCAAGAAAGGAGACAAATATTTTTGGAAGTTGATCCTTTTACCTTACTGTCCTCCTTGTCCTATTTTTCAACCAAAACAATAATTCAGTACTGGAAGAACACACTCATTTATAACTATAGTAAATTTTATTGTAAAATTAAATTTAACTGTCTGAAAGTATGGCAGTATAAGAACAAAAAATGACTACTTTTGACAAATTAAATTGGTTCTTAGAAACTAAAAATAATTTTTGATATGGAGTATGTTCTTAAAAAGTGTGACTATAAAACGTAAAATTTGAAAATTACCACGCTAAACATTATATATAATTGCTGTTCAAATGAGATTTTTTATCTCATTGTAGTAATAAACCTATTCCCAAAAAGTTATTTATTCATTATTTATTTTTTCGGAATTAATATATGAACTTTTCTTCAATTGTTTTTTTTCTTATTTTATGTTACTAAATCGCAAAGTAAATTTCTATTAAAATAGTTCTTGCCATTGAATTGGCGCTGCTCATAATTTGGTTCTGTTTAATGGAGCATCATTCTACTTCAGATGCCGCTATTATTGTTTTTTCTATTAATAATAGAGGATCTTTTGCAATAATAGAAATATTGTGCAAAACATTACATGCAATTATGACAGCTATTTTTTTTATTATTTTATTATTTATTTTTCTTTATTTAATCGTAAACCTGTTGATAATACTAGAAAACACCTTTTCCAAAAATTCAAAACAAGTCTTGATCATATTACGAGAGCGAATTTGAGATCCATTTTAAATGTTCTCCAGTTTTGTTCGTAGATTAAGTATGCGTTGTTTATACCCAGAATCACCTTAAGTATAATTTCCCATCCTCCATTGTTGCTGTTGTGTGTTGATCCAGGCCACTTCTTTAACAAATCCTGAAAGATTAGTTTAGCATTCTTGCTTGAACTTTAAACCTGCATAGATAATTTACGTCTATCAGACGTATGCCTTTTTAATTTTGTACTCTATCTCTGTGGTTTGTAGTGAGAGAAAATTGATATGCTCAGTATTCTCAGTTGATCTCATTTACCAAATTTTTTGTTATCAAGGAGAAAATTCAACAAATCAATGATCTCAATAAGTAGTTTACCAATATTTAGTTTTTTTAAGTCTTTAAAATGATGTTAGAAACTATACGTCTTTCAGACGTAACGTTATCTTTACCGTACGAAAAAATAACGTTATCTTTCTAGGGTTAAGGGAAAAATAGCCTTTTCTTTTACGAAAAATTTCTGCGTTACTTCCTCCTGGGGATTGAATACGAATGTTGATATAATTAATTACTCCCATAACTGTTGCAATTTCAAAGAAATTAGATACTGTTTGCTGCATGCCTTGTGCATCGAAAGGAAATTTAATATATCCTTTTGCTTACACTACAAAAGTCGCCCACTGTTAGAGTATCTTAAAAATATCCTCACACCGTTGATATACACGAAACGTTGTCTGCTTTGCATTTTTTATTTTTTAATTGCTAAATGAAATTGACCGTCAATTTATGTTTTCTTTATAAATCGAAAATACGGTAACTTTTAGGCTAGAAAATATGGCAACTTCAAACTCTTGAATCTAACTATCGGTCACTCTAACCTTAAAGTATTATTATAATATGGAAAATTGACTTCTCCGTCCGATAAAGTCCTACACGCAAAGAAAAAACATGGTTGAGCTAACCATAATCTAAGAGCAACATATTATAGTTGCATTGGATGGTTGCTAACAAAACATAAGCTCTATTTACGACCTTTGTGCTATGGTCTTGCATCATAGCATTTGCAAAATTTGTAGCATATTTTACTCATTACTGTGTGTTTTGTTGGTGTAAACTAAAAGTATGTTACACTTTTTTGCAAATGATATGATGCAAGAGCTTTACACAAAGATCGTGAATAGGGTATAGTATTGTTACATTTGCAACCACATTGTTGTCTTGCAAAAAATAACATTCTAAAGTATAAACATAATTATGTTCAAATATAAACATTAAATGGTTAAAAATTTCCAGATAAAAAATACCTTGCTATTATTGTTTTATTCATTAACGATTTGTCATAAAAATTATTTAGAAACATAACTTCACAAAAAAATCTATTATTTGCTTATAATAACGCTACAAACATGGCGGATATTCAAACGTCATGCAAGTTGCTACAATTTGTAATAGTTTTTTTTTTGGCGGTGAAGCGATAAACGTTAATTAAAAAAGTATTCGTGGAAAGTAAACATTAAATAAACGATGACTTAGACGTTATGCACTGAACCATTTTTTTGTACGAACGAACTCTACAGTCATACCCACCTCTTTGCTATGGCTTCTTAGGTTTGGTTTTCAGATCACATCTTTTTTAAAACTTATTAGTAATATTACTCAATAGGGGTCAAGGCGGATAGAATTACATTTTTAAATATTCCATCTTTAGTTTATTTCTTTAGCAATATACATATTTATAACTCAGACACTATTTACACGTTTGATATTTCACGCAAATGCATGTCTCAAAATGTGAATGAGTTTGTTAATAAAATTTCTACGCCCGATATGATGTTATTGAATAAAGTGTTAGCTCTCAAACTCTGGCTATATATATATATATATATATATATTTAATTATTCAATTAATCTTCAAAATAATTGAACTATCAATTTTAAAACAAAAATTTTTACTTAATTAAGCGCACCCAGTTTAGATATTTCACTTCTCTGGTATTCGGTCAAGCGTCAAATGTCTTTTTTTTTAGATTAATGAAACCACGATCGGTTAAAGTGCTGCGTGCTAGGGGAATAGGGTGTACTTTAATGTTCTTTAGATGTGTTTTTACTTGCGTTATAATTTCGACTTTCATTCGAAGAGTTTTGTTTTGTTGGCTTTTAATTTTTTCTAAGTTTAAAAAAGAGGCAGTGTCGCATAAATTAATTCCATAGCACCATTTGTTTATTTATTAATTATGATTGATTTTCTAATACAACAAGACATATATCTTATAAATTTAATTATTAGAACCAGATTAGTCAAATTTAATTGAAACAGAGATAAATCTTGATAATATTGCTTAAAAAATTAAATTAAAATAAAATAATAAAATTATCGTTAAGTAATTTTCTAATTTTATTGCGTTGTCGGTACGTTGAATATAATTGGGAAGTTGATTCCAGATACGTATGCTCAGGATGAAAAATTGTCATTCATTCCGGCTCCTTTGTTACAATGATTTTGTGAAGGAAAATAAAGAATTTAAATTTTAGAAAGTTGTTAACGGATAATTGCATAAGGTTTAATATGTTGTATGGGCCATAAACTTCGTAGCTTACTGATATCCTACTACAAGCCTGACTTATATGGTCGGACCAGGTTAGGGTCCTGTTAAATGTCACATCTAAATGTCTGGCTGTGTTTATTTGCTCAATTTTCGTACCACCAATAGAGATATTAATATTATTTTCTGGTTTAATACAGTTTTTACAAATAATAAGAAAACAAGACATTAAAGGGTTATTTTTCAGGCCATTGGCAGAAGTCCAGATAAAAATATTTTGTAAATCGGTGTTTAGTTTGTTTATCTTAGAAACAATTTTCTTAAAAAAACACATGTCAAAAAAAAAAAAAAAAATAGAGATACAAATGTCAAATGAATTTTTAAAATTTGTTTAAAATTTATTTTTTTAAATTTCAATTTAAAGAAAATTAAGAATAATATGCTAACGAATGTAACACTACGTCTTGACGAGCAATTGATTTGTTCGCACATGAACAAAACGTCAGCAGAATAGGTTAAAAACATTTGTTTATGTTTGTCTGCGTGAAGAAAACTTGGCGATGTTATCGCTTCGTTTTCTCGCTGTTTGAACGCGACATGACATCGACAATGATGGTCTACACAATCCATTCTAATGTGCGCACATAAAATTGTTCAATGTTTGAACAAATCAATGACTAGTCAAGACGGCATGAAATAAAAAATAAACAAAACGTTGTTTGCAATGTTTCATTTTGAGAAAATATAAATAGAAATGTTTGTATAATATGGTTCGAAGAAGACTCGCTTACGGCTAGTAATATGATTAAAAGTTGACTCAAAAAAGTATCGTGTTTGATTTTAAGTACGATTGAAAACAGTATCGAAAATGAGTCGAAAACGCGAGTCATAAGGGACTTGTTCAGAAGAATCGCGGCTAGCGTACTATTTTCTACCGACAAAACAACCATTTCCGACTCTAAAACGAGCGCATAAGCGATCATTTTAATTGTGTACAAGAGTTAAAAAAGACTCAAATATGATCAGTAATTCAAAAAAATGCTAACTGGGTAAGACTGAATTAGCCTTCTAGCTTGTGAAGAGAATCCAAATTGAGGCTGCTGTAGTCTAAGCGGTCAGCACGTTGACTACAAATCTGGCTGTCAAAAAATAAAAAATGTTTTTTCCGTTTAATGGTATAAATAAATATTCAGAACAACATTAAAACATGCAGCCTCCTTCGTCGGTACTTGTCCATAGCATATTCGCCGGCGAAGTAAAATAATAAAATGGCTATATCTATCTCCTTTCACCACATTTCTTCTCTCTCATCTATCCCTTTCCTAAAGAATGTAGCACGGTTACGAATTAAGTAGGTATTAATGCCTAAAGTGCTACTTCTCTTAAAAAAAAATTTTTTTTTAAGGAATTTGATGAGAAGAATCGGGTAGTGGACAGTGTTAAAAGCCTTGGAGTGGTCAATTAGGACCAAAAACGAGATTTTTCCATCATCTAAATTTTCTCTGATATTCTCGACTACATCTGAAAGTGCTGTAATACAGCTATGCTGGGGTCTGAAGCCAGATTGTCGACTCGTTAAAAGATTATTTTCGTTTACAAAAGATTAAATATTATTATAAATTAGACGTTCGAATGCCTTGGAAAAATAAGGTAATATGGCTATTCGACAGTATTCGCTTCCAGATTTAGGGACGTGGATAATTTTGGCATGTTTCCACACTTTTGGGAATATACCTGTTACAATAATACAATTTAAGATATGCGTTATGTATTGAATTATCAACGGTACGATAATCTTGACAAATCGTGAATCTATGCCATCTAAACTATTCGAGTATGTATTCTAATTTAACAGTTAATTTTTATGGAAACACCAAGAGATGGCAAAATCGTAATAATACAGAAATGTGTGTAAGGTATTTCTCTTTAGAGAAACCCAAATTTTAAAAATGCCCAAAACCCGTTCCAACTCGCGCTGTTAAAAATTCCAAGTATGGACAATTAAAGAGGAATACCTCACATACATTTCTGTATTATTACGATTTTGCCATCTTTTGTTGTTTCCATAAAAATGGGCTCATCCCTCAGAGAAATATAAATTTTAAAAATATAAGTGCTTAAACCCGTTCCAACACGCGCTTTTAAATATTTTAAGTATGCAGAACTATATAAGGCCACTTCGCAAGCAAATCCCATTAATTTTTGTTTTGTCATATTTCGCCGTTTCCATAAAATTTACAGTTTGGATGCATAAACCGAATTTTTATTCCTTTAACAGGGCTATGTTATCTTTCTAACGAGCTCTGTTAAATTAAAAGGCTTGTGGCAAAGCTAAAAATTTTAAAATTTATCTTCACACACATCTAATCGAGTTAGATTTTATTTTGTAAAAGACTTCAATAACGTCAAAAACGTGAACAGTTTGAAAATGGAATAGCATGAGGGAGTCAGAAATATTGGAGTTTTCATTATAAAAGTTGATATAAGCTGTTGGTTGTGGTAAATTAACAAAGCTTTCGTTTATTATATTTACATCAGCATCAACTGGTCTATGGATAGTTTTTCCAATTCCAATTTCTCTAATACAATTCCACTTTTTCTTACTTTCAGTAGCTGAATTAAATTTGTTATAATAATATACTGTTTTAACCGATTTAATTTTTTTTAACAATGGCTTTTCTAGCTTTGAGAAATTCAGAATAGTACTCGGGAGTTTTGTAATGTTTCCACAAATAGTAACTTCGATTCGGTTGTAATAGTAATACTTTGCCTCATTGGTAAACCATGTTCTACCATCTTTACTTAGTATTTTTGTTGCTATAGGAACCCTGGCATTGTTTATCTTCAAAATCGTGTAATTAAGATATGTTAACTTTTCATTCACATCACACATCGTGTCCCAATCAATATATTCAATATCATAATATATATATAAGTAAAGTTTTGAGATGGTTTTTCCACTACAAAGTTATAAGAAATGAAAATGGCATCGTGTTTCGAAAAAGACGTTGCAGACTGCTGTTCATAGTGCGTTACAATATGTATTTGACTAACAAAGAATAGATCTAAAAGTGTGGATAGTTGAAAAATGAGTAGGCCTGATGTTATTGTCGGGCGATAGGCCGAAAGTAGACATATTGTCGGTTGCCATATTGTTTTAAAATTGAATTTGTACAAAAAGTATACCGAGGCCACGTTACCATTTGTTAATTAAGTCACAAATTGAATTGGCGATCTCTGCCTTTTCATCTAGGCGAAAAGTTTATGACCTTCTCTATAAATCACTTATTGTTTCCTGAATATCGGGTAAATAGTTAAGAATTTTCAGACATTTATTCCCCCTTTTTTTGTATTTCACGCCACTGTAAAACATTATGTTTATACTAGAGTGTAAATGGCTTAAGCAAAATAAAAATTTAAAGCGGTCTTTTGGGTTTACCTGTTTCTATAATCTAAAACGAATTTTTTATACAACGACCTTTCGTTTTACTTTTGGAATATTCGGGAACGCTCTACTGTAGTGTTTAACATCCGATTGTTGTGGTATCATTTGCATATTTATGGGAATATGGGGGCATATTTTTACGCAGTGTCAAGGTTATTTAAAGGGGTCCCAATTTACTACTTTGTAGATTTTCATCTTCAATTGGCTAAGGTGGGTTTAAAAAATCTCCTTTTATCAGCATGAACTTTCTATTAGCTAAATAACAGTCTAACACAATAAAGAAGCATGAACTTTCTATTAGCTAAATAACAGTCTAACACAATAAAGAAGTTTTTAGGCAAATTAAGCTGAGTTACTTTTATAAAAGATCCGCAGAATGTTTCGAACTACATTAATAATCTGTATGTTTGTCGACTATATTATGCTTTTTTCTGGATCCGATTTGATGGTTTGGAATACATTCTAAGGGTATTGAGAATAATATTCCAGATCTGAAGCCAACTTTATGTGTTTGTTTTTCTATGAACTGCAGCTTTTTGGTGTAACAATTTATTAATTCAACTGTATTATATTATATTACATGCCAAACGTCCCTTACCTAAAACGTGTATCAGCATCTGAACTTATATATATATATATATATATATATATATATATATATATATATATATATAATTCTTGCAAAAAACCGGCTTTAAACAAAATTTTAAGTATATAACTATAACCCAAATTCTTGCTGTTATAGCGGACATAGCAATACAAAACTTTGGCAACATACATCAAAATACTTTAACTGTTGGGACACCCTTTAATTTCGGAATTCTCAATTTATACTCTTATTTTAGCAGATTTAGCTACAAAGTTTCTGTTTACTACTGTTCAAAAGTTTGGCCATATACATCAGCTGTGGGGCACTCTGTATTTTTCAAATTAAAGTTTTAAAGTTGCTATTGTAGCGGACTTAGCAATACAGTTTCTTCATAAATTTCAACCGTTTGTCTACAAGGGTATAACAGTTTGGCCACATACATTAAGTTACATTAACTATTGTAACACACTTTAAATTATAATTGTAAATATTTATACTTCTTATTATATCAAACAAAGAAGTGGATTTTTTAATTCTAATTTGTAATCTAATTTCTCGTCTAATTTTCTAATGTTTGTACATAACGTTTCAAAAGTAGGGCTCTATAGGTCAAATTACATCAATTATGGTAGCATCCTTTAATTTCCAAATTCAAATTTTATACTTGTTGTTAAAGCGGTTATAGTAATAACGGTTCAAAATCCAAATTTTGTACTTGTTGTTGTAGCGGACTAAGCAATACAGGTTCCTTTTAAATTTAAACCGTCTGTCCACAACTATTTAGAAGTATGGTCATATTTATATAATTAAATGAAGTATTGGAGAACCCTTTAATTTATAATTTTGAATATTAAAACTTGATCATAGTAATCGACATTCTGTCCAATTTGCAACCGTTTGTATATAACAGTGCCAAAGATAGGTTCATATAGGCCAATTTACGTCATCATTAGGGACACCCTTTAGTTTTTACATTTAGTTTTGTATGCCTTTGTGCTATTGGGAGCTATTGTTACGCAGTTTTGTTTTTAAGTGGCTCTTTACGGCCCCACTTTAAAATTATGAACTGTCCTTACAACGGAACTAATCCGTAAAAATAACCTTTCAAATAAAGAAAAAAGTTTTAAAATCAGTTTAGAAATGACTGAGTTCTGCAGGCTCAAACATAAAAACGATCAGCGTTTAGATGAATTCATAACTTCCTTCTTTTTTTAAGTCGGTTAAAAAGAGACAAACTATTCCGACAATTTTTATATGTTACCGAAGATTAGTCATTGTTAATAGAATTTTATTATTACTTATATTAATATTTACTTATTTTTTATTTGCTTAAAATCATGTGCTACTTATTAACAAATATCTGTGACAAATATCAAAAATTTTAAATTTATAAATCCTTAACCAACTGAAGCTACCAAGATATTGCTAAAGCTTTTAAATAATGGAAGTCATTCAAATTTGCCTTTTTTGTAGTTATTATATTGTCATTAATGTATAATCCTCAATTTAAAAGTTAATTGTGGCATATTCAAATTTTCAGATCAATACTTATTTCATCTTGTTGTCTGCATATCTGTTTAAGGAAAACTTTTCTTTTGAATGTATTTCACCAAATAAAATGATACAATATTTACTTACAAAGAAACTTTTCAACGAATTTATAACTTAAGCGGATTATTAATATAGAGTATTTATTAGCTTTAGTTTTCGCAGACTTCAATGCCATGTCATAAAACCATTTTTTACAAGTCTCATGCTAGCGTCAACATGTATGGGAAGAAGCATGTGATATTGCAGAGTGGAGCTAAATTTAAGAAAAGGACAAATAAATATGAATTTTAAAACTACAAATAAGATTTTCTACAAGATTAAAATGCTTCTATATTATAATTTGAAAGGACCTATATTGTTTCCCAAAAACCCGAAGGAATAGATGTACGAACTTAAGAAATTAAACAAATGTATAAAAACGAATATAAATGTATATTTGCGTATTAAAGTGGAGTTAAATTTCCTCAAATTTTATTAAAATACGAGGGCTGCTATATATATTTCTGGCCTGGCAACACTGAGTGCTGCTATGTGCAATCTGACATTTCCATTGAAAAGTTTGTCATTTTTAAGCATAATCGTACTCAAAACGTTTTGACGTACGACCATTATTTGTGTTGTTTACAGTGAGTTGAAAAAATTAATATAGAAAAAAATGGAATTAACTCGTGAACATTTTCGTGCCATCATTTTTCACAACTTTCGACGTGGCTTATCACGAAAAGAGTGCATTGATGAACTTAAATCTTTTTATGGCGATGAAGCACCATGCTATAGCACTGCGAAAAATTGGTATAATGAATTTAATCGTGGCCGAAGCTCGCTCAAAGACGAATTCCGTGAAGGTCGTCCAAAAACGGCTGTTGTGCCAGAGAACATTGATGCCGTGCATGAACTCATAATGCAAGATCGACATGCGACATACCGAGAAATAGAGACATCCTTGGACATTTCTTCCACCAGCATACATTCGATACTGCATGAACACCTGGCCGTAAAAAAGGTTCTCGTTGGATCCCGCACAACTTGAAAGTCGCTCCAAAAAAGGCTCGTGTCGATTGGTGCAAAGGAATGTTGCAAAAATACGATTGCGGTACTTCAAAAGACGTTTATAAGATCGTCATAGGTGACGATTATGGATCTATGCGTATGAGCCCGAAACGCAACAACAATCGACCGTGGGGGTCTTCAAAGACGAGCAAAATCCAACGAAAGTTGTTCGTGGAAGAAGCACTTCGAAGCAAATGGTCGCCTGTTTCTTCAGCAAAACTGGTCATGTGGCGACTGTTCCGCTTGAGCAACGTAGGACGGTCACTTCTGAGTGGTACACTACAATTTGTTTGTCTGAAGTCATCGGAGAAATTCGAAAAACCAACAAGAGAAGACGAATCATTGTTCACCATGACAGTGCGAGCTCTCACACATCGGCTCAAACCAGAGCGTTTTTGACCGGCCAAAACGTCGAATTAATGGGTCATCCGCCGTAAAGCCCTGACTTGGCACCTAATGATTTCTTCTTGTTTCCGCACATCAAGAAAAAAATGCGTGGTCAACGATTTTCGTCGCCAGAAGAAGCTGTTGAAGTGTTCAAAAACCATGTTTTAGAGGTGTCTCAATCGGAGTGGAAAAAGTGCTTCGACAACTGGTTTAAGCGCATGCAAAAGTGTATAAATCATGCTGGAGAATACTTTGAAAAACAATAAAACCATTTTTGATTATAAATATTCGCATTTTCACTATTAGGCCAGAAATATATAGAGCACTCGTACCAATTATTAAAAAAAATCAGAAATACCGCGCCTCATTTAATTAGAATTTTAAAATGGTATTTGTCATATATATATACATACATATGTGCATCGTTGTACTGCCTATGTCTACAACCCCATACATGTGTGAGTGCTATTTTAGTACCAGTTTTTTAGTTTTAGTATTTGAATTGATTCGATTGTGTTTTTACTTCGTGATATAGTGCTAATTGCTTTCAGAACTCATAACGAACTATTAGAAGCATCTGTTGGTATCAGTGACCAAAGTACCCTCTCAGCGATTTGCTCTTGGAAACCCAGGCGACTGGTATCACTTACACCACCGAAGTGGAAAGGAGGTGTTATCACCAAGGGAAACATGCGTCGAGTCGAATTTATCTTTAACAGTAAACAAAAATATTTAATTGCATATTGCTGGTCCTACTGAAAATTATATTCTTTTTAAGTTAAACTCTCATGGCAAGAAGTCCAGGAAGTAAAATTTTATTTATTATACGGTTTCATATAAGGATTTCGTTTAAGTGTTTTAGATCATCCAAAGCGTTACATAAAAATACTTTATTCCAGAAAGCCACTCATCTAAGGCAGGCAAGCAAAATAGTCCAAATAGTTGTGTTATGTATGAAACAAATGCGTTGCCATATGATGGTTCAATAACAATTTTATATTAATATAAAAGAAAATTTTTTAAAAATAATTTTAAATTTAGAATGTGTAAGTTGTGCTATAATAAAGCCGAACAAAATTATTTAAAAATTAATCCCGTCATCTTGTTAATATCCTTAATAATACCACTGTGTGGTTTTAAGTCATCTTAAGGGCAACCTTTTCTTGCAAAACCTTTTTCTTAGAGAAAACTTGTCTAAGCTGTTTTTAAACTGTAATGACACTTTAGTTTTAGCCCATTAATAACTATTTTATTTGTTAACTAAAAATTTATGAGTAAGTTTTTGCAGCAAGGATTAGATATTTAAAACAAAGTTGCTAAAAGTTTATCATAATTTTTGATTTTCGTATAACAAAATGTATGCAAAAAATTGAAGTATGTATGTATGTAGTATTTTTTTTTAATTTGCACTTAAACAATAAACATCATATAACATGAACTTTATAATTGCATAAATCTCCTCTGGTAATGTTTATACCAAAGAAAATTATATAATTACATCCGATTTTTCAATGCTAAATACCTACAACAGATTTAAAATAATTTAAAATATGATAATACTACCGATACAATAATATAAAGGAATTGCGAATTAAATAAATATTTAATAAAATGTAAGCCTAATTATAGTAAACTATAGAAAACAAACATTTCATTTTTTTCATCGTTTATTTGTTCAAACTTTCTTAATTCACACTACAAATAAACAATTAGTACAAATTTATATATACACTGTCTCTTTAGCGAGAATGTTTGGAAAAGTGAAAGTGTTTTATATTCGTCAAATATATGTAGTTAAATTAGCAACTAAACGAAAAAGTAAGAATTCTAAATTTTATTAAATTTGTAGCGCAGCTACCCTAAAACTTTACCGACAAACTCACCAATAAATCTATGAGAATATTATTTTGGACAACAGCGCGTCCATAATTGCGGCCAATATTTCCAGCTGTTTAATCAAAAAGGTGTACAAATTGTATTTCAGCTGATAGTCTACTATATAGATGTCCCTTATTTTTTGTAATAGTTTTTCAGTAAACATTGTGGCAAACAAAAAATTAAAATATTAGTTTTATGTTGATAGAATTTTTTTTACAAAATTTTAATTTTTCTCTTGCAGTTTTTTTAGTCTTAAACATTTAAATTTTTATTAAAAAATTACCTATTTCGAACACGTTGTAGTCATAGTTCACGGAGAAACCGTAAAAATTTACTTGATATCGGTTCACACGTTCGTTAGATATTAAGTAACAATACAGTTGCAACAATTTTTTACTTATAATATATAATATATATATATATATATATATATATATATATATATATATTTATATATATAGATTTTAACTGCATATATAAATATATTTATTAAATTTTTAAGATTTTAAACTGTTTTATAAAACGGGAGCAATCTATAAGCATCACCTTTTAAATAAAAAAAAGTTTTAACATAATTCAGAAACTATTGAGTTTTATAGGCACTAATATAAAAAAACAACATACAGTTGAATTCATAACCCCCTTTGTAAAACCCCTAATGATCAAATTTTTGGTTAAAAGTAATTGCTAAAGTTTGCTCTTGAAAATATGCAATGGCTTAACCCTTTCGGCACGGAGTTTTATTTTGAAAACCAAATTATGTATAGTAAAATTTTGTTCATATTCTAAAAGGTATGATAAAATTATTATGTTCTCCATACTTAAAAATTTTTAATTCGTCCTTTTATACTGGGACATATAATCCCAACAAGTATTTTCATGGGACATAAAATCCCAATCCGTGTTCTCGAAGAGCGATTCGAAATTAAAAAGATAACTGAAATATACAGTACTGTTCGAAACCTAAGCAACTTTTTCCCACTAAGTAATAATAGACTCATATCTTTTCTTTAAATAAATTTATAGAAAATATTTTTTTTTATTTACTACTACACAATGTGTCTATAACCTAAAAATAACAACAAAAATTAAAATCCATTTCTTTGGAAGTTATGATAAAATAAAAACAAAATTAACTTAAAAATTGGCTATTCAAAATCTAAGCAACTTTTAATATTTGCTATGATATCCTTTTTTCTTACAACCTCAGCGCATCTTTTGGGCATAGATTTAACAAGATTCGATAGAATAGATGTTGTTATAGCTTCCCACTCCGATTTTAGACAGTTCATCAGCTCCTGTTTATTTTTAAAGCGTCGAGTTCCAACTCTCCATTTTAAAATTTCAAAGAGGTTCTCTATGGGATTCAAGTCTGGCGATTGAGGCGACCAATCCAAAACTTGAACCCCATTAGCTAATTACCAATCCTTGACTAACTTCGATGAGTGTTTTGGGTCATTGTCATGTTAAAGCACCCATCGAAGTGGCATTTCCCTCTTAGCATAGTTAAGCATGTGAGTTGCTAAAATGTCTCTGTAAACAAAAGGGTCCATTTTTGTTTGAATTTCTACAAACGGACCAACATCACTTGCCGAAAAACAAGTCCAAGCCATCACATTTCCAACCCCATGCTTTATTGTGGCTTTTGAGTACCGAGGATGTAGCCGCTTTCCTTTTGGTATTCTCACGTGGCAAACTCCATCTGAATTTAGTAAGTTAAATTTAGATTCATCACTAAACAAAACAGTTCTCCATTTGGATATAGTCCAATCCATATGTGCTCTAGCAAAATCCAACCTAAAACTACCGAAAAGCTGAGAAAATCAGAGACTACGTTGCAATCAATTAAACAAACCTCTTTTTTAGATGCTTCTTAGTCAGCATAGGCTTTTTAGATGGCATGAAGCTCCTTAAATTTTGTTCCAATAAACGTTTTTTTACTGTGGAAGAACTAATTTGAAGTTCAAGCTCATTCACTATGTCTTTCGACGAAATAAATGGATTTTTTTAACTAGACGGAAAATTTTCTGGTCTGTTCGCTCAGAAGTTTTTCGAGGTCGCCCACCGCTATTGGCCTTCTCTACTTTCCCAGTAGCTTTATACTTTTTTTTAAGTCGGAAAACTATTGATTTATTAATATTTAATTGGTTTGCTATAGCGATTTTGGATTTACCGTTATTAAAAAGTTCTATAATCTTTAGCTTAAAAGCTGATCCATAACGTGTTCGCGTCATGGTTGGACTTCTAAAGAATTGGTACTACTTAAATGCATAAAATCAACCAAAATTTCTTTTTTCAATAGCAACAAATGCAACAATGTAAAAAATGCTTAGGTATCGAACAGCGAATTTTTAAGTTAATTTTGTTTTTGTTTTATATTTTCTTCCAAAGACATAAAATGTATTTTTTGTTGTTATTATTAGTATGTATACTATATGTATAATAATAAATAAAAAGGAAATTTTTCAATAAGTTGCTTAGGTTTCGAACAGTACTGTAAGTATTATTAGATTTAGATAAAAGTTTACATTTATTTTTAACATTTTAGGAACGCAATTAGGTATTTATTTGTGGAATGGCCCAAAACACTTGTAACATAAGACGTTGTTACAACCTGAGCATATCATCTTTGTTCGCTTTTCTATGCCAAGTGAAGAACAGCGGACACAGCGACAACGCTTCTCTTGCTCTGCTGGCAAGTGGGTCCAATATTGTGGCTATCCGATTTTGGACGTTTCGGAGTTCTACCTCCCTGGCGATTGCAGTTAAAATAAGAAAAATACGATAGTTTGAAAATTGCTGGGACGTATTCCCAGTAGTACCGAAAGGGTTAAAGCTATGGTTTAGCAAATTGCAGTTGTATATATTTTGTTGTTGTGGTGTAGCGAAAGATAGCACATACCCTACGTTTGTAAGGCCTGTAAAGTTTGCAGTAGCAGTTTCCAACGAATAGTGAGTTTCGTTATTGAGAAATATAGAGTAAATATTATATTTTTTTTATGAAATATTAGATAATAAAGGGTCCGCAAATAACTTTTTTTTTTTTTAAATGCTGAATGAAAGCGAAGCGAAAACGCATCGAATGGTCAGTTGGCTTCAACTCCTGTACCAATTGGACTGTGTATGGCGTCATACCAAGGTCTTTATGCAAAATTCGTCTCAATGATGTCTCCGAAATGTTCAATTGTTGAGAACAACGGTTAATTGATATTGATGTCGCTTCACGCACACTTTCTGCCACAGCATTAATAATCTCGGGTGTACGCATTGTTTTTGGTTTTTCACGCTTTGGTTTATCGATGAGGATGCTGGTTTCTTTCATTTTTTTTACAAGATAACGAACATACGGATCTGACGGTGCTCTCTTCTTCTAAAATCCGTACGCAATTTTCGCACACATTTACAAAATAAGGTCGCAATATTTCCCAAAGTTGTTTAAGCGTATACAACCATATTCGTTCAGCGAAAGGATAAAACTAATTATCTGTCAGTTCAGACATGATCAGACAAGCATCATTATTATAATTTATAAATGATAATTTTTAGATTAGTTTTTTATATAAGCCTTCTTCTGTGAAAACGGTAAAGCTCAAACAGCAGTTCATGACTTGGGACGTAACTTTGAGCTGAAGGAAAACATGAGTTAATTAACTAGATACTTGTTTATCATAAAGTCCGCTATAATCAATTTTGTAGAATTTTTTACAACAAAAATTTAAGCTATATTTAGCAACAGGAGTAATTATATATAATATAATACTATTAATTTTCTTTCATAATAAAATTAGTAATAAATAAACCGGCTTCTAAAAAGATTTTAGCTGTCTTTATATAACGGTGCAAAAGCTTTGCCATATACATCAAATTACATTAACTGTTGGGATACCCCTTAACTTCCAAATCCAAATTTTATATTTGTTGTTATTGCAGACTTAGCAATACAGGTTCTTTGTTAATTTCAACCCTCTATCTATAACTGTTCAAAAGTACTGCCATATACATAAAATTTAATAAACTATCGGGGCAACCTTTAATATATAATTTAGAAAATTTATACTTGTTACTATAACAGTTATAGTAATTGGCATTTTGTCTAATTTTCAGGCGATTGTCTTTAACGGTTCTAAAGATAGGCCCATATAGCTTAATGTAGAAAAACTGCGTGTAACTGTAGCTCCCAATAGCAAAAAGTAATACAAAAATAAATCTAAAAGTTATAGGGTGTACCTATAGGTGAGTTTTATTGACCTATATGGGACAATATTTTGAACAGTTACATACTTTAAACATCATCTATTTATAAAACCAGCTTAACCTTCGCTTTTATGAAGATGTCTTTGTATGTGAACTCATGGTATCTACCTGGGTAGATAATGAGTTTTTACATTTAATTAGTGTACGACTTTTATGTATGTACATTTTTTTTATCGAAATATATAATATTAAAAGAATAATTAGTGCAGCATATATATGGTATATGTATATAGTATTGAGCTCAATAAGGAAATCGAATCCGATAATGCAGAACTTTTAACACAAATAAAAACTCTTTTACTAGCTAAGATGGAACCAAATGGTATACGAACACTAATACTTTTATTCGTCAACGAGCCCATAATGTTATTCATGACTCATCTGGAATGGGGCCTACATCAATTACAAAAAACTTATCTCCATTTGATACATTTTTTTGCATTATTAGCTCTCCGATAAGAGACTAAATATGCAGACTTTCAAACAAGAAATCAAGGAAACCCTCTAAAATGGACTAAAATTACTGGCATTGAGTTCACAACCTTCCTAGGAATTTTTTAAAGTAAGCTTTGAAAGTAAAATGATTTTCCCCTTTAACGTGTGACACTGTCTATTAATCGATTCCAACAACTTTTACATATTATTTGTTTCAAGAATCATATGACAAGAGTTGCTCTCTAGTCTGCAGATAAAGCAGATCTAATAAGAAATAAATTTGAAATGATAAACCCAAATTAGAAAACTCATTTTCGACCTTTTGAATGTATAATTGTTGAGGAGCCGCTACACAAAGTTCACTAAATATATACCTTGCAAACCAGCAAAGTATGGTATACAAATTTGATGGGCTTACGATTCACAAACTAAGTATCCCCTAAATGGACAAATATACATCAGAAAAGAGGGTAATTGTAGAGACGTGAAATAAAAAGAACGCGTCGTGAAGGATTTAGTTGCTCCTAACAAAAATTCTGCACGAAATGTGGCGGTAGATAATTTTTTACTTCGCAATATTGTTAAAGAACTTATAAAATAGAAAATGACTAGTGTCGGAACTCTAAAGAAAAACAAACGATATACACTCGGACAGTTCGAAGCTTCCTAAAATCGACAATTATTTTCGAGTGAATTTGGATTTGGTCTGAATGAAACCATGACTTCTATCTGCCAATAAAAGTAAAGGCGGTAGTTTTACTTTCATCTATGCACCGCGACTCAGTATTACGGGCTCAAAGCAGAAGCCTGGAATTATTTAATATTACAACAAAACTAAAAAAGGCGTTGACGTAATATGCTATCACAATACTCAACCAAAAGACCAACAAGACGTTTGCCTTTGGCTGCTACATGCGATATCACGACTCAGAAAGGAAGAGAGCTACTCGGCAAGAATGCTTGAAATATAAAAAGCCAATGTGTGCTGCACATTGCCTTACGCAAACAAAGTGCCAAAACTGCTACAAGGACTCAAGTTCACAAAAATACAACTTACGAGAAACAATTTGCTGATTAAGTATCAAAACGATATAAGTTTTTCAGGGTATATACTGATAAGTCCGTATACACAAAAAATAAAAAACCTTCCGCAATTTTACTACATAATTTTTTATTTGGTTATTTTCTAAAAAGAAGGCAAATTTTAATAACTGAGCTGAAAGCAATTTGACATCTAATGAAAATGTGCAAATTATTAACGACTAAAAATTAAAATATCTACCTCGATTAGAAACCATAAAAGCAAAGGTTAAGCAAGCAGAATACGAGAAGTGTTAAATCAGTCTCCACTGAATTTGATAGATGAACTTTAAACATATTTTGAAGCCATCCTACCTTAATACGAAGAATATTGACAGTGGTATCTCCTTTTTCTTTGTTTGCTTTAAAAATTAACATATAAGTCCCCGTTTAGACGAGTGAACATTTGGAAAGGAAACACTCATTTTGCCAGTAAATTACGGGTGGGAACCAGTGTATAGTTTTTGTGTTCGGTACTCGGCGATACGCTCTGCAAACATCTAAAAGCGAACAGTTACAATGCTAATGAAATGTTTCCAACAACTGTTTCCAGATGTTTTTTTTTTCAAATGTTCGTCCGTCTAAACTGGGACTAATTTACAAATATTTTTTTTAATAAATTGACAAATGTAATTCGGCAATCTCTCGATAAAGATGCATTACAGAAAACTATATAAAAATGTACAAAAATTAAGTATGATGGCAGCGAATCAAAAAATAAGCGAAATCGACAAATAAATAAATTCAATATTAAAATAACACGCACACACACATGTACTACTACGAGTAAAACAAATACGTTTTAAATCTTAAAGATTTTAAGCTTTAAAAACCTAAAAGGAAATTCTAAGCATTTTTGAGATTTCAAAATATTAACACATATCGAACTTTGTTTTATGGTGATCGGAACTAAAAGTTAAATTCGTTGATTTATTTTTCATCACAAAGTTACAAAAATATCTAAATTCTTTTCCATTGTGACGTGTAGAGTAGAAAAAAAGGTCGCACAACTAAAAGCTGCTGATAATATTATATTTTTACACCTAAGGGTATATGTGGCTTTCAACAATATTTATTTTATATTCAAACGTGAAACAACTGACTACAGTGAAGACTAAACATTCAAAGCATGTTTTAATAAAATATTTATAAATAGAATCTAACAAAAAAAAAAAAAATTCTAGATGCATTTCTATATGAAGTACTTCATATGTAAAAAGCTATCATCATAAAAATTCGATTTAATTTTTAAATTATATTTTAAAGATTTTAAAATAATATTCGTAATAGGTAATTCATATTTACATTTTTATACATACTTAGCAACTACGAATTTGTGTATATTTGTATCCATTGGAATATACGTGGGTTAATGTAGAATTCGAGTTAAAAATATACAACTGAAAACCCGATACATTCTTTATTTCAGTGTGGATTTTCCTTAAAAACTTTAATTTAAATGAACATAAATTAATGAATGAGTATATTGCCTATTAGTGGGTACTAAAATTATAAGGCAATATTTTTATTCTCTCTCTTTGTAAGAAGTGTCCCGACCTCCAACCCACAACTTGCAAAATGCTGTCTACTAACAAAAATTTTGAAATTTTAAAAGCAATCAATGCAAGTGCGTTTTATAAATTTCACAGAAGCAAAACTCCACTGAAACCCGCATAATTTATTATCACTGCCATTTGTTGATAATAGGACTAAGTTATCGTGCATTTCTGAAGTAAAAATTCACCTTCCTGTATTGCAAATCAAAAAAATTAGATGACGGCCATGATGCCAAATAAATGTGCGTTAGGATTTTTGAAAAATCATACTGTTCTACGGAAGGTCCCTTTTTATAAGGGAATAATTCTAATAATATTGCTTCATAAAGAATGCTATAAGGCAATTTATTATAATCGCACTTCTCATATTATAATGCAAAAAATGAAACTCAAATTCTTTTTTTCTTTTTTCTTTTCACTTTAATTTACTGATAGATTCCGCACGTACGATGGCAAAATTCTATATTCTGTTAAAACCTCAATGCTGTTGCGGTTACAGCGTTGGTGTGTGACATAAATTGAACCACATTTACCGACAATTTCCCTTGATATGTTAGCTATAGCCACTTTTTCATCTTATATCTTCTTTTTGCTTTTACTTTTGTACGAATATTCACGTACAAAAGATACAATTAATTGCCATTGAATTATGTGAATGTTGTGCTGTGCTTAGTGTAATAAACTAAAAAAAGAAAAACAAGTAAGAGTGCTAAATTTGGTTTGGCGGCATTTAATATACCCTTCACCATATATGTAAATCTAGTTTATGATGACAGAAAATAAAAAAATAAGAAAATAGTAAGTACTACCTATAATTTTATAATACTCTATCGCGCCATATATTTGTTTCTTTTTTTTTATTGGAGTTACTTCATTATTGCAAACGATAAGAAAAAACTAGGGACAGGCGGAATGTTTTGCCCGCTGCCTTAAAGGACATGGACCGATCTTGATTTTCAATATATGTCAATTTTCTTTCGACGCTATGTCTGATCGATTGGCGTATTTAAATTTTCTCTGACTCATGTTGTGCCTTGGGAAACTTGATTTCAACACTAAAGACGTGCACCAGTATATCCAACAGTATGGCAAAAACAGATATATCGTATACATAACAAGTAATACAGATACATAAAAACGCATGTGTGTAGTTGATATTGTATGCTTTCGCTTGTGCGTACTCACACTATGGATATAAACACATACAGTTGTTTATGGTATTGCATAGAGTGAGCAAATTATCAGTTTTTTTCTCTCAAATATCTGTTGTACCATGAGTATTTGGATATATCTGTTTATGAAACAGATATTTTTGATACTTGTGTGCTGCTTATGATAGAGGCGAGAACTAGTAAGCAGTATTTTAACTTCGCAGTAATAACCCGAATTGTAATTATTATTGTTTAGCTTTAGTAATTAGTTTATATGATTTTAAATGTAGAATTAGCAATATTTATAATATTAATGATAATTTTATTTTATAAAAACAAATGGAAAATTGTTGTCTAGTTGCGCGTTGAGTTATAAGGATAGAATTAATTCAATTAAGAAATTTTATTGTATATTTATTTAAAAATATTAATTCCTCTTTGATAAAAACTAGTAAATAGTTTTAAAGCAAACTTAACATAAAAATATTTTTTAATTGATTTTAAATTATCAGGCTTTTCGTCTCTCTAAATATAGAAACATGCATACATATATTTATTTAGTGATTGTATCCTTAGAACTGTTGTAATTGTTGATAAAAGTTGTTAAAAAACATAAAAGTAATTTAAATACAATTATACGCATTAGATTCATAAATTTTTGTTAAAGAATTCTGTTTTCTATATTCAACCTTAATAAAACACAATAAAACAATTAAAAATATTGATCATGTTAGAAACAATAATTTTATTTTTTAATTTTAATAAACCAATGCATATGTACGTATGAATGGATATTAATTCGCAGCACACAATGGTACAACCATCAATATCTGTTTATACCCGCTTGTGCAAAACATAGGAGAACAGATATGTTACTCTCATTCTCTCTTTACTCATTCGTATCCATCCAAAGAGAAAAAGTAACAATATCAACTTATATCAGAAACACAAAAGTACTCATCTATACGCACTCATAAGAGTAGGCACACAAAAACTGATACAAACAGATATATCTGTGCACGTCTTTATTCAACACTAACGCGAACGGATAGACGGACATCACTCAATCGACTTCGATATCCATAAGTACTCAGAATATATTTACTTTATGGGGTCCGAAATTGATATTGTAGGATTTACAAACGGAATGACAAACGGAATAACAAACTTAGATATACCCTTTTTCCATTTTTTGTGGTGAAGGGTATAAAAAAACATTATAAATGTATAAAATACATTAGGGAATTTTAATGTGATAATTTTTAATAATAAATATGATTATCATTAACGGGATTGGAAAAAGAGTTCAAAGATATTTTGAATTTTCTGTTTACACTTTATTATTTTTTTTCACTTTCACATATATTTAATAGAAAAATTATTGATTTTAATGTGTAACGAATTTACTATATTTAGGAGTTATTTAATATATTGTAATGTTCATACATCAAAGGATCACAAAAATTTAATATAAACTATACGAATTTCGTATCTTAGTACTCTTACTCCTGAAGTGTGACGCCATTTCATTAAACTTTTATTTATAAATGAGGAATTTTTTTTTTAACTTGAGAACTGGTTTTATTCATTTATTTAAAAACATACTTACTGACCTAGTTTAGTTAGAAAATAAAATTAATTGTGAATGTCATTGAAACAATAACATAAAAGGAATGATTTAATCAAATGTAGAATATTCTACTTCAAACTACATTACCAAAATCTATTTTCGGCATTTGTCAGAAGCACAGCAACTGGAGTAGTTAAGGTTTAAAAGAACCCCTCAATCAATAACACAACAGCTGTACCCATTCACAGTATAATTGGTAATGTCAAAGTTCGCAAGACGTTTGACAAATTAAATACATGATTTTCTGTAGAAATCTCATATAACATTTATATCTGTGATCAGCATTTTCAAATAGCAATTTTTTTTCATATGCTAAAATTTAAATTATTTTTTTCTTAAAACGGCTTAATAAAATGCACGATACTTGTTTAATTGTTGCAAATTATCAATTATAATTTAACTAAAATTTATAATTTTTAGATTCATTGTTAAATAATTGCTTTATTACATGTGGGAACCCTCTTCTCATTTTGTTAAAGTTCCTTTCTTTTCACTTACATAAGAGTTAATAAGTAAATTTACTTTGAAAAATACTATTGTTATTTAATTTAGTAAAAAAAAATGAACTGGAAAATAAGCATATTTTTATAATTTCAGTCGAAATAATATTTTTGTAGAAAATAAAATCGGAATATAAAAATGAAAAAAAGAAAGATTTTCTGAGTTGAAGGATTATTATTATCAACATTTATAATATAAATTATAGTGTTTTTTTATATATATAAGAAGCATAATACACAATGAAAAATCTTTATATAAAAGCCATGATTTCAATCTCTCCCCAAACACTTCAGGTAATTTTTTAAAGTACTTTACACTGGGATCTACTAAATGTAAAAAAAATTTATAACTAATAGATATAGAATTAAGCGAAATGTTTTGAAAATAACCAAATATTTTAAATAGCTTAGTACCTGATATCAAGTCAGTGTACTCCAAGTTTTAAAGAACTTTATATCAACTTATTTTCCAATTGCGTTAAGTTTAAAATCGAAATTTGATAAGGAATAAAAATAATTAATTTCAAAACAATTCTACATCACAATCCGTAATACGTTAACAATTAATTTCTGCAAAAAAAAAAAGATCTCATAACAGATTTTATACATTAAATATAAGGGCAGCCTTTAATTTCCAGTTTAAAATTTTATATTGCTGTTGTAGCGGACTTAGCAATATAGGTTGTTTGTAAATTCCAATATTTGGTCCATAACGCTTCGACAGTTTGTCCATATACCTCAAGTAAAATCAACTTTTGTAATACCCTTTAAAATATAAAATAGTAGTAAATATTCTGTCTCATTTTCAAGTGGTTTTATGCATCGATCCGAAAGATAGGCACATAAAGGTCAAATTAATCAATGGCAACCTTTAATTCATAATTTTGAATAACACTATGCAGCAAATGGAAAAAAATTTTTAAACTTTAAATGACCATTATATTTTTTTTTTGATGCAAAAATCATCACTATTTCAAATTGTATGGATTCATTTATTTTTAAAATTTTTTTCGAAAATTGCAGATTATCGAAGAGACAGCTTCGCACATATAATCATAACTTTGAAACCGCGCATTCGACTTTGTGGGGCAGTACATGACAGTATTCTAAATTATTTCAGCTTTAAACGGTTCTCAGATAATTTTTAGTATAATCATTACTTTCGCAGCTATTGGGCCAGAATTGGAAAAAAAAATTTGTTTTTCCGAAAAATTTCAAAAATTTCGATTTAAAAAAAATTAGAAAAAATTAGAAAGCCTCAAATATTTTTCACTTTTTTTACATATACACAAAGGTACGTATAATACAAATAAAACAAACCATGATTCATGAAAATGAATGGACAAATACTAATTTTATACCACAAAAAGTAAAAGTACCCAATTTTAGATAAAAAATACTTTTTGCTGTCATTCCCTAAATTTGGTCTAAAATAAAATCTATATTTTCATCCTCGCTATCACTTTACCATAGATAAAGAAATAAATTTGGGTACATTTTGAACTTTAAAAGATTTTGTTTAATTATTTCTTTATTTTATTATTATTATATATTATTATATATTATTATATATTATTTTATTGACAGTTTTAAACAATTTTTAAATTTAAAAACATTTGTGAATCGAACAAAAAATAACGATCCGTTTGCAATCGTATGCTGTTTAGTTCATACTTTCTTACTTACTTAGTTCATACGATTAATGTATGACGTCATTTTTTTGTACGATTGTCGATATGATCACGGATGTAACGATTCCACCCCTGCTTAGGAAATATCTGGTTATGCTAAAATAACATTGAGGTATATTGCTGGCTCATTATGTAGATCAATAAGACTCTTCTAATTACTAATGAGGTTTAATAAAATGTGCTTATGGTTAATTAACATGAAAAAACATTTTAGATTAAATTGCGGTAAAAATCGAATGAATCTACAAAATATCAAAAAAAAAAAAAAAATTATAATAATAATAAATAAAGCAAAAGATATAGTTTAATTAAAAATTAAATGCTATACCACGCTTACTTGTTTAGTATGATTTTTTCTTTTTTCTCTTAGCGAAGTGCATACTAACAATTCAAGACCACCAACAATTCAAGTTTTATTTACCATAAAAAATAAATTTATGTGAAAAGGGTGTTTGTCCAAGAAAAAAGTACAATTTCCAATTTAAATACATTAATCACATAACAAAAAGGCAAGTAAAATACCAAACAACAACTAAATAAAATAAAATAAATGTATTTTTCTGCCTTTTAGCTCAAACAGTAGAAAGGAGAAATGAAATTATATATGTGCAACCCTTTTTAGTTTATGTCTTATAGCGTACTTTTAGTCTTTGGATCATTTTTACGATAAAAGGTTCTAAACAGAGAACAATTTTCACGCTTTCGGTTATCTTATATTTTAATAAAATCCTTCATATTTTATTTTCTAATATTGTAGAAAAAAAAAACAAAAAAAAAACGTATTCGCTTTTGTATTTATATCCGCACCACTCAATTTTTAATACGTTTGTTTTCTTAGTCTGTTGGTTTAACACCTCATAAACATAATTCATAAATGCAAATTTTCAACCATGTTGTTAAGTCTGCTTGCAAACATTGATTTTGGTATTTGTGACATGAATGATATTTTTCTAAAGCGCAATTCTAAGACACACATTTTTAAACTTGTGTACATATAATAATTGTAAGACCCAACTAAACTTTCGTTGGTGCCATATTGTCGTTCTACTAAAGGTCTAGTTTTAACATACTTTTGATTTTTTCTGATGTTTCTGCTTCTGCTCTCTCTCGTAGATATTATCAAACCGCAAACATCCTAACAAAAAAATAAAAGCTTTGTAAGCCATTGTCAGCTTAAATATTTCAACTCGACTCAACTAACTGCTTAAGGAAAAATATACAGCAAAAGCAAACAGCAAATAAAAAAAAAAATAAAGAGACGCATTTGCTAATTGTTTCTTTCTGCAGCAAAGCAATTAATTTGAAAACGTTTGCTGTTGCTTAAGCAATCAGTTTTTCTTTATTTTTACTTTTGCTTTTTCTTAACTCCTAACTATGAACTTGTGGCTGACTACAATTACTGTTACTTGCTGTAACTCGCTGCTTTTCATCCCTTTTAACATTGGAAACGTATTTAAGTATTTATTACTAACAATACATAAACAAATACATTTTAAAATCGTTACTTTTATTACACCATTAAATGGTGATTTTTTTTTTTAAGCAACAGCAAAAGAAGAAACAAGCATCAGCTTACTGCTTAAGCAACAGCAAACGTTTTCAAAGTAAATGCTTTGCTGAGTGCTTTGCTGCAGAAAAAAACTCATAGTCAGCTAAAGCAAATGATTTTCTTTCGTTTTTTGGGTTTTGGTGATGCTTCGTTTATAATGAAATGTTTTTTAAATGCTGAGACATTTAGTTTTCTGGTGTTGACATCTAAGAAATCAACACATGCATGTGCCTAACTTGAATTTACATATATGTTTTTATTTTATTTTTTTGTGTATTTTTCGTTTATTTGTTGACGGCGATGCCATTTAATTTAAATTTATCTAAATATAAAAAAGATCTCTATTAACGTTAAGTTAGTAAATCGCGTTATTGCAAACAACAGAAAATATCCACATATATAACGAATGTCGTGTTGTTTGAAGTTAGTGAATCGTACTACAAATATTATATTCAATCACTCTTTGACAGAACTTAATAGGTCACTGCTTAATTAAAAAATAATTCTTGCAAAAAAAAAAAACCGACTTCAGAACAGACTTCTGTCTGCCTAAAACGGTTCAAGAGTATGACCAAATAAATTAGATTACATTAACTATTTGTACACCCTTATATTCTACCTCCAAACTTTATACTTGTTCAACTGCTCAATAGTTTGGAAATATTCATCAAATTACAGTAACTGAAGGGAACAAATTACATTAATTTTGGGAACACCCTTTTGTTTCTAAATTCAAATTATAAGCTTCTTGTTATGGCGGACTTAGCAAAACACGTCCCTTGTAAATTTCAGCTGTCTGTCTTTAATGGTTCAAAAGTTCGGCTATATACACCAAATTATGTCAACTATTGGGACACCCGTTTATTCCTTAATTAAATTTAATTCTTGTTATTATAGTGGAGTTGGTAATACAGGTTCTTTGCAAATTTCAATCTGTCTGTCTACAACTGTTTAAATGCATGGCCATATACATGAAATTAAACGAACTATTGGGGAACTCTTTTTTTTAATAATTTTAAATATTAATGCTTTTTAGTATAACAGCCATAGCAATCGACATTCTTTCCAATTTTTAAGAGTTTGTCTATGACGGTTTTAAATATAGACCAATTCAAGTAAATCTACATCAATAATAGGACATCCGTTAATTTCTTTCTTAAAATTATAACTCACTGGCAAAGAGGGCTTAGAAAAACAGGTTTCTTTTAAGTTTTAGCGTTCTTGTTACAACGGTTTAAAATTTTGGCCACATACATAAAATTATATCAACTATGCGGACACCCTTTAACTTCCAAATCCAAACATAATACTTGTTGTAATAGCGGAAACAGCGGTACAGGTTCGTTGTAAATTTCAAGCGTCTATTTACAACTGTTTAAAAGTATAGCCATAAACAAAAATTTAAGTTGGCTATTGGGGATCCCTTTAATTTATAATTTTGTAATATTAATACTTGTTACTATAAAGGCCATAGCAATCGACATTCTGTCCAATTCGCAAGCCTTTGTCTATAACGGTTCAAAAGATAGGCCCATATAAGTAAAATTACATCAATTATGGCGGCACCCTTTAGTTTTTAGATTTAGTTTTGTGTAAATTTTTATTGGGAGCCATAGTAATACGCAGTCATTTTAAATTTTACAGATTCGTCCTTTACAGTTCATAATACCCGTAAAAAATATTTATGTTGTATGGGGACACCCTTTAATTTTTAAGATGATCAACTGTTTATTAAACATAATAAGCATAATCTATCATATTACCAAACATTTTCAAAATCGGTTCAGAAATGACTGAGTTCTGCAGGCACAAATATAAAAAAAGCAACATTCAGTCGAATTGATAACCTCCTTCTTTTTTTAAAATCGGTTAAAAAGAACATTTTTGACAAAACAAAAACATTGCTTAGAGTAGGGTATGCATACTGTTTATCTCTTTTTGGCTAAATAGTTAAATTCAATTTTATATTTAATACTTTGTACCAAAATTGTTTAATGTATAACAGTTTTTTTTTAATTTATAAATCTAATTCTCTGTGCATTCATATGTTTTCAATAGGGGATTGTCGCATAAAACAATTTTTATTATTATTGTAGGAAAAATTTCGTTATTAAATGTGTCAACCTAAATTATATATTTGCCTTGTTTTTGTCCGTCTTAATAGTTTTTTATTTCTTTCTTTTTTTAATTTAAAATGTAAACATCTATATATATTTTCCATTATCTTTAGTCATTTTAATGACAATAATTAATTGTGTTGTTAAGAGAAGATAAAGACTATTTTTTGCTCTATATTTTATTTTTTGCTTTATTGAAAAATGCTTTTTATTGAATTACTAAGTGAAGTACTTGAAGCAAAAACTTATAAGGGGTTTAAAAACTATGAAAAAATAAAAAAATACTATAGTTCAATTTTTAATGCCAGTGTGTTATTGCACAATTTATAATTGCCAATATACACCAGAGAATGACATGAATCGCACTCAAATGGCAATTTTTTGACTTTTGAAAAATGAATATTGAGCTAGCAATACGCACCAACTAAATGAAAATTGTTAAAGCATGATTCAATTTAGCATGTCTTTTGCTACAAAATGCTTGTAGTTGATTGCAAATTCTAAACACTCCAACTAATCATAAAAGCAGTAAGTATGTTTGAGTATTTCACTGTTTAAATGTGAATAAACAAATTACGAATAAAAGAAAAACAATAACACGATTGAAATGAAAAATAATGCAGTTTCTCGTACATTTTTAATAAAATATACTACTTACTGCCATCCCTAAATTAGCGCGTAAGGCGCAAGATATCTGTCAAAATTTTCATGTACATACAAAATGTATGAAGCATCCCTAAATAGCACGGGTCAACGCTTAGCAATTGGAAAATCCAATTTTTACAGTGCGTTAGGAAGTGAAGTTAGCTGCTTGTTGGTTTGCTTTGTTTTGTTATAGTTGAAAAGTAATGGCAATTTAGTTATTTTCAAGGCAATCTAGCGTTTTTATCTCTTCTTTATGCTTATACAGCGGGTTTTATAAAGTAAACAAGTTAACATTACAGTTAAAGACACAAAGTTGACGCTCTTATTTAGGGGTGACATTCCAGCGCAAAAGCTATGAATTACATTGCTTTGTGTCTTACGCGCTAATTTAGGTATGGCAGTTAGAAGCATTCGTCTTGTTTTTTGTTTATTACTAAAAAGTAATAATTATTATTAAAAAAAAGTTTACAAAATATCAGCTACACTCCAAAAGTTAAGAAAGAATAATTTAAATGTAATTTTCGATCGATATCGAATGCCGTAATTTGCCCCCAGGTAATGTTTATTTTATTTCTAATAAAAAATTATTCAAATATTTTTTTTTTTTAATTTTTATTTTTAAACATTTAGTTGATTTTTAATAAATCATTTGAGTATCTTGCATACAAAGGAGTGATTTGTATGTTGTTATTGCTAACGGTATCGAAAATAAGATTAAGTAATATGCAATGCATTTACAAAAGCAAACTCTACAAGCAATGCAATTGCTACTGTTAATGATTGAAAACGAAACAAAAGCAATAAAAATAGGAGTAGGCAGTAAAATTGAATCGACTCATGTCATTCACTGATATACACCTTAAATTTGCTAAAATTAATAACTGTAGCAAAAAGAGATTCTTACTTAAATTCTTAAAGAGATTCTTGTTCATTGAAGATAAATATATATGTATATAGTTCTTGTCAGCTTTCTTTTATTAATATCTGCTCTTACATTTTACTTGAATATAAGTTTTCTTATACTTTTCATTTTTCCTTTGCATGCTTAAAACTTATTTATTAAAAAATTTCGACAGCTAAATATAAGGACCTTTTAAAACTTTAACCCTGCAGTTAGGTTTGTACCATTTTTGTCAATTTTTGTTTGTTTGTGCTTTTGTGCTTTAACTTTGCAACAATTAAACATATTAACTCAACGTAGAGTCGTAACATCCATGGATATTATAGGTTTATTTTATGGTATTCTATTTAAGAAAGATTCAACGTTTTTATAAACTGGCTTAAAGAAAATCATTCGTAAGCGAAGCCTGTGTTGTTTATACCATAGAGGAGGAAATCTTTGCACCTGACGGAAGTATTAAAAAACGACAGAATTTTGATTGTGAAAAAAAGTCCATGGATATTATGTTCTTGGACACAATGACATGTTATTTTGTTGTTGTTATGTTCCTACTAAATTGTAAATAATATGTGATAAAAAAGTTAAAAATCCTAGGTTGGGAACATTTTGGTTTACAATAACTTTTCCTTTATACAAATAAAAAATTGTATACGAAATTAGATTATTAATTAAATGTAATCAGTACAGGATAATTTGGTTGTGTTCTACTGTAATTAGCATATGAATTTGCTGCACAAAAGTGCATATATAGCATTGCAGAAGCTACTAGTCTCGCGTTTTTTAGTAGATGAGACTTTGGTAACACCCCTCTTAAATGCTACACCACTAGAAGGAGATCTTATAATTTAAGTCAGAAGCTCCGCTGATATTTTAATTTTAGGTGGGCTTTGAGGGCATGTAGAGCCTAAAAGAATATTGTCATCGGAAAGCCAATAGGAATATATTCATGGCAGTAAAGCATTGGAAGAAGAACTTAGCATAAATTTCGATTATGAATGCATTTTCACTTCTTTCGAAGTGTAGCACGTAATTTGCTTATTTTAGTAGTGTTCGTTCGCATTTTGTGAAATCGGTAGTTAAACTCTTTTTAGTTACAAATTATTATAAACAGTCGAAAAACAAGTTCAAGTGCGTTTGTTGTATCTAAAAATTTGTATGGACCACAAGGGACTTATACCTAAGATTTGTATTTTTTTTTTTACCTAACAGCAGGGCTAAAAAGTATAAATTTTAAATTTTCTACATGTTGTACTTTCAAGTGTTGTATTGGATTCATGCCTTAATAGGTGTCCTAAATTATAGGTTATTATAAACTTTCTGAAGGATTTATATATAATAATATTTTTCCTGATACCATAAGAGGGTCTATATATTCTATTAATAATCTTAAATTTCTTTTTTACTGCAACATGGTAATTTAAGAAAATTGTCTCATACAAAGCCCTATTTCAAACTGCCCGTAATACATCGCAATGTAGTAAAACGAAAGACAACATAGAATCAAGAAATGCAGCAACTGCGAGGAATATTTTACTGCTATAAAAATGTCAAAAATACAGCTACAAAATACATAATTTCCTCCTTTGGCCCCGTTAACTAGCTACTAGAGATCGTTATTCAACTCACACTAAATCATTACATATACACCAAATACCCTTGTTAGAATATTAAACAAATAGAATCGAATGAGAAATATAAATAAAATTATGCTCTGAAATAACAAATAATGTTTTTGCAATTTTCCGGCTTGGACTCAATGGTTTTCTCTGATCACATCTAATTATTTTTGTTTTCTTTTTCAGCTTTTATTTCTGTAATGAATTATTAAGAGCACACTGCCAATTTCAAAGATTAATTGCTAAAATTTTTAAATGTAAACACTTGTTGAAGATTTTATTTTTGAAAAAATATTATTAAAAAGTATCCAGTAAATTTTTCATGTCAATGTTGCAACGATATACATAGCTCGATATACGTAATCACAAAAATTTTTTGTAAAATTAAAAGTAAGGAAATTTGCCATACGTTGATAATAAATTTTGTTGTTGTAGACAAAATCACACAAAGGTGAAGAGTCGGAACAAACTAAAAAAAGACGCAAAAAAAGGAAAACATGTCAAAGTTGTCTTATTTAGTGTCATTTCTAAAATGGTATTGAATATGTAAGTAGGCGACCAACTACTGCCCTACTGATCAAAAAAAACCACTTGATATTGTTGATTTTGGCATTATTTGTGGTATTACTAGAGAAGCGCTTAGTAATGAGGCTTCATTAGAACTATATTCAGAATATTCAGCCATTATTATTACTCCATTAAAATATGGAATCCCTAATTATACATATAGTAATGAGAGTACCGAGAAAGGACTTATCTATTATTGGTTTTAATAGAATTAATAGAATAGAAATATTCAACTCATATTTGATGTAACGTCAGGTTTAAGAAGATTTTTTGTGCAGTCTGTTGGATGAAAAACCAAAATGTGGAAGTCATTGGCAATTACTCAGAGTTACCACCTGTAAACGTTAAAGCAGCAGGCTCTTTTTGCTATACTCTTGGAAATATAGAAAAAGCAGTTGATGAGCTAAGTTATTCTTAAAAAACAAGTAATGGGTGACTTATAGAGCTAACTGGAGTTGCACTACGAACAAGCACACAAATTAGTGAATGTAATAAAAAAAAAAACGTTAAGGAAAAAGGATTGTTCCATGCTTCTTATCGACGTATGGCTAGGATGTGAAAAGTTATGGCATCAAAGCTTATTATTATTATTCATATTTAAATAGAACTTAACTTAAATACCTTTTAGCTAATAGAAAGCTATTTAAGTAATCGTACTTTAATACTTATCCAGGAAATACTGCATTAGACTTTGTTATTATCTAATTGTTACTGTTTCCTTTTAAAATCAACACATAATTTAAAAATTATAATAAATCAAGCCGAATAAAAAATAATATATTTGCTTCTGTACTTAAATATAATAATAATATATTGCAAATGTTAAAATGCTTTTTTATGGTTACAATTTTCATCTTTTAATAAATATAATAAATATTAGGAAAGAAAAATGGGGGAAATTAAGGAAAGGAAAATTAATGACACAAAATTAAAAAAAAGGAAAATAAAATTTTTTTTCATACAGAAAATCTTGTATTTTGTCAACTATGAGTATTTGTAAAGGATAAGTTTTTACTGATATATTTCTAAGTATTTCATGGTAAAAAGACTTGATTATCTTTTGCTGATTGTGTGCTCGTTATTCATACATTCATACACAAATATCATGAGTTTGCATTGCTCCTATGTTCCGATTTACAATGCAGTATTTATAGAGTATTATGCAAATATTAACTTAAGCCTGTTTTCTAATTTAATACTTCTTTTTATTTTATAGAAGTAAGCCTTTAACCTGCTCTTAACTATTTACTAAAACATAAAAAATAAAAAGTTATAACAAAATAAATCTACTTAAAGTCACACATATAAATTGCAGGTGCAAATTCAAACTTAAATAAAATAAAACTTAAGAACCTTATGCTTAAATATATTTTTATTAAGCTTTTTATCTAAAACCTGCAGATTTTTAAAATATAAACTTTATTTGGATTCTTTATGTAATTTTTCCTAGCAGAAATATAACAAAATTTTCAACTCTTTTTTAAAAACCACCCTGGGGTTTAAATGGATTTGGTATGCAATGGTTTATTTAAATAACATACAAATCGAAATAAAGCATAAATATATGATTGTGTGCACTTTGGTTTTATAGATAAGAATACAGGGGTATTCATAACACCTCTCAGATAAGGTTCGGATGAAATAAGTTTGAAATATCTAATACGGTCTTTGCATAAATATGAGAGCTATAAGCCAATAAGGTGGCATTAGTAAATATAACATATTTGTTTTTTCCAATCACATCGTATTATTTCTTATAAAAGTATTTACAAAAATTAGCACTTGGCATGCAGAACTAAATATAAATATAATGCGGTCGGATAAAAAAATCACTACCATGAATATTATTAAATTAGATTTTGTTGAGTAGACCTTTTTTATTAAATATTTCAGAGTGTTAAAAAGGGCATAACAATATAAATAAAGAAAATAATTTATGTCCATAATATAAAAATAAAAAATAAAGTGAACAGCACGTTTTATTCTATAAAAGTGTTTATTTCGGCATTGAAATATTAAGGTTTTTCTAAATTTACTGTTATTTACAAAACATTCTACAATGCTCCTGCAATATGTAAATGAAAAATCAAAATACTTTAATAACAACAAAAACAGTGAAAACAAAACTTAAAATATTTCAGATTGAATGCGTCAAAAGAAAGTGTACAATTTCAAAATAGTTAAAAAAACTTAATGCACAATACTTTGTTTGGATTTCCTTTGCCTTTAAAACTGCTTTGGGCAGAGACTCGACCAATTTTGATGTTATTTCCGTTGGAATTTTGTACCACTCCTGCAAAATTTGCTTCAGAGAGTCTTTGCAGGTTATGGTTCTTTTTATTATTTGTTCAATTGGGTTGAGGTCCAGTGACTGTGAGGGATGATCCAACTATTTGGCAGTGTGATACAACAACCATTCTTTAAGAATTTTGGCGGTGTGCTTTGGATCGTATTTCTGTTTGAAGATCCATGCGCCGTTTAATTTTAATTTATCTACGCTTGGCTACAAATTCTCTTTTAAAATATTTAAATAGTCCGTTTTGTTCATTAAACTGTCAATTAATACTAGGTTACCAACACGCCTTCCAGCCATACAGCACCACACCATCACCGAACTCCCGCCATGCTTCACGGTAGATATTACGTCGTTTTTGTTCAACTCTCAATTTCTGCTTCTCCAAATTTTACCACATTTTTTTGGTCCAAAGATTGTAAACTTGCTTTCGTCTGTAAAAATTATGTTATTTCAAAATGATTTTTCTTTGTTCATGTATTTTTTGGTGAATTATAAGCGTCGCTTCTTATTGTATTTGGAGATGTGTGTTTTTTCTGCGAACTCTTCCATATAAACCATTTGCAGGTGAAGCTCGGCGGATGGTACTGGCGCTTAGTTTCATTGCAGATGTTTCGGATATTTACTTCGATATTTTTACCGCACTTTCTTTCTTAGCAGCTCTCACAATGGACCTAATTTCTAAGTCATTAAGACGTTTCGGTCTTCCGGCACGTGGCTGATCTTCCAAATTGCCAAATTTTTTCTGTTTATCTATAATTTTTTTTTACAGTATTATGGCTTCTTCCAATATTTGAGGCAATTTAACGTAAAGATTTGCCTTCTTCCTTAAATTATATGACCAATTCTCTCGTCTCAATTGCAGTTTGCTGGCTTATTATAATATTATTACACACGCCCCGAATAAATAACTTAAAATTACGTACTCATGTAAAGAATTTATATACATAAATAAATAATAACAGTAATTTTTTATGAGCAATTTTAAAATGAGCATTATTCTACTGTATGTTTACACTTTCTTTTGACGCTGTCAGTGTATCGCACACATAGTTCAAAAGTGACTGAACTCAAAATTTAATTAAATTGTTCATTATCTAGAGTATAAATATTAAACAAACAAAAAGAACTATTCAATTCATAATCGGTATAAATTTTCTACAAAATAGTCCAAAGTTTTTGTTTCTAACCATTTTTATTCAGGTCAAAGTTTTCTTTTTTCGATTTTTTTTCGATGTTAAAATTTTGAGTTGTGTCACTTTCGAAGTAGGTGTGCGATATGCAATAAAAAAATTTTTGTAAATGTTCACAATATGTTAAAGCGTCGCAACACGATAGTAAGATAAGAAATCTGAAGCCTTTAAAAGTCTTTCTATGGCTTCTGGCGTCAGAGATACCAGAACTTTTAAAAAATTATACTTTGAAAAATATTCAAAGTAGTGGGAATGTACAGAACACAATTAGCCATTTAGACGTACAAAAACGTCACGGTTTTCCATCTTTGGGTTTTCAAAATGCGTAACAGATGACAATTTTTTTGGTTTATGTGTCGCGCATTGTAGTGCCAGAAATCTCAAATCTGAGGGAAGGCAAAATCCATTCTTTTTTAAAATTTTACATACAATTTAGATTGAGTTCCCAAAAAACGCTTAAGAAATATTAAATTCAATAAAAAATTTAAAATACATTAAATAAAGATCAACTGATTCAAACATCTCGATTTATTATATCTAAAGTAGAAATGAATTTTTAAGGAGTTAACGTTGTTGCCAACTGCCCATCATAACACTTTCACCAATAAAAACATTTATGTATACTATAAGTATTATACATACATATAATCAGTACACTCATACTTTAAAATTTTTTATTAATTATTATAATGACTCTTTAAACATTTTTATTTGCACCAATTTTTGTTTTACAAGTAAAAATTTTTACTTTGATTGTTTGATAATTTTTTTGTGTTTATTAAATTCAAATGTTTTTTAAGCGCCGAAATGGGGTTACCATCATTAAAGGAACATGTAACACGAACGCTAATTATTAAGTATTCGTCCATATGTTACCTGGTTTCGTTTCGCTCCTGACGTGTTCTATAAACATGCTATTAGTTTTGAAAGCACATTACTTATCTTTCGATTAATTAGAATTTTTTTTCAAAAGTATTATTTGTTTGTTTGTTTTTCGTGCATCAAATACGGCTAAAAGAGCCGGCTAGATATTTTTCCTCATGGTAAAATAGGGTATTTATATTTTAAAATAGTGAACCAGGATTGAAAAAAGCTTCCTCCTTTTCCGGAATTTTTATACGCTCAAAACGATTTAAAATAAATCTGAAAAAAAACTGTCTTCAAAATAGATTTCTGTCTGTTTACGACGGTTCAACAGTTTGGCCATATATATCAAATTAAATTAACTATTGGGGCATGCTTTAATTTATAAATTTGAATATTTATACATGTTACCATAACGGTCATATTAATTGATATTTTGTCCAATTTTTAATCGTTTATCTATAACAGTTATAAAGGTAGGTCATTTTACGTCACCTGTGAGGACACCCGTTACTATTTGCATTTATTTTTGTATTATTTTGTATTATTGGGATCGATAGTGATACGCATTTTTTTTTAATTTTAAAGTAGTGCCCTTTGCGGTTCATAATATACGCAGAAACATGCATATACACAGAAAAATCCATCAAAATCGATTCAAAAGTGACTGAGCTATGTCGCACAAATATTTTTTAATTTAAAAAAAAATTTTTAAATTTTAAAACAACATTCAGACGTCGGTTTAAATAAATCGATTTTAATGAAATTCAAAAAATATATAAGTCCCCAAGCAAAAGTTTTAATACGTAATGTTTTCTTAAGGCCAGGTTCCAGATGAGAGGCAGGCGTTTATGGCTGAGATAGATATGTATTAAGAAGTTTCAAAAGGATATGTTTCTTTAAGAATTAAGAGTCACGGGGGTGGTTGGAAAAACATGCTGAATCGATTTTAGCAAAGAGTGATTTTAAAGATTGTAACTTTCATATTAATTTACGTAATCAAATAAAAAACTGGGAGAGTGATCGTGGAACGAATATTTTCATTGGGATAGTGAGGTGAACAATAGCTATTGATACAATAAATTAATGCCTGCTGACACAAGGTGCTGTGATTGTTTTATTGTTACTTTTTTATAGAAATTTAGCAAACGTAATATTATACAATATTAAAAAAATAGACTGGCGTTCATTGGGGGATATGTCTTGAAAATATCTTTGTTCAATCACAAAAAATTGTTACTAGTTGTTACAGGAATGTCTATTCCAAAAATTATCAACAAAGGGTGCAGAAAAAGAGCAAAAAGTGTGAGAGAAAAAATGTGTTGCAGGTTTTTGTTAACGAAATCTTGAATGGCAAAAATCTGTCAAATTACATTTTTGGAATAATGTTTGAATAACGACAAAAATATGTCTAAAAATTAAACGCATCTTGAATCCTCTTCATAATTTCCCAATAATTTAAGCATAATGTCTAACCTATTGTGTACATACATTTTTATAATCACCCCTATCGTGAATAAGAAGTGACATTTATGTTCCCATGAAATTTTCATTTCTCTCGAACTAAAAATTGATATCACGGATTTCCCATGAAATATTTGTTTGCTTCATTGAACAGGTGTTCAAAGTAAATAAGCTGTCAGTGCTATCAACAGGTCTGTTTCTTTAATTTTTGGGTAAAGTTCCGGAAAAAGAGCGCAATCATTGTTTTCTCTCATAAAGAGGAAAATTGTATAAAAGTACGGGAACACAAAATCTAAATTTTAAACACAAAATAAAAACTTAAAGTAATTTGACTGTTTTAATAAAAAAAAAAATAATTTCAACAAATCAACAAAAAGAAATAATAATTTATTTTGTATTTTGTTTGTGTTTTAAGGCTGTTGCACAAGCTTAAATAACTTGCACGAAGAAAAAGTTTGGGCTGTTTCGTTCAAGAAGAAGAAGAACTTTATTCCCTTAAAACCGCTCTCATTTACCCAATTTTAAAGTAAGAAAACAATTTTCGTGCGAATTGGGATCCCTCGGTATCCCACAGTGGAGTAAAGAAACAGACCTAATAAGTAAGTAAGAAGAATAAGATCAGTGAAAATTGTTATATTGAAGTTTAAAAATAAATAAATAAATTAAATTAACAATTTTATTTCAAAAACGTGATGCTCAAGACGCTTAAAAGCCCTTGAAATTACCCTAGACATTGCTTCTGACCCAAATTCAATAAAAAAAATTTTGTAGTAGATTTTTTATATCTCCATTTTTCATTTAAATCTATGTATTTTTAATAAAAAAAAGGTTCATAAATGTACAAGCAATAGATCTCTTTGCAGTTTCCCTGCAAAATTTAGGTGAACAAAGCTAAGGGAGAGTGAAAAAATTTCGAGGAAAAAAATTAATCACGATAAGACGAATTTTTGTTTACGTGAAAAATTGTTCACGTGAATATTCACGATTGCAATTTGGGTGAAAGGGAAAAAATTTCGAAGGAAAATACCTATATTCATGATAGGGGTGAATATTTATCGGTTTACAGAGACCAATTTCTAAGGATTCCCCATGATTGCTGTTTTTTAAAATTAGAGTAAAATAACTTTTTAAAAGTGAAACATTTAAGTCTCATGCTAAAGCTACTAAATGTTCCTTGTTGCTTTTTGTCCTGTAAAAATATGGTGATTTTTAAAACTTCTGGTTTTTGCCTCGATAATTATATCTGCCTAAAAATTTACTGAGCAGACCTAATTTTTCTAATGTTCTTTAAAAATTGTGTTTGAATAGAAAGAAATTCGATAATAAAATAAACTTTGTGAACAGTACTAGAAATATGTATATAGAAATATAGCTACATACTCATATACATACATATGTTTGTGAATTTATTTGATAACATATTTAATTTTAAAATAATTTTTATTTATATCATATAAAATTTTTAAATATTTTTTTTTTTTTTTTTGGTGGCTTTACTTTTCTCATTCTAGGAAATATTCTCTTAAAGGATTGCAAGAGGAAATAAACTATTTTTATGTCGTAATTAGGCATTAATTACTTAAGTTAATAATATATAAATGAATAGAAATTATTTTAGCTTAAGTTCATTGATTTTTAATTTCTAAAAATCGTTTTTAGAAAGAATTTTTTTTACAAATGTGTGACGTTTTCCAAAGAAAACAAGAAAAATTAGATGCTAGCAGAATTAAATGCTGCACTTTCTGGACCGCTACGACCTTCATGAGCATTCTTCGCATCTATCTACGTTAGTTGTGTAATTAATAAACATCATATATTTAACCAACTAACTTTGTAAATAAGAATACAAGATATATTTATATCAATATTAATTTGGTTAGATGAAATTTACATGGTAAGTCGAACTCAATTAGGACCATAATGGTGTAAATACCCCAACTGGGCAATTAGGGTGCATGCCTAAATACATATAGTTCTAGGTTTATTTGTTAAACTAACAAATATTTTATTCACATTAAACCAGCTGGCCTTTTAACAATATATTATTTTTTATGTCGTAAAACTCAGCATGATGTTTGTTCTATACGACTGAATTTGTCGTTTATACGACTTCATTCAATTTAGTTCATGTTTAAAAATTTTATTGCTTTTTATGAATTAATTAATTATGTATGATTGTAGCAAACTACTAGATTGGAAATTTAATAAATAGGAAAACTTAAGAAATATACAAAACGTATTTAAAACACTTTGTATCAGACTTAAGGGCGTACACCTCAATTATTTATTAAAAAAAGAAACAATTTAATTTTTTGTTTACTCCTTAAAAAAATAAGAAAAATCGATTTCAAAATAGAAAGGCGGAGTTTAAATTAACAATGTAATACAAACTTTGTTTAAATTTCAATTTTATATTTATAATGGTCTGCCATTCAATATTTACATGTTGTCATAGCGGATATAGAAGCACAATTTCCGGATAATTTGTGTTAGACTAGAATGATTGCAAGGAAAGTTCTATGCGTGTTTTCCTTTTGGTTATCGAGACCTACAGAGATACCGATTTCTATGCTGCCCTTTACACTTAAATAATTTTTAAAATAATGGACTTTCTACCAAAAATATTCAAATGAATTAACAACCTTATATTTTGAAGTCGTTTAAAAATGTTTTTTTTTATAGCTCCAGCACTCAGGAGATGATCCCTACTTATGCAACGCATTGTGTCAGCACTAGGAAATTATGTTATGGGAAGAAGGATACAGGTAGACAGTAATAGACACTGAGCTTAATTCAAATACGAACTGGTCGGCTAAAACACGAATTTTCTCTGACCATAAAGGAATGCGCTCTTGAAGAAGAACGTCTGGCGCTTACAAAAGTACGGTTTCAGGTTTCTTAATTGGACTGACGATAAATTATTGAAACACATGCCATATTGCTTCAATTCTTTAGTGAGTCGGTATAGTTGGACACTATATTGTCAGGCACTTGAGTGCTTCTTTTACGACTAGTCGTTAAGCAAGCTGTTTAACAAGATGAAATTCAAGCATATGTACTTAATATAACTTTGGAAAGTGTAAAACAAATTGCAATTGAGTGGAAATTTTAACAGTTGCTAGCTTTTCCCTTCTGGGGATTGATGTTGCATTAGCAACCTTCCAACATGATGGGAATTTGCCAACATGGTACAAAATGTGTGGCATTGGGTATTTGTAATTTAAAATAAAATTAGTTTAAATTTTGTCATCTAGAAGAAGAAACATTGATATTAATTATAAATAAATAAACAAAACATTTGTGGTTTTAAAAAATAATAATAAAAAACGTTTTTGCAGGTCATAAAATATGTTCTTAAAGAACAAAATTTGCAAACCGTGCTGCAATTCCACCGAGCCGTTTTCGAGAAAAGTTGCTTTATCCTGAGTGGGCACAAAGAAGCGATACTGAGTTTTTTTATTTGGTGCGAGAGTATAATTATTTCCAAGAAGAACTCAGCAAAGCTTTTTTACATGCTTGGCAAATTTTATTCATCAAGGTGTCAATATTGCATGGCTATTTGGAGCTAAAGTTTTTATTTTTCAACATCTTTAAACTGTATAAAAGAGCAGAAAAAAAGTCTGCCGTATGCAAAGTATAAGGAAAAATAAAATCAAAGTTGATTATTGTTGTTTTTGCTTGAACTTTGATTTTTGTCTTTTCTTTAAAGTTTAGACAAAAATCTTTAGTTCATTTAAAATTTTTGTGAGAAGTTTCCTGACGAGCTAAGTAAGCGATAGCGAAATGGCCATCGAGACGTGCTTTCACCTTCAATAATCAATACCGGGAAAATAGCACGATATAAAAGTTTTAAAGAATATGAGAAATTTTAAATTCTTTCATATGGTATTTCTAAAATAAAAATAGTTACTGAATGTTTGCTGTGTTTTTTTATAAAATATTTTTGAGTGGTCATTGTCTTATTGATTTAATTGAGTTCTTACTTAATCTATTTGGCTTTTGATATAAGACTTTGAAGTTTTCTATACAAAATTTGGGTAAAATCCACTGATGAGCTATATAAGCAGTAGTGAAATTGCCATATAGCATATCCATACAGTAATACATTTCAATTTGTAGATTCAAATAAAAAATTTTTTATAAGAATAGCATGAAATAGTCCTATTTACAGGAATCTAGCACGATTAAAGTAAAATAAATTAAAAAGATTCCGAATAATAAATTTTCATATTGATATTTCCCCATAGATTTGTTATTTTATTATAAGTGTTGGTTGGCAAAGATTTATATTCTTATATTTTTCTAATAGCTATGCTATCTTTGGTTAGCCATTAAATCATGTCTTCTAATTATTAAATTATATTTTGATTTGTTTTTGTGGTTCATTTTGTATTTTAATTCTTATTATTTAGAGATTAAAGGTTATACATGTGGGCTATTGGATTAGTTATTTGTTGCTAAATATAAATAACAATTAAAATTTTTAAACACATTTTTCCTAAAATTTTGTTTTTTTATTTTTGTTCCTTCTGGCGAATTCTTTACTTTAGTATCTAGCAAAATATAAATAAAAAGGTTTTAATTATAACTTAATTTTTATTAAATTTTTGTTTAAACTAAAAATATTATAAATGAATAGAAATTATTTTGGCTTAAGTTCATTTATTTTTAATTTCTAAAAAAACCCTTTTTAGAAAGAAAATTTATTTTTACAAACGTATGCGGACGTTTTCCAAAGAAAAGGTTTTAATTATAACTAAAACAGCAGCGTATTATTAGAGATGTTACTTACGATTAAACCACATAGAGTTATTTATCAATTTATTTGTTAACGATTAGTTACGAAAATACTTTAAAAAAAGTCTAATATCTTTGTATTATTTTAATTTATTTATTTCAATTTTCAGTGTTTTCACATGAACGGATAGATAAAAACCAAGTCAATAAACAAATAGAAAAACATTCTGTGAAAAATATATCATGAGTGAAGTATAGTTATAAGCAACTATAATTTTGAGCTCCAACTATACATTATTACAGAGAACATAGTATGGTTATTGTGACCATATCGCAATCATGTTTTTGTTTGCGTACAGAAACCCATTTATTTTTCTTTTAAATCGAAGTACACTGTTTTGGAAATAAATAATTTTTCCTACATTTCTTTTTTCAATTTTGTTTATCGAATTACAGTTTAACATTTTAAAAACAAGATTAGTCTTTGTTAAAAATTATTGCATGACATATACTTTTATTATTGCATTTTTATAGAAAATATTATTAAGCTTGTTTGTAGTGACTGTGAATGGTTCCTCCAAGGCTTTGATTATTAATTTGCTAACCTAACGCCATTATTTAAACCAAATATAACAGAATATCTCTATAACTTTTTAAGATTCACAAAAGCTGCTAATAATATCTGCAGTATTAAATATGAATAACTAACATGGAGTGCTAAAAAAAGTTTTTGGTTTCTCGTTAATCTTTTAAATCCTAGTAAAGTTATTGTAAATATATTTTAAAACTTTTAGTTTTATTGTAAATAAATTATTTTAGCTATTCCCTTTTCCAAAAGGATTTTTAAATTCAAATTATCTTAGTACTTATTTAAATTCATCCCATGCGCCATTCTATTCTATTAAATAAAATCTGAAAGGAAAACGTTAAAACTGTCTAAGAATGTCACACAAGTGCTTTGATGCTTATGAGCATTCATAAGATATTAACAAAAAAAACATTCAAAAGACATTTATGAAATTTGTTGTACATCTAGATTTATAATATGGCTACATTTTGATTTTAACACCGCGTATAAGAAATGTGTACTTTAAACAAACAACACTCATACGCAGTACTTAATATTTCTTTTGTTTGATTTACATTCTTGAAAGATAAGAGATTTTTTTTCCAAATAATAAAAATATTTTTTTTTGTTTTTGCAAACTTCAATTTTATAACATGAACCTAACAGTGTTAAAATCGAATGCTTGTGAAATCGTAGCACGATTTCACATAAAAGTACATCGACTGAATAAGAAAAAGATGAAGAGGTAGCCAAAAAGAAAAAAAAATATTTTTAATTTACCATAAAAATCGTTGACAACAACTAAGTTTCTATAGTCTAGTATTGGCACGAACGTGACTACAATGCGCATCGATTGTTGAGCATTCGTTGTAAAAGTTAAAACAGAAAACTGAGATAATATTGCAAAATCAAATCAGCATTCGACATAAGAAAGCAAAACGAAATAAACTTAAATTTTGCAAACTCCAAATAAAAAAAAAAAATGAAACCTAAGCCAAAGTAAATTAAATAGAAAATGATACAGAATAGTATTAGATACTAATAAAAAAATTAAATTAAAACTCTGTTATTATTTTAAAACTCAGTTTTTTATAGGGTACTTAATAAAAAAAAATAATAATAAATTTAATTTTCATAAGCCTAGGGTTTAAACTGTGGTTATTATAAATAAATCAAAACTAATTTTGGCTTTAGAAATTTTTTTACTTTTGTAAAATAATTTTTCTTTATAAAAAAAGTTTTTAGAAATTAAAATAAACGATCAACCATTGAAGCAAAGCCGCGAATAACGTTGTAAAAGACAAATTTTGCAAAACCTGGTTTTTTTGCAGATTACCGTTAATTTTACTCTCTTACATTTGTTCCAACAACAAAACATTAAAATTATGCATTTTATCACCGTCAAAACGCAATTACAATACGTTTTTGCTCTCCTGAAAAATTATTATTTTGTCATTTGCAACGTTATTCGCGGCGATTCTTCAATTAATAAATTTAATTGTTTTCAGAATCCGAACGATTTGTAGGTGTCACCATAAATTGCATTTTGTTATTTTTTGGTAAAATCACATATCTATATCTTTTCAAACTTATGAAAGAAACCAAGCTCCTTATATTAATTGTCTTAAGTATTTTCCGATGTGAAAAAAAAACTAAGACTTTCGTTTTAGAAGAGAAGTCTCTATATACAAGGCTTTTAAGTGATTACGGCATATAAAAACCTAAACTAACATTGTTTGGTTTGGTTTTTGATAAAAAAAATATCATTTTAGTAGATAGTAGTTAGATCACTCAAACCAGCAGTCAAAAATGTTAATGGTTTTTCTTAAGTTGTATGTTTGTTGCATTATATTACATGTTTTCATGTTAAATGTAACTGAAATCTTAAGTATTTACATTTCTAGTTAAATAGCATAGGTGAATATGTTTTTGAGAAAAGGTAAACGCAGACGGAGATGATGGTGGTAGCAACTAAAAAAAAAGAATTAATTTTAAGCTAATGCATAAATGCTTTATTTAAATATATATCTAATAGACATTCAGCATTTCTTAAAAAACGTTTTACTTAAAATTTGAAGCAAAACTTCAAATGCAGCTAATTGTCCTGATTGTGATATATGTATATCGTTGCGATTCATGTAAATGTTGCGAAGAAATTTACTTTAAATTTTAAGAAGACTAAAAGATTCTAGGTATACCTTAAGACCTCAATTAAAAACAAAGTTAAAAAATACTTTTAGGGGCTTCAAATTTATTTTTCCCAAATATTAATTTTTAATATTAATATTTAACCTAGATAACAACAAGCAAAAGATTTTACATGCCAAAGTAGTTTTAAATAAATTTCTACACCTAAAACTATTGGTACGTGTGTTTTTCTTAAAGAGTACTTGGAAAAACAATGAAGAAATTTTAAAAGTGCTTAAAAAATTAGAGCATTAGTTATAGTCTATGTTACAATGTGTGTATGCAACATATATTATAGATTAAAGTTTTTATACTCCTCACCACAAAAAATGGAAAAAAGGGTGCATCTAAGTTTGTTATTCCGTAAGTAATTTCTACAATATCCATTTCCAGACCCATATAGTATATATATTCTGACTTGTTATGCACAACGAAGTCGATTGAGCGATGTCTGTCTGTCCGTCTGTTCAAATTTGCAACGGCATACTTGATTTCACAAAAAAGAAATATGTCAAGCGTTCAGATATAGTGCCAGAAAAGGTGATTTTGGAGATAAGCATATCGGTCCATGTCCTTCGAGGCAGCAGGCATAACACCACGCCTACCTCTAATTTTTTCATGTCATTTGAAACAATAAAGTAACTCCAATCAAGAAAATAAATATATGGGACGATAAAGAATAAAAAAAATTAGAAAAAAACATAAAGTTAATAAATTTGCGCTAGCCTATATTTTCCGAGTTACGGGGCTCTGAAATTTTAAAATTTTTTAAATATCAATATGGGTATCATTTAAAAGCTTTTAAGAGATATTTAAGGAAATGCTAAAATTTTTTTAAAAGTGCATAACCCATTAAGACGCGATGTCATTTTTATGTAAAGTTATATAAATATGCAGTACAATTTTTTTATTTAAAAATTCTCTATCAGCCCAATATTTGCTTTTTTAATTAAAGTTACTTGACTAAATTGAATTTACATACCTGGTTTTTAAGAGTCGGCATAGCCGAATATAGTACTCTAACTTCTTTTAATTAATATTTATTTTAAATAATATAATGACTTTAACCATAATGATGACATTTTCAAAAATGTTATTTTTTTATTGTTACATTCGACGAGGTCGTAGTTTATGACAATTAGGTCTGTCGGTAAGCAGTTGCTTTACATTTACGAAATGCCACCTTAAAAGATTTTTCGTATTCCGGGCATGTTGGATACGTACCTTTAAGTGCTTCTGCAAGAAAATTAAAGAAAAGATAACACGTAATATATTATTTAAAACATGATATTAAAAATAAAGTTAAGCAATTTGTATTTGTTTAAGGCATTCATATTTTTTGATCCATCCCAATTTAATTTGAGTAACATATTTTCGCCGAACATTTTGCGTAGTGCCTTTTCAATTTTAATTTTGTCAAACCTCAGTTTAATATAAGAAATCTGAAATAAATTAAAATAAAAGAGAATTTTTAATACTTGTTTAACTGTTTGCATTAAAAAACAAAAAGGAGGCTCTATATATTTACCTGTCACATTAATCGAAGAGCTGGTTATAGTTTCCGGTGTGAATATTGGCTGCGTTTGGAATATGTTCGCCTTGTAACTTATGGTTCATGAATCAAATGTAAATCCGAATTGATCACTAGTTTTGTTCCAACTTATTTATATATATATATATATATATATTTTTTTTTTTATAAAATATTGTTTTACTGAATTTCAGAAATTCAATTCAAAAATTATTTTACATAAAAGCAAAAAGAAAAAAAAAACAAAAACGAACTGATACATCCCCCATTGATCCATTTGGAGTATTAAGCGAGGCATAAACAATAAAACAAAAACAATTTCGATAGCTCGCTTATTACTCCAAATGGATGAACAAGTCATTACTCCTTTATTGCTCGATTATGGATTAATCCATATATTTTTTACTGGGTTTTAATTCCATTTTATATATGTAAAATTTAATTTCGTAATAAATTTAATGTTAGAAACATCAAATTCAATTTTGTTAAAAAAAATTTAATTTCAGTCGATTACAGTCAGACTCATCACGAGGGCGTTGCATAACGTCATGATGTCCATGGACATTATGTCACACTGTGATGCAAAAAGTTGTCCATCAACGTAGAGTCATAACGTTCATCAATAATATAGGTATATTTTGCAGTATTATATGTAAAAAAGATGCAAGGTTTTCATAAGCTGGCTTGCAGAATATTCTTTATAAGCGAATCCGGTGTTGGTTATACCATTAAGTAAAAAATCCTTGCGCACTGCCGGAGACCGACAATGGAGAAAACCTTTGGTTACCGAAGCCGTTAGTATTTTAAATGTAGACACTATGTCCACACTAAAAACGATGCACAGTGGCATGAAAAACAAAAAAAAAATGGAATAAAATTTTTGAACTTTTATTAAGCTATTTACCCTCTTTCTTTTCGCTAACTGCATTGGGATGCCACCTGTTTCAGTACAGGGTAGCACCACAGCGCGTCATAATAGGCAAAATCGAATTTGAAAAATGTTCACAGCTTATACCTTAGTCAACAGTGAACCGATTATAAAAAAGAAAATTATTTCTGCTTATCTACATAGATAGGTAAAGAAAAAAGGGCGTGGAATTTGCCTGGTATCTTTTATACTATTAGAGAATATTAGAGAAATATAACTTTTTAATTTAAAATAGAAAATTTTTCCCTTGGCATTTTTTGGTTTTCCACCTGTAGTTTTTTTTAACTACTCGTATAAGATAGAACTATTTAAAAACTAGATTTAGAAAGCTAATACTATATTAAATAACCTGTAAACATTTTTTGCTTTGACTTTATTAGGTTAGTGGTAATAATTTTGTTAAATTTTAAATTTAATAAGAAGTGTAAACAGATAAAAGTGAATTTTTGTTAAAAAAGTACTTTTAGTTTTTTAAGTAGATTTTTAACGTTTTTTTCTTTTTTTTCTTTTTTTAAATTTATAAAATTTTTAACTTTTCATCTGGATAAAACATTAGGTAATCCATACGGTGTCTTTTTATGAAATTTTTGTGAAGTGCTCATCAGCATTTACGACCAAACGACTAAGCAAAAAAATAGACATTTCCTTTAAAAGTACTTGATATATAATGACTTGCTTTTGTGATTGCCATATTTTGTTACTCGCTTACAAAACACATTACTTTAGTTTGCATGATTTCCTGCATAAGCAATCTAATCAATTCTCAATAATTGATTATAATGGTCTCAGGCATTAGCTTGGTAATCTAGTTGGGGGGTCCTTTCGCCAAAAATGTTTGATACCACACTCTATTACCTTTTCTAAAACTTTTTCTGTCCGTAAATATAAGTTAACAACACCGTCATTTTATTGACTTTTAGCGATCGACAATTAACATCACTGAGATTTGTCAAAATTAGTTTGCAAAGTGTATTATATTTGATTATAATATCTATAGCAGCTTTCATTCAACCACAATCAGTTGAGAAACAAAGTCACCTGCTTAAGCAAAATATTTGATTGCAAAGGAGAAAGTAATAAAAAGTAGAGCATTTATAGAACACAATAAAAAACGAAAAATAGATTTTTAGCGCAAGGTACCATAATTGTGTGGTTCAGTTACAACTGTTCAAATGAAGGAGGTGTACAAATTGTATATCAGTGGATGGGTAATTGCCTATACTCTTCAGCTGTGTTTAAGCCGTTTTTTTTATTTAAAAAACTACTGCTAAAAACCAAAAAAGTTCGAGAGTGAGATTTTGCAAATGAAATATTAACTTAAATTTCGCCAAACCCATAAAAGATATTAAATTAAGTTTTTATCGCTTTAAATAAAATTAAAAAAAAAATTGTCAAATTGAAAAAATTTTTTTCATTAACTTAAGGAAGTTAAAGGAAAAATTTTTTTTCATTTATTTCTTATAGTATTAGCTTCCTAAATTATTTTTAAAATATATGTATAAAAAAAACTAAGAGGTAATACCAATGCCAAATTCAAAAGTCGAGTTTTTTCTGGAAAACAGTTTAGAATTTCCAGACTTTTATTGAAGTTTTCGTATTTCACGCCACTGTGCTCCAATAGCATGTCACAGAGTTTAATTTAAATTTCACGCTAAAACAAAAATAAATAAATTGCTAAAATAAAATGATTTTTCTGATTAAGTACTTTGAGAACCATATCGTGAAATAAGAAAAAATACAAAATTACTCCTTTAGTATAAAAAAAAAAGAAACTTACAAAACTGATTGCAGTTATTTACCACAAAAAACTTCTTTGCAAGCTTTCGATTTAATGCAATTTTAATTGCGTTTGAGATGTTAAAAAATATAATTTTTCATCAGATTCTTTCTTTTAATCTTTTAAGTTTTGTTTTATTTTGTACCTTGTACATCTAAAGTCGTTTAAATTTTACACTTTTTATACATAAATTATTTTTAATATTTTTATAATGACGTACCTACATTTATTTATGAAGTAAATAATCCTTACTTTTCATGTGATGCTTTTACTCTATATGTATTTAAACCCTAACTGTTCCCATAAACAACATATTAAATCTGAATGTTAAATGTTGAATTATTTTATAGCATTTCAACACATGCTAACGACGTGCGTAAATGTAGTTTTTATATTAAATCAAATATTTTTAGTGAAGTAAAAGAACACACAGAGCCGTTCTAAGTTTAATCGGCGCCCGTTGTAAGATTTGTGTGGCGACCGATTTAAAGAATTAACTAAAAATATTTTTTTTGTACAATGTAGTTTAAAGTCCTACTTATGCAATAAATTGTGAACGCGAGCTTCCTTTAAAAGAGCGCACTTAAAACATCTTACAGTGTAAAAACATGCTTAATACATGATTATTTAAATTTTTTTGATTATAATTTTCCAGTGAGGAATCAATTCGTTATTTATTGTAAATAATTGTAAAGAGAACACTAATATTTATATAATAGAAAACTAAAATCTACTTTCTGGTTCTACAACCTTCGTCAACATTCTTTGAATCTATCAACAAGGAAGTTATCAATTGTACCTTTTTAAGTATACAGCTATTTAAAAGAAATGGGATGGGAGCATTTTTTAATTTTTCATTTTGCATTATGAGACATTTATTTCTATACAAAGTTATTAATTTTTATAAAAGGCGGTTGACAGCGCATAATTTACACACACTACCAAGAATTATCCTCGTTTACTACAATTTTATATTTTTTCATTACCTAAGCTTGCTATATATTTTTTTTTATATTAATTTTATTACTTGCTATTCCAGGTGGACCCGATGGGAATAATCGTACTGTGACTACTTTGTTAATCAAGCTATTCTTTTATTTGATTGTGCAAACTAATACGGAAGATACTTGTGTAAAATGCTGTGCTTTTGCCCCTTATTTTTAATTAGGTACGCGATAGCAACTTTTCTTTTTGAATAGAAAGTACGGCACCAAATTCTTCAAGTATTTGAGTAGATTATGAATATTAATAAACAATTTTCTTATAAAAAAATTCAGGACTCTATGTGTTACGAATTTTCTGATTGTGTAAGAGGTACTTTGCCCACTGTTCCAATCCAGTTTGTATTTCGCTAAAATATATATTTATGTGTGGTTAGTAACGAAAAATTTCAAGAGTCTACCTATTTTAGTTCTCTAGCCAAACTTTAATTTTTAACTTTGTATTGAAGGAACCACGCCCACTGTTACATTTTATCCAGTTAGTTAATACATTATGCCTTTTGTGTGAACGAAATTTCAACGTGCTTCCTATATCAATTAACAAGTACCACCATGGGTTTGCATGGGAAGTGGCACGCCCACGTAAAATATTTAAAAAGTAAGCAGCCTATTTTACCAACCTCATATCCGCTACTGTAGGCAGAACAATCAAATAAACAAACATACTTTTGTTATAATTTTCGGTAATAACCGTCGTCACTGGCTGTGTACTTTGGATGTTCCGCGAGCGCTTTCGATGTGATAACATCATTTTCAAGCCACGTGTTTATTAAAACTGAAGAGATAGTGTTAAAAATAGATAGTGTTACGAATAAAAGGTGGTGGGTTTAGGTAATTTTTAAATAGTATTATGCAGGTAGATTCCCTGATATCTGTCTTGTTTATTGGAGTAAATATTATTATTGGATAGGTAAGTGTGACCGTCTGTGGGTGTTTTTCGTTTGTAAGAATGTTTTAGTAATTTTAGTGGTGACACGATTTTTACACCACTAAAATTACTAAAACACTCTTACAGACGGTCACACTTACCTATCCAATTTTAAAAGACCCAAATATTAACTATTTACTCCAATAAACAAGACAGATATCAGGGAATCAACCTGCATTTTTATTCTTAACACTATCTATTTTTAACACTATCTCTTCAGTTTTAATAAACACGTGGCTTGAAAATGATGTTATCAAATCGAAAGCGCTCGCCGAACATCCAAAGTACACAGCCAGTGACGACGGTTATTACCGAAAATTATAACAACAGTTTAATATATACTGGCGGAATCAACCCAATTAAACATACTTTTTGCTATTTATTACTATGTCAGTTTTTTAATGACAAGCAATTTTTTCTTATAAAACAAAATGTAATATTTGTTCATACAATATTAAAAATTTAATGCTTTTCCTTTAAATTATTTGGCTAAAAAGGTTATGGTTAAAATTACCTTTTCTGTGATTTTTAAAAATTAACGCAGCGTGAAGTGTACTAAGCAAGCAATAAATAAGAATATATGTATACAATGCAATACAAGCATAATTGAACGAGCCCTTTTACATTTAGCGCCCAAACCTCATACACTCATTTTACAAGCCTTTAAAGCATATACTCGTTCGAGTATGTTTGAACACATTTAAATCTTTCCCTTCTATATTCGTATTAGGGCCATTCAAAATTGTATTCGAAAGTATTGTTTGATTTACATGCTTAGAACAAAAATTCTTGATATTTTTACTCATTTTCAGGATCCAAAATTTTTTAGTTGGATATCTTAACATTTGTTGTTTATCTCATAAAGTATACTTTTTTTTTTAATAATTTTTACATGATTTAATACATAATAGTAAATAAAGTAGTTTTTTTCTGCCTTGAGTCTTTTTATAAAATATACCAGCAAAAAAAGTCATGTCAAAACAATAGTAATTTTAACACTTCTTCTGAAGTTAAACTGATTCCGATTCAGGAAGGTGTGATTTTAAACATGTGTGTAGTGTGAAGCCCTTATGACACTTAATTTTTCATTAACAATATTGTTATAGGATTGAAAAAAAGAAACAGGCAATGCTAAAAAGAACCAATTGAAAAACGTAAACATAAATATTTCAAAATTGACAATTAAAAAAAAAAGTAGTAACGACCAAAAATAATTTGAAAAAAATTCAATTTGAGATGAAACCCTTTTTGATTTTATACATATTTTAATTTTTCTATTCATAGCACATTTTATTAAATTTAGATTATTTATTAAAGCGAAACCCATAATAATATCAGATATATTATATATCATTATTTATGTAATTAAAATTACAAATTAACTTTCTCTGTTTTGTTTTAATATTGTGTTTTTAAACGCTGCCTTGTTTTTATTTATTTAAGAATACTTAAAGCGATAAATTTGCAATATTTTTAAAATTTTAAGTTAAAAACGTCAATTTTAAACTAAAAAATTAAAAATTTCTTTGACAGGCATTAATTTTTTTTATCGATAACATCATTAAAAAAATTTGAAGATTATGTCATGTTAAGAATTCAATTAAAATGATTGCCCTTTAGCAGTAAAAATTTTATGATTTTGTGGCATTATCAATGTAGTATACTATACTGCTCGTTATGAAAGTGAGTATCTGCTAGCAATAAAAATTCAGTTCAATTTATAAGTGGCTAAAATCGGTTTTTGTGTATGAGAGACTTTTTGACAAATCTGTACGATTTTATAATCTTCTTAAATAATACATATAATATTTTGCTCTATGCGTTCCGAATTGATTCTTTTTAAGAAGAGGAGACAAAAAGAACAAAATATTCAAACCATATGATTTTTGCATCTGTTTTGCGTAATAGCATGATATAAAAATAGAAGGTAGTTCCACTTTCTCTTTTCGTCGCCATATTAACGTTCTGACGTTTGCGGGAATTATGAAAATTTGTGCTACCATATAAATTTGTAATTTCCCGGTTTTCTGTTTTGTTTTTTCCTCTTATATACAATTTCAAATGAAAAAAAATACATAATATAAAAATCACAAACAAATTTTATTAAATATATAAAACAAAATATAGAAAATTAAATACACAAATTTAACAAAAAATGATGAGTTGCATTTTTCCTGACTGCATCAGAAAAAGACGTTTCTACTAGAATTCTGTAAGATTTTTCAAATTTCGAACAATTCAAGTTTCCAAATGCACTTCTAATATGTTCGTTATTGACAAATGTACGATTGAAAAAAGTACTTTTCCAGATACAAAAGGTAAAATATTGAATATAATTTAAATTTCTGTTTCGGTTAAAACAAGTACAGGTCTTATTTGTTAGGTAAAATATTAAATTTTTATCAAAGTAACGTCTTAATTAATTAATTAATTAATGAAATACAAGTGATTGATTGTCAAGATACCTTAATCGAGTTTTTAAATATAGATGAAACGTTAAGCCACTAAATATATAAAATAATTAGTAAAATACCGGCTGATGAAGAAGAACGCATGGAGGTATATTAATTATTTTTTTTTTTTTTTTTTTAACAAAATTTACATTTTATCACTAACTGGATAGTTGATTCTATTTACGATTTCGGAGAAAGCAAACGTTTTTTTTGTCGTCGTTCAAATAAAAAAAAATAAAAAATAAAATATAAAAAAAAAAAATTAATTTTTCAAAAAGGAATTTCTTTATATATACATACATATTTATATATATTTATATACATACATATAAGTGCAGAAGGAAAGAACAACTAGAAACCATAAAACATTAGGAGCAAACAAATTTTCTAAATAAAATAGAATATGCTGGTCTTAAAAACTTTTCGGGAAGTATTATTTAAAAAATTAAATGAGGAAAGAAATCAAAATTATATACGTAAACGTTTTTAAGAGCCAAATGAGAAATTTTTAGAAGAATTAGAAAAACTATATTTAACTTTTCTTAAAACGAATGTTGCTGATTTATTTACTGGCTCCCATACGCAAAATTTGTTGTGCAATTGAAATTCAATGTTAGATAGATATTATTATTATTTTGGGAAGTACATTTTTTCGTATTCGCTTTTCACATGTTATAATAAATATCAACTTTTACAATTTTAATAAGCTCCTTTAATTCTCCAATTGCATTTTTAATAAGTTATGATAATAAACGAATTTTTATAAATTGTCTCATAGAGTCAAAGGATTTATTTCTGTGTAAATTTAAATACATTTAAATATAATTTATAATTATGTTTATTTATTATACAAATTACACATATTTTGTTAAATAGTTCCAAAATATTTTTTTCTTATTTATATCTATGGCAACGCAAATTTTATTGTTTACAAAAAATATATTTCAAATAATTCCCGCAAATGTCAGAAATTTTTGAAGTGGAACTACCTTCTATTTTTATATCATGCGTAATAGTGTGGCACCTACGACGCCATTTTGAAACGATTTTAAAGAAGAACAGAGTTCTGTCAGGTTTATGTGTAATTAAATCATACAATTGTGTATGATAGTGATTTCTGGCCTTTAAAAAATACGAATTCATGTGTGTTAATTAACATCTAAGAAATAAACAAATTTCTGAGCCTGGCTTGATTTCTCATGTTCGTACTCTTCTCTTTTGTGTTTTTCGTTTATTTGTTGAGGGAGATGCCACACAATTTTAATTTGTGTTGATACAAAAACACAGAGAAAGAAAAATAGAATTACAATTGGTTATTGTTGTTTTTGCTTAAACTTTGATTTTTGTCTTTGCTTTATTGTTTGGACAAAAATCTTTAGTTTATTTAAAATATTTGTCAGAAGTTTCCTGAAGAGTTAAGTAAGCGATAACGAAATGGCCATCGAGACGTGCTTTGACCCTCAATAATCAATATCGGTGATTTAAATAATAAATCGGGAGAATAGCATGAAAAAAAAGAATTTTTTAACTTTTAAAAATTAATTAATATAATTATTTAAAAAATCCCGTTGTTTAAAAACTAAGATGTATGTTAATAACAACAAATGTCGATAAATATAACGTTTGTCGAATTGTTTAAAGTAAGCGAATCAGACTACAGTTTAGTATAAACTTATTTTTAATTTTAGTGTTTTTAAAATTTTTAATTTTCTTGTAGCTGCTCGGCAATTGAACTTATATGCCTATTTGCCCACAAATAGCTCTAGTTGTAGCAAAAGAAAGAAAATAAATAGAATACTGATTTAAAAAAGTAGGTTATCAATTCGTCTAAATATTTTCAACTCAGTAATTTTTGAACCGAGTGATCCTGTTTTAAAAACAGTTTATAGTTTTAAAGGCTTGAAGGGTGTTTCTCTTTGTTATTACTATAGATCTTTCTAGCACAAAGTAAAACAACGGCTTCTGGCAGAATCATTAATTAATATTCTAAACACAATAAAAGAATTATAATAAATGCAGCTAAAAATTTGATAGAAAGGATACTTATGATAAGTGATATTGTGTTTCATAAAAAGAATAAGGAAAATATTAGAAATATATTGAATTATAATAATTTTCCAATTCATTTTACAAATGTATTAATTAGGCAATATATAAATAAGAAAAATTTAAATAAGAATAATTTAACAACAGAAAATATGATTGAACCAAAAATTTATGTCTTTGATTTATGTACCTGAAATATTAGAACGGTTAGAGAAATAAAAAATTTTTGACTGCAATAAGTATAGAATGGCATACAAAACACACTACACATTAAAAAGACTATTTAGTAAAACTAAAGATAAAATACCGAATCTAGAATTATCAAACTTAGTCTATAAAATTCCTTGTAGCGGAAAAGACAACGATATTTGTAACAAAGTATATATAGTAACATCAAAAATAAACTAAAAACAAGAATTTTTTGCTGGTCATAAATCTGATCAAAGATATAGAAATATTAATTCAGAAAAAAACTGCATTATCGTCTCATTGTGCTAGATTAGCTAGATAGCACACAGAATTAATTTTAAGGCAGACACAGATAATGTAGCTCAAATTTATAGACACTCGATAAATAAGAAATAATATTGTACTTTATTTTTTGTTTCAAAAATACTTATATGAAAAAATAATTTTTTGTTTTTTATTTTATGTTAGTTTGAAAAAATTTTTATAATTTTTTTGTTGTTGTTTTTTGTGTTCAAATAAATATTTCTTTTTCCTGATGATGCTACACAAGGGAGTAGCGAAATATTGAAAAAATAAAAAATAAAAATTAAAAGACCTTGTGCTTGGATAATAAATTAAAAAATTAATAATTAAAAGGTCAAATAAAAAACTATATTAGTAATACAAAAATATATCTAACAATTAAAGTCATAAATTGACTCATAAGGGCCTATCTTTTGAACCGTAGAGATAAACCCTTGATAATTAGACAGAATGTCAATTACTATCCCCATTATAATAACAAGTAAAAATATTTTAATTTATAAATTAAAGAGTTAATGTTGAACAGTTGTAGATAGACGGTTAAAATTTGCATGGAAACAGTATTACTAAGTCCGCTATAGCAACAGGTATAAAATTTGAATGGGGAAATTAAAGGGTATCTCAATAGTTAATGCAATTTTATTACGTGGCAAAACTTTTAAACCATTATAGATAGACAGCTAAAATCTTTTTTTTGGAAAAGGTTTTTTTTTGCAAAAATTACATTTCATATGCTAACAAATTTGCATTAAGAGACTTAAATAAAAATTCAGTTTTTGAGACAACTTCCCCGATATCGAAGAAATATACATATCTTAGCTTGAAAGTAATTTTATTTTCCCATTAAAAACGTGTCTTTTAAAAGAACGTTTGTATCATAATCATCATATCTTTTGCGTTATTTTTTTTTGGGGTATGAATTGAAAAACTTCAAACGTTCTGGAAATTTTCATACGTTTAAGTTCTTTTATTTCATAAATTTGACTTTCCGCTTGTTAACGAGCCACTCTAATGCTTGTGCTAAAATGCTTAAGTATATTTACTAGACGCATACTTACATATATTAGAAAATATGTAATTTTTTTATTTGCTCTCATAAAAATAAGCTTTGTACTTGAATCACAGACAGAGACGCAATTGGCTTGAGTTTGCTTAGTGTTTGACATTCAAACACATTGTCAGTAAAATCAATTTAATGTTCAATTTATTTATTTTTTTCTTGCTATCTTACTGTAACGAGACTTATAATAAAATTTAACTTTAATCTAGGCAGGTCGTTCATTGGATTCCGAATTGTATCTAAGCAGAAAAAAATGTTTTTTTAAGAATTATTCAAATCATAGAAGGGGATTTGGCCAAATACAGAAAATAATTATGAGTAATTATTTCATCAAAATGTGAATGTTGCTAAATAACAGGAATAGTTTGAAATTTGGGCTAATAAAGTAAAATTCTTAAACTTCTCTCTACGTACAAAATTTAAACTAATACCAATTTGATATTTTTGTTCCTTTTTTTAATTTTATTGTATTATTTTAATTGAGCTCTTTTAAAAGTATTTTGAACTCTCGTAATATATCCTCTTGATAGAAGCGGAACCAAATCTCTTTTGATTTTTTTAACTGATATATTTTTTAGTATTGAAACAAAGAAATTTTCAAAAATCCTTGGTTACGTATACATGCACATTTCGATTAACTTTATATTTTATTATTTATCTGAAAGGTGTATTTATCAGAACCGTAACAATTGTAGGTTTTATTCAAAAATTTAGTTTTCAACTTTTATTTTTTGGCTTGAAATGTAATATACATTTTTAATTTTTTTTCACGAAAGTCATCGCCTTTTGTCATTGGTGCTAAAGTGCTAACAATATTTGTTTGGAAAATTTTCGAACATAAAGTTGAAATAATATTCGGAATGACGGTACATAAAGCGGCTATTAGTCGATCAAACTGCGCCTGTGAGCATGGCCTAATGAGAAGCCATCAAACCCGTGTAACAGGCTAAATTTCGTGTTTGTCAGCCGCGCTGGATGAAAATCAAAAAATTTTGATATTTTGAGTTTGCCATCAGGCCATCATACTCGTTTAATAGCGTGTTTGTCAAACACAGTGTAAATTTCATTCGTGTTTTTGTCGGCGAACAGTAAAGATGGCTTGGCTAGAAAGCACGAGTTAAATAAAGATAATTTGAATTGACAAATTATTAGAAGTAATAAGTAAATTATATTACACTGAAATTCTTATTAACTGCTAGGTTGAAAATAAAATAAAATGGCCCATATTCATAGTTAAAATAAAGTATACTTTAAGGGAACTAAAGTCGGTTTTACTTTAGAATCGACTCTAACTCATTCATAGACAATTTAAAATATAATTTTGGAAAGAATGTCAACTATAAATTTTAAAACTACCTAAAGCTGTTTTTAACTCATTTTTACAAAATTATTTTATTTGGTTTAAGAACACAATACTCTTTATCTGATTTTTATACCAAAGTGAACAAAATAAAAACAAGGTTACTTTTTTCAAATGTTTGTGTAGAAATTCTATGATAACATTTATCAAATTACAGTTGGCACCCAGTGGAAGGCGTCTAAACTTAAGTATACTTTATTCTTGACTATGAAAGCAAAAAAGATAATAAGATATTTTATAGTATACTTTAGCAAGAGTCGACTTTTTTCTATAACTATGAATTTGGGCCAATATTAACAATTTAAAACTTTGCTTTATTTTAAATAAATAATATTTCACTCATATTTTTATAATACAATACAATTAGTAAGTGAATTTTTTATGATAATGCAAGTTTGAATGTAGGTAACCATAAATAAATTTGTAAGTTTAGCTTTAAGTTTTATCTTCTTCTGTTAATATCATAAGAAAATCTTAAGTAAAAAAATAAAACAATAAAATTGTATATTTTTATTTGAAATAACTAAAAAAAAACATTACCTAATTCGAATTTTTAAGGAATTTATTAAAGTATATAAAAGTATACCGGAATTATGAAATAAAAAGTGATTTTTATAATAATTGAAATTTAAAACAAAAGTCTTGAAAAAGTTTTTAGAAAAATTGAAAAAAAAGTACAACCACATGCAACAATTAAAGTTGTTACATAAAAGAAACATATAGCAACTAATTCATGCGCTATCACAAATAAGAACTTCTGCTTGCATACTGATGTTTGACAATCTTGGCCTGATCGTGTAATAGAAAAACACTCTCTCTCATCTGGTCGTGCTCACAGGCGAGGTTTGATCGTTTAATAGCCGTTTAATGTAAAGGTTTAATGGCTCCTAGTATGGCAGTAGTATTGCGAACCATAATTGTGCTGCTTGTAGATAAAATAACTTAATTCAATGATTCTATCAATTGCAAACATAATATTTCGTATATTTTATCATTCACCTTTCATTCTTCAACATTTGATTGTGTGTGTTCATATTTAATTTTTACTTCCACATTTTTACTTGTACACATTTATGAGTCAATGGCTTGCCAGAGTGGAGTACTAAATCCATCAACCTCCACCTCACCAGCCAAAACAATAACAAGAGTTATGCTATACATCATACGTCAGCGATGCACAGAGGAGTATTTGACCCAAAAAGCTGGCCAAAATTATTAAGCGTGGTTTTTGTTTTAAAAGTTAAATTTTTTTGATAGTTTTAGCTTTAGTTTGATAAAAAAAAGGTAGTGGCAGATTATTATTGGGTTAGTGTTATTTTTGACACCCCCCACCCACCAAACACCCACCCAACCACTATTTAGAACTTTGTTTTTTTTTTTTCATTTTTAAGAGAATTTATTTTTATATATATGTTGTGCAGTTTTACAAAAATTATTTATTATTACGTATGCCGGTCTCCCCCTCGCATTCCGCCAAAATTTCGTTTGCAACTGTTCTTTATTCTAAGAGCAAGTCAAATTAAATTTAGATAGTCGAACTATTGTAGTTGTGTAGATACAGGGAAATAAAACATAGCTTTTTATGGATTTTGCAATGTCTCCTTTCTCAAAATTATAATTTATCCAATATTAAATATTTAAAAAAATTGGTCTCGTAGCTTGGCTTTCTATAAAGAATAAACAACCAAATAAGCAAAAACATGTTTACTTCTGATAATTATTTTATATTATTAAATACTCATCACATGAAAGAATTAAACTAATTTAAAAAATCAAAATTATGATAATGTCATACGTATTTCATCATGGGCATTAGCATCTGTATCAGGAAGTAGTAGTTGAATAGTATCTGATAAAAAAGGTTTTTTGTGTATTGCAGCTTAAAAAAGGGTCACTGCTCAAAACCTTTTCAAGAAACTGAAGTTCTTCATAATCCAACTGCAGAGATTTCAGAGAGATTGCAGCTTCACTTCCGCTAATGTCATTTTTTAGCAATGAGTAGCATGGATATACATTTTTGTTGGCATTGTATAATATTCATATTGGTTTTTCGTGAAATCAGCATTTATAAACAATGCTAAAACACCCTCCGCTGAAAGCTTATTTACTCGGACCTCGGAAGCTGTAAACGATCGCTTGAAAATTTTTGCTTTTCTTGGAGATCGTGTTATATCCATTATTAATTTAGCCGCATCACTATGTCCCGCTGCTCTCTGGCTCATTGATGCAGCAAATTTGATCTTCCCTGTTGTTAATTACTGACGAATTTCTTGCGTTTTTTTCCGTTTTGCTCTTTCACTTGCTTCGTTAAATTCTTTTTTTGGTCGCCCTGAAGATGAACTGCCAAATACTGATATTGTCACAGTTTCTTCCAGCCATTTAGCATACCTGCTTAAAAATCGGTCCTCTTTTCCTTGTGCTAAACCCCAATACTTTTTGAAATTTATAACACACTGCTTTATTGCTTGTATATCCCCATCTCCTTGGCATTCTGAAATCACACACAATTTAATAGCTAAAAACTGCAGCTATTCGTCAATGATTCTAGCATTAGATTCCTGTACTATTTGGAATAACTCAAATCTTGTGTAAATTTTTTCCATGTTATCTCTCAAAGTTGCAAAACTCTTATAATAAGAATTTTGCGCAATAAGCCATATATGTATATTTTTCAAAGTGCATTTTTCTTTTACTTAGTTAATAACCTGAATTGAAAGAAATTCCTTTTTTAAGGGCAGGTAATCCATCATGTTGGTAGTTGCTAAAAGTGTTAAATAATATTTTACACCAATAATTCGAAAAACACAAAAGTTTATGACGACAATAAAGTATAAGAAAAAGTGCCTTATGAGCAAAAATAGAAAAAAGGTAAAATTTTCAAAAAATCACCAAAAATAATGGCGCAAACTTGCGCAAACTTTTTTTCTTTTTTCTTAAATTAGAGATTTCATATTTTATTGTGGTATATAACATTATTTGTACAACAGCTACCTTCATTTTCAAAAAGCTTTTCCTTTTTTGTTTTTGTTAAGAATTAATATATTTAAATACATAGTTTTTTTTATAATTAAAATTTTAAAAATAAATATTTAAGATAATTTTTTCTTTTTAAATATTGAAAATAGCTGCTGATGAAATCTTTCAGGCAAAAAAAAATTAATGTAATACCTCTATTCGTTTAGCCATAAAAAAATATCATATAAATATCTTGAAATCGAAAAAATTCAATAAAAACGCATGCAATTTTCTTCACTTTCCTGACTTTGACAGCGTCCCACAACTACAAATCTTAACTTACACCCTTTAGATTGCACGATATGATGTAGAATTTTGTTCTCTATCGATCTGCGTAATTTTCTCTTAGGATTTCATCAAATTAATTTTTGCCTTTTTGGCCAGCTTTTTGGGTCAAATACTCCTCTGTGCGATGGCAAAATAAAGATTTTACCTTAATTCTAAAGATTTTTTAATAAAAATAAGATTTGAGTTTCTTTTTCCATAATTAAGATTTTTTTTTTATTTAGTTGACACTTAATAATGTAACTTCTTGTTAAAACTTATTGAACATAAGTTTCTATCTGAAACGATTTTATTGTAAACTAATACTCAAAAAAAATCACTGCTGCTAATGGATAAATATGTGAAAAATTATGACTTTTACCTTTATATATTTGTAAAAACTAAAATAAAAAAGTTTAATGCTACTGAATTAATTAAATTCATTAATAGTTGTGTTGCCTTTTACATGAAGTACTGTAAACAAAAAACGACGCCACCTAAAAAAACATTCCTATATTGACCCTTCTTCTTTCCGCTATTAACAACAAAGGTTCGTCACTTCCAAATCTAATAAAACTTTTCCAAATTTAATTGATGACAGTGAGATACAAAACAAGATGACAAGTTTAGAAAACTCCACCACATAGACTTTCAAAAATATATTAATAATTTAGTTAATTTTAAGTGGAAGAGTTATGGAACACAATCTCAAAAATTTTTAGAACGAATAGTGAGTTAGTGTTTCAAACTGTGTCAAAGTTTGCATTAAATTTCTTTTTTTTTTCATCTGCAAACGCTGAACGGATATTTTCAAATGTAAACTTAAATATAACGATATACAGAAATAATTTAGCAAACGCCACATTATTTATGAGTTAACAAATGTTCATTCTATAGTTTAAAAATTCGTATATTAAAAAAAAGCTTGATACTTTCACAGTATTGTAATTAGAAATGTGTGAAATATGTTTTATTAATAATATAATTTTGATTACTTTTATAAAACAAGTAATATTTTTGCTTGTTAAAACCAGAGTTAAAATTTTTATGTTTGCTTGTAAATTTATATTTTTATTTGTGTGTATATTTTTGTTTTATGTATTTATGGTAAAATTTTTGACACCACTATCACACCGTCGGTACAACAACATTTAAAAAATTAAACAATAATAGTAAAAATAAGTAATTTTGTAAAAATTCCTACAAAATACAAAAATATAAGCTTGAACTAAGCAATTAAGTTAAATTAAAAAAATGAAATTTACATTATTTTCATTCAACATAAATACATAATTTTTAAATCTAACAATATTTATATCTGCAATACAGTATTTAATTATTAAAATAGTGCTTATGAAATAATTGTGCAACTATATATTTTTAAGTTTTGAAATTCATAAATACTGGAATTACTTTGTTATTATAAATAATATAAATCAATTTAATCCATCACATATTTTTAATTTATAAATTTATTAAAAAAGAAACATTGTTTACAGATTATAGACAATGAAATAGCTAGACACTACTAGAAAGTAATATAATGTAAAAAAATAGTCTTAAAATGCATAAACAAATTTCTGACTGCGATTTTAAATTTTTAAACGGCCTAAGAAAGCCATATAATAGAATCATGTTAACAGATGTAAATAAAGCATTTGTGGGATTATTATTGTTAAGTTTTCTACTTTTTTAGCTTATCTTTGTATTACTTCAGTGAGTCAGCACAGGGGTCTGATTATTGAGAAACGAAAGGAAAATTTTTGAAATCAAAAAATAAATTCATATTCATGAAAAACTTTTATACATAAAGAAATCTTAATTACTTATTTTTTTTAGAAGTATTTAAATTTTATTAACCGTGACCGAGTGATTAAACAAAAAGTTCCTTACTCGGCGATCTTTCAAAAGTTTTAAAAATTTTGAATAAAATAAATATGAGACTACTAGCTTGTTGTTCCCTAGGTTTAATTTTAAGGCCGTTTAGGCAATTATTATATATTGTAGGCTTGTTTGCTATGGAGCTCTCTAAACACACGAGAAATCTATCATCTAGGTCCTACCTCTGTAAACAGATTGGCTGAAACTTTGTTGAAATTAATTCAGACGTATAAAATTGCCTTCTTCCCCATTTATATAAATACCTTATTTTACTATAAGGACAAGTATCCACTCGAGTTTCAAATTTCATTAAAATCAGATCAGTCGTTTAGCCGTGATTGACGCACGCAACAAGAAACAAAGTTAGAAAAAGATATATTTTATAATTTAATTTTTATTGAATTATTATTTGAACTGTGAATATTATAAATGAATAGAAATTATTTTGGTCCAGAAAGTGTAGCATTTCATTCATCTAGCGTCTAATTTTTCTTTTCTTTGGAAAACGTTCGCATACATTTGTAAAATAAATTTTCTTTCTAAAAAAAAGATTTTTAGAAATTAAAAATAAATGAACTTAAGCCAAAATAATTTCTATTCATTTGATTTATTTTATATGTATATAAGATTAACATGTTTATCCATTCTTATATTCTACGTGTTCAAAGACTTTTGAGTCATGTGTTTATGCTCCAAGAATTTTACTCTTTAGTAACTTTAAATCGCTAGTATCTGATTTATGTTTCTTATTTGATTATCTTAATATATAAACTAATTTCTGTGAATTCAAGTACAAATTAATTTATTACTCACATATAAAAAACTAACATTTTTTTTTCTTGAAATTAGGTTTTAAATAATTTTTGCAATAAATCATTTATAAATAAAACAAAAAATAATTAAGGCTTTTATTACTGGAAATGTTTGTACTTACGAGACCATATTCCTTTTTAATTAGATGACATTACATTTGCAACTTTTTCATATTTTAATTTATCCATTTAATATTTATATTTGAAAATTATTCTATTACATTGGTTTCAAGATATACTGCATTATTAAAAAAATATCAATACAATGTTTTTATAAGAATTATATAATACAAACCATAATAAAGTGCTCTTACATTATGATTATCTGAACCATGTTTTTTCTTTGTATGCCTTAAAGATTAAATTGACGGATTTTTAATCGGTCTGTTTATTATAATATTTTCTGTTTATTGAGAGATGCAACATATCTTATTCAGTACTTTAACTAGGATACTCAAATGCAGGAAGTTAAAATGTAAAAATCGACTACGTTACTTTTGAAACCGAGAGTTTATTTTTTTTTAACATTATAAAAAAAGGGGAAAAATTAAAACCATAATTTAATTAAAAAACAATACATAAAATACACAAAATACATAAAATGTATAATAATTCCGGATAGAAACACTTTTGGAAAAAATCAGGAATAATCAAGAAATCAGGAGGAAATAGGAAGAAGTAATCACTCATATTCTATTTGGCGTCGTCAACACAAGACGATGTCGTTTTTCTTCTATGAACGATTGATGTTGATGTTGCCGTTTAGTTTGTCGTCGCTATTATTGACGTTGAGTTGTGTTGTGTGCAAAGGAAAACAAAAAAATGAAAAAGTATACAGCAATATTAAAAATAACAAAATAAAAAATGTACAAAATAACAAGAAAGAAATGAAAAAATTAAAATTAACAACTTTTGCCAATTTGAAAAATTAGAAAAAAACCATCTAAATGAAAGAGGCAACTGTAAAGGCAGGATTTTGTCGAACCGATAAATGGATTAGCATTATAAAAACTTCACTAATTATTTTTTTTTTATCCATTAAATATTATTATTATTAATAAAATTAGCAACAAAAATGTAAAGTTTTAATAATACAAAGGTATTTATTAGGCAGACAAAATCCTACCTTTAACTAACGGCAAGTTGTAATAGACCAATTATTTTAATTGCTTATAATAGTTTTGCTTATTTTATTGCTTAAAGGTATTTTATTTTTTTTACAAAATTTAAATTTTCCTCAATACTTACTTAACACAATAGAAAACAAATTGAATTAACTGACTCAAATATTAGATATGAGTGTTTTATTTTTTTATATTATCGATAAACCGTCAACTTCGTCATTAGTTTGTTAGGGAATATCAAATTAGTATTGATGTTGTGTTAAGTTGATGTTGTCTCAAAATTGACGGCGATGTTGATTACGAGAAACAGAATAAGGGTAAATGTAATTCATTATATTCTTAAGCTCAGTACCAAGGCACATTAATTTTACAGGTAAGAGCAGATCTAAAATAACTACAACAATAAGTAAACAACATGTTTTTTGTTTTTGTACAATATGTTTTCAGATGTCAAATCAACTGGCGCACAGTGGTTTGGTAATGATTTTTTTTTGTTGGGACAAAACTCGGTATCTCCTGAACCGCCCAATATATTTAAACGAAATTTTGCGAAGGGGGGCTCTGGTTAGGGCACCAAATTCAGGTACTTCACACATATAATTTTTTGAAAATGTCATTAAAGGTTTATTTATAACTCAAATGTTAAGATTTTTAAATTTAATCAGACCTTGAAAATATCTATAAAAATGTGCTTATACGAGGGCTGCTTTATTTATTTCTGGCCTAATAGTGAAAATGCGAATATTTATAATCAAAAATGGTTTTATTGTTTTTCAAAGTATTCTCCAGCATGATTTATACACTTTTGCATGCGCTCAAACAAGTTGTCGAAGCACTTTTTCCACTCCGATTGAGACACCTCTAAAATATGGTTTTTGAACACTTCAACAGACGAAAATCGTTGACCACGCATTTTTTTCTTGTTGTGCGGAAACAAGAAGAAGTCATTAGGTGCCAAGTTAGGGCTGTACGGCTGTACGACGTTTTGGCCGGTCGAAAACGCTCTGGTTAGAGCCGATGTGTGAGAGCTCGCATTGTCATGGTGAACAATGATTCGTCTTCTCTTGTTGGTTTTTCGAATTTCTCCGATGACTTCAGGCAAACACATTGTAGTGTACCACTCAGAAGTGACCGTCCTACGTTGCTCAAGCGGAACAGTCGCCAAATGACCAGTTTTGCCGAAGAAACAGGCGACCATTTGCTTCGAAGTGCTTCTTCCACGAACAACTTTCGTTGGATTTTGCTCGTCTTTGAAGACCCACACGGTCGATTGTTGTTTTGTTTCGGGCTCATACGCATAGATCCATGATTCGTCACCTGTGACGATCTTATAAACGTCTTTTGCACCAATCGAACGAGCCTTTTTTTGAGCGACTTTCAAATTGTGCGGGATCCAACGAGAACAAACCTTTTTTACGGCCAGGTGTTTATGCAGTATCGAATGTATTCTGGTGGAAGAAATGTCCAAAGATGTGTCTATCTTTCGGTATGTTGCATGTCGATCTTGCATTATGAGTTCACGCACGGCATCAATGTTCTCTGGCACAACAGCCGTTTTTGGACGACCTTCACGGAATTCGTCTTTGAGCGAGCTTCGGCCACGATTAAATTCATTATACCAATTTTTCACAATGCTATAGGATGGTGCTTCATCGCCATACAAAGATTTAAGTTCATCAATGCACTCTTGTCGTGATAATCCACGTCGAAAGTTGTGAAAAATGATGGCAGGAAATTGTTCACGAGTTAATTCCATTTTTTTCTATATTAATTTTTTCAAGTCACTGTTAACAACACAAATAATGGTCGTACGTCAAAACGTTTTGAGTACGATTATGCTTAAAAATGACAAACTTTCCAATGGAAATGTCAGATTGCACTTAGCAGCATTCAGTATTGCAAGGCCAGAAATATAAATAGCAGCCCTCGTATGTACCGGGAGAAAATTGGATAACAATTTGTTTTATTTTTTTTGTTAATTTTGGCCGACCCAAACTTAGTATTTTTGGGGTAGTACGCTTATTAATTCTATTCTGATAGCACTTTTCCTTAAAAACTTTTAAACCTCTGAATTGAGAAAATTTAAAAAATACCGTTTTTGAGGATTTTCTTTTATTACTAATGTAATTTAAATTTACTTCAGTACTACCAAATTTTTTTAAACGATTGTAAAGACAACCCATAGCAAATGCGAATGCAAATGGTCAAAAATTATAACGGTTCCCCTTCCAGCCGTTTGGAACAAAATTTTAAAATTATTGTAAAATTTCTCGCAGTGCAAAACACCGATTAAAACAATGTGAACGGGCTTTGAAGAAACTGAATTTTGGCTACATATTCAAAAAGAATTTGACAGTCCTTTATTAATTAATGCAGGTTAGCCTCATTGTAAAAAAAAACTATTTTCAGGAATTTTTTTCCCATTCCGGGAATTTATATGTTTAAACAAAAAAAAAATTAAAATATTATTTCACCATTTGATTAAAAACCCTTTTAGCTATATAACTTTAAAAAATTGTAGGAATATCTCGATGCGTTATAACTTCGTGGCAATTTCAGGTCCATATTTAATTTCAAATCTTAAAAATGTAGCGCGAAAAGTATAAACAAAATTTGACATCTGAAAACATATACAAGAAAGTCATCTGATCTTTTTTCACTACCTAGTATATTAATGTGCCTTGCATATTACTCTGTTCATCATTTGGTGTGAATTAAAGACTGCTGTGAAATAAATAAGTAAGAATGTTGCTATTGTAGTCTGTTTGTTTGTGAAAAAGTCACAAAATGTCGATTGCAACATATTTTTCAAGCTAAAAATTGTTTTTGGCAAAATTTTTTTTTAACTGCAAAATAACATAAGCAGCACTTTTTTTTAACAGAATTTTTGACAACCATTTTATAAAACTGCTTGTTTTGAATAATTTTTGTTGTGTTAAAAAAATAAAAATTTGATAAATTTTAAAAGAAAATGGCAAAAATAAATTTAATGGCGCAGAAGCGTTTGCTCATTTCTTAAGTTATATTAACATATATTTACCATCCTTCAGACCGTGTGTCTTAAAAAATTTCTCTGTAGCAATTGCAATTTGCATTAAATGTTGTGCTGCAGTACAAGCTGTTAGTATGATGTTATTATCTATTTTTATTTAGGTCTTATTCGCAAATCTTGTGCATAAATTTTTAGAACACACATATATTTACACTGTTAAAACAATATGGCATAGTTGAAAGCAATAAAAACGACAATTAACTTCTAAACCGCTGCATTGTCACCACTAGCTGTCAATTTTTCTTTTTAGCGAAATAATACTTGTTGTTCAACATTTTTCGCAAAACCGAACAGAGTACTAGGCCTTAGTCGTTGAAATTATTTCTTAAAAAAGTTACATAAAGTTGGTTCTTTTAATTTACAATAATATTTTCTTTTGACTGCCGACTTTTTTGGATAATTTTTCAAAATACTTACGTACATATACCATATTCATATCATATCAAATTTTAAATTCGATTGGCATAAAATTTGGCTGTCGACGAACGAATCTTTTTTCTCTGTGTAGAACAACATCTTCCATTTGTAACTAGTAACACATTCATTTACATCAAATTTTACATTGCTAAGGTAAGGTAAGGGAACTTCTCATAATAGTTGAATGCTGCTTTCGCATAAGGTATTTTTGTAACATTGCTTGTGCAAAAGTTGGATAAAAAGATTTCAACTACAATTTTATTTCCATCTGATAAAGCATCTTATATTAGCTGTTGTAAACACTCACAGATCATGTCAACTGTAATTGAACATGCACATTTAAACGAAAACTTATTAGTCGTTGGCAAATTGATGATTTTGATAGATATGGGTTTCAAGAGTGACAGATCAGATAAACAAAAAATCGTTTGGAAATAGCAGCTATGCAAATAAGGTTTATTTTTGGTCTAAAATTTTACGATTGTATTTTGTACTGACTTAATTATTATTAAGTTATAATTTTATTGATTTAATTATAGTGTGTAGAGCAGATATGCAGTTGGTAAAATATGGTACTTATTTATTTGATATTTACCGTGAGTGTGGCACTTTGGTACAAAGTTTCGTATTACTTGGTAACAGTAATAAACAGCACCATCAAAATTTTGTATGGATAACTCTCTTATTGATAAACATAAGGTGGCGTAAAATTGCCTGCAGTCAAACAGAGAGTCTACAAACTCCTATTTAAAGTGAAAAAATATTATTGTATTCATGAGAAACTGTAACTTGTAGAGTGTTAGAATTTTGCAGGGGTAACCCTCTCATTGGTATGAATAGTCGACAAAAATAAGTGGCAAGGTCGGCACAGTGAGCGGCAGAGTATTGAAATTCTTATTATTCTTATATTGTTCCCATTGGGGTACACAAGCACGCATGAAATCGCTAGTTATAAAACAATGCAATTTGGAGACCCAAAGAACCATAAAAAATCTTTATTGTTCTTTATAGAATATAGTAAAATTACCTACAAAGGCTATTGCTGAGAAAAAAGATTTGGATACATATTGAAGAGATTAATAACTCATAATTCAGTAAATTTATCCATTTTATAAAAGATTAAATGTTTTAATCTAAGAGGATTAGCTTGATGAAGAAACTTTGCTCGCAGGAGCCAGAATATTTATTTAACGTACCGAAACGAACGAAATTTCCACCAAACGCTTTAAATTAGTTTTTTCACCTCGTTTTCCTTTTTATTAAGAAATTGGACACTTTTGGGAGTGGCTACGTGGTTGTAACTTTGCTTGATCTAAATATGAACTACGTCATTCAAGAAAGAGTCAAATAAATTTGTTTTTAAACAATTATCATTGGTCGAAAATGATTTTAGTGACATAAACATTACTATTTTATATTTTTCTTCTTTAGAAAATTTTGTTCCTTCTTCGTCATGCTTAATCTAAAGAATAACTTTTTACAGTTTGTTTGCAGTTTTCTAGAGTAAAAATATATATGTTTTTAATTTTACTCAATGTCCAGTCATTTAGAATCAGAGGTTGGTTCGGATAAAATAACTTACATCTCATATCGAAGACTATCAAATTATCTGATTAAATCTGGTATTCAATTAAAAAAACGAGTTTTAGTGAATTTAAATCTAAGAGCGATTTTTAGCAATTGTTGTCATTTCATTTAATAAAGTAAAAACTTTAAAATTAAATAGTTATAAATACTTGTATTATTTGTAACAAAATTATAAATTAAATATCACAGTAATCGGTTTTTGTCATTATGTCCTTTAAACTAAAAAGGTGCAAGTGCCTCAAATATACCGGTTTAAAATAGTACGGTAAATCGTGAACTTAATTAACCATACTTGAAAGGTATTCCCTCATTTGATTAGATTTGAATTATTAACGGACATCCCTAAATACGAACGGAAAGCGGTTTTTTTGTTTTTCTTGTCAAAACTTGTCATGCCGTACATTTTGTATGTAGCCTATTGAAGTAACGCGGCAGTAATGCAAACGCAACGTTTTGCAATTGAAAAATCCGATTTTGACAAGGCGTTGAATTATAGTAATTTAAAATAAATAATAATTTAAATTATACATCTTTTGTTTTTTTTTTTTTATAAAATTTTCATTTGCACAATCCAAAAACCGGAATCGTTATTCTTGTTAAAATTATAAGGAAAGTTACGTTTTTTCACCCTTCACCACAAAAAGTATCCAAGTTTGTCGTTCCGTATATAATTTCGACAATATCCATTTCCGACCCCATAAAGTATATATATATTTGACTTCTTATGCATAGCGAAGTAGATTGAGCAATGTCCGTCTGTTCGTCTGTGTTAGTGTTTGCTTTGGCAAACTTATTTCACAAAAAAAAAAAAAAAACAAATAAACATGTCAATCGACCAAATATAGTGTCGAAAGAGGTGCTGTTAGAAATCATCACGCACCCATATTTTCCGAGCTACGGGGCTCTGAAATTTTCAAATTTTTTAAAATATCAATATTAGTATAATTTTAAAGGTTTTAAAGGGATCTTTAAGGAAATAATAAATTTTTTAAAAATGCTTAACCCATTAAGAGCCGATGTCATTTTTATGTAATATTATATATGTAGTACTAAATTTTGTTGTATTCTTTATTTCTCTGTCACCCCAATTTTTGCTTTTTTGATTGCAGTTAAACTAGATTTACATAGATGGTGAAGGGTATATAAGATTCGGTATAAACGAGTATAGCACTCTTACTTGTTTTTTTTACTAACCTTTCTTTAACGCAGCATTGAAAACGCTCCGCTTTCCGCTTTAATTTAGGTATGTCTGTAAGTCTGAAACATTTTTTTTAATATAATTTTTTTTATAAAATCAGGAGTTGAACTGATGTATAATGAATTAAAATTGAACTTAAGACGAAAATCAATTTTAATTTCTGCTAAAACATTGTTATAAATATATATGATAAAAAATACATTTTGTACTTTTTACATCAAAAAATTTTTTTCGCTATTAGTTTGAATTTCGTTCACAGATAGAATTTGAATAGGTTTATATTTAGTTCAGTTACTTTTTTTTTTTAACAATTTGTTTTCCTTTTTTTAATTGAATATGTAATTGATTCAATTAATTTTTAATTAGAAATTATTGCGTTTATTTTTAATTAAAAATATAATTAAGTAAATTAACAACTTTTTTAAATTTTAATCTTAAAATAAATAAAACTTTTAATAGATGCAAATTTTTTTCGGTATTTGCTACAAATTAAATCCAATTTTGAGCATAACACGGCATTTACATATCACATCGACTATTTGCAAATTCTGTATAAATAAATTCTGTGTTATTATAACAACAACATAGACAAATTCCCTGAAAATTTCTAGATTATTCAAATAGATTTGTTTTCCAAATATCGCAAAACAAAAAAGTTGAAAAATTTGATATTCTATTTTTGAAATAAAATGGAAAATTAAAACAAAATACCTGTTTGATTTATATTTCTTATTCAATTAAATTGGACATGAACGATGTAAATAAATTTTATTGTATTTTTCTGATTTAACTTTGCCTCCAGTCATATTGTTTAGTTAGTAAATAATTCAGAGATACAAAGAATATTACATAAACAAATTTATAGAGCAGCAGTTAATATTTATAAAATGCATCAAATGCTTCCGTTATACATGTTTGAAGAAAGGAAAAAGGTATACAAAATAATTTATATTTACAATTCTCATTTCTTTGCAATTCTGGATTTTATTTGGACAGTGTTAACCTTTTTGTAACCTTCTTCTACTAAACGTATAAATATTATTTTCTTCAAAATGTCTTCAAAATCAGAGTGCAAGTGGACTAACAAATGTCTTTCTTTTAGTGAAAAAATATTGTTACGAAAGTAAGAGCTGGCAACCCCTGTTGTTGTTAACAATATGAGAGTGGTGAATAAAGTTACTTCCACTAATGGTGTGTGTGTAGAATAATATCATCACAATTAGCTAACAAAAGCTGAGCAACCTCAATGGCTGCGTTGGTAGAGGTGCTTGCGTACAACGGAAAGTAATAATTGTTATAATGCAATAAAAAATTTAAGAAGTAGCAGTACAAACCTCCCGGAAAGGAAAAGACAATTATTATGTGAAGCCATGGCAGATAATTTAGAGGAGTCGTCTAATTTAATATAAAAGTAAGAAGACCTTTATAGCAAAAGCAAGAACGGTAGCGTTTAGCGCAGTGTAACAGCATTATAAGGCAGACGTCCAATGTAGCTATTAGAGTTATCTGTGGATGCTAAACAAGGCATCGAGTAGTTCATGCCTCGCCTGAGTAACACAGTTGTGAAGCGTGGATGGCTGCGTTTGTAATAATAACGCATCTTTAGTAAATACGAGACCATAGGATTCACAAGACCATAGGATCAAGAAGTATAGCCACATAAGGCTCAATATAAGAATACAGAATTTATAATGAGCCACAGTGGTGTTTGCGATAAAAAAAAATCAGTAACTTTGTCTAAAAAGCAAAAATTAAACAACATGTTTGAATTTAGACTTTCAGACGCTATGTAAAATAACCTTGTGTAGTACCTTAACAAATTTAACACCACTAAACTATCAAAATATGAAACAGTTGGTGCGTTAACTCTTTACGTTTTACAAGTTATTTGTTTTTTAGAAAAATTATTTCTCGAAAGTTGATAACTAAAACTAATGTAAGCAGACAAGAACTTTTATTATAAGATAATACAGTAGGATGTCGCTTTTACTTTTTCGCTCACCATTTTTGTCTTTTTCTTTTATAACTTGGATAAACAGCATCAGCAACGCCAAATGCAGATGCAACAAAGACTGTTATGCTTTCTTTAGGTTACTTTCTTACTTGCACAAGAAAAGCAGAACAGGATGGGTGTTAAAAATATGAAAAAAATATGTATATAAAAAAGATATTAGCAGTTTAGTTTTGGCTCTTGGCTGATTGTTGAATATGTATCTGCTTTAAGTTCTTGTAAAAATATTTTGTTGAAAAGTACGTGTTTACGTGTACGTACTGTTAATATGGTATCTGCAAGTAAGTGTCGCTTTTACTATGCATTTATTTGATATTGTAGACTAGTTATCTGAGATAAAAAGTATAAAAATGTTAAAAAACCTGCTGCAGAGTACTTACCCATTTGAAAAGTACCAGCTTTTTACCTTACCACTTTAAATTACCTTTTATTTCATGTTTCTGAAAGTGTGTAAATCCTTTAAAAGGAACGAATTTTGGTTACAATAATTAAAAGTCATTTCTAATAAATTTTTCTTTTTGTTTTTACGTAAAAACCGTAATATTTTTATCTCAATTTAATGCACTTAAATAAATCTACTGAAGAAATATGTTTCAATACTTATTTTATATCTTTTTTTCACCTAATAATAAAATCTGGCAACCCCTGTTGTTGTACGGAATAAGCGTGTTGAATAAATTACTTACACTAATGGTGTGTGTATAGAATAATTTCACAATTAGCTAACAAAAGCAGAACAACCTCAATTAGTGCATTGGTAGAGGTGCTTGCTGTAAAACAGAAGATCGTGAGTTCGAGCCCACCTTTGGACATGCGTACAAGGAAAAAGAAATCATTGTTATAATGCAAATAAAAATTAAGAAGTAGTACTACAAACCTCCCGAGAAGCCGAAGACCATTATTGTGTGAAGCCATTGAAAAAAATTAAGTAGAGACGTCTAATTTAATATAAGAATAACAAATAATTATCTAGACACCTTTTATAATAAAACGTATGAACGGTAGCGGTTAACGCTGGGGAGTGTAACAGCATAAAAACAGTGTATGGTTGATGTATGTTGTGACGATTAGATAAAAGGAGATGACTGGTCTGGATAATGGGCGTAGTGGAGTTGTTTGTAGCTGGTTAAGGTTACTAAAGAAGGCATCGAGTACTTCATGTCTCACCGGAGAAATACAGTAGTGTAGAGTGGATGGCTGCGTTTATAATAATAACGCATGTTTACTAAATACGAGACCATAAGATTTATAAGACCGCAGGAACAAGAAGTATTATGGCCGGGTAAAGTAGGAATTAGGGATGAGCGATCCCGTGATTTTTGAGGAACATCGTTACCAGTGAACGTGATTTTCAAATAACCGTTCTTTTAAATAGTTACCGTGATCACCGTTCGTAGTTCTTCTTATATTTAAACATACATTTTTATATAGGAAGAATATAATACTAAGTAATTTTTTATACAAACTGTAATTATAATGGAAAATGTATTTTGATCTCTACATTAAAAACAGCTGTTATTAACTTTGCCCAAAGTTATAGAATTCGGTAACACTGATTGATTATAGGTTCAAATAAAAGAAGTACACAACATTTTTTGTTTTTTTTTTGCTGCATATATATGTATGTGTGAAGTTTGGAATAAAATAGTCGTTGTTAATAAGTAGAAGCAAGAAAAAACAACACAGCAAAGAAGCTGCATTGATATACATATGACAGAATGAAAGAGTCAAAAGTACTTGTATTTCTCTTTCACAAAGTAAAATTAAATTTAAGTTTGCATGTGTGCAAATATAAAAGAACGTTCTTACGCGGAACTGTTATTTGATCAATTCAGTCACTGCAGTGACCAGTTATTTTTTAATCACAGTTATTTAATCAGAGGTACTAAAATATCGCTCATCTCTAGTAGGAATACAGAATTTATAATGAGCCACAGTGGTACTTGCAATCCAAAGAATCTATGCGTTGTCTAAGAAGCAAAAAAGTAACAATATATTAGCTTAGCCTTCTCTTTGTTCGTAGATGAGTGACGCAGAAGTTTTGTCTAAGACTAATTTTTTATTTTTTAATTTTCTATCTATAGTATACTCGTAGTAGTTCAAAAGATATTTCCATACATCAAAATTGTGACATCTATTAATTTTAAATATTTATGCGGACTACAACGGTTTAAAAGCCGATTTATGTGAGACAAATTTTATCAGCGGTGAGGACAAACTTTAATTTTTGAATTTACTTTTTAACCTTACCAAGTTTGTTAAAAATTTATATTGATGTTTGTTATGGTTCAATGAAAGATTGTAAAAACACTCTTTACTTTTTAAATTATGATTTCTTTTTAATCATAAACCTTTAAAAATTAAAAACAAATCAAAACCGGTTCAGAAATGATTGAGTTCTTCAGGCTCAAACATAAAGGATACAGAGGAATTGCTAAACCTCTTTTTTAATTTGGTTCTTTTTCGTATCTCACAGCCACAATTCGGACTGAATTGAAACGCAGTCTTGACTTTTATTCGTATTTTTTTTTAATTTTTTGGTAACCGACAGTTCTAGTAGAGTCTTAGAACTTAGAAAAGAAAAAAATCCCCAAATATCCTGAAATGATAACTTCCTCAAGTACAAAATTTTGTTGCGAGCCTTATTTCAGTTTATCAAGATTTTTATTTAGCATTCATATAATTTAAACTGTATTTTACTTACTTTTTTAAAGTGCAAATTTATCTAATCCTGCTTCCAACGTGCATTTCAATGTGTGCGTGAATGAACAAGAATGAATGTGTGTATATTATCCTTAAGTTTGCCCCAGGGATATCATAAATCTTCTCAAGTCTTTACACACTATGGTTACGTAGTTTTTTTTATTATTTTTTTTTTTTTTTAACAAAATATACCAGCAGACAATGTTGTTCAAATACGTACATAAATAAAAAACATACAAATATACATACATACATAAACTTTGTTGTCAACACTTCGCCAAGATAGTAATAGTAGCTGTAGTTGAAAGCAAGCACTTATTTTTACTTAAGCAAGGAAGGTGGGCACGATTACAAGGAACCAACTATAAAAGATACCACTGAGTGTATAAAATAAGAAACTTGCAACAAAACGTAAAATCAATGCACGTAAAAGTTGCAAACGATGCATTTTGTTAAAAGGAAATGTAGGAAAAATTGCTCGAAAATCTCATCAAATGATTGTAAATGAATGGGCTAACAATTTTTCTCTATTTCTGGTATTACATCCACTTTGTTAGGGTTTGTTGGGTGCTAATGACCATACAATTGTAGTCGAATATACCCAAATGTTCATATTTTATTTCATTGTACATCTTCTTTTAATGTTGCACATTTTGAGAATTTCGTTTTTGGGCGTAAAACCGCAATTTACATCGATTTTGCAAATTTTACATAAAACATAGTCGTACTTTAGTATTGTGTAGGTGGGTGGTTGGGTGAGTAAGTGTATATGTTCAAAATGAAACACAAATTTCCATTCCAGTTAATTTATCCAATTTGCGGACGACAGGTGAAATGTGGTAAAGTTCAACAATATAAGTGTTAATGATTCTCCTAAATACAGGTGATTTGTTAATGTTTCTTTTTATTGTCTCACAAAGCTTTATTGATTGCAAGATTATGCCATTTATATTTTGAAACTTGCAACACGTTACTTTGTAGTACTTAAACAAAACTACAAAATAAAAAAAAAATCGTTGAGAGAAAACTCACTTAGGAAACTCTTACTGCAGATTTTACCTTTTTCTTGAAAAGTTATATAATTTAATTATAAGTACCGTTTTACGCACAATTACTTTAGTTTAAGTTCTTCTATTATGTTGTTTCATTATCAGTTAACAGAAAAACACCACAGAATTTCTTTAATTAATTTGGCTAAATAATATTTTTATTTTTTTAAATCGCTTAATTTTACTGTGGCTAAATTTCAAAACTTTCGGGTTGGCTAAAGATATTTATCTTAAACCGACTTCAAAAAGAGAAGGAGGTTATTTATTCGTTTAAATGGTGCTTTATTTAATGCCTACAGAATTTAGCCATTTTTGATCCGATTTTGGATTTTGTCTTTAAGGTTATGCTTTAAAACTTAAAGGATGTCCCCATATAACATATATAAATATTTTTCTGTGTATTACGAACCGTAAGGAGCGCCGCTTTAAAATTTAAAAAAGAAATACAGAAAAATAAACAAATAAAAATTAAAGGGTGTCCTCCAACGTTACGTAAATTGACTTACATGGGCCTATCTTTTAGACCGATATAGACAATCGCTTGAAAATCGGACAGAATATCGATTAAAATAAATAATAAATATTAAAAGTCATATATTAAAGGGTGCCCCAATAGTTCGTTTAATTTGATCTATATTGCCATACTTTTGAACAATTGTGGACAGACGGTTGAAATACACAAAGAGTCTGTATAACAACAAGAATAAAACTCAGTTTTTGAAAGTTAAATTGTATCCTAATTGTTGATGCATTTTGATGTATATTGACAAACTGATGAACTGTTAAAGACAGGCGGTTGATATTTACAAAGAGCCTGTAATGTAAGTATAAAATTTGGATATGAAGATTAAAGGGTGTCCCTATAGTTAATGTTATTTAATATATGTGACTAATCTTCTTAATCTTTATAGACAAATAGCTGAAATATATTTTGGAATGGTATATTATTTAAAAGAGTTATTTATTCACAAGAGATTTCAATGTGTGGGAATAAACAATTTAAATTTTAAATAAGAAAAAAGTTTTGCACGTATGTGTTCTTACCCTACAACTATCCGAAATAAAAGTTCTCTTTACAAACATGCTGAAATGTTTTATATTTTTGAGAGGCGTTCTTAGGACGTCTAGTATATTTAATTATATATTTCCAATTTAACTGGGTATAAAAAAAAAAAAAAATTTAATTTTCACATGTTGTATGTCCTTTATACTCATAATTAATTTTTTTTTTAATTTTACACAATGTTAAAAAACTCTAATTTTGAGACTTTTAGTACATTTTTTAAAGATGCGAAAATTGCATAAACAAACTAATAAATTTTTTTGTATCTTCTAATTTTTGGTGACCATGGTGTTCTACATAGAAATACAAATTTTAATGCACCTCAATATTATGTTAATTTTATTAAATATTACTAGTGTATAACAGCAGATATATCTTTATTAAAATATTATACTAATAACCATGTCACTTTCTTGATATAAAAAAAATTTTTTTTGGAATATCAAGAATACTCAGTAGACAGTTTATCGCCTCTTGTTTGAAAAATTCCACATGAAATGATACCCACTTGTATTATTTCACAGCTTTGTCAAAGTGTTGTTAGAAACATTTCATATGTTTTTCACAACGAACACAGAATACTACACATTTTTGATGTACGTCACTTGACATCATTAACAACAGCTAAAGAAATAATACATGACACAAATAAAGGTTGGTCACAACAAATGTTAAAAACTTAACCTGTACCGTTTGTATTTTCTGGAACATTTTCTGGTAATTGAGTAATGCAAACATATTAACTTAAGTGATTATAATTTAAACTCAAAAATCTTTAATATCATAAAAATCGTTTAAGTTGTTGAAACTGGTTTATCGTTATAATAATGCAAAATCAAATTAATATTCCTCGTATTGTTATTTATAAAATTAGTTGCCTCAATAAATAATAAATATAAGTTAGATAATCTAAGGTAGATAGATGCTGATGACAGATTTTGCAATCCATAAAATGATGCATTACATTCTGCTGGTGTCCATTTTTTCCTTCTTAAACCGAATTAAATTTATTCGTTTGTTATATAAAATTAAAAAAACCAGGTAAAAGTTGCGAAAACTATCAAGATTGTTAAGAGGTCAGTTCCAAAAGAAAGCTAAATAGTAATTACCTCTACTATTCAGCTGTGCATAATTATTTCCAGTAGTTTTTCAAATAAAAAAAAAACGCTGTAACAAATACCGTTTAAAACCATAAAAGGATCAAAAGTTAGATTTGGTGAATGAATCTTTACCTTTAATATCTCCGAGCATATATAAGATATTTAATCAGGTTTCCATCCAATTAAAGACCAATATGTGCGTAATTAAAAGCAATAAAAATTTTGCCAAACAATTATTTTAAATAATATTTTTTTGTGTAGATACAAAATATTCTTCCCAAAATTTTTGTTTCAATCTCCTCTCCAGACATCATTTATGCTCATAAATTTCATAAAATTTGGCCAATAACTAAAAACCAATTGTTCGAGAATAGTTGGTTGTAAAAATAATAATAAAAATAAATAATCTGCGTGCAATTTTTTTACATTCTCCAACATTTAGGTTTTTGTTAATAATTGCTCATATTCGAACAATGCTGACTGAAGTACGCTTTACAAAAATTCCATAAAAGAACATCAGATGGATTACCCAAGGCTTTATCTTAAAGAAAAAGTAAAATATTTTATAATTTTACTAAAAAACGTTAAAAATCCACCTTAAAAACCTATAGTATACTTTTGGACCATATATATCATATTTTTTTTTAATTTTTTATGAAATATGAAATTAAAAAAATTGTTTCCACTAACCTAAAGAAGTCAAAGAAAAAAAATTTTAAAGTTATTTTTTATAGTATTACTTTTCTAAATCTGTTTTTAAAATAGTTGTACTCGTATCTTGTATTCCAAAAAAAAACAACTGCAGGTGAAAAACTAAATAATCACAAGGTAAAAATTTTGTTCATTAAATATAAAAATGAAATTTCTTTAAAAGTTTTAAAAACACCATGTAAATTCCAAAATATTTTTCCTTTATCTATCTATGTAAATTACTAAAAATAATAAATTTTAAATTGGTTAACTTTTAATTAAGGTATAATCTCTGAAACATTTTTTAAATTCGATGTTATCTACTTTGACGTCCTGTGGTACAGTACAGGGTAGTGTACTGAAACAGGGTGTATCCTAGTGCAATGGATGAAAAGCCTATGACCTCCTCTATAAATTTCAGTTTTTTTTAATGGCAATTGGGTAAATAGTTTAGAAGTTCCAGACTTTTATTCCATTTTTTGTATTTCAAGCCACTGTGTATCGTTAGTATTTACATACTGTAAATGCAAGCTTTTTAAGAAATTCATTTTGTATAATTTTTTTCGAGCACTTATTTTGTTTTGCTTATCACTAGAAACATCAAAATTCTAAAAGAAAGTCTTTCCATGACTTTTTGGAGAATATAATATATATATATATATATATATATATATATATATATATATATATATATAAGCACTATATCAGTTTACGGATATTGATTATTGAGGGTCAAAAAACGTCTAGATGGCATCGGCATCGCTTACTTAACTCTTCAGAACAGAATATAAGATATATATATATATATATATATATATATAAGCACTATATCAGTTTACGGATATTGATTATTGAGGGTCAAAAAACGTCTAGATGGCATCGGCATCGCTTACTTAACTCTTCAGAACACTTCTGGAAAACATTTTAAATAAACTACCCATCGAGACGTGCTTTGACCCTCAATAATCAATATCGGTGATTTAAATAATAAATCGGGAAAATAGCACGAAATTTTTGAATTTTTGAAAATTAATATAATTTAAAAAAATCCCGTTGTTTAAATTTATTTAATATTTGCAAAGTGCCGGTGCATAAAATAAATTATCGTAGTGTTCTGTGATTTTTTATTTTTCATCCTCTTTCAACTGTATAAAAGAGCCGAAAAAAATTTCTGCCTTATACAGCAGAGAAAGAAAAATAGAATTACTATTGGTTATTGTTGTTTTTGCTTAAACTTTGATTTTTGTCTTTATGTTATTGTTTGGACAAAAATCTTTAGTTTATTTAAAATGTTTGTCAGAAGTTTCCTGAAGAGTTAAGTAAGCGATAACGAAATGGCCATCGAGACGTGCTTTGACCCTCAATAATCAATATCCGTGATTTAAATAATAAATCGGGAAAATAGCACGAAAAAAAGAATTTTTGAAAATTAATATAATTTAAAAATAAACTAAAAATTGTTATCCAAGCAATAAAGTAAAGGAAAAATTCAAGGCTTAAGCAAAAATAACAATAACCAACAGTAATTCTATTTTATTTTCTCCACTGAATACGGCTGGCTCTTTTCGGCTCTTTTGTACAGTTTAAAGAGGATGAAAAATAAAATATCAAAAAACACTTCTATATTTATTTCTATGCACAGGCACTCAGCAAATTATTAAATTAAAGACGTGGGAATATTTTTTAAATTATTTAATTTTTATAAAAACTTTGTGCTATTTTTTATGAAAATTAAATAATTTAAAAAATATTCACATGATTTTAATTTAAAAATAGTCTTTATTATTAATTATTATTTTTTTTTATAGTTAAAAATAGTTTCAACTTAATTTTGTTTTTGAAAAAGACTAATTATTGATATTTTTGTTACCTGTTTCCTGCAGATGCCACCCAACGGTGTGCCGAAATATTGAAAAATAAATAAAAAATAATAACAAATAAGAAAAAATATAACAAAAACTCACAATCAATGAAAACAGCTTTTTCCATTCTTCATTTGAAGAATAAGGCTTTAATTTGTAGATTTTATTATTTCTTTTCTTTCATTTGCATATTGAAAAAATATCAGACTACAAAAATGAATTGATGAGGGACGAAGCATTTTGCAATGTTCACTTCAGGATTTACAGAAGCCATACAAATATTTGCATTGGTCATAGTTGTGTTATATGACCACTGATTTATCAAGCCTATCTGGAAATAATACTGCTTTCTGTATACGCAAAGTTGGAATTAGGCGTTTAACTTGCAGTTTAACCCCTTTTCGATGCTTCTATTTTCGTAGAATTACCCTTTTATATCCCGAAAGAATATTCGAAAAATACAATATTTTTGCTTCTTGTATGCAATACTTTTTGGTTAAAACATATGGAGGAGTTGGAATACTATCTTTTATCCTCAGCAATAGATCTGGGCTGGCAACCGTCACAGCATTATTTAAAGTCAGATGTTGATTTATATAATTAACACATAATGCTTTAGAAAGATGTGATACTCGTATATCATTTGTGATATTTTGAACCTTAAGTTATTTTGTGTACCCCGAACACTCGTTTATAGTTTTTGCAGGTTTTACTTTTTTGCTTCGAAAAGATGTATAACGTTCTTTGATGTTTTAATAATTTGTTACTCTGTTTAGCCAATCTGAGTTCTCTTCCAAAAAGGTTTTCCTCTTACTGTTTTAGGCAAGCCATTTCTTTTAGTTTAGTTTTCAAGTGAACGAAGGGAATTTTGATTTAACATCATTTTCGTGTTGTGCTGGAAATTGTGTAATTTTTCAACAACAGCCAACTAAAATATAATTTCACCATATTAGTTTCCGAACAACTGAATAGCTGCGAAAGTTGAAATGGCATTACCGCAAGTTATAGTAAAATCGTATAAATTTTTGTACTGATCAGTTTTATTTTTATCCAGAAATAAAAAAATCAAACTATCTGTTAGTAATAGTTATGCCTACCTGTTTGCTAGAGCAAACTTATGTTTATTATTTACTGAGAAGCAATAAAAATATGTAACAAGTAACTCGATAATGTACTAAGATTGTTGCAGTGAAAGGAGTTTTGGATAGTCTTTTTTATTTCTCTTCACATTTTGAACGACATACTCGTATTTGTTACATACTTAAATAATTCTTCCTATTGGGAACCCTTATATTTCGTCTCCACGTTATAGCTAACTAACTAACTAATTTTATACTTGTTTTTGTAGTAGACTTAGTAATCAGCTTTTTGTAAATATCAGTCGTCTGTTTATTACAGTTTGGTCATATACATAAAATTATATCAACTATGGTAACACCCTTTTATTTATAATTAACATTCTGGACATTCTGTCTAATTTTCAAGCGCTTGTACATAATGGTTCAAGAGATACGGGCATATAGGTCAAATTACATTAATTTTGGAAACACCTTTTAATTTCTAAGTTAAAATTATAAACTTTTGTTTACGCCACATACATCAACTATTGGAAAACCCTCTTATTTTCAAAACCAAATCTTATACTTGTTATTATAGCTCAGTTAGCTACTACTGTGCAAAAGTATGGCCAAATACATCAAACTAAATGATTATTAGGGTACCTTTTAATATATAATTTTGAATATTATTACTTGTTACTACAACAGTCATAGCAATCGACATTCTGTCCAATTGCAAGCGTTTGGCGAGAAGGGTACAAAAGATACGGCAATTTTTAAATTTTTCACAGTTTTTTAAATTTTTATAATAACAAATAAACGTTCCTTTTTAACAATATTAAAAATATAGTGTTCAAATGGCAATGTTTCCAACACTTTTATTCTAAAATGTATTTTTCAAGATATTTTTTTTACTTTTTAAAGTACATTTCATTTAAATAACAACAGTGATAGCAATTGCTAATAATTTACATTTCGAGAAAACTAACAAAAATCGATTTGTATGTGCTAACGTATTATGATAGGTGACCACACTGGTTCAAGAAAATGTACAAAAGAACAATAAAAAGTCCCGCTACGATGCAGCGTACAAAGGCTACTCAAATGGCAAAATATTTTGATTTTAAAATAGTTCATATGAGCGATTGTGTCATGCAGACTTTTCAGTCTAAATTAGTTAGCACCTCATAAAATAATAACTCTTTTAAAATGGGACGAGGAAAGCCATTATCGTCAGAAGAAGGAGTAAGAATTGAAGCCTATTTTGAGCAAAAGTTATCGGCAGAAGTGCTCGTGTTATTTTCAATTACATCAAAAATCCTAATTCCTCTGATTCCATACCAAAAATTAAAGCTAAGGCCGAAATTTCTGCTAGTATTTCGACTGTTCGGCACTTGATTGTGGATGCTCTGCATATCCAGAAAATGAAACTTAAAAAAAACCTGTATTAAAACCCATTCACAAAGAAAAACGATTGGATTTTGCTAAAGTTTACATGACGTGGAATAACGAATGGCACATGGTTGTCTTTTCTGACGAAAAGAAATTTAACCTGGATGGTCCTGACGGGTATAACTTCTATTACCATGATGTTAGAAAAGAGGAAGTAATATTAAGCCGTCGATAGAGTCGAATTGGTGGAATTATGGTATGGGGTGCCATACTATGGCAAAATTAAACTACAATTTAAAACAACTAAATTGAACGTAGAATAATACAAAAACATTCTGGAGCTTTTCCGGAATGCAGTAACATTTTTGGACCTCTGTATTGGATTTTCCAACAGGATAGCGCTCTAATACACAATGATAAGTGATATTCAATATGTGACGCTGATGGACTGGCCAACCTATTCACCAGACTTAAACATAGAAGAAAACGTCTGGAGATGGCTTTCACGGAAAGTTTATAAAGGAGGTAAACAATATGAAGACGTTCCATCGTTGATCAGTGCAATCGAGACCGCTTGGGACGGAATTTCCTTACATTATCTAAAAACTCTCTACGATAATTTATAATTTATAACTTATAAAGCATCATGGAGGCAACACTCATTACTAAACATTAGAGAACAATTCAAACCAAATAGTTCTTAAAAATAAAATCTAATTTAATGAATAATTTTTATGTTTTCAAACTTTTCTTTGCCGTTCTTATTTAATTTTCTAGCACTTTTTTTTTAAACTTTAATAAATTAATTACAAGAACATTTAATAAAAACATCGGTAATAATAAAAAATAAAACAAAATGTAAAAATTCGCAGTAACATATAAATTTTTTGCTGTTGTTATTTAAATGAATTGGAGTGTACTTTCGACTTTAAAAAGCTTCACAAGCTACAATTTTAATTTAATTAAGAAAGATATTTGTGACTTGTAGCTCTTATGCGACATGTTCATTTATTTCACAAAATTTTGTCATCAAATTATGTGTTCTTGCTACGGATTTTGGGAAAAGGCGCCACTGTGCGCCCATATGACTATAGGAGATATAATCTGTGGAACTGACAGAATAATAATACGCTCCAAAAAATTTTATAAATGAAAATTAAAACGTATTTGGATAATATCATTACGATGTCATTTCATAGTGTTGCACAAATAGCGGCAAATACAAATCTTGTGTGAATTTTTATACACCCATTATATAGCTGATAATATGTATAGCGATACTTAAAAAAGTACCGTAAACTATTCAAAATATTCTTATCCCTCACATATGTATGTACAATTTTGGGAATCGTCCAAAATATGTATGAAGGCATAATGATGATGGCATAAATTTCAACATGCCTGTCCGTCAGTTTTTTAAATTTCAACACAAAAGGTAACACATGCACACTCAATTTGTTGTTTTTCACAAGAAAATATTTCACATTTTTGTTTATAATAACGATAAATAATATGCTGCTAGATGAACATTACTTAATTTCAATGCTTAATGCATAACAACGTTTGCCAACAACATTAAACGGTACCTGATTTAATATTAATTTAACAAGCAAGTAACTTTATATAGATTTATTACTATAAATCATGAGTTGAGCATATAGATGTTTATGTAGAAATAAAATTTAATAAAAGTAATAAGAGAGAGCAGAAAGAAAATTAAAAAAGTGGATAGAAGTGATATCACCTTCCTTATTTATAAAATATTGTCTTAATAAATCTAAAGGTGGTAAAATTTCAAGAAAAGTAAAAATTAATTAGAGTAATATAAGATCTTCAAACTTCGTAAGAGCTTATTTTATAAAAGCTTCATAGTCTACATTAAAATTTTTAAATTAAGTTAAAGGTCGTGCTACCTTCAATACAAAATAAATGCTTATTTCTGATTGGCCAGACCGGTTTAAAGTTTTTTGAATATCCCTTCTGGGCTGAGGATGGTAAAAAATTTTTTAAAAATTCAGATATAGCGTTACCTCTCTGATAAAGAAAATGCATTATTTCAGCTTATATATAAAATTTAAGAGCATTAAAATTTGCCTTAATTTAATAATTTAAAAATATGTGTGGAATAGAACTTAAGGCGGACAAATGCTGTTGAGGTTTATTCAATTCATCATTGCCTAAAAATATCTCTAAATTATGGCCAAAGCGATAATATAAGCCATAACCGTAATCTTACGAAACGAAAAACATAAATTGATACGCACCAAAACAATGCAGCGAACACGAAAAATATGAAGAAAGTAATACCTCAATTCAGTAGTCTGAATAAGGCTTTGGTAAAAAAAACAAAATTTTATTAATATCTGTAGTTACGATTATGATTTAGGGATTACAATATTAAAATGACTGCTCCCTTTCATATCAAACGACCGCTTCACTTGCACAGGAAAATAAATCGTTGATTCTTGTAACTTCTATAAATAGAATTATTTTTATGAAAACTTCAATTTTAAGTTATTTTCTCTCATTGATCAACCATATTTTAACACCAATTGTGTTTTTTCATTCCGCTTTTTTTTTTTGGTTATTTTGAGTAATTTTTTCTTAATTAAAGGTAAATAATGACTTTATTAGTATCTGCTGCAATGTTTTCAGAAAATCGTAGTTAGGTATATAAAAGTCAAGTTAAATAAAATAAACAAAAATGTTCAAACCCATTACTTACAATCAAGTCAATCTGTCTACAACATAAATAAATATATAATCCTACATGAGAGCCGTACTACTTTTGTTTGCCGAAAAGAAAAAAGAAAAAATTTTGTAATAACCTTAATACGCATTAACACATATGCAAGCTTTTTCTAAAAAAATTTCTTTTTGTTTTTTTAGCTTACAAAAATTCAGTAAAGCATAAATAAAATTTCTAAATTTCCAAATTCAGCCTGGAAGAATAAGTGTCAAAACAAACTGAGATTTTATTTATATTTTGCCTTTCAATAACTTTACAATTTAGTGCTTACTGTACGAAAAGGTTTGTTATATACCGAACATATATTAAAGCTATCAGAGCTTGCTAAACCTCGGTTTGTGACGATTTTTCTTGTTCCATTTATATATGAAAATTAAAAATGTGCATAAGCACATTTCGCGCCGAACTTAAAAATACAAAAAGCTAAAAAAGTGTATTTATATAAGAAAAAGCTTATGACTTCTAGATTTATTATATTATAATGATTTTTTTCGCGCTCAATTTTTTTAATGACATTCAGCTTAAAAACCAGGAAGATCACCTTAAGGTGGCTTTTTGAACAAATTAAAGCGCTTTGAGATATTTTTAAAAAATTCTGAAATTATATAGATAAAAGAGCTTTGAATCGAATGGTGAAATAAAACTTACGTTTTTTGTTTTAACATATAATTTCCTGGCAGCGTTTCGAAAAACTGCTATTAGCAGTCACATTTTACTAACCAGTTCATATTTTTTCAGTTACACACTGAAAATTAGCAACTGAATTCAGTTTTCTATTTTACGCCAACTGAAAATAGTTGAACTGAGCACACACAAAACTAAAAACCAACTGCATTCAGTCTACTATTTTCAGGAGCAAAACGAACACACAGCGACTGAGTTTCGAGTTTGTAAGTTAACAGTACGGAACTGAGGAGCCAGTTCGTGTGTGTTAAGCGGACGTAGTTATGTTTTTCTAGTTTCGTAACAAAACTAAAAATATGACTGGATAATGTGAATGGGGTGGTTAAACAAAGTAGAAAAGTGAGCGTTCGTATACATTTTTTCGTTCAACAAATTAAAGAAAAATATATACATGCATTACTACTTTGTGCTGTTACTCGAAAATGCTTTAATTGAAATTTTTTGAATATTTGAAATATAAAATGAAAATTTATTTTGGTCGAAAAAAATTTGTAGGAAAATTATAAATTTTGTATCTAACAATATTAATAGTTTTTGAATAGTATTGTAGAGCAGTGCTTTAAAAGAAATATTCACATTTGGGTTTTAATTAACTATTAATTAATTTGTGGAAATTATGAATGGAATTAAAATGTGAATGCTTCAATATTTTTGGAGGCCTTTTGCTATTTTAAAAATAACGTTCTTGCTGTTGTATGTATAAATTGTCCTGTGTCCTTTTTAAAGAAACTGCAGCGTTTAAAAAATCATTAATATATTACAACAACAACAATACAAAATCAATCTACCTGGTGTTAACAAAATCCCACACTTAAGAGGTTTTCCTTAGTGTTTTGTACTTTTGTTGCATATGGGTTTTTTTATATTAGGTAGTGCGTTCTTCTTTTTTTGGAGTGTTCTTTCTTTTTCTTTGGTAAAATTGATTTACTTAAAGGGACCAAGAGTTCACACTGTATGTTACTAATTTTACATAGCGCGAAGAAAAAACATTGTACTGCCTTTGCATTAAATAAATATTAAAGAGATACATCCATTCCGTACAAGTTTTCTCGAAAACACTAGTTGGTAATAATCTCATTTATTAATTAGAAGACATTAAATTTTTTCTTTAAGTAATTAATTTTAATTTTGCACAAAACTTTTTTCAGTAATAAAGTCACTTTAAATTCAAACTGCCGTATTCATGAATTATTAAAATAGATTTGAAATGTACTTTAGGACAAATTTGTATTGAAAATTTGTCATAAAAAACATTTTAAAGTTATTTTATTTTTAACCTCTTCAGGGACAATTTTTTTATGGTGAAAAAAAAATCACTTAATTTTATTTTTTTGGAGGATTTATTACTTTTATATTATTAGGAATTGAAAAAACAAAAAAAAAAATTTAGAAAACTATAATATTTCATAAAAAAAATAACGTCCACATTTGTGGCCGCTGGCCGTTTGTGGTAATTTATAGGTGAAATGATTTCATACATTCTGGGCATACTGGTTCTTCACACTTTTCACAAATGTAACGAGTTCGTTTTACACAATTTTTATCATGACATCTTGGAGGATTCTTCAATTCGTTTTTTTTAGGGTAATGACCAACACCGTCCAATCTAATTGCAGGTTTAACTTTGGTCCAGCTTCTAGATTTTTTAGGTGGTTGATCGCATACAGAACTTGAAGCACTTGCTCTACCTCGTGTTTTGGCTTGTTCACCAATTGTAATCATTGTAGTAGCTATTGATGCTTTAAATTCTAGAAGAGACATTTTAGAGTTTTGTTGATTGTAAAGAATCCATGAATTAACAATGGATATATTTAAAAATTGAAAAGCAATTCTGTGGTAAAATTTTCGACTTTTTGTAGAGTGAGGATAGTGTGCTATCATACGATCAGACATATCTACACCCCCCATGAATTTATTATACTCAGCAAAAGGTCTTATAATTGATATGTATTTCTTCTGTTTACGATCCCATCTGCGTACATTATCCTTAGGTTCCACACCGGCGTAAGAAGAAATCATGTGAACGATATTGTTGTCATGCCACCTTAAAAGTGTAATATTTTCCGAAGATGTAGCAACAGAAAATGATCCTCGTCCAAGCTTTTGTAAATCCTTTCTGTAATGAGCTTTTGAGAAGCCTCAGATATTCTATTCTTTCTTATAGTACCCACAACAAAAATACCCTTTGCCTTTAGATGTTTTACTAAAGATATTGATGTGAATAGATTATCTAAAAATAGTTTATAGTTTTTGTTCTCTAAACCTTCACATAGTCGCAGCACTGTATCCCCAATTACTCCATATTGTGTGCCGACAGTTGACAGTTTTTGATACATCTCAAATTTTGAAACGTATCCATCTTGGAAGGCTCTAACCCAGACTTTAAATCCCCACTTCTTCGGTTTGGATTTGTTATATTGCTTACCTCTATGTTTGCCTTTGAAAGGTATGATCATTTCATCAATTGCTTGAAATTCTGTCGGTGTAGAAGCTTTTGCAAAGGTTTCTGATAGCATGTCTAATATTGGACGTACTTTTATAAAAATATCTTTAGAATCATCTGGTATTTCATTATTGTTTGTATAGTGGAGATATCTTTTTATTTCTTCAAAACGCTTAAGACCCATTGCGTCAGCAATAATTGGAAGACGAAGTGAAGCATCTGAAGACCAATACAATCTGTAGTTTGGGTATTTTATGTAAGTCATTATAATATTAATGGCATAGAATTTTTTCATTTCAAAAACATTTATCTTGAATGAATCCTTTCCGCATTGAATGGCATATTGCACAGTTTCTTGTACTATATGATTAAAAATATCGTTAGTGAATATTTGTATGAAGTACGAGTATGGTGTTGCACCGACTATTTTTATTTCGGGAGATTGAACAAAAAGTGGTGTATTCTCAGCAAATGCATTATCTTTCTTAGCGTACCAAATTGTAGGACGTTGATGCTGCTTCGTATCTACATAACCTGAGCTTTCATCGTCACTTTCCAAAAAACGTCTTCTTTTTCTCAAACGAACATAATTTACACTTTCATCAGAATCCGAACATTCTTCTGCAGTTCTAAGTGGTTTGTATAAGTTGCTTTCACTTTCTGTATCTGATAGAATTTCCAAATTTTCAATATCTGAAATATTGTTATTTTCCCTTTCTGCAATAATTTTGATCTTAGGTAAATTTTCCATTTTCTTTGTGACCTGGGCACATAAAATCATAATTTGTAGATTTCATTGTAACCTTACACGAAATATTAAAATATATATATATATATACTTACGATTGTATTTCACTAAAACTAAAAGCACCTCGAACGGTAACTGTACACATATGTGTACGTTTGCTAAATTCTTATAAAATAAACAATTTGAAAGAAAAATTTTTTTTTTCTTTCCAAAAATAATTAAAACTTAATATATTTAATGGATATAATTTTGTTTTTATCAAATATGAACTATTTATCCCGATAATTCATCAATAGAACCTGCCGAAAAATTGCTTAACGCTTTGTTTATATCTCTAAATGTATATCGCAAATAACCGTTACCAGTGCAGCCAATCTTAAATATTTTTACTTCTCTGATTGAGGGATTGTGCAGGGAATAAATTATTATCAAATTTTCGGCCTATTTATTATTGACAGTAAATATAATTATAAAAAAGTAAACGTCCACATATGCGGCCAAGGGCGTGAAGAGGTTAATGAATGTGGCAGTTATTATTTTCTGCTTTTATTTGTATGTATGTAAGTATACTAAAAAATGAATTATGAAAAAAAACTGCAAGGAATATTTATTTGCTTGACCATTAAGCTAGGTAGTAAAATTGCGGATCAGCGACGGTTACTTTGTAACAGGGACAAATCGTTAACTAACTGAGACTTTTGTATTTAATAGGATAGTAGACTATTAATAAAGTTCACATTTGAAAACAAAATCATGTAAACCAAAAATTAATTTTAAGTTCAATTCGGACAACCGCATGGAAGTACATTAATAAAGTAAAATTATTCTAATTGTGTAGAACCATTTTAATTTTTAAACAATTAAAAAAGAAATAAGCAGAAAATCTATTTTATCAAAATTATTTACACATGCATGTAGCAAGATATTTGCAATCAAACTTTCATACAAACAGTATGAATTGAAATTATTTTCTATTTGTAACAACAATGATAATATACATATTTATTTGTTAAAAAGCTGTGTAAAAACAAACAATCAAACTATTCAGTCATATCATCCACACACATTTTCAGTTGTGTTACGTAACTAGAAAAACATAACTACGTCCGCTTAACACACACGAACTGGCTTCTCAGTTGCGTACTGTTAACCTACAAACTCGAAACTCAGTCGCTGTGTGTTAATTTTGCTCCTAAAAATAGTAGACTGAATTCAGTTTGTTTTTAGTTGTGTGTGTGCTCAGTTTAACTATTTTAAGCAGTCAAATAGTTGAAAATGAATACTCAAACTATTTTCAGTTCAGTCGCCAGTCAAAAAAAATTTTGTTGGTGCTGAATATTAAACCCTGTTTCCTGGATCGACTAAGAAATATCCAAAAAAATGTTTTTTTTTTTTTACAAAAAAGGCTGCCTTTCCTTTACTAATCACGGGGCAGTCAAATCATTTTTAAAGTTTGCAGCCAACAATTGTGGCTCTAAAAGCATATATACATTTTTTTAACGGTCGGTGCTTGCACTTCGAAGAATTTTGCAAAATTTTACAAAACTTTCATTTGCATTTGCCATTGCTTGTCCTTAAAATGTGTTAAAAAAATTTGCTAGTACCGAAGTAATTTTAATTTACATACGCAAATAATAAATACCGCTTTTTTGTGGAAAATCCTGAAAAACTTTTATCTTACAAACATTTCTCCAATTCAGAGGCTTGTAACTTTTTAACGAAAAACGCTATCAGAACTAAACTTTAAACTAATTATTTCTTAACTTTATTAAGAATATAGCAAAGGTCTAAAAGTAGAAACCACATTATTAACAAGTGTACTACGCCAAAAATACTATATAAAAGTCAGCCAAAACCTACATATTTTTAAGTTCTAATTAAATTAAATATATCATAACATTTGAGTTAAAAATGAACTTTTTATGAAATTTTCCAAAAGTTGTATGCGCGAGGAACCCAAAATCTAATGTCTTATCCAGAAGCCCCCCTTCATTCTACGGAGTCGACCGTTAGCAGGTTTACTAAGAATTCGAGTTTCTTTCAAAATAATTTGTTTTCTAACCACTGTGTGGTGTTTTGTGCGTAATTTACGTGTACTGAATTAAAAGCAAGCAATATTAAATGTTGTGTATACGACACGTACCAATACAAAAAAATGGCTATTTCGGATTCAACAATTTTTTTTTTTTAACACAGGATTGTATTTTTTTTTTTAAGCCTAATTTTACAATCTTCAAGAGAATACCCTGAAGCTATGCAGAATGATAGGTAAATAACTTTTATAGTAGACACTTATTGAACACGAAAAATCTATTTGTATTCATGAAAACAAAAAACAAAAGTAGGCAAAATAAAAAAGTAAACCCTTAAGTATGGAAACTATACTACCCACCTTATACAAAATCACTTTATAGCGGTTAGTGCCCAGCTGTTCTCGAGAAATCCTCAACAGATTTCAGTTCTCCTACTGTCATATTTAGGATATAGTGTCCTCTAACTAGTACAGGTGACCACCATCTGGTCTACGCGGCCTCATAAATTTTCTGCTAAAATATAGCTCTACAAAAATTTAACGCGATTCCTATCAGTAGATCTATCTTCCGGTCTCTTAAATGGGATCCAGACTTAGCGACAAGAAAATTTAGACGCTAGCAGAATGAAATGCTGCACTTTCTGTACCGCTACGACCTTCATCAGCATTCTTCGCATCTATCTACCTTAGTTGTGTACTTTATAAACATCATCTCTTTAACCAACTAACTTTGTAAATAAGAATACGAGAATACTCATAACTCATATCAACATTAATTTCGATTGAACACAAATGCAAAATTTGTTTTAGTCATTCTTACTTGTTTACTCAAAACATATACTCGTAGGTGCTGTTTCAATATCATATTGATTCTTATGAAGTAAGTAATAATTTTTCTTGTTTTCTTTGGAAAACATTCGCACACATTTGTAACATAAATTTTCTTTCTAAAAAAGATTTTTAGAAATTAAAAATAAAATGATTTAAGACAAAATAATATCTATTCATTTATAATATTCACAGTTCAAATAATAATTTAATAAAAATTAAAAAATATTTTCTTTAATTACGAACGATTTTTTTTAAATAAAATTTAAAAAAAAATCATTTCAAAAAATATATTCCAAGCATCTCAAAACTGTAAAAACTCAATTAAGACATATGCTATTCACTCAACTTTCCTGATATTAACAGTATCCTCATACGGCAAATCTATAGCAAAAGTTTTGCAAATTCAAAATACGTTAAAAAATTTTACAGTCTGCCTAGCTGCGTAGTTAAATTTAATTTTTGGTTAAATTGTACAATGCTAGAATGGCAGAATATCCTTTGTTGTATTGACACTTAATAGGGCGGGTATCGCGGCCTTGTTATCGGTACAGATTCGGATACACTCTACGTATATTCTGTGATACTTCATCCATCTCATCGCTCTCTTCAAGACTAAAATTTCAGCGTGGAATGCGATTCATTGGTACTATAGACTAAACTTCGTTTTTGGATGGAATTCGGAGATCCAGACGCCAATCCCAACTCCGGTGTTTAACTTGGATCTGCAGCCTTATTCTGTAATTCTCGTAGCTAAATCTTAATCTCGAACACTAAAAAGCTAAAAATAAATTACGGCAAATGTTTTAGCTGTATCTCCAAATTTGTATTCTGTATAGTATTCTGCCGTAGCTAATTTCTTCTTAAAATAAACAATGAATGAAAATTTTTAAAAGTCATTTTGAAATGCATAATCTTTTTAATCGACTTCAAGGAAAGGAGGAGCTTATCAATTCGACTGAATGTCGCTTTTTATATTCGTGCTTGCATAAATCAGTCACTTTTGAACCGATATTGAAAATTTTTTATTTGAAATGTTATGCCTCAAGACAGTGTTTTTAAAAACAGTGTATAATATTAAAAAATAAACGGTTCCCCATAAAACATATATATTTTTAAGTTTATTATAAACCGTAAAGGGCACCACTCCAAAATTAAAAAAGCTCCCAATAGCAAAAAGTAATAGAAAAATATATATAGAAAATATAGGGTGCCCCCATAGGTGAAGCAAATTAAACTATATAGGCTTATCTTTAGACAAACGCTTGGAAATTGGACAAGATTCCGATTACTATGACCGTAATCGGAAACAATCAAGTGCTGGAATCATAGGCACCAGATTTTTAAGTCCGGTGGAACTTACAAATTTGAAAATTAACTCTAATTTTATTTGATTTCAGTTAAATATGGTTTCATACCCGTCATGGGCAAATTCTCAATGCTCCTTCAAAAATGAATGAGCACAAATATATTTCTGGTCCTTTGTAACCCCTTTGGTTGTTATTTCCATTTTTTTTTCTCAAATAAATTAACATCAAATAAAAAAGCATATTTGCTTTACTTACATTTTAGCACCACAAAATGTTCGTTGCTAAAAATTAGATTTTTTTTGGAATATAAAACCGCTTATTTAAAGTAGAGAATACAAAATTAGAACAAACACTACATTTGCGGCACACTGCGCTGGTGATCTGTATGATTCACGTTTGATGTGCCCGACACTCATACTGCGAATGCAATGTCAGATATCGGGGTAGCCACCAGCAGTCGATATTATCAAGAATAGCCGAGGCTCATCGCACGATGGTCGCATGCCCATAGTTCAGTGGCTTCTATGACATAGTTGCATTCAGTCTAACTGCTGAGTTTATAGCCAGTTATTTGGCCGTAAGGTCGGCCGGTAGCCAGTGCAACCGATGGTTTTGTGCGTATTGCACCTGTGACGTTCGCAGCTAAAGTACGAAGAATTCTGTTTATTAAACTGCAGTTAGTCTGTCCAGTTCGGGAGTCTACCGTGTGGGGGTATACTATATATTAGTATGGGTTAAATCAATGTGTTAAAAAGCCAGAACGCTATGCGGGTCGTCATAATTGATGTATTAATTTAAATATTTTTGGATAGTAATGATCTTAGTGAGAAGCTGCTATAAAGGGCATCTCTAAATATGCAATACTTAACCATATTTGGTTTATCAGCCACAAGCTGTAAAATGGTAAAGAAGTATTTTTAAATGGGCAAATCTTTTTGTATAATCAATGAAATCCTACTTTAATTTTTGGACTCTTTTTACATAAAGAATACAGTTTCTTGTTTGTTATTTGTTATTTTATTTTAATTTGAAATAAATTTTTTAGCATCTACTGGCTAGCAGACGCACAACAGATTTATCACTACACATGTGAATATTGTACTTCAATTCTTATTGTATCAGTAACAAACAAATATTTAATAAATATGATAGATGCATCAAAACGACTCCTAAAAATTCAAGCATTGCCATTATGCCACTTTCTCTCTACGCCGTCTTATGATATAAGAAGGAAATTTCATTGTTTGATTCCTCTCTAATATTTGTAATTCATATTAAAAAACGTGAAGAAATTAATTTCTTGTTAATGTAAGTGCGAAACTTAGCACTCATATGTATATGTTTCGTTCAAATAAATATTTTTTTATATGTTACCAGCTAAGCTAAGTACTCTATTTAAATTTGCGAAAACTGTTTAGCAACTTAGTTATGCTTGAAATATTTTACAATTAGTTATAGTTTAGTTATTTTAAAGTCTGAAAAATTGTTTGCTGTAAGTTACAATTCCACGCAAATTAATTTCCGGTCATATTATTTTGCAGTTGGAAAAGTTCTTGCATTTTGCTGTTAATTGACTTACGGCTGGAAGCATTTCGTGTACAGAGTACAACTTCAGCAGCATTATGTTTTTATACCCTTCACCACAAAATGTGCAAAAGGGGTATATCTAAGTTTGTCATTCTACAATATCCATTTCCGACCCCATAATATATTATCACCTCTTAAGCATAGCAAAGTCGATTGAGCGATTGCCGATGCAAAATAAAAAAAAATAATAAATATGTCAGTCGATCAGATATAGTTTCGAAAGGCTGCTATTAAAAATCAGCATGAGCAGTCCTTGTTCATCAAGTCAGCAAGCAAAACACTACGCCTACTTCTAATTTGTTCATGTCATTTGGAACAATAAAGTAACTCGAATCAAAAAAATACATATATGGGGCGATAAAAAATTAAAAAGTAATAAAAAAATATCAAGTGAAAATATTGGCGCTCGCCCATATTTTCCGAGTTGCGGGGCTCTGAAGTTTTTTTAAATATCAATATCATTTTAAAGCTTTTGACGAAATAAAGAAGTACTAAATCTTTTTAAAAATGCTTAACCCATAAAGAGCCGGTGTTATTTTAATGTAAAATTATACTGTTCAAGACCAAACTTTTTTTTTATTTCTTAATTTTCTGTCACCCCAATATTTGTCTTTTTAATTGGAGTTACTTCACTAAACAAGATTTACATAGATGGTGAAAGGCATATAAGATTCGGCCGAATATAGCACCTTTACTTGTTTTTGATTTACATTAATTTTATACACGGGCTTTCGCATGAAATGCTGCGCAAAGTACTTTGCTTTAGTTTTCTTTTTACTAATAGTATAGTTTTTGTAAACAAAATTAACTTTAAAACATATTTCATCTGTCCGTCTATAACGATTCAAAGCGCCATTTAATTCCCATATCCAAATTTTATAGTTATTATAGCTGACTTTGCATAACAGCTGCTTGTTTTATCAGCCTGTCTGCAACTGTTGACCAGTTTGGTAATATTCATCAAATTACATCTACTATTGTGAAACCCCTTAGATTACTAAGTAGAAGTATGTTTACTTCTTGTTATACCAAACAAGGTAGTGTACATTCTGTTTAATTTTCAAGTATTTATATATACACCGGCTCAAAAGATACGGCCGTATTAATCAAATTATAAAAATTTTGGGAACACCCTTTAATTCTAAATTCAAATTGTATATTTTTTTTAATAGCGGACTTAGCAATACAGGTACCTTATAAACTTAAGCTTTCCGTCTATAACGGTTCAAAAGCTATATAAATTACATCAACTATTGGCACACCCTTTAATTTACAAATCAAAATGTTATATTTGTTTTTATAGCGGAGTTAGCAATAGAGGTTCTCCGGGAATTTCATGCGAAACCCTTTTGAATATTTATACTTGTTACTGTAAAAGTCAAAGTAATTGATATTCTAGCTAGCTTTCAAGCGTTTGTCTAAACCAATTTAAAAGATAGTCTTATATAAGTCAATTTACATGACCTATGGGGACACCCTTTGATTTAAGTCTTATTTTTGTACTATTTTTGGCCTTTTGAAGCTAACATCTGTCTGGGGAGAAAATTGCTTTTATACTTCATTCTTCTACTTCTATATTAAGAATTATCTGCGCGTATAGATACTGTAGAAAAGATGAGAAAACATAAACAGTGGTTATTGCTATATGGGAGAGGAGATCGAAAACTTTAGTCCATAGCACAGCACTCACCATCACAATAAACTGTTATAGCTATAACAAACATAATGCCTTTTAAAAACACTTGTCGTTAATCGCGAGACCTGAATGAAGCAGGGTCGAAAGTTATTTGACTGCTTAATAACCAGGGTTCATAGCAACAGCACTAAAATCTTTGCTTTTCTTGCATGTTTTTTAGCAAATAAAAAAAATAAATAAAATAGTAATAGCAAACAGCAAATGCAAACAAAGAGCAAGAAACGCATTTGCTTCAGCTGACTATGTGTTTCTTTCTTCAGCAAAGCATTTATTCTGAAAACGTTTGCTGTTGCCTAAGCAATAAGTTTATGTTTGTGTCTTTTTTTGCAACGTTTTTAAAATGTATTTTTTACGTATTGTAAGCAATAAATATATAAATACGTTTTCAATGTTAAAAGGGATGAAAAGCAGCGAGTTACAGCAAGTAACAGTAGTCGTAGTCAGCCACAACTTCATAGTAAAGGGTTATGCAAAAGCAAAAGTAAAAATAAAGTAAAACTGATTGCTCAAGAAACAGCAAACATTTTCATACTAATTGCTTTGCTGCAGAAAGAAACACATACATAGTCAGCTAAAGCAAATGCGTTTCTTTCTTTGTTTTTTTGCATTTCCTTTTTGCTTTTGCTGCACATTTTTCCACAGCAACAGTAAAGCAACTACATATGCATTGCAAATAGTCAAGCATTTTTAATCACTGTTAATAACATGAGGAAATTAAATTGGAGATACTGGTGAAGACTCACGTCCTGTATTCCTATACAAAAACCCTAAAATAAAAGCAATTTATAATTTTATGGATAATTTGCAAGCCATATATTAGTTTTTTTATAATCATATTTATTATTAATTAATATAAAGATAAAGGAACTTTATAGTAGCGGAAATTACTAACTGTAAATAAATCATTTATTTAATTTTCTAACGAAGAAGATTACAAAGTACATCCTTGGAGATATATTTTCCTTTACACTTCATCTTTATTAAATCAATCAACGCACAGAGGAGTATTTGACCCACAAAGCTGGCCAAAAAGGCAAAAATTAATTTGATTAAATCCTAAGAACAAATTAAGCAGATCGATAGAGAACAAAATTCTACATCATATCGTGCATTTTAAAGGGTGTAAGTTAAGATTTGTAGTTGTAGGATACTGTTAAAATCAGGAAAGTGATGAAAATTACATGCGTTTTTATTGAATTTTTTCGATTTCAAGATATTTATATGATATTTTTTGTGGCTAAACGAATGGAGGTATTACATTGATTTTTTTTGCCTGAAAGATTTCATCAGCAGCTATTTTCAATATTTAAAAAGAAAAAATTATCACAAATATTTATTTTTAAAATTTTAATTATAAAAAAACTATGTATTTAAATTCTTACCAAAAACGAAAAAGGAAAAGCTTTTGAAAGTGAAGGTAGCTGTTGTACAAATAATGTTATATACCACAATAAAATATGAAATCTCTAATTTAAGAAAAAAGAAAAAAAGTTTGCGCAAGTTTGCGCCAATAGTTTTGGTGATTTTTTGAAAATTTTAACTTTTTTTCTATTTTTACTCATAAGGCACACTTTTGTGTTTTTCGAATTATTGATGTGAAATATTATTTAATCACTTTTAACAACTACCAACATGATGGATTACCTACCTTTATAGAGGAATTGCTTAGAATTCAGTTCTTACTTTATAAATTCAAATTAACTAACTGTAAGTCAACCCACGAATACACACCTATTAAACTGTTTTTGTTTACCAGCGGTCTATGTAACACTTCATCGTCTTCAGGACACTTTATTTCTTCTGAAAATATAGTTAGATATAAACATACCTAATTTAAAAGGGTAACAAATCAAAATTACATTTAAAAATGGTTCAGGTATATAAAAACTGCATCCAAGTATCAGTTTATTAACTAAGTAACGGAAAATGCACATTAATGGCTTATTGCGCAAAATTCTTATTATAAGAGTTTTGCATTTTTAAGAGATAACATGGAAAAAATTTACACAAGATTTGTGTTATTCCAAATTGCACAGGAATCTAATGCTAGAACCAGTGACAAGAAGTTGCAGTTTTTAGCTAGTAAATTGTGTGTGATTTCAGAATGCCAAGAAGATGGGGATATACAAGCAGTAATGCAGTGTGTTATAAATTTAAAAAAAATTGTTTCAAAAGATATTGGGGTTTAGCACAACGAAAAGAGCACCGATTTTTAAGCACGTATGCTAAATGGCTGGAAGAAATTGTGACAATACCAGTATTTGGCAGTTCATCTTCAGGGCGACCAAAAAAATTATTTAATGAAGCAAGTGAAAGAGAAGAAATTCGTCAGCAATTAACAACAGAGGAGATCACATTTACTGCATCAATGAGCCAGATGCGGCTAAATTAATAATGGATATAACACGATCTCCAAGAAAAGCAAAAATTTACAAGTGATCGTTAACAACTTCCGAAGTCAACACAGTCAATAAGTTTTCAACGGAGGGTGCTTTAGCATTGTTTATAAATGCTGAACTCACGAAAAACCAATATGAAATTTTATGCAATGCCAACAAAATTGTATATCCATTGTATTTAATAATATAAAATAAATATTAGAAGGGAACATGTTTTTGCTTATTTAGTTGTTTATTCCTTATAGGAAGCCAAGCTACGAGACCAATTTTTATAAATATTTAATATTGGATATATTATAATTTTGAGAAAGGAGACATTGTAACATGCATAAAAAGCTATGTTTTATTTCCCTGTATTTACACAACTACAATAGTTAGACTATCTAATTTTAATTTGACTTGCTCTTAGAATAAAGTACAGTTGCAAATCAAATTTTGGCGGAATGCGAGGGGGAGAACGGCATACGTAATAATAAATAATTTTTCTAAAAATACACAACAAATATATAAAAATAAATTCTGTTCAAAATGAAAAAAAAATATACAAAGTTCTAAATGGTGGTTGGGTGGGTGGGGGGTTGTCAAAAATAACACTAACCCAATAATAATCTGCCACTACCTTTTTTTATCAAACTAAAGCTAAAACTATCAAAAAAGTTAAAATTTTAAAACAAAAATCACGCCTAATAATTTTGGCCAGCTTTTTGGGTCAAATACTCCTCTGTGCAACGTTTAAAATTTGTTTATTTTTAATTTAACATCAAGTGCTTAAAAATAAACAATCTGTTTAAGAGCAACTCACCCTGTACAAAGTACATCACATTGAATGGGCAGGTCTAGCACAAAATCAACATTTAGTTATCTGCTTCTGTTTGTTAGCTTATATGTTTTCCTTTTTTTGTTGTATTTCTACTTTACTTAAATTAGACTGATTAAACTTGCAATTAAAATTAGAGAAAATTAAATTGTCAACTTGAAAATAATTCCTAAGAAATTATATTTAGATTTTATTCTTTATTTCTGCATTTGCTATTTGTAACTTTTGCTTTTAATGTCCTTGAAGTAATATAAATAATGAATATTTAATTCATATTTCATTAGAACTTGCTTAGATATATTATTTAATATCATAACAAAAGTAGGATTTTTCCTGTTTTTTATATCTATGATTATTATTCGGATCAATACAGTTTTTAATATTGGCCTCTTTTTTAGAATCCTGAAGAATGATTTAAAATTAAGTAGGCATGAGCTAGCTCACACAAGTAGGGATCCAACAATATCTATATCTGATGCAGCAGAAAAAAAACAATGTTATTCTTTGCACTGTTATCGAGAAACTTGCAACTGTCCGATACTGTAGAGAAAGAAATTGTCATTTTGTATAACGGTCAGCATGAATTAAATATTCATTATTTATAATAATACTTTAAGGGCATTAAAATCAGAGGTTGAATGAAACGTTAAATATGAAAACGAAGCCTCAGCAAAACGGCTGGATTCTATAGCACATAATTTCCTTTTACCTCCTGCAGAAACCCAAGTATGGGAACGAATGGAGAAGGATTGGGCGGGAAAAGTGCTCTAAGTGGTATGTCCATCAGAAATTAAGACCAAGCTAGCTAACTCAGCCAATCAAAGGCCCTAAAAACATCCTGCGATAAAAGATGAGTAACTGTAACAGTACCCTATTTATCTAGCAATGGAAAATTCGGAAATAGTTCAATGTGCCACAATAAGGACCGCATTTAATTCTTAAGTATTTGATATATGATTTCATAAAATCTAAAAGTAACAAAGTCTGCACAAAAATTTCTAAAAAAAAACATTCTTCACTTTCTATCAACATTCTTAGCATTCCGTGAAATCTTAAAGCAAAATCCGCCCAAAAAACTTCTGTAGACTATAAGAAATGTATTAAGCTTGTAAAAAAGTTTTATTATAATGAAGAAATTTGTTAATAAAAGGTAGCCTTCAAAATAAATTTTCTCAGCTATAGCAACCTCGATATAAAAAGACTTATTCAGTTACTCTTTTTAGCAGCACAATTGATACTATCAACTATATTTTAGTTAACACTCTGTAGCAACAAAAAACAAATCCATACAATTCTGTTGTGTTAATTCTAAACTTTGTTATAGAAGTTTTCTTATTGATTTTTATGCTTATATAACAAAGAACTGATTTAATAACAACACTTGCCAAAGAGATCCAAATGATGCCTCTTTGAGATAAGATTATTAGAACAAGGAAGAATTTAATTAATAATCTAAGGCATAATGCGAAAAACTGAAAATTTTCATATTGCTACGTTTTTACTTTTTTGACAAACGTACGGATTCTTTTAATTGCAAATACAATTGTGGCTCATTATAACTTCTGTATTCAAACTTTATGGCCTTTTCTGGCTAGCTATACCTCTTAATCCTACCGGTCTTGTGAATCCCATGGTCTCGTATTTAATAAACATGCGTTATTATTACAAACGCAGCCATCCACGCTACACTACTGTGTTTTTCGGGCGAGACATGAATTACTCGATGTCTTGTTTAGTAACCTTAACCATACTGTTAACAACAACAGGGGTTGCCAGATCTTACTTTCGTAACAATATTATTTAATAAAGATACATTATAAAGTTTTGCTCATTGTTTTACTTGTTTTGGAACAAAATAAAGCCAAACAAATTTTAACCTTATTTAATTTTTTTTAATTATTTTCGAAACGAGAAGTAAGCGCTGCTTCCTAAAAAGTGCAAAAAAAATTTGTGTTCTATAAATTTCTGATTTATTTTCTTTTTAACCGCCTTAAAAAAAAAGGATGTTATCAAGTAGACTGCATGTTGCCTTTTTTTATTTAAGCCACCAAAACACAGTCATTTCTGGACAGATTTTGAAAATTTCTTTTTGTTAGAAAGGTGATGTTCACACATTATTCCGGTTTCAATAACATTTCATAATCTTAAAAATTAAGATGTGTTTTACGGGTATTATTAACCGTAAAGGGCACCACTAAAAAACTAAAAAAACTACGTAAAAGGGACCTGTACTGCTTGGCCGGCTACATCAGCAAGCTTATAATTTGGGGGCCCCCTTATATTCTATCAACAAGCTTTATACTTGCTAATGCAGACTAAGCACTTCAGCTTGTACAAATTGGAGGTCTTTCAATTTGATCTATTTTATATCGAAATTAAACTTTACTCTATATGTTATAAAATCACAAAGCAGGGATCGAAAAAAGAAGACTACTGTAAAATACTATTGCCGTATTCAAAAGCTCTGCTAAGGTGTAGGTAGTATTGCATACTACCTTTTGTTTACTTCTTTGTGAACAACCATTGTATCAGTGTGCCATTGTACATTGTACACGTCAAAAAGTAAATAAGAAGAAGAAAAGTGATATTCATCATTTGTTATTTATAAGCCAAATGGGGGAGAAAACAGAAAAAAGTAAATTAATAAATTTTTCGTGTGAGGATGAAATTCAAGACATTTTTAGGATGAACCTAATGTACTTGCTCTCCAGTCGCAGAATTATACATTTAGGACTACCAAAATCATCATTATGGCATAATCGGGTTTTAAGATATTTTGATGAAAACAGATTTCTTCATTTGATACGACTACGGCCAGAGGAATTTGCCTATATATTCAACCTTATAGATAATGACGATGTTTTTCACACAATTGGCGAAAGGCTCCAACTACGGATTGACTTGCAGCTTAAAATTGTACTTTACTGCTTGGGATCTTCAGGAAATGGTGCTTGTGTTCGTAAGGTAGCATCTCTTTTTGGTATAGGTGATGGCGGTACCATACAAAATATTAGAAATTGAGTCATTAAAGCAATATTAAATCTTAAAGAACAGTTTTTATATTGGCAACTTTCAACTTCAACTTTCTAATAAATCAGTCAAATCAATAAATTAAATAAATAAAACTAATAAAAATATATTTTAATTCAATTTAATTTCATATAATTCACACATGAACACAAAAATAATAATTCATTTAAACATAAAACATTTAAACAAATACAGCGTTTGAAAAACATATGAAAAAAGTACTAAGTGTTGTATCGCATGTTTGCATGAAAATTACCAACAACACAGTTAGCACCGTTGTATTTTGTTAGCATTTAGCACGTACTAGGGGGCTTGTGAATAGAGCATATGTATTTTCGAATTATTGCTGAAATTATTTCATAAGCAAAAGAGTTCAATTGTGGGATTTTCGGTGCTTATTATAAGAATTGTGATATTTCTATCTTAAGATTGATGGCTATTTTAGGCTAAAATACGTACACAGAAATGCAATAATTTTAATAATTTAATTTAAATAATTTTTTTTTAAATTTAAAAATCGTATATTTGTAAGTCAGAAAGAATATAATCTTCCGATTTTTTTAATTTTTTTTTAAATAAGAAAAAAATAAGTACTATATATAATTTCACATACAAATGTAACAACTCTTAATGGAATTATTTTAGAATTTCCTAAAATATCTCTTCGAGAGCTTTTAAATGATACCCACTTTTCTCTTATTTTATATTTGTTTAATTTTAATGAATTTCCCTAAGCTTTTCATGAGTTCATAAATTGTAACTTAACTAGAATATACGAACTTATTAAAAATGCATTAAAGAAAATATGTACAAGAGAAGTAATGATAATACCCATGAATTTTGAACTACTTAATTTTTGTTTTTTTTTTTTTTTAAAAATACAAAAACGTAATTTTATATGTCGCACTTGATCAAAAAGAGGTTATAAACTCAAAAATTTTTTAAATTTCACTTTTTGCAAGAAACATCAGTATCTATATACTGCGAACCATTTAATACAATCCGCTAACTCTTTTTCTTTTTTTCAAAATAATAACAATTAAATTGTTTTATACAAGGGCTGCTCTATATATTTCTGGCCTAATAGTGAAAATGCGAATATTTATAATCAAAAATGGTTTTATTGTTTTTCAAAGTATTCTCCAGCATGATTTATACACTTTTGCATGCGCTCAAACCAGTTGTCGAAGCACTTTTTCCACTCCGATTGAGACAACTCTAAAACATTGTTTTTAAACACTTCAACAGCTTCTTCTGGCGACGAAAATCGTTGACCCCGCATTTTTTTCTTGATATGCGGAAACAAGAAGAAGTCATTAGGTGCCAAGTCAGGGCTGTACGGCGGATGACCCATTAATTCGACGTTGTGGCCGGTCAAAAACGCTCTGGTTTGAGCCGATGTGTGAGAGCTCGCATTCTCATGGTGAACAATGATTCGTCTTCTGTTGTTGGTTTTTCGAATTTCTCCGATGACTTCAGGCAAACAAATTGTAGTGTACCACTCAGAAGTGACCGTCCCACGTTGCTCAAGCGGAACACTCGCCACATGATCAGTTTTGCCGAAGAAACAGGCGACCATTAACTTCGAAGTGCTTCTTCCACGAACAACTTTCGTTGAATTTTGCTCGTCTTTGAAGACCCACACGGTCGATTGTTGTTTCGTTTCGGGCTCATACGCATAGATCCATGATTCGTCACCTGTGACGATCTTATAAAAGTCTTTTGAAGCACCGCAATCGTATTTTTGCAACATTTCTTTGCACCAATCGACACGAGCCTTTTTTTGAGCGACTTTCAAATTGTGCGGGATCCAACGAGAACAAACCTTTTTTACGGCCAGGTGTTCATGCAGTATCGAATGTATGCTGGTGGAAGAAATGTCCAAGGATATCTCTATCTCTCGGTATGTCGCATGTCGATCTTGCATTATGAGTTCACGCACGGCATCAATATTCTCTGGCACAACAGCCGTTTTTGGACGACCTTCACGGAGTTCGTCTTTGAGCGAGCTTCGGCCACGATTAAATTCATTATACCAATTTTTCACAGTGCTTCATCGCCATACAAAGATTTAAGTTTATCAATGCACTCTTGTCGTGATAATCCACCACGAAAGTTGAGAAAAATGATGGCACGAAAATGTTCACGAGTTAATTCCATTTTTTTCTATATTAATTTTTTCAAGTCACTGTAAACAACACAAATAATGGTCGTACGTTAAAACGTTTTGAGTACGATTATGCTTAAAAATGACAAATGGAAATGTCAGACTGCACTTGGCAGCACTCAGTGTTGCCAGGCCAGAAATATATATAGCAGCCCTAGTATAAATTTGGTTTTATTTTGAGTTGCTACTGTTTTGTTGATAAAATTTATTTCCTTTATAATCGAAAAATTTCAGAAATATGGTATTAACTTTTTGCAATACTTGCACAGATTTCTATTGGAATATGCTTGATATAATGTAATCGGATTTTCAGATTCTCATAAAATATAACCACAATCAGTTTTTCCCCTCCACTGAAAATTTTAAAATTTTTATTTAAATCCCTCTTGGCGATCAAGTGCGAGTATTAATTGAATACGAGTATTTGATGTATGTCTGCTTAATTCTTTGAAATAATAATACATTTCATAAATGTGTGCAATATTATCTTTTAAGCCTTGCATTGTGAATAACAACCAAGCGCATATACTTATTGAACATTATGTTAAAAATACGTTGTAATTTCATACTCTTTCAGGATTATATTCGCATTTATACTTTAAGTATGAAATATTTTTAATTGCGCTAAAACGCATATCAGAAACAGCGTAGCCAGAAAATTTTAATTATTTTAATATAATTTTTTTTTTAATATTTGAAGAAGTAGTTGTAATTATTATTATGAAGCATTGAAAATGTCAATATTTATTAATCGTATACAAACTTGTAAAATTAATTACTCCAATAAGTTAACAATAAAAAGTAGGTAGTTTTATATTTACCAAAAAAAAAACAGTACGAAATGAGTATTTTTGGTTGTTTGAAAAGGCTTAAATTTCAATGAACATTGATGCAGCTGAATAGTGTTACAATAAATATTTGGTTTTTCGTTATCATTTCTTGCCTTACCACCACGCGAATTTTGCAACGATGGCTTACGTATGACTGGTCCTTTAAAATATCTGAAGTCCTATTCATCGGCACTGCACTCTTTACTCCTACTCTTCAGTTGAAAATATTTGTGTGATTTTCACTCTTTTTGTCAGTATTTGTTGTAAATTAACAGGGCATATTTAATTATAATTTGTTTCTTTTCGACTTATTGTTGCATCTTGGGCAGCTAATTTAAGGTTTTGTGACGACCATGAACAAAATAGTTAGTAAAACCCAAAGGGGGCTTAAAACTTTCTGTGATCTGTAGCATAGCTAATCAATTAAGCCCGTTCTATGCTAAAATAAGATCGTTGGAGAATTAAAATGGAATTGATGTTATATGACGTCTGGAATTTTCTACTTCTAAGGTGATACTGAGAAAGTACGCCTCAAAACCCGTCCCTTACTATGATTATAGTGAAGAAACTTATGTACTAGAATCCCGCAATATTCTTGTCCTTAACCCGCACAAATCAGTCCATGATTGAAAACAACTTCATCTTGATTAGCAATTCATTCTTAAAAAAAATAGTGATCATGTTTTTTATCCTGGGTATTACAGTATGCAAGAAGCAGAGGTTATTTTACATGAACAAATATTATTTTTAAATGGACTTATCCAACTCCACAACATACGTTAATAATATATATGTAGTTAAATTGGTGTGTATATAAAAAAACTTGGCCTGGTCATGTAAGCGTGTTTACCAAGCAAAATTTTTCCTACTCAGGCGTACATGTGTAATTAAATATCTATAGTGTAGGTGTTGGTGTGGTCACGACACTGCCAATTGCTCGTATCTTAGTCGCTAGGCGTACGTATAGATGAATGTAGGTGGAGACCTTCGCGCGTTTTGGTTGACAACGCGTTAGCCAAGCGTGCCCTAGGAGTGCAACCGTTTCGCTTCTCCCTCCAAATAGAATTTCCGTTGGAAGAAGGAACAAATTCTTACCGCCACCTCCGTATTTTCTTTCGCCTGGCAGAGTAAATATCTTTGCACGCAAAGAAAAAACATGGTTGTGATATGGTCAAAAAACATGGTGTGATATGATATTTTCAGCAATACTTCAGTCACAACAAACACGTTTTTGTTGATATTTAACCATTATATGTGCACAAAAAATACAACATGGTTGGTTTAGCGTAAAAAAATTTGAACTACGACCAAAGTCTTATAACTTATTAAAAATAATATAATATATTTAACCATAATAATATAAAATTAATCAGAGTATGATTAAAAACAAACAAACTAATGTGTCCGCTTAAAAATATTTTGTTCTTTTTCTTGACAGAATGTTTTTCTATCAATTTAGTAATTTTTTGTCAGCTTAAAGTTGAAATTGTTTTTATTGTTAGAGAAAATTAAAAAAATAAAAATGTAAGCAAAGCATTTCAAAAATAGTTGAAATATACATATGTTAGCATATAAATCTTTAGTTTGGTGCTATAAGCACAATTGTGAAACCATTTACGTATTTTTTTATTTAAAGCTATCATTTTATACATCAACAATCGTTGACAGATGCCAGATTAACGTATTAGAAGTCTTGGATAAATGTGTAGTCAGTACCAAAGTACCATTACGTACCGTATATCTTCAATACGAGAATATCACGTTTACTCCATAAATAGATATTCACATGGGAATGTATGCAGATAAGATGCCTTTATTTGTGCTTATAAATTATATATATATATATATATATATATATATATATATATATATATATATATATATATATTTTATAAATGATTCTTGTAGCCTATGTGTTTAAGCCTTTTAATTATATATAATAAGCAATGAATTGTTTTTTTTTTGCATTTATGTTATTGAATAACTTTTGTAACAAATCAATAATAATAATAATAATTAAATTATATAACATGACATCTTCAACCATATGATGATGTTTTATTTTAACCATTTATTGTTTATATTATAACATAACTATTTTTAGATTTTACCATGTTATTGTTATGCTAGACAGTAATATGGTTGCAACACTAGCTTTATTGTAACAATACTATGTTTCGTTAACAACCATATAATACAACCATAATATGTTGCTTTTAGATTATGGTTACCTCAACTATGTTTTTTCTTTGCGTGTGCACAGGTCTTAGCCGGATCCTAAAAAAAACAAAGCCATCGTTGATGTAATCTGTGATAGCTTATTGGTTTATACCCACTAAACTTTTTTAAAGCAGTAGGCAGCAGCAGTATTGTTTCTCTACCGGGACAAATTACTCTTCTTTTTCAAACAGTTACAATTTAATTTAAGAACTTGGACCTAACTTTTGCTTTCACGCTGGACGTGTGATTGAGCTTAACCGCGTATCGTCAGAAAATGTCAAGTAAAACTTGACGTAAAAGTCAGTGAATACTTTTAGTTCTGCACTCACAATTTTAGTAGTCGGGTTATAACTGGCAACACAAAAAACGAAAGTGTGGTCCTTTTAATTCACTGGAAAAAAGTAGATTTCCCAAAAGCTAACTTTTCACCACGATAAAAAAAACATGCAAAAGCATAACATCGACGATGGTAAAACTCAAGCATTTAGCATTGTTCGTTACAGTTTTTATTAAAAATCAATAAAACTCACGTCTTCTGATATTCTAAGCATTACGTTGTCCTGTATTGATGCTCTGGTACGGGAAATCTAGGCAAATAAAGACATAACTAAGTTTTAATGAATTTCTCAAAGCAGATGTTTGTTGCTATTTGTTATCGGAATTGCCGATCCTCCCATATGCTCCGCTTAAAATTTTTGAAAACAAATTTTTTATTAATTCGTTTAAATTAAGTTTTCGTTAATAAATTGAAGATGGTTTTATTTACTTTGGCAAAGCTGTAGGCTCTCTGGCCATTTGCTTCATCATCCAAGATTGCAAAACGGGTTTAAAAATTTCAATTACTAGTTTCTTTATACTAAGGTACTTCTTGCAAAGATATTTGGACTTGTCCTCGTTTCTGTCAACTCGTACTTTAGTCTTCAATTTGTTTTACAGCTAAAAGTTCACTTAGAATTTAGAAAAAAACCATATTGCTAAACTATGGTTTGCTTAAAATCTAGTGGTGAAGTAGATTTTGTGTTTGTATATATGAAAGGTAGAAAAACTAGCTACATTTTGCCTGAAGTCTCGTCAGTATTAGACTTCATTGTAATGTAAATGGTCTATAAGAAGGAAAAAATATTTTCAAATTAACCGCAGATTGGTCTTAAAAATAAATTAAGAATTCTACCCTTTGGAACACTTTTGTCCCATATGCAAATTTTAAAACAAAATATATAATTTTCTTCAATTTATTTTTATTAAGAGAATAATCCATTTATCTTTATTTTGACCAGATTGGTAGCAGTCGTAACAGCGGCCTCGTTTGTCAGCTGCCTATTGCAGATTTCTGATTATTGTTGATGATGGCTCAGGAATCTCATCAGCAACTATATTTTCATTATTTCTTATACTTAATTGAAGAAGCGATAACGAGGAAATATTTATCGGTACATGGGTTCGCTTGTTCATATACGTCATTGAATACTATATATGTATGTATTCAACTCAGAATTATCTATTATCTTTGGAAAACTGCCATGGGCCATCGATTCGTTTTACGCTTTCAGCTATAACAACAACCGTGTCTACTCCAACTTTTGTAGATTTTTAAAACGAAATTATCTTCGGCAAACTTTTTTTATCAGTACCGATAACAGGTTTGTTATAGATAGTTCTCATTACAACAATACATTTATGTAAGGCACACAGGCAAATGTGGTAGAGAGGTAGATTTTTACATAGTTGTAGAGTTGGTTGAATAGTTCGCTTATTTTTGCGTAAAGTTCCTACTATTATTACATTTCTTTCCAAAAGCTTTTTCCCCAGACTCTGAGAAGAGAAAAAGTTGTCCATTGTGAAAATATGGCCCGTTAGACCTTTTGTCAAGTCGAGAACCACTCGTTCTCCGTGATTTTTTCTGGGATTCCACTTACATCTTGTTCTAAATACAGCAGAATTCGCAATATATAGCATGTTTCAGCTAAGACAATAAGCCAGAATTTGATGCCATATTTTTCGGGTTTAGGCATATATTACCTAAACTTACATCTTCCATGAAAGCCAAGCAATTGCTCGTCTACTGTGACACAAGTGTATGGATTGTGGTACATTGGAAGAAGTTCCGCCCAACGATCCTATAGGTCCCTTATCGGTGCAAATTAGTCGTGATTGCGCTGTTGGCGACGACTAATTATGTCATCAAAACGAAAACGTTGACGACAACTTCAGAAAAACAAGGGAAAATAAATTTCTTTTATTTTTATTAAGGAGTTGAACTCCAAACAGTATTGTCTTTGGACACGTAGAGTGCGTCCTCAGTTTCTTCATTTGGAATACTTTTAGTTTCACTCTCACTTTGAATTGAAGACTCTATACTTTCATCCGGTTCGAAATCGCTGCCTGATAATTCCTCATTATCACTTGCCTACAGTATACTTTCGTTTTCTTCAGCAGTAAAATATCTAGGTACCGAACTCATTATTGTTGATTTTTAGATGAAATGCAATAAAATCCAAAACTACTTTATCACTAAGCGAACACGTGTTGAATCCACACAACTTTGCGTAAACGAAATACTCAAGCTGAGCCAATTCACAACAGTTATTTTGCACTCATTTATAATTGCGTGTTGTGTTTTTATGTATTTGATTTGTGTTTGCTAGCGCAGTCATCTGTTATGAACTCACGCTGCGGTGACTAAAATAGAAATAAAGTAAATACCATTATAATGTTAGTGCAACGCCAAGCTCTCTGTCACAGAGAGCGGGCGTCTTATATGTGATTTCGTATGGAACATTTTTGTACCATAGGATCGAATTATGAAGTTTTTAAATTACAACAAAACTTTACAATAAATTTGTCTAAGTAATGCAAAAACCCAATTATACATCATGCAGTGACAAAGTCGTTGAAAATTGATATAAAAGCTTCATTGACAAAAAAAAAAACAAAGAATAAAACAAAATTCGTATGGAACATTTTTGTTCCAAGGATCAATTAACTGTTAAAATAGGAAGGCCACAGCAATATTGTTTGATAATTATTATTATTCAATCTTAAATCAACTGAGAATAACTTCTAGTAAGCTTTTTCCAGTAAATGAGTAAGAACCACGATATTAATTTAATTGAATATGAACAATTATAGGTATTAATTACTTTGTAAAAGTAAGATCGTTTGTGCAAGTTTACTTTACAGCTTGCTAATACCCAACTTTTATTTCTAGTAAATTATTTATTTTGCATGAATCAAGAAATCAAGATTGCGTATTCAGCCTTTCATAAAATTTTTCTACTGCGCATCTACGTGACAGTAGAATGATAATAAGTGTTTGTTGTAAAAATATAAGAGATTTTTGGCTCTCTTACTTTAGTTTTCTTACACTTTTCATACAAATATTCTATATCTACGTCACACAAAAAAAAAAAAACAACACGCTATACAACAAACTAACGGACCTACAATGCACAATCTTGTTTTCTTGAATTATGTTAATTTTGCAACTAAATTCACAGCGAAATCTTGAATCACATTTCAAGTATTTAAAGATGCCTTTAAGTTTAAAATTGTAATTAATTAAATGAGAAATGTGAATAAACAATTTATAAATACAAACATTAAAACTTAGACAAAAAAGCCAATAATCTATTGTTACTGTATATATATATCGTTATGTACATATATCGTCACCATAAAGACGAAATAACCTATCTGCAGATCTCAAAAGTTTTCAAGAGAGGGAAAAAATGTTATTAAATTGGAACTATTTGCAATATTGAAACAAAAATTACATATTTTGCTAAAAATGAAACCAGAAATAAATATCAGTTGAGACAATTTTGTTTTTTATAACACAGCTTATTTTACGTCACTTACGTTATTTGGAATTGTAAAAATCTAAAACCAAATAACCTATTAGCACTACTAATTAGGCTAAATAAAATACAATTTGTCTATATATATTAGTAGTATATACATTAAAAAAAAAGGTGTACAAATTTTTGTTAACTAGTTTAACCAAAAAAAGAACTTAATGTTACACTATGCACCAAAATTGAATTTATATCGTAATTTTTTATGATTTATTAAACCAGCAGCGGGCAAAACCGTGGCTGCCTCTAAATTTTCTATATCATTTAGAACAGTATTTTTTTATTTTTCGAGTGATGGGCATCAGAACTTATTGTATGAAAAGTACGATTGTCCACCACATTTTTTAAGATATCAATATTATTATGTTTTTTTTTTTTTGTTAAATAATGTTCTAAATAGAAACTCGTTTTTATTTATTCTAATGTATCAAATGTTCCAAATAATTCTTGCAAAAAAAAAATCGACTTCAAATCATACTTCGTCTGTCTGCCTATAACGGTTCAAGAGTATGGCCACATAAATTAGATTACATTAACTATTGGGACACCCTTATATCTTTAAACTTTATACTTGTTCAACTGTTCAATAGTTTGGCAATATACATCAAATTAGATCCACTGTCGGGTCACCCTTTATTTTCAAAATTTAAATTGATGCTTGCTGTTGTAGTAGATTTAGCAATCAGGTTCCTTGTAAATTTCAGCTGTCTGTCTATAAAGGTTCAAAGGTTTGGTCACATACACTAAATTACATCAACTATTGGGACACATGTATATCTCCAAACCCTAATTTTATACTGGTTGTAATAGCGGACTTAGATATTCAGGTTCGTTGTAAACTCTAAGCGTCTGCCTACAACTGTTAAAAAGTATGGCCATATACATCAAATTAACTGAACTATTGGCGCACCCTTTAATTTGTAATTTTTAATATTAAAACTTGTTTCTATAACGGCCATAGCAATCGACATTCTGTCCAATTTGCAAGCGTTTGTTTATAACGGTTCAAAAGATAGGCCTATATAAGTAAATTTACATCAATTATGAGGGCACTCTTTAATTTTTAGATTTATTTTTGTATAACTCTTTGTTATCAGGAGCTATAGTAATATGCAGTCAGTTTAAATTTTACAGAAGTACCCTTTACAATTCATAATACACGTAAAAAATATGTATGTTGTATGGGGACACCTTTTAATTTTCAAGATTATGACCTGTTTTTAAAACGGGACCATTCTGTAAGCATAATTTATCATATTACCAAGAATTTTCAAAATCGGATCAAATTACTGAGCTTTTTTGTTTTGTTATTTGCTTTCAGAAAATTGTACACTTGCTGATAGATTATTTGGTAATTTCCTAATAACTTGGTCATTTGTTATATTAGATGTTCAAAATTTTTCACACATATGCGTTATGACGTAGGCAACAATAAACCATAAAGATTTCAATTTTGAAATGTTAGCATATAAGTTATTAGGTCTTGAAGATGACTATATACAGTGAACACATTAAAGTTGGGCGACTTATCAAAACAAACGTCTTTGTCTACATAAAAACGTGATTCCATTGAGTACTTTGTAGAATACTGGCTTGGTTGGCAGTACTAAAATATAATATTAATTTTCCAATTTACATATTTTTACCACTTTTTTAGGTTTAAAATTTTAAAAGTGCCTCTTTTCATGTATCGGTTTGTGTAGTTTTATATTTGCACAATTAAATTTTAGAAAAACTTAAATGTTAGTTACAATGAGTTTATTATTTGTTGGGTATTTATCTAATTATCCTAAAAATAAATACAAGTGCATTATTGTATGGTTTTATTTTCAAATTGAAATACTTTCAATATATTAGCGCATCAATTTCAAAAGTTTATATACTTATGTAAATGTGTATTTCAAAATTTGTATTAAATATTTTGCTAAACAAAAACCTTAAAATAATAAATTACAAATTAAATATTGTGGTTTGCTGGTTATAAATGTTGGTTATAAATGTTGGATATCAAATGAACTGCATACGCAACACTACAAAGAAATATCAGAAAAAATATTTCAGCGAGTAAAAAATTTCGCTTTTTTTACTGCAAATATACCAGCATCAAATTTTTTATTTTACTTTACTATGGCGCATTATAAATTCTCTTTTTCTTATTCTTTTGCTCAGGCTATAGTTGATGCTAGCGGTATTTTGCTTTTTGAACTTTTGCTTACTGAACGCAGTTATCCACTTTACTTCGCCGAGCCACGTGCTACTTGGTGCTCTGGTTTAGTAAACTAAACAATCATCCAAGTCCACTATGCAGTTGGGCCGGTATAGACGACTTTGTCCGTTCTAGTTCTCATTTATATCCAGTAGATTTGTGTAGTTCGTTAACGACCTAGTTCAGTTGAAGTACACAATCAATTGAAATATATGGAGCGCTCTTTTTACTGAGCTGTTGTGCTCAGTTACTGAGCACCTTTTATAGTTAATCTTTAATTAGATGAAAACAAATATAAAATTACAACTTGAGTGAAACTTTAGAACTTATTTTGGTATTAATTAAGGAAAACATCCTTTTGTATTCAAAAAATATATTATTATGAACTAATATTCTTCTTAGTGTTTAACGTTTACAAAAAAAAAAGTCAGATAAAAGTGTATACTTACATGTAGTTAATCCTTCAATTGTTTTTCAGTTGCTCAGTTTTTCATTAGTTTGTGTGAATATGTTTTTAATTTCCGATAAATTAAAAATTATTTAATTAATTTCTAATTTAAACTTCTGGAGGCTTGTACTGCTGTTGCCCGTTTATATAAGTTTCCAAGAGTGTTTCGTAGACTCTTCGTATGATAATTGTAATTTCGTCTTGTTTTAATTGTTTTGTTGCTTCTAAATTAATGAAAGAAGCAGTAGATAACCAGAGGCTTTTAGTTTTGTAGAAGTGGAATACTTATAAGCAAATGCACAACAAAAATTGATATGTTTCGTTTTATAAGGTACCATTGTTGTTTAATCCACAATGTTGCATAAGATATCCAAGATGTGATCACATAAAATGTGATTAAATCTGAATCCGTATATCTTGCCAAGAACACCTATTGAATACAGGGATGGAACATTACCAAAGAAAGTTAAAAACCTATTCTACTTTAAACTGTCACTATGGGGTACCGCTTACTAAAGAGGAGGGAGTAAATTGTCATGCACAGTACTAAATACAAATCTAACTTGGTTAAGTTATATTATTTAAAAAAAAAAACAGATTTTGATGGATTATTGCTTTTGATTTAGAATTTAACGGCGGATATAGCGGTCCAGAATATACTGTATTCCATTCTTCGAGTCTCTTATTTTTGTTGTTTTCCTTGGAAAACGTCCGCAAAAAATTTTAAATAATTTTTTTTGTTAACAAAAACCCAGCAAAAAAAGACATCCAAAATAAGTAGGCAATTCATGCGTTCTACTAAGAATTTAGGAGGAAAACGCATTATGTTAACATTAGCTTGTCATTGGCGAGCATGAGTTCACATTAACAAAACGCCTTGGCATTTAAATGAATTCATTCCTTTATTTATGATTTTTTAAAATAAATGTAGGCAATCCCTACATTCATTAACATTTATTTGTTGTAATAAAATGAAACTAAATTTTTAAACTTTTTACTGGCACGGTTAATACATCTTATTTTATATTATTTAGTTTTACAACCAGTTTTTCATGAGTTCGAAAATTACAACTTAACTAGAAAAAACGAACTTATTCAAAATGCATTGTAGAAAGTAAGTGCAAGAAGAGATGCAATGAAAACTTCCCTGATTTTTGACATTAAAATAAAAACGAACAAAAGGCGAATTAATTTATTGAATTGTTATAAATTTTTATATTAATGTTATCTTCGGATGGGAATTTTTTTTTGTTAGGGACCTTATCTTTATTAGGGAAATTTTTCTTGAAAAAAATTTTAATACATCGTTTGCTTTTGATTTCCAGGATTTTATTGAATACTTTTAAATCTATTGAGAAAATTGATTTGAAAATTATTATTATTTAATTGAAATACTTTTTTAATATATCTTAAGTCTCTAGAGATTGAATTAATTTTTAAAGATACCAAAAAAACCTAAACCATAATAAAAAAAATTAAAATTCTATTAATGAGTACACATGCATAAAACATATAAAATTTTAAGCTTAAAATTAGAGTTAATTAGTTGGTATGTTTTGTTTTTATTTCTAACGCTTGTATTTCTGTCTCATTTTTCTTAAGAATTTTGTTCACACCAGTAAACGGAAGCACATTAACCCAATTTAAGTATATTTTTAAGACATACTTTTGGAGGAGAAATATTTGGTTAATTTCAAAATATTAAATTAATGTTTGTTATATTACTTGTATGTGTAAATCAGGATATATTAATAAAAATGTATAACTTCCTACTACATTCTTTATTAAATTAATTGGGTTAATTTCGCCAGTATATATTAAACTGTTGTTATAATTTTCGGTAATAACCTTCGTCTCTGGCTGTGTATTTCGTACGTTTGGCGAGCGCTTTCGATGTGATAACATCATTTTCAAGCCACGTATTTGTTAAAACTAAAGAGATAGTGTTAAAAATAGATAGTGTTTAGAATAAAAGGTGGTGGGTTTAGTTAATTTTTATCCGTTTAAATGTTATTATGCAGGTAGATTGCCTGATATCTGTCCTGTTTATTGGGGTAAATAGTTTAATATTTGGGTCTTTTATTATTGGATAGGTAAGTGTGACCGTCTGTGGGTGTTTTTCGTTTGTAAGAGTATTTTAGTAATTTTAGTGGTGTAAAAATCGTGTCAGAGGTTGTGTTTACCTGTTCGTTAATAATGTCTCCGTTAAATGTTCGTGTTTTGTAAATTTCCATGTTTTCAAGAATATCTAGTCTTCGCCCTTTTTTACTTGGGTGTAATACTGTCATACATTCATCTATTTCTCTTGGTTCGTGTTCATGTGTGTTAAGGTGTATCACGAAATTGGAGTCTTCCCTTTTCCTTTTGTATGATCGTATGTGTTCTGTAAACCTTATTTTTAATGTTCGTCCAGTTTGTTCGATGTATGTATGCTTGCAGGTGCAAGTAAGTCTGTATACTCCGCTGGTGCTAAATCTATCGGTTGTTTCTGTTGATGTCTTGAGATTGTTGCGTAGAGTGTTGGTAGTTTTTAGTGTTGTGTGCTAACCTTCTTTCCGGAAAAGGTTAGTTAATCTATATATTTCTGGTCCTGTGTAAGTTAAGATGTGTCGTCGTGTTGTGTCGTTTGTTTCCTTTTCTTCTTTCTTCTTGTTTTTGTTGTTATATTGTTTGAGTACTTTGTCGATGGTTGTGTGATTGTAACCGTTACTTTTAGCTATAATGTAAATTGTATCGAGTTCTTTGTTGTATTTATCTGAAGCGAGTGAGACTATTTTAAGTCTGTGAATCATACACACAGAAAAAAGATTTGTAAAAAATCAGTTAAAATATTCAAAATTCAACTACTAACATCATAATTTAATTTTTATAATAAATAAAATATAATCTTGACATATTTATTGTATTATGAACTAACAAATTATATTAGATCCTAAAGGTTGGTCACAACAACAGTTAACAAAGTTTACCTAACCAATTTGTGTCTTTACTAAAATCTATTTCGATTATTGGGAGATGCAACGAAACTTATTCAGCACTTTAGTACCGATACCCTAATATTGGTAGTCAGAACCACAAATATCGATTGCGTTATTTCTTGTAAATTTTTTGACATTACAAAAATAAATATCTTATAAAAAATATTGAAATTTGAAAAAATATTTAAATTTATACGTATGTATGTATATAACTGTGCAATAAGACTTATTGAAAGTTCAGAAAATTTCTGCAATAATGTTAAAAGGTGAGTTAGAGACGTGTAAATAAACTTGATTTTCAAAAAAAAAAAATTATTTATTTCACAGTGCAGAAGCGTGAAGTATGAAATGTAAAACGGGAAACAATGGCTTTCTGAAGTGAAAAGCATGATAGCGTGAGGAAATGTGAATACTTAGCGCTGAGTTAAAAGTTCATGTTGCAGTCATGAATTGTATTATTTGTTTTCTTTTTTTTCATAAATAAAGATTAATATGAAAATTCAAAAATGTTTTATTTAATTCACAATAATATTTTTTTAACCGAATATCGAATCGATTTTCAAAATAGTTGGAAGCACCGCATTTATTCAGTCCCTTTAACCGAATTTCAGATAATAACTACAACCGACCAAATTAGATTGGCAACAAAGTCGGTTCTCATGACGAATCTCTCTTCTCTGTGTATGTCTAAATGCTGCGAGTTTATGTTGAGTTGGATGGTCGGAGGAGATGTGGATATTTGTGTCTGTCATGGTTGGTTTTCTATAAATGTCAAAGTTTAAGGTATCAATTCCTCGTATTATTGATATGTCATTATTAAAAAAATATATGTAGGTACACACAAAAAAATGATTTGTATATATTCGGTTGATTTATTAAAAATTTAACTACTACTATCACAATTTATTTCTTGTTATTAATAAAATATAATAATGACATAATTTTTATATTAAAAACTAAAAAGTAATACTTATTACTGAAGGTTAGCTGCAACAACTGTTTAGAAAGTTTGCCTTACTGATTTATGGCTTTACTCAAATTAATTCTATTAATTGAGAGAGGCAACCAAAGTAATTCAGCACATTACTACTGAAAGCAGAATTTTAGTAGTCAGAATTATATAAATCGTTTGCTTTACTTCTTCAAAAAAGTTTTTGACATAAATAAAAGAATAAATATAATAAAAAATGTAAGTGATATTTAGGTTTAAAAAATATAAAATTTTTAAAGAAAATAGCGAAAAGTTCCTCAAGATCCTTAAAAGGTAAGTTTAAAATTGTCTAAAAAAGATATTTGCAAATAAAAATAAAATGTTTTATTTACTTCTTAGTGACAAGAATTTCGGTATTTGCAAATAGAATGTAAAATAAAAGAAAGTAGGTGGAAAGGAAGAAATCGGGAGAACATAGAGTGGCGTTGTTGATCATGAAATTTCCAATCATGAAATTTTCGTTATAACTATTATTCCTGTAACTTATTTTTTTAAATAAAAGTACATTGAAATGAAAGTTTTTAAATTTATTTTATTTACTACACAAAAATATTTAATATCGACTGTTAAATGAATTTTTGAAAAAGTTGTGAGTACCATATTTATTCAGTCATCATAACCGAATTTCAAATAATACTCACAACCGCCGAAATTCGATTGGAAACAAATTCGGTTGTCGTAACGAATCTTTTTTCTCTGTGTATATTATATAAAAGTTATTTATCCAAAGATAAATGTTGAAAGTTATTATATTTTTCTCAGGGCTCATCGCAAATCCATTACGGAAGTTTTAAAAACCAGCTGCACTTGTTACGTAACGTGTATTCTGTTTTACGTATTATTAAATTAATTTTCGAAAAAAATCGACTTCTTAAGTTTGTACAACGCCTTTGATTAAAAACATTTTACACTATCTTTTTAAACCTAAAAGTTAATTGTCAATTAAAAACGAAAAATGAAAATAACAATGAAGAGGAATTTGCACTATTCTACTAGCATAACCTAAACTCGAAAATCTACAAAACGTTATATCTAAAGCGCCAAGAACAAACAGAAAAAATAATAAAAATGATGAATGAGGTAACCATAATCTAAGAGTAACATATTATGGCGGTATTAGATGATTGTAACATGTAAAGTAAAACATAATCTTAACACATGTTATAATCATGCAAGTGTGTTGTGACTTTATAACTCCCGAACGGTCAAACAGAATTTAATTAAATTTTTGTAAAAGCAAACTTATTTCATTCATTTTCTTATACTTTGAATACTAAAAAATATGTTGTAATTAAATATATTATATTATTTTTAGTTAGATCCCACCATGTTACATTTTTTATGAATAATAAGCGTATTATGATTAATCTTAACAAAAATTTTGTATCGCGACTGAAGTATTGTTGAAAACAAATAATATGTTTTCATCACAACTATGCATTGATACAAAGAATACAGTATGTTTATTGTGGCCATATCATAACCATGTTTTTCTCTGCAGATACAAATTGTACAAATTATAAATGGTTTTTAAATGTGTTAACATTTCGAAACATACACCTGCATACATGTCCGTACAGAATGGAATGTAAATTATTCCGCATTAATTCAAAGATACAAAAATTTTTTTAATCGAAATGATATACAAAAGCTTTACGGATCGTACTAATATATAAAGCAAACTAAATGAAACTATCTTCAAAAAACAAGGGTCTTACAATAAGTATGTGTAAATGAATGTATATCAAAGCCTAAAACTATATTAAAGTTGTCAATACTTGTAGAGGAATACACTCCCACATCCAATTAATTCAGCAAAGAGTTTAGCTTTTACCCAAAACTTGTTTTTTTTTCTTTGTGATACAATACTCACATCCGACATTATAAAGTATATAAATTATATATAAATTTCATTAAAAACTGAAAATGCACAAAAATAACTAAAAACTATAAATGATTAAAAATTTTCTAAAAAGCCAAAAAGCTCGGCCTACTAAGAGAGAATGTAGATCAGACCCCAAGGTGGTAAATAATCAACACAAGTTCTCCCTAAATATCTTCATTATATCATATTACGGCAAAAAAAACTATATTTTAAGAAAATAAATATACAATTCTTTTCGTGAAGTGTATAAAAGATTTGGCACTGCTGAATATAGCATTTCTACTTGTTAAACACTTCACCACAAATAGTGGAAAAATTGTGTGTCTAAGGTTGTCGTTCCATCTGTTCGTCGGTGTTAGTGTTGAAATAAAATTTACCAAGTAACTAGATCAGCTTGAAAAAATTTAAATACGCCAATCTATTAGACATAGTGTCAAAAGAGGTGATATTGAAAATCAGCAAGATCGGACCATGTCCTTCGGGTCAGCGGTCAAAACACTGCGCCTACCTCAAATTTTTCCACTTTATGGGGTCGGAAGAGGATATTGAAGAAATTACAAATGGAATGACCAACTTAATTATACCCTTTTTCCACTTTTTGTGGTAAAGGGTATAAAAGCATCAAGTGAAAAACTTGGCGCTCGCCCATATTTTCCGAGTTACGAGGAGTACGATTGTGCACCATGTTTTTTAAAATATCAAACTTTTTTAAAAATGCTTTACCCATTAAGAGCCGATGACATTTTTGTGTAAAATTATATAAAGTATTTAATTTTATTCTTATTTTTTTATTCTCTGTCACCACAATACTTATTTTTTTGATTGGAATTACCTCACTAAACTAGATTTGCATACATGGTGAAGAATCTTATATACCGAAATAGCCGAATATAGCATTCTTACTTGCTTTAACATAAAGTTAATTCTTCTTAACCGATTTCAAAAAAAGCAGGAGACTATCAATTCGTCTGCATGTTATTTTTTTAATGTTTTTTTAATTTTAAAAATAAAAGGGTGTCCCGGGGACACTGTCCCCGTACAACAAACATGTGTATTATGAACGACTTAAAACTAAAAAGAACTGCGTATTAATTTAGTTCCCAATGGCAAAAAAGCAATACAAAAATAAATCTAAAAATTTAAGGGTGTCCCCATAGGTGATATATGACGATTGCTGTGACCATTAAAGCTACAGGAATTAATGCTCAAAATTATAAATAGTTCATTTATTTTGAGGTACATGGCCGTACTATTGAACAGTCGCTTGAAATTTACAAAAAACTTTTATTGCTAACTGCGCTATAGCATCAAATTTAAAGTTTGGATTTAGAAATTAAAGAGTGTTTAGAAATTAATGGTAAATGTAGTTTGATGTATGTAGCCAAACTCTTGCACCGTTATAGACTGATAACTGAAACTTACAAAGGACCCGTATTGATCAGCACGTTGTATCAACAAATTTCTAATTTAAATTTTGAAATTAAAGGGTGTTCCCATAATTGATGTAAATTGGCCTAGCTTTTGATTTAAATCGATGTGTATGGCCGTGTTTTTGAACAGTTACAGACATAGGTTAAAATTTAAAAGAACCTCTATTGCTAACTCCGCCATAATATAACAGAATAATATTTGAAATTAACAAGGGCCTGTAGTGCAAAGTCTGGTATAAGAAGCATAAAGTTTGGTGATGGGATAAAAGGGATTATGTGGCCATACTTTTAAACTATTATAGACAGACAGATGAAATCTACTTTGAAGTCATCAGTGTTTACCATTATAGTGAAAACACAAAATATTTTCCCGAAAATAGTTTTCTACTAATTTAAAATTAAAAGTTAATCATTATTTTGAAAAATATTTATATTAACCCACCCCATTATGAGCTACAAATTCCTGTGTGATTTTCTCTATATATATATAAGTGCTTCCAGCAAGAACGGATCGTCATACCTGTGAATATATCACTGACAATTTATAGCCAAAAATAAAAAATTCGTTTTAAACATAAAACAATCTCTTTTTTAATAAAATAATTTACCGGACCTTTCAAAAGTCTTATAAAAATCAAATTTAATTAACAACGACATGTTCCCTACGAAAAGCCTTTTATAATTTGCCGAAAGATATTTCAATTGATAAGATATGGTCCATCTTGTTTAAAAAATGCGATAAAAATAAAGTAGAATATCTATGTAAATTCATCTTATCTGTTCTTTCCATACCAATTAGCAATGCTTTCTAAGAAAGAACTTTTAGTATTTTAAATAATGGACGCTCGCAATAAAGGTATAGAATGACATTCGATCGAATAAAGGCTGAAATTTTAATAAGATTAAATTTTAATGAAAAATTTTTAGAAATTTCTACGTGCAACTAAAGCAAAAGAGCTGCTAGATTCTATTAATAAATATATAAATTGAAATTAATATATATGTATGTACATATGTATGTAATATGACGTAAGACTGAATTATAACTGTTATGTATTCTTGCTTTTATGTTATTATTCTGTTATTTTTGTAAAAAAAATATTAATAGAATTTTGATTTTTTAACTACAATTGCATTCTTTGGTTATTTTTTTTTTAAATTTTGTGTCCATTGTCAAATTACTTTTGGTATCTGCCAAGGCCATCTGCAAGTGAGGCTAAATAGGAAGTAAAAAAATATAGTATGTAAAGTATTATATATTTGTTCATTGCATTATGTAGAAAGTCGTGCGAAGAGAAAGTTTAAAAAATTGCCGTAAAAGTAAAAACCAAACCCGCTCCATTTTAGTAAGAGTACTCAAAACTGCATTTAAAAATTTTCTTGATTCTTTTTTAAAACAACATGTGAGATATGAATGTCATATTATTAATTTAAGTTTAACCATAAATCTTAATAAAAATGTATTTTAAGTAACATTTTGCTGAACCACGGTCCTGACAGTTTACTTAACCATTAAATGGTATCAAAAATAAATCGATGTTTTCCTTTTAGAAGGAGGATTCAGTAACATGCTTGTGTTTACTACAATACAATCGTTTTCATGTTAACGTTCAGACTAAAAAAATTGTTGCATACGTAGCAAATATTCACAAGTTCTCACATTTTATTTTCTCTTAAGTTGTATGTGTTAAACCCATTTATTTGTGCTTAAATTAAAACATTTTCTGGTACAGTAGATTTTTTGTTAAACTAGGTGTTGATAGAGTATAAATGCTAATATGCTCAACAAAAAATATAATTTATAGTAGCAGTTTTAAATTATTTATAGTGTTAAATAAATTTTCCAGCAAAAATTTTTACAAAAGGTAATTGAGTGTGGAATTAAGCATTTTTGGCGGAATGAATTCCCAACTGGATTACCAACCTAATGATTTATTGATAATTAATTAAATTGATTACTATAGAATTATTTTCTGATGATGATGATGATCAAATAACAAGCTCTACTACTACTTTCTTTTTTGCGAACTAATGTAATGTGTTTTGTAAGCGATTCAAGTGGCAATCAGAAAAGTAAGTCATTATATGGCAAGTACTTTTTAAGGTTATGTCCAATTTTTACTGGGTAGTTGTACATAAATAGTTTTTAAGTTTTCGTTGAACACAATTAATAATTACCCAATAATAGAAATAAAATTTTGAAAAAAAAAATAATTTTGTCTTGAAGAATAACAAAAATCATTAACTTCGTTAAATCCTTTTAAGGAAAATTTTTTGTTTTTGATAAGAAATATAAATAGAAAGGGATACACAAGATTTACACTGGACAAAAAAGCTTTCTTTTCTGCTTCCAAGATATCGTGGTAAAGTCTCTAAACAAAGGCTTCGTAAATACCAATGATTCCCTTCTAGAAAACAAATCCTTTTATTTTCGCTGCGTTGACCAGATTAAAGTCTTGAGAATTTTTTTATGCCAAATCCAGTGTGGAGTGGTATTATTACAATTTTTCTTTTAAATATTCCCATTCTAACAAAATATAATTTTCCGGTAGATAATCACCCCTATCGTGAATCTCCCGTGAAATTTTTATTCCCGTGAAATTTTTATTCCCCTCGAAGGGAAAAATGCTATCGTGAATCTCCCGTGAAATTTTTGTTCCCTTCATAAAACATCTGTTTAAAATAAACAAGGCTATCAGTGTAAAGTGAATGTAAATAAAGAAAAAAATTAAATTTTTTTTCAACTTTAAAAGAAATACATAACAAGAATGTTACTCTGTTACTACTTCTTTTGAGAGTTTTCCAAAACCACAAGCAATAGCTCTATTATTTTGCATTCTATTTAGTATAATATCACTTTGCACTTTGTTTACGTATCTTGTCCTGAAATATTTTTTTGAAAGCTTTAATATACACATGTTAATAATTAAAACAAATAAATACTTACATGTTTACGTATACAACTCCCTAGCAAAAATGAAGTGAAAATATTAAAGAGAAAAGCGAAAAAATTACGAGGGGAAAACTTATTCACGATAAGGTGAATTTTATGCCGTGAAAAATTTTTCATGTTATTATTCTCGTTTGAATAACCTGAAAAATTTTTTTCATGGGAGATTTTCATGATTGCAAATACGTGAAAAGGGGAATAATTACGAGGGAAATATTATTCACGATAGGGGTGAATAAGTTATCAATAACTATTTTGTCCATAATCTAAGAAACAGTCTCGACCAATCACTATTTTTACTACTTTCTCAAAAGTTCTAGAAAATCTGGTAGATCAACAAACAAATGAATATTGTAGTCATATGAAAATATCTAAAAAATTATCTGGGTCTAGCAAAGGTAAAATTTACATAACAGCACTAGTTAATGCCGTTGAAGATAGATCAAAATTTGATAATAATATGGAGTTTTTTGATTCTTGGCAGTGTTACCTCTGAGTCAAATCTTGAAATCAAAAGAAAATCTTACTTGGTCTGCTAGTATCAGCATTGTAATAGGTAGATCGTATGTTATGCTATATATCTTAGAGATTTTAGGTATTCAACGTATATTACTTTTAAAAACTTATCTAGTTCTTTCACTTTTATATGACCGTGAAAAGATCTGGCAACTCTCTTTTTTAATTCATTGTAAGCAAAAAATGTATAATTGTTGCAATTTGTTTCAATTTTCGATTTTTTCTTGAAACTTCACTTAGAGCAGGGATGTCATTTTTTCGCGGCGAGACCTAAATTTTGATTTGGCTACTTAAAATTATTTGGCGATTTTTACATATCTTGTTGAGCATTTAATTTGTCTTGACAATAGAGGTCTGCACTAATACTTTTGAACGCACAATCAAGCCATCGCATATGAAGTAAGGTGGCGACCAACAAATAATCTCAAATACCATAGAAATGAAATACAAAATACTTTCTTGTGTGTATTTGAAAAATGTGTTGATGGCTTAATAATGTCAACAAGACTTCTTAAAATCTTTCAATGCTTCAAGACGTCTTGATGGTGAAATATTGTAGAAATAAACACGTATACCTTCTTGGCTGTATTTTAGTTTTAACAGCATTGCAACCATATGCTTATTATACGTGAGTGGAACAAAACACACAAGAACAAATTACATATATTCATTTTTATTTTCGTTTTATAAGAAATTTATTTAAAAATTCGTGTGCATATTGTTTGGTATTTTTGTTGGGTAAAATTGAATTTATCATGTTAGATATTATATATACATATAAACCAAAAAAATATAAATAATTGTTAATCACTTAAAATTAAAATGTTTTAAAAAAATCTTTCCTATGCAAATTACTATTTTAGTAAACTTTTACGGTCGCATTCAAGAAGAATTTGTTTTTTTCTTTTCAAATGTGAAATAATATTTGTATGAAAATTTGTTGTATAAATCGCAATATGTATACACATATTCGATAATTACTTTTAGATTAGCTAATAGCTCATTTGATTAAACGCAACTATTGGTTAATTAGCTTTAGTGCGATGTATGTATGTAATTGTTTTAAAAATCGGTACATGTTTAAAAATTTCAACTTTGTATTTCCTTTTTCAGTAGAACAATTTTAATATAAATTAATTTAATAAATAAATTTTTTCTTAAATAGTGAAATAAAATGATTATTTATTTTTACCAATCTCTTTTAAGATTTTTGAGGAATCTTAAATTGTTCCAGGAAATAACTAGATGTTGTATATTTTTTTTGTAAAACGTTATAAAGGTGGTATCGTTTATTTAATTTCCACTTGATAGGTTGAAGGTTTAAGAAAGAGTGAGTTGAACAATAAATTTTAGAAATAAAAAACCTCGGCTTTTGAATAAACCCAAGTTTTGTAGTCCTGCTGAATGAAGTTCAGCAGAATTACCGTAACTTAACGAAAATGTTTGACAATATATACAAAAGATATTTAGCTTATGCTATATTTTAAAGAGTAAATTCATTTCTTAAGTTAATTAATTCAAAAACAAAATTCAAAATTCAATAAAATAAAATTCAATACAAAAAGAAATCAATATATAAGTAATTAAAAATATAAAAATTCAAAATATAACTTCAAATAAATATAATATAGTCCAGGATTGGACAAATAGTTTTCTTATATTTATTATTATTTAAGTTAATGGCACATTTACCTTACAAAGCATCTAATCGTTCATATGACACACGCATAAGAACAACAGAAGCATTAAAGAAAATACACACATTAAAAGAAATGATGTTGGTATTCAGTTAAGTTTTTTCAAATAGTTGAAGTATTTTATCTTTTTTTTCAACCGACTTCAAAAAAAGAAGGATGTAATACAATTCGGCTGAATGTTGCTGTTTTATATTTATGCCTCTAGAACTCAGTTATTTCTGATCCGATTTTGAAAATTTTTAGTAATATGATAGGTTATGCTTATAGATTGGTCGCGTTTTAAAAACAGCTCATAATCTTAAAAATTAAAGGGTGTCCCCATACAACATACATTTTTTTCGTGTTTTATGCATTGTAAAGAGCACTTCTGTAAAATTTAAAATGACTGCGTATTAATATAGCTCCCAAAACCAAAAATAATACAAGAATAAAGCTAGAAATTAAAGGGGGCCCCCACAATTGATGTAAATTTACTTATATGGGCCTATCTTTTGAACCGTTATAGACAAACGCTTGCAAATTTGACGCAATATCGATTGCTATGGCCGTTATAGTAACAGCTGATAATATTAAAAATTATAAATTAAAGGGTGCACCGATAGTTCACTTAATTTGATATGTGGCCATACTTTTAAACAGTTTTAGATAGACGATTGAAATTTACAAAGAACCTGTACTAACTCCTCTATAACAACAAGTATAAAATTTGGATTTGGAAATAAACGGATTTTTTTTAAGATTTTTAACTTTTTTTTAAGTAAATTTATGAAGTTTTTACCCTTTGCTGCAAATTAAAGTCTTAGGTGCTCCATGTGATGTTTTTTTATGGAATTCTTCTGAAACGCCCTACAGTCAGTATTGTTTGAATATGGGTAATTTGCTTACAAAAATCTAAATGTAAGAGACTGAAAAAAATTGCACGCAAATTTTCATTATTTTTAGAACCAAATTTTCCAGAACGATTAGTCTTCAGTAACTGGGAAAATTTCTTAAACATCCTGCGCATAAATGGGGTCTGGAAAGGCGAATAAAAAAATTAAAAGTTTTAGAAGAAAATTTTTTATCTGCACAAAAAATAATATTTTAATTTAATGTACGCAAAATTTTTATTTGTTTTAGTTACGATGATATTGGTCGTTAATGCGATAAAAAACTGATTTAATATCTTGTATATGTTCGCAAATATTCAAGGTAAAATTTCATTCGCAAAATTTCGCTTTTGATTTCTTTCGCAATCGGTTCACTTTTAATAAAGTTAAAAGCTCTCTCTTTTCAAATTCAAAGTTACCTACTTTGACGCCCTGTACCACAGGGTGTACTGAACAGTGTGTAGCACAGCGCTATGGACGAAAATCGTATGTCGTTCTCTATAAATCGCGGTTGCTTTATGAAAATTGCTCAAATAGTTGAGAATTTCCAGACTTCTATTCCATTTTTTTGGTATTTCACGGCACTGATCACATAATAATAAGTAATAAGGGTGTTCTCCAAGTTAAGAGAGGTCACAAATGCATTGCAACATTATGTCTTTCTTTTATTGCATTGTAAATATATTTCTATGTTATTGTATGTAGGTATATAAGTCACAAACAACACCTTTAACAAAAAGTTGCAATTTCTAATCCACTTAAAATACAGTTTTGCAAGAAATTAATTACCACTGCATTGAGACGTAGTTGTACTACTGACAACAATCCAGAAAACAAACAAATAAACAAAGGCATTTTAATTGAACCATTTCCATGATAAAAATGCGTAAAATGAAAATTACTTTCTTCGCACTTTATGCTACATTTTCATTTTGCATAACAACGTAAACGAATTACAGACAAGTGAAAGTGTAGCACGCTTGAGGCAAATCTGCATAATTTACAAATAAATAAATGAAGGCAGAAGTAGCTTAATGTAGGTCACTTAAAGTGCGAGTACACATGTTCAGAAATGTGTAAATTTAGAAAAAAAAAAAATTCTACAATTTAAATACTTTAAGGCAAAAAAGATTTGACTTGTATTTGACATATATGTTCTGTGAATGTATTTATTCATATTTAGGATTATTTAATGTAATTATTTGACTATTAAGCTATTGAATTAATATGAAATCAATTGATTCGTCATTAAAGTGTGTCATTTTTAGTATTTGAAAGAATGTTAAAATGGTTGATTTGCAAGGGGATTGCAAATGAATTTAGGTTTTTCAGATTGTTTTTTTATATTTGTATTTACACATGTTTCACTATTACTAACTCCTTAAAAAATTGCTTATTTCGTAAGCAAAGAAACAACTAAACCGGATGTCACTACCTTGAAAAATAAAACGTGCAAACATACAACCTTGAAAATGAAATATATTTAGATTAACTAACTAAACTGTCTTTAACATAATAATTTGCAAAGTGCCTGTGCATAGAAATAAATTATCATAGTATTTTTTTATATTTTATTTTTCATCGTCTTTCAACTGTATTAAAGAGCCGAAATAAAGTCAGCCGTATACAGTGGAGAGAGAAAAAAAGAATTGCTGTTGGTTATTGTTGTTTTTAAAACTTGAATTTTAATCTTTGCTTTATTGTTTGAAAAAAAATTTTTGGTTCGTTTAAAACATTTGTCAAAAGTTTTCTGAAGTGTTAAGTAAGCGGTTACGAAATGGCCATCGAGATGTGCTTTGACCCTGAATAATCAATATCGGTAATTAATTTATTCGGGATATTAAGCAACTGGAAGGGGAGAAAAAAATTATATACACAAGCATCAAAGCTTAAACTAAACACCAATAGTCATTTGACTGATCGAGAGTTATAAAGTCACAACGTACTTGCAACAATTTTTTTATATATGTAAATAGACACATGTTGTGTTTAAATAAAAGAACAATTAGGTACACCTATTGTATAACCATAATGGTTGCATTGATACAGGGTCTTGATTGCCATATAACACAAAGTCGTTAACATAAATCTGTGTTATCGCGTTCGACAAATGTTTTATTTTTAACAAAAATAATTAAATGTCAAATAAAAATTAAATGTTAAGCACAACATATATGGGAGTAATTAATTAGATGGCCTAATTAATTGACGATTTCATTGGCATTGAATAGTAAATAATGCTTAATATTTTTTACCATTATCATTATTTTTACTAATGGTAATGCTTTTTAATGAAAAGGTTTCACTGGTAATTAGTTAAAAAATAAAGTCATTACCATTGACTAATGATCAAATGGCTTAAAATCATTAATGAAGTTGTTCCTTGTCTTTGTACACTTAATATACATCTTAAATCATAGTAGAACAATATTTTAAAATGGCATTTAGATCAGAAAAATTTGGTGAAATATTTTTGCTTTAACTTTCTCAGGAAAAAAGAGACACTATTGGAACCCATTTTTGTTTTCGTGTTAATTATAAGAGTTCCTAGTTGTTGTTTTAGGTGACTTTAGATCTCACACATTAAGTTTTACACCTAGCTCATTTAAAAATGATAAATTATTAAAATTTTCAAACACAGATCTATGTACAAGACGGCTAAGATTTATTGCATGCACAGTATTTTTTAAAATTCTGCGATCAAAAAGTTGTGTTTCATAAAAAGAATTATTTTATTTCAATTGTAATTAGTAATGAAACTATATCATTAAAATTTCATTACCATTATTAAAAACAATTATAATTAAAAAAAAATCATTAGCATTGAATGGTAGTTAAATTTTTTTTCATTGTCATTATTTCAAACAATGCTAATGAAATTTCAATCGTAATGAAAAAATCCCAAGTATAATAGTTGTGATTTGCAATAACTGTAAGAAGACTTTCCTATCAAACAACGCGCCACTCTTGGTGTTTCGTCGCCAGAATATCTTTAAAAAATTAAACAATTTTAAAACAAACAAAAAGTCGAAAACCAACCACAGCAGTATACAAAAGTAGTATGCGGCGACTTTATGGTTTTCTTATGTATTTTTCTAGATGAATATATAAACATCTATTTCATATATCAAATGCAAGCCACGTGCAAGACTAATGCGAAAGAATTTGCTTGCTTCTTTTGTAAACAAGCCTTGAAGTTATTTGTTGGTGCGGAATAAGATTAGATTTGTTTCCTTATTTTTTCATAGTTTTGCAGATTTATTATCTTGTCTCGTAACTGTGATAAAACGGATTTTAAAAATAAATAAATAAAATGCTTAAAGTTTAAAAAGAAGTACATGCAGTTTTTGCATTGAAAAATAACTTTTTCATTTCTTTGCTTTATTTTCTTAAATTTTTTTTATATAAGAGAAAGTACATAACTTTTTTTTATAAATGTACGCTTATTATTACGTTAGACAAATTTCTTAAAAACATTTAAATCCATTTCATTTTTTATCAAAATTTAAATAAAAACTGACCTACTGAAACAGCTTCTTCTAAGTGAAGGGGCCATATCGAAAACTTCTACCTATGGGAAATGGATTAATGCCAGATACAATTTTTTGGTGATATTCTAAAAGCTCATAATAATGTGTCCAAAAGCAGCAGGCGTTAAAAATGTTAAAACATTTTGTACTTTAAATTAATAATTTCAATTTACTAATTGTGCAATAATATCTCGATGGCCATTTCGCTACTGCTTACTTAGCTCTTCAGCAAGGATCTCCTAAATTTTTTATGTAAATTAAATATTTTCATTTGAAAAAATTTATTAAAATAATAAAGTAAAAAACAAATAGAAATATCAAAGCAAACAAAAACCAAAATAACCAACGAATACTTTTATTTTTCATTTGCATGCAGCTGATTTTTTCGGCCTTTACACAGTTAGAAGATAATGAAAAACAGAACCAATCTAATATCACAATGCACGACTCTTTTCTTTGTTTAATGCACGACACCTTACAAAGGAATAATTAAAACTAAATCAGAAAAATACTGAATTTACTGTAGTTTTACCTAAAAAATCGTGCGAAGTTTACTAAGGAGCAATGAGCCGAAATATCTAGAACCCAAACAAAAAGTGCCTTAATAACCTGAGGTATCTCAGTAAATTTACATTGGTATAACGGTCTCTCTAGCGGAAGCATAAAGACATTTGTGGATACTCATCAGTTATTGACGTTTAATGTTTTAAAATGTATCAACCGTATCTTTGTAATTGGTTTTAACGGTGATCCATTGTTTGTATTACAAACACATCGCGGTTTGAGCTCTGTTATACGGTAAATCTGATTCTGCAGATACATAAATAGAATTTTTAAGATCTTCCTTGTGTTAAGTAAGAACAATCAATACAAGCAATACGAGTATTTCTATTAAAAACTATTTGAGAAGAGTTACTAGCCTGATCATTGCTTCTATTAGTAGATAAAAAAGCATATGTTTATTGCTTTAACAAATCTTATCCTGGAGGATTCTAACAATAACCTTCGTTGCTAGCTGATTAGTTGCTCTTCCTTCATAGTCAAGGTAGAGCCAGGCTCAGATCGGAGATATCTGGATAAAAGTAAACTGTATCTACAACAAATATAAAATTCCTATTCCGTTTCTTAATTTTCAAGCAATTCCAAAAAAATTATAATTTGTTTCATTACATTGGTATTAAAACCTACAAATTATATGTTACAATTTATTAATTTGTTTTGGAGCAAAATAATTATATTTCAAAACAATAACAACGTTAGCTTGAAGTTCTGAACTGAAACTTGATTTTTTTTTACCATCTGTTTCCACAAAACAAATAGAGAGATAAACATAAATGCTCTTTGTTAATTAGAAAATTATAGTGTCTCATAAGAACAAATAAGAAATCTGGCTTTACACTGAGATGTATAGCAGCAACATTCATCACTTTTGCAGGAAATTCAGATTTGTTTAACGCAAACTAAAAAAATTTTTTTTGGGCAGGTAAAGGTAATAATTAGAAATACAAAGCAAGAAGTAATGTGTCCAATAAAAAAAAATATCAAAAAAACTGTAGGCCAAGGATGGTAGTACCAAAGACAATACATTTATAAAGATGTTGCAGTTTGAACATTTAAAAAAGCAGAAATTATGAAACGTTTCTTTGTGCGGGGTTAAGAGACAAGACGTATTATGTTCGGTGAGTGAAGCTGGAACTCAAGAAAGCACAATACTACATGAACAGATTCATACAGTGTTGTCAAATTAAGAATTTTATTTTTATAATGGGGATAAATATTTCAATTTGGAGATTAAGGAATTCTTTGAGTATTCATTTTGCGTCATGGAGATTTAAAGAGGTTTTTCGGGGATTTTTTTTTTAAATTCTGTTTTTGGTAATTTTAACTTTACTATTTTGCTATTTTTCTAGCATAGTAACAAAAACATTGTACAAAATTATGATGGATCTTTCCGTAAATTTAAAAAAATTAATTCGCCTTTTCTCAGACAACAAAAAAAAAACTTTTTAAAAAACAAGTAAGAGTGCTATATTCGGCTATGCTGAATCTTTTATACCCTTCACTATCTATATAAATCTAGTTTAGTGAAATAACTCTAATACAAAAAAGCAAATGTTAGGGCGACAGAGAAATAAAAAATAACAAAAGATTTGCCACTGCATATATATAATTTTACATAAAAATTACATCGGCTCTTAATGGGTAAACATATTAAATTTTTTAGTACTTTCTTAAAGATATCCTTAAAAGCTTTAAAATGATACCCATATCGAAATTTAAAAAAAAAAATTAATATTTCCGAGTCGCGTAACTCGGAAATATGGGCGAGCGCCAATTTTTTCACTTGATGTTTTTTTTTGTTGTTTTGATTGAAGTTTCATCAATAACTACACTTGTTTCAAATGAAATGCAAAATAAGAGGTAGGCGTGGTAATTTGCCTCAAAGGACATGGTGTTAGTTTTATTTCAACGACTCGGGTAATTACACAATAAAAGTATTTTTGTATATAAAGAATAAAAACTATTATACTCAATGAGAGTTAAGTCATTGCTATAGAAGAAATAAAATTATGACATCAGATTTGATATAGTATTTTCATTTTCAACACTTCCCCTCAAATCTGAATTCATATGAAAAGATTTTAATGTAAAAATTAAATATTTTTTAATCCTAAAGATTCAATACACTTGTTATGTTTTGGAGTCACTAAGCCCTTAGTTAGAACATCGGCTGGCATATCGTTTGTTCTCAAGTATCTTACTTCGATTTCTTCGTTTTCAATACAGTTACGTATGAAGTGGTGACGGATATCAATATGCTTCGTTCTGTTATGAAATATCGGATTGTGACATAGTTTCTCTGCACTCTGATAAGCATTGTAGATGCGAATTGGGTTGTTGGTTTGGAATATTTCATTTGCAAATCGTTTGATATAAATAGCTTCTTTTACTGAATCGGAAAGCACCATGTATTCAGCTTCAGTACTGGAGACAGCTACGGTATTTTGCTTTCTGGACTCCCAGTTAATTGCACCACTTGCGAATGTTAAAATATATCCAGTATATGATTTTCTATCACGTACGTTTGAGCCCCAGTCTGCATCAGCATATCCTTCAATTGGGTTGTTGTTAGCTGAGTATAAAAGTCCAGCATTTTTGGTATGCTTTAAGTAATGAATCCAGTAATGCTATCCAGTGTGATGTTCGATAATTCGTGTTGAATTGACTTAAAATACTTACCGCTTGGGCTATAAGGTCTGGTGGAAACGGCTAGATACATAAGAGACCCGATCAAATTCTGGTATGGACACTTTGTTGCTTGATTTCTTTCATTTTCATTTTTGGGACACATTTGCTTACAAAGTTTTTCGCTTACGTTGATTGGTGTTTTTACAGGTTTGCATTCTTCCATTCCAAATCTGTCTAATAGTTGCTGAATATATTTTGATTGTAACATGGAAATTATTTTTTGTTTCAAATCTTGATTAAACTCAATTCCCAAACAAAATTTAATTGGTCCTAAGTCTTTCATCTCGAATGATTTTGCCAATTCTACTTTGATATTTCTTATAATATTCATTTCCATGAGTTTTTTGTTTAGTTTTTCGTACCATAATCTTCCAGATGATGCTTCAGGCCGTAAATTGCCTTCTTCAAAAGACATACTTTGTTTTTATATTTTGAAGCTTCCTCTGAGTGTAAGACTTGGTGCAGGTCGTTAGGCATTTCCATATAGATTTCTTTTTCTATGACTCCGTTTAAGTCTAGCTTTTCTACAATCAATTGTACCATTTTTTTTGTATTTTGTTCGTAATGTCCACTTGGATTCGACAATTTTTCTTCCTATTGGTCTATCAACTATTTCCCAAGTTTCGTTTTTTATTACGCTTTTTTATTCCTTTATCATAGGTTTACGCCATTCTTCGGCTTCAGAACTGTTAAGGGCTTCGGTACTATATTTCGGATCGCGAGGTATAATAAGATTTGCTGAATGGTATTCTTCGTCGTTTGTTTCAACGGACTTGTCCCGGTTGTCATCGTTATGTGTTACCGAATGCTTAGCCTTTCTGGGTCTGCCTCTTTTTCCTGTTAGGATTTTCCTGGGGCGACCCCGACCAACTTGCTTAACTAAATCTTCCTCTGTATTGTCTTTTTCGTTTTCAATTTTTCTTTCGCTATCATCCACCTGGCTTTGCTCTAGATTCTGCGTATTGTGTTGGGACATTTCGTTAAAATTTTGGCTAAAATGCAATTTTATATCACTTGAGGCGAATTCTTCGTATTGGTTCTTATTTGAGGATGGCTAAAATATAACATCACGGCTACGACGTATTTTTCTTGCTTCATTGTCCCATAATCTGTAGGCCTTGGACGTCTCGGTGTATCCTATCAAAGTACATTTTATCGACTTGGGTTCGATTTTCCCTTACCTAGTGTTTTATCCAGCATGTATGCTGTAGAACCGAATTTCTGAAAATGACTGACAATCGGAGTTTTACCTGTCCAAATTTTTAAGGCAATTACACCGCTTAAGCTTTGAGATGAGCAACGGAGGTAAGCCGGACTGGATCAGCAGCTTAATTCGTGTTGTATTCCGTGGTTCTTCAATAAAATCTTCATACGCTTATTGACATATTCAGTGCCATTATCAGTACGGAGGTACTTTATTTTCATCGCAGTCTTTCAGACATATTTTATATTCTGTAAATTTTTCAATAACTTCGTTTTTGTGTTTCATAAAATATATTTCACACCATCGACTTTTGTCATCTATAAATGTGACGAAATATCTGTTACCACCGAATAACTTTACTCGCATTGGTTTGCAAATGTCGCTATGAACCAAAGCTAATTTTCTTCACTTCTTCTAGTAGATGGCTTAAATGGTGTTTTGGATTGCTTCCCCTGAATACAAACTTCACAAGTTGAGATATTTGTGTTGTTTGTTGTCCGCATACTAATGATCTTTTCCTTTCTCAACATTTCTTGTAAATCTTTTTCATTGAGGTGACCAAATACCTCATGCCAATCTTGAAAAGTTTTTTCTTTTATTTGTGAAATACGTGCTGTCTCAAAACCTTCGTTTACATAATATAAATTTGTATTACGCTTTGCGACAAATAACTTTTTGTTATTTTTAGGATCTCGAACTATGGCTTCATGTTCCTTAAAAATTACTTCTAAAAAATTCTGAGTGATTTTAGAGACAGAAAAGAAATTTGTTCTTAGATCTGGCTCGAACAGCACTTCATTTAAATTTACTTTGCAATTGAAACTTTCTAACTTTACGCAACCCAAACCCCGAAAATCGGTGGTTTTGTTATTTGCCAATGCTAATGTTTTGGTATTCGCGTTAAAAATTTCACGGAATTTACTTTCGTCATTGCACATATGCGAAGAAGCGCCGGAATCTAAGCACCACTTACCGTAACAGTCTTGTACATTGTTAAGTACCTCACTTATGTTACAAGAAACTTCATTTTTGCAGCTTGGTTTCTTCTTCACAAAGTTTTTAGATTTAGAATCTCGTGCTTTCTGACCAATTTTCCTACATGTGTGACAGGCGTATTTAAACTTACTTTTCTCACTGTTGTCATTTTTATTGTTGTTGTATCTTGTAGAAGTTTTCTTGTTTTGGGAATACATTGCGCCCTCTATGCTTTCATTACTATTACGTTTGCGTGCCTCAAATTCTTCAAGAAGTTTTACTTTTAAGACTTCAGTTGTTGGCAATTTTTCCTGTGATTCGATCGCAATTCGGAAAGTCTCGTATTCGTTTGGAATGGTGTACAAAAAAAGTATGGTTAATAGTTCACCTATTATTACCAACTGCATTTCTTTAAGTTTATCAACTATTTCGAAAAATTTGTGCACATGACCCTCATATCATCGCCGCACTTTATCTTAGTTAATATAAAAGACTTTAACAACATTGACTGACGAGCAGGGCCACGTGATTGATAAACGGAATGTAGCTTGTCCCAGACCTCTTTTGATGTTGCACAATTTTTTATTCCTTGCAATTTAGATGGACTAGTTGATAATATTAAGTCCGACTTGGACTTTTCATCGTTTTGCCACAGACGTGTTTCCATGCTTCGTTTTTCACCAAAAGCGCTTGCACTTGTATTTTCCACCTATGAAAATTTTCCTTATTTAAAGGTTCGATTTTAAGCGTCGCATAACTCATCTTTTGTTTTCTATAACGTTGAGTATTCGATTTATTAAAATAAAAAAATTCTGCTTTGCTTTTGAAATATTTCAAATTCTTTTTAATTTATTTAATTTTCTATTAGTTTCTTTTGTGACAGTTAAAAATTAGGCGTAGTAAAAGTTTGCTTTGCTCATAACCTGTTAGTTTTATTTCAAAGACTAGACTAATTACATAGTAAAAGTATTTTTGTATATAAAGAATAAAAACTATTATACTCAAAGACAGTTAAGTTTTTGCTTTAGAAGAAATAAAATTATGATATCAGATTTGATATAGTATTTTCATTTTCAACACATGGACAGATCTTGCTGATTTTCAATAGCAAAGATTTCGAAACTATGTCTATTAAAATTTTTTCTAGCTTATCTCGTGCTTTAGCAATGTTCTTATTTCGAACACAGACGGCCAGACCGACATCGCTTAATCGACTTCACTACACAACAACTCAGAGTATATATTCTTTATGGGGTCGGAATACGATACTGTAGAAGTTTCAAACGGAATGACAAACTTATGTGGTGAAGGGTAAAAAAAACGTATGTTAATACTTAAATTGAATTTAAAAATAAATAGCATTATTTGCAGTGGGGGTATTTGCGGATAGCTGAAATCGTTTTTGTAGAATTTTGGGAATAAAATTTGGGGATGCGACTCAAAAAAATCACAAAATAAAGAAGATAGGGGTTCTCACTAGATCCGTCCACCATCTCGTAACATTTTCTGTTATATGACCCACATTTAGTCCCATTTCAGTTAAAATATCCAAATTTGTTAGTAAACGTTTTTGTAGAAGATCTCCTTTTATTAGAGTAGCAGTTACAAAAAAACGAACTTTCGGTTCTTTACAACTCCTCTTATCTCCTCTTATTATAAAAACGTATAGTTGAGAAGCCATTTCATTCACTCGCTCTTATCCAAGATCGTCAATTATTGTACGTCAAATTTCTTTGAATTTATATTTTATTAAAAATTAAAATGCATTAAGGTTGCATCGTTCGGACTGTTGCAGTGAGTGCAATATATATGCATAAGGTAAGATAAGAAAGACTCGGAAGGTTTAATTTCACTATATTTCTTAAAAACAAGTGTGTGGAAAAAGACCTGAGCAAAGCTTATTTCATAATCTTTTGAAAGAACATTTTTCCCCCTATTTTGTTGTAAGATATATAATATAATATACTAACGAAGCAGCAGAAATTATACTTCGTACTGGCCTACAATTTTATTAAGTTTTATTAGCAAAATTTTTAAACTTTATTGATAAAACTTTAAATTGTTCTACATTGTTTAAAAATGTATGAAAGTAAAATAGAAAATGTGCAATTTGTCACCAATTTCATTGCTGAAAAATAATATAATCTGAACGCAGTCATAGAAAAGTATTTTTGAGCTTAACAAGACTCATTATTGAATTGTTAATTTTTCCTGCTTACGGAAAATTACAAAATTATAAACTCGTTTTCTCACTGGCCAACCTCAAAATTACTCCACTTGTAATCTTTCGTAAACCTTAAAGTTTTACCTTTTGATAACTTTAATTTATAAGTGCTAGAAGAACTAGAATAAACGCTTAAAAACTACACTCGATTTTGGTAAAAATTCATTTATTGGAAGTAAATGTTAGAAATGTTTTAAAACTTTGTTCTACACATTTAATAACTGGTACTAATTAGAGATTTTATTAACTTTATTTCTTTTTTACTTTTTTTTTTATTTTACAATTGTTTTAATTGTTTGCATTAATCATAAGCACTACAAAAATTCTAATTGTTTTTTTTCGGGTCATCTAATGAATAAATTTTGCTGGAAAGGAGAAAATATTTCATAATTTAATTTCAGAATATAGTTTTTATTTTGCTTTAGAAATTATACAAAGAGCAATACATCTTTTATAGAAACATTTTAATTTAAATAAAAATAAGCAATTAATTTTCTAAAATGTTTAATTGTTGTGGAATCATAAGCGTAGCTGGTAAGATTTTCTGGAAGAGGGTGGGGGCAAACACATTAATATTTATTTATTTTTTCCAGAGGATATTTCCACCCCTTTAGTAAAATTTGTCATTAGCACATAAATATGTTACGCATTAACATCTTTTTTTTAAGAGTTCCTACACTGACTTAAATTTTTTTATCTTTATTAGTTTATTAGTTAGTTATTAGTTAAATCGAAATTTTTAAATGTTATTCAGTGACTTTATTTTGGTTGTAGGTCAGTTGTTAAAAAAATAAATAAAAATATGTTTGAATATTTTACTTATTTTTTCCAATATTTCAATGAACTTCGTTGATTACCTTCAGAGAACTCAAAAATATTTGCGTAAATATTAATTATTTTTCGAAATAAAATCTTTTTTTCGTGTTATTTTCTATTATCCCAATTAATTATTTAAATTACAGTAGAAAAAAATGTATAAGAGTTAGTTAGTTAGTTCAAAACACTTTACCCAAAAAACTGTTTTGTTGATTTTAAGTTTAGTTTTGAAAAAAACCTCGTTAATTATAATCAGTAATCATACCAATTGCTTTTCATGACTTAATTCCAAGTTTCACTTTAGCAAACTAACGTTCCCTTTTTATGCTATTTGCACAATATTTAGCAAAAACATTAAAGTTTTGATAAAATTAAAAAAGCTATAGTTGACGTTTTTGGGTAATATCCTGCAAATCTAAAGTAAGTCCTTATCTATAGCGGGTTTATATATATATATATATATATATACATAAAAAAATTATGTTTGGGTGAATGAAAGGTAAGAGGATATATTTTAAAATTCAATTAATTACTTTTTTGCAAAACCAATTTCGTTTACGCTAAATTTATGCTAAATTTGGTTAATTTATTATTTATTTTTTGTTCACTATTTTTCATTCCTGTAAATATTTATTTTTAGTATAAAAATAAGTCGCAAATTATTAAATTTTATCACCATGAAAAAATAATGAAGATGCCCTTGATTTTTCTAATGACGATAATATAGGGATGAATGCTCTAATGACGAAATAGAATCATCACCTGTCTTATAAAATGAACTTGAGCCTATTAACAATCTTTTAACTGCAGCCATCAGCAATCAGAGAATTAGGACTGTTAACGATTTCACTTGTATAACGGCTCTTACAATACTATTACTGAAGAATCTTCAAAGTCGTCGAATCAGATAAAACGACATGGAAAACAAAAAGCCTAATTTAAATAACGGTTCACTGCGTTTTCATGGATCTGAGGTGTTGCCTCCAGAAAACTTTGCTTGGATACCCTATTTAAAGTATTTTCGTATTTAATTACTGTAAACATTATCAAAATCATAAGGGCCCAGACTAATCAATGCTATTTTCAGTTCCATTTGAGGCGCATTTATCCGCACATAAACAAATGTGTTCAACAAAGGCTAAAAGTGTATTGAAACAGTATTTACCAGATAAGCCTCACAAACGGGGATACAAACAATTTGCTGTGTGTGGGTGCATCCGTTGGCAGATCCGTTGAGACGGCAATATACACGCTTGTGGGGTTTATAGAAAAATCCCAAGAGTATAAAGAATGTGCGTTGGTTGCCTTTCTAGATGTAGAAGAGACCTTCAACAGTGTGAAACAGGAGGCCATTGCGATGGCCCTGAAGGAACTGAACGTTAATCGATCGATAATAAGCTTTGTATGGAACCTATTGTAACATGAGAAATAAAAATAGCATAGCTAATCGTGGGTGGTATTATCACCCTTCTTTGGAACTTCGCCATGAACATATTTCTGACAGAAATGGACTGCAAGGAGTTCAGAATATGCGGATAATGTTGCAGCTGCGGTCTCAGGAAAGTATCCTGACACGCTCTCAAAATGTCTGCAATCGGCGCTGGGTTGTGTCAGTAGGTGGTGTACTGAGAGCGGGCTTAGAACGAACGCTCGGAAAACGGAACTTGTGCTCTTCACGAGAAAACAACATTCCAACTTTTCCGCTACCACTCCTCAATGGTGTGGAGCTTGGGTTATCTGACAGGGCGAAATACCTAGATATCATATTGAACTACAAACTCTCGTGGACTCCCAATGTCCGATTTCGGGCGGACAGGTCCTCAATGGCTCCTTATATAGAAAGGCTTTAGGCAGATACTGGGGTATCAACCCCGGAACGCCGTACTGGCTTTTCAACACGGTAATTAAACGCATACAGATGTATGAGGATCTCGTATGGTGGCCCGCACTGGGCAGACTGGTGAACTACAGTATACTGAACAGGATACTGCGCACATTGGCCTTGATGGTCACCGGTACAATGCGCACCACTCCATCGAAGGCACTTTTTACCATGCTACACTGGCTACCGGCCGATCTCATAGCCACACAGCTATCCAAGAACTCGGCAGTTAGGCTGAATGCAGCTGTGGCATGGTGGCCAGGGACTGTATCCATGCGGCCATTTTGGGTTGTTCCCCAGCTTTTCCCAACAATATCGATTACTGCTAGCCCACCCCCATGTCTGATATTGGTTTCGTAAAATCAACGTCGGGCACGTCAAATATGCTTCGCAGAGATGTGCATGATGTCTATACAGACGGGTCAAAGACAGACACGGGGTCGGGGGAGGCGTCTTTATTCCTAGACTTAGGATCAGGATGGAGTTTAGGCTACAGGCGATTCAGACTGAGATCTCAGCCATTTGAAGAGCGGCTTGCTGGATGAGGTACCACAGAATATACGGAGAGGATATCCGGATCTGTACTGACAGCAAGGCCGCGATTAACTCCTTATCGAGTGTCTTTACGACATCCAGATTGAATGATGGACATCTCTGGACGAGATGGCGAGACATTCCAAGCTGAAACTATTTTCGGATGAACTCGCCAGATGTCGGACTCGGCTGAAATACCGGGAGATAGATCCATTGGTGGGAATCCCGTTAAGCTGCTGTAGGTATTTATTTCAGCAGGAACTCTTTAGGCCACGCAGACTTGAGGGTCTGAAGAGGTCCCAGTACGGTCTCGATGACATTTTGACATCAGTATGATAATAGGAGATCAGAAAATCTGCTGAGGTTTCCTCAAGGGCAGCTGGGTACACTGGTGGCTGTGCGGACAGGGCACTGTATCATTGGTACCCATGCTAGGAGAATGAATCTTTCGCATCATGAATACTGTAGGAGTTGTCAGGATAAGGAAGAGGAGGAAACCGTGGATAATCTGGTCTAACATTTTCCAGCTCTTTCTGGGAACAGAGAGGCTATTTTCGGCAGTCCGAGACTGCATGGTCTTGCAGACTTATCGGTCTGTGATGTTACTAGGATAAACTCGTTTATCTGGTCCTCGGGGTGGTTAGGAATTGGATCCTGATGGTAGCGTAGGGATCTGAATTGATCCTTACACATCCTATTCCAAGTAACACAACGGGACATTAAGACCCAAGTGAGTCGGTTTCCTTACGCCGACAGCCCGTGCAACCTAATCTAACCTAACTTATGGGTGCATCTTGATATGGCTATTCTTTAGAAGACTACAGTTGCCAAGAAAACAGATATGTAATTGGCGAGCCTGACTTGGGTGCAGAATACGGACTACTACGTCCGCCTTTTCCGTGATATACCTACAAAACAGAATTTTGCAGAAAAATACCTAATATTTGTAGTTAGCAGATAGGCAAAGAAAAGGAAAAATTATATTATAGTGGCAGGGTATAATCGACGTACTAATGGGTGGATTTGACGTTTTAGACTTCGTTATGGGCCACTATAAAATAAAGCTTCGTAGTCTATGCTGATATCTACGGATTTTGTATAATTTGTTTGACGTAACTGTGTGCAATTCATGGCTTTTATTAAAGATAATGCAAATTGAGAAGGGTAGTACTATCTGCATACTTTATATTTTAAGACTTGCATAGCGCATTCAAAACTGTGAATTGTACAAAGCGTGGAATTGATGATAATGATGCTTTAATTTCAACCTTATTTTTTTTTTTTTATTATAGTTGTTGCTGCAATGCTGTATTTCTGAAACACATAAATTTTTTCAATAAATAAAATCATTATTAATAATAAAATTTTTTTATTAATTTTTTCAATAAAATTAGCCCATTTACCACCTATTAACCAAAAACTAACGAAATTGTCGTTCTTGCGCTGTCAAGGGTTAAGATCGTGAACATAAAGACGTGGCTTTGATTTGAATTTCCTGTATAAATTTAAAATTCTGTACTGCAAAACTGAATTTAGAATTAATTTAAGTGTTTAGATATATTGCTTCTTAATTTCACTCAAAAATTAAGTTGAACTGGTTATTAAAAAAATTGTCTTATTATTGGTGTTTCTTATTTGAAAAAAAAGAAGCAGAACCATTGAAAATGTGCAAAATATCAAAACTGTACAATACACTAAATAAAGTCAATACAATAGGGTTCATTTATTTTTCATAAAATAGTTTTAAAACCACAAGTGCATTTACATATACGTACACACATATCCGTTTAACATTTGAAAATGAATTCAATTTAATTAAAGATAAATAAACAGATTTTATTTTAATGCGTAATACAGGCTCTGTTTGTAAATATAGGCATTGTTCATTACAATATTGTTGTCTATTTATATTTCTATTAAAGAACCATTTTAATAAAGATATATTTAGTTTTCTAAATGGGTATACAGAATGAATACATAAAAATGATATTACGAATATAAAAACAAAATATTATATCGGCCCATATTCATAGTTAAAGACTAAAGTCGACTCTTACTAAAGTATATTCTAAAAAAAAGGCTTTTATTATCTTTTTTGCTTTAATAGTCAAGAATAAAGTATACTTTAAGTTTAGTCGCCTTCCACTGGGTGTCAACTAAAATTTGATAAATATTTTCATACAATTTCTAAACAAACATTAGAAAAAAGTAACCTTGTTTCTATTTTGTTCACTTTGGTATAAAAATCATGTATCGAGTATTGTGTTCTGAAACCAAATAAAATAATTATGGAAAAATAAGTTAAAACAGCTTTAGGTAGTTTTAAATTTAGAGTTGACTTTAACGCCAAAAGTATATTTAAAATTGTCTATGAATGAGTTAGAGTTGACTCTTAAGTAAAACCGACTTTAGTTCCCTTAAAGTACACTTTATTTTAACTATGAATATGGGCCATGGTTTTTTTTACAAGTTTTTGGAAACCGCAAAGGTAGAAATTATAAATATAATAAATAATCATTGTATTATACTTTTCTGAATTAATTTTAATTATAGGTATTGGTTATGTTAATTTACTTTAATTGTGCTTGATTCTTTTAATTATAAATATTTCATGATATTCCCATGAAATATTTAAAACTAAATAACTAAAACTAAATAATAAATATTTCATCAAAATATCATGAAATATTTATATATGAAGGAATCAAGCACAATTTAAGTAAATTATTATAAAAAAGATCCCAAATAATAAATTTTCTTGTTAAAGTATCTGTGTGTGCACGTTGCTTACTTGTAAAAATTATTTACAATTTTTATTATTATTTTTTCATTAAATCTTTCAAATACATATGTATGGTTTCCTATCGCAACCCTTAAAAAAATAGTTACTTAATGGTTACTGTGTTTTTGTATTATTGATTCAATGGAGTTCTCATTTAATCAGTTTGGCCTTTGGTATAACATTTTGAGGTTTTCTTTATAAAATTTGGCTAGAATCCACTGACGAGCTTTATGTGAGCAGTAGCAAAATGACCATATGGATATGCTTTCCCCGCAGTAATACATTATATTATTTAATATTAAATAATAAATACTTCATGAGAAATATTGAAGGAATCAAGCACAATTAAAGTAAATTAATAAAATAAAAAAAAAAGATTCCAAATAATAAATTTTCTTGTTAAGGTCTTAGTTATTACTAAAACTGTAGGCTCGCATTAAGAACTATCAGACATAGTGTCAAAATATTTTTCTATTAAAAATCAGTAAGATCGGCAGGGGGCTAAACACCACGCTTGTCTTTAGTTTTTCCATATCATTTAGAACAATAAAGTAACTCCAATCAAAAAATAAATATATAAGGCGATAGATAATTAAAAAATAAGAAAAAAAACTTCAAGTTAATAAACTGACGCTTGTCCATATTTCCCGAGTGTCGTGGCTCTGAAATTTTCAAATTCTTTGAAATGTGAATATGGGTATTATTTTTAAGCTTTTAAAGAGATCTTTAAGGAAATACTAAACATTTCTTAAAATGCTTAACATATAAATTTAATGAACGTTTCTGAATCGTAATATGTTTTCATTTTTATTTTTCAGCGATAACCTTGGGTTTTAAAATTCGATATGTTCGATATGTAGACCTATTCCAAATAAAAGAATTAGTAATTTAAGCGCATTTGGTGGACATTATAAATATGTATAGTTTTTTTTCGTGCTCGTCTTTAAAATCTATTTTATTTTTTTTTTTACACATTTAAGTCAACTTTTTGTATTGTTTCAATTTTTGATAAGTGTTTTGACTCAATTTTATTTTCGCTGAGGTTTTATTTCAATGTTGCCAAACAACAAAAAAACATGAAATTTAGTCCTTTCCAAAATGAAAAAGTCAAATATTAAAATGTTTTACAAGATTAAGATTAAATGAATTGAGCACAAAATGGAAATAAGAAACTTCTCTGCTTATGCTGTTCAATTGAAAATAGCACGAAAAAAAAGATTTTATCTTGAAAATTAATTAATATAATAAAAAATTCCCGTTGTTTAATTTAATTTAATATTTGCAAAGTGCTCGTGCATATACATAAATTATCGTAGTGATATATTATTTTTCACCCTCTTTCAACTGTATAAAAGAGCCGAAAAAAAGTCAGCCGTATACAGTGGAGAAAGAAAAATATAATTGCTGTTGTTATTGTTGTTTTTGTTTAGACTTTGGTTTTTGTCTTTGCTTTATTGTTTGGGAAAAAAATTTTAGTTTATTTAAATTGTTTGCCAGCAGTTTCCTGAAGAGTTAAGTAAGCGGTAACGGAATGGCCATCGAGACGTGCTTTGACCCTCGATAATCAATAGAAAATAGCACAAAAAAAAACATTTTATCTTGAAAATTAATATAATAAAAAGTTCCCGTTGTTTAATTTAGTTTAAAAGAAGCATTTTTTGTTTGTTTGTTATTTCGTTAGAGCTTGTTATTGAATCTTTATTATTTGTAAACAAACAATAAGTGTTCCTGTATTACTTTTTAAGTCCATCCGTTGCAAGACTAAAAAAAGTATTTAATACTTTTACTCAATATTTAAAATGATTTAACTAACAATAAGTGTTCATGTCTTACATCTAACAATTTTTTTTATCCAACCAGTGCTAAACAGAAAGTAACATTTCATAATTACAGTAAAATAATCTTAAATTAAAGAATCAATATTGTTTGCTCAAAAGTAATGGTAAAATGTATGTATACATTTCTTCTTAATCTAGTAAATATACATATTTTATGCACATATACATATATGTACATATCTTACCATAATGAAATTTTTATTTTTAAAATGAAAATACTTTGGCCATTTCTCAATTTATATTTTACGTTTTTAATATTTTTAAGTATTTTTCTTACTTCAGTAAATAAATTATTATGAATTATGCTGTAGAAAACAAACCTACCTTTTAGAAAATTTAATTCTACATAAATTACTACATGATTGAGTAAGGTGTAAGGTATTGTTCTTTAGATTAAACGTTTATCTTTGGTTTAACTTTTATTTCTTTTACAATATATTGAAATGATCAAAAAAAAAATGGTTAGTTTTCCAAAAGTCTATTTATACATTTAAATGGATCTTAAAAATAAGTATTTTGAGGAAGGTAGTCGTATAAAAATCTGGCATATCACAGCACTCAATTTCGATTGATGGCATTTTCAATATCGATTATAGGTTCTTCAGACAACAAAAAAAATCTCTTTAGCATAAAACTAAACTTTGAAATTTTAAATTTCGTTTCTTGCGGCTTATATATTTATTTTAAATTTTTTTTTATTTTGTATATATATATATATATAGTTTAGATTACCCTAGTTGTTATCACATTAAAATTAAAAAGTTTAGCAAAATTTTTTACATCAACGTATGTTAGATTACGTCGTGAGTTTGGGCTACTTGTACAAGTCACATGTCAAAATTGCTAAGTGTTTAACATACGGTCTATAGTTATCATCAAGGCGAATTAAATACAACGTGATAGCGGTGGCGAATTCAATTCTTTTCCCATGTATTCTTACTGTCAAACTCCATATATAAAAAATTTATCTAACTGTTATACATATTTTTTATATATGGGATTTGACAGTTAGAATACCAGGGAAAAGAATTGAATTTGCCACCGCTATCACCTTGTATTTAATTCGCCTTGGTTATCATGTTCTGATTTGCATATATGGCGTACATATGACATAACCTCCTGTTGTAGAAAATAAAATTTAAATACTTAAGAAATTGATTGATGTCAACTATTCAATATTACTTAGCAATAATTGTTTAACAATTTTACGAATAAGTTTTAGGACGCATACAAACATTTATCCTAAAAAAAGCATAGCACCCTCGCAAAATTTAAAGAAAAAAATATGATTATTAACACATAAAAAATAATTATTTTCAAAATCTACTTTCTATCTGTTATAAATATTAAATGTAAAATTTACATTGGGTAGAATCCACTAATGAGCCGTATGAGCAGTAGAGAAATGGTCATATTGTTATGCCTTTCCAGCAATTATACGTTTCATTTTGTAGTCTAATAAAGAATAATATAGGAAAGAGTTTGTGTTAGGTCATTTTTCAGTATTAATAACCGAAATATTATTCTTAAATGGACGGCTCAGAGCTGAAGTGCACCAAGTCACAAAAAGAAAATTGAAAGATATTTTGAGGTTTAGTAAATTAACTGCCATTAATTATTGGAATGAATATTTCAGTTATACTAAAAATAGTTTTAAAATTTATTCTCAAAATTGTTTAATGATATAAATTTTAGAAAACTGCATTTGTAAACTTTTTTAAAAAATGAAAAAAAAAACAGAAAAAATGACGGTTTTTTTTTTCTCCGAAAAATAGTTATTGATGTTTTTGATGACTTAAAAACACCTCTTGAAAATAAATTTTGTTTTGCATTATCTGCCAGTTTTCAAAACGAGGTAAAAAATAGTTCTCTGTGGGATTCATTCACCTGGCTGCAACATTTTTTTTTTGCATCCACAATCAAGACCTTTTGATTTGTGTAATCTTTTTCGCTGTTGCAGCCAAGCTGACGCACATTCTTTCTTCACTTTGTCAGCTAAACGTTTTTTGTTTTTTCTTTCCTAGTTCTGCTGAAACAGATGATAGTACAGCCACCAGCTCTATAGACAAATTTTTTATAATAATAAATACAAAAAATATATATAATAAAAAATTTATTTTAAAAAGCAAATATATAATTACCTAATAGATTAAAAAAACTATTACTGTGCGATGATTCCGAGCCTGGTCAATATTCGTCATCCTCATTAGTGGAAAAATCACTAGCACTACTACACTGATTTGTTAAAATATTTATGAAAACTGACAAATTGTTGGTGGAAGTGTTTTTATTGTTTTGCACTAAAGGAATACTTATACGTAACCGTTGTTTTTTTTTTGTTCTTGTTCTTGTTGTTACTGCTTATGTTAATTGTACAAAGTTAAAAAAACCAGCTTCTTCACCACCACGGAGTAAGCGCCCTTTTTTATTTCGAAACAATATTTTATAAATTTTTTTGCAATGGGAACAACATGAACATCGGCGAAAAGCCGGTGATTTTATTGAGTTAATATTAACAGCTAAAATGTGAACGTGTTAAATTTGAAAGAAATGAACAAAAATGCATGTTTTAAGGATGTTGATTTTTGTTAACTCGATAAAAATTGAGTTTTACTGTTCTCTGTAGTAGATCACACTGCCTTGGTTCGTTTTAGCTTCGAAAAAAAACCGGAAATGAAAGGTATTGACTTGAGCTTTTTACCGCTACCTTAGGAATGAAACACTTTTTGACTTAGCAGGTTACAGTTACATTTTGCGCCGAATTTGGATGTTATTTTGACACTTTTTATATTTCATGACTTGGTTTGGTACAGCTCTGAGCCCTCCAAATAAAAACACAAAAAATAGTCAAGCATTTTGTTAAAATTTCGGTACTTGAGTTTTTGGTTTTTTTTGTCTACTTCTAGTTTAGTCGATTAATTTTTTAGCAGAATGGCCATTTTTTTATTTTATTTAAAAATTATATCAAGATTTTTGTTGAAAACGTATTATTCTAACAAAACATTTCTTCAATAATATTATTAAATCAAAAAGTAATTTTTAAATATAAAAACATGTAATTACTTGCACTAAGTATTATTCACATTGTAATTTTTTTCTCTTGTGAGATTAAAATATTACTTTTTTTGTTTTAGTTTTAATACGCATTACATCTGCATTATGAGTCAGCATGTAACACACCTACTGCAGAAAAAAATTTAAGAACAATTCAAAACTTGTTTTGTTTTTTGTGAATTTTTGTTAAAGCTTTAACATTTTGTACGAACTTAAGAAACAATTTTCATGTTTTTGATGAAGTTTCTGTACTTAATGCAAAATGTTTTTTAACTTTTCTAAAAGTTTACATAAAATTTTCCTAATGAGCTGGCTTGATACTTCATTTTGCAACCAAAATTAAATTGTAATTTTATAATAAATTAATTAGCATAATATTTTTCCATAATATTATTGCATCCCATAATAATTCTACAACTCATTGTGCAACCAGAAATTTCTCAATATTATCTTGAATGTATAGAATATATTAATACCTGTTTAAGAATTTTTTAATGCTTGCAAAAATAATATTTTTAAACAAAAACATAAAAATGGACTTAAATTGAAGTAAATGTACTTGTACTTGTTGATTGTTGACATGATTGTGTAATCTTTCATCAAATTGCTATCCACTTGTTGTAATCCGTTTTTATTTTATAACATAAATTCTATAACACATAAAGTCTTTTGAAGAAATATCTTGATTATGTAAAACATTAATATGTTTAATCACCATATTTATTTAGTATAAACAACGTTGTAGAAAAAGTTAGATAAATAGCTTAAAATATTATACACACGTTCATATTTACTTATTTTGCAGATACATTAATCTTAAAAATGAAAGTGCTATGGAATTAATCAAACTAATGATCACAAGTATTGAAAATAAAAACAAATGAACATGTATCATATGAAGGTATTAAAAAAAACCGACTTCAAAATAGATTTCATCAGTCGTCATCTGTCTGCCTAAAATGGTTCAAGAGTGTGGCCACATAGATTAGATAACATTAACTACTAGGACACCCTTATATTCCATCTCCAAATTATATACTTGTTCAACTGTTCAACAGTTTCACAATACACATCAAATTTCAGCAACTCTAGGGGCACCCTTTAGTTTTTAAATTCAAATTATGTACTTGCTGTTGTAGTAGATTTAACAATTAAGTCAACTTTTATAAAATCCTTTAATAAATAATTTAAATTTTTTTATTGACTATTGGGGCACCCTTTAATTTATAATTTTTAATATTAATACTTGTTACTATACTAGCCATAGAAATCGACATTCTGTAAATTTTTAAGCGTTTGCCTATAACTGTTCAAAAGATAGGCCCATATATGTAAATTTACATCAATTATGGGGACACCCTTTAATTTTTAGATTTATTTTTGTATAAGTTTTTGTTATTGGCAGCTATAGTGATAAGCCGTCATTTTAAACAGTGTTTAAAACGGGACTAATCTTTAAGCATAATCTATCATATTACCAAAAATTTTCAAAATCAGTTCAGATATTACTGAGTTCTGCTAGTTCAAACATAAATAAGCAACATTCAGTCGAATTGATAACCTCCTTTTTTAAGTCCGTTAAAAACTGCAAAGTATTGTATATAAATGTGTTTTTTTTTGGTGAAAGTAAGTATTTTAGAAAACTTTTAAATAATTGACTGCTTTTAGTTATTTCTTTTTGCATTTTCGGTTTTTAATGAAATGCAAGTACAATTTTTGGGAAAAATTAAATTTTTTCTGAAAATAAATATTTTGTTAAAAAAAATAAAAATAGTACATAGCAAAAAGAAAAGTACAAGACAAGTTAAAGAAAGAGCACAGTGAAGAAATACTTTAGTTTTTTAGTGGACTTTGTCTAACCAAATTAATATTCATTCTTATTTACAAAGAAAGTTAGTTAAACAGATGATGTTTACAATGTACACAATCTAAGGTAGATAGATCCGAAGAAGGCTGTTGAAAGATGTACCCATTATGCTAGTGTCTAATTTTTCTTGTTCTCTTTGAAAAACGTCCGAATACATTCGTAACAGAGTTGGGTTTATGTTGGAAAAAATGCATTTTCGCCCCTAATCCTTAGTGGTATTGGATATTCAGTGGACTAAATGAATCAATTGTAGTGACGATCCCCTCTTGAGCTCTAGTAGAACGGCTTTTTTCATTTGCATGCATTATTAACAAATCTAAAAATCTGCCCGGTTCGAGTTTTGAAAATTTAATACTTTTAAAAGCCAATAACAATTATTTTAATTCATAAATATAGAAGTGTATATACTTCCCTAAGTTTTTCGATTGGATATTGTTTAATTTATTACATTTGAAAATACAAAAATTGTGATTAAAACAACAACAAAAATTGTTTTCTTTACTTAGTGGATCTGCAAATTAAGGAAATAATATTGATTACTAATATTTATGAAAGCGTATTATAGGTCATCCCTTTATAAAAACGATAGTGGGAACCTAAAGCAGTGGAATTCGCGCTCCAATATAGTGCCAGTATTTCTAGACCACTGCCACTAAAATGTTTCATTTAGTGCATTAAATTCCCACTACCACTAAAATTTTCACTATTGTTTGAATTAGTGGTTAACTATTTCCATCTGCCACTAGTGGTGGCTGGAATTATGCTGCATTAATGCTACGTCGTTTAGTGGTAATAAAAGCGTAATACATTATAACTTCAATTCAATGAACTTAATTCTGATAGTGAAATTTAAATCGTTTAGTGAATTTTCAAGTTTGTTGCTAAGTTTTCGGTTTTTATTGAAATTTTCATATTTTTGTTATTGCAAAAACAATTTTTATTAAAGTTTAATGCTTTTAATGAAATTTTGGTGTTAATGTAATATTTTGGTAAAATGTTGATGGATTAGTGATATTCCAATTACATAGTAATATATAGCTTTTTTTCATAAATTTCAATTATTAATAAAACCAAAAATTGAAAATAACCATTACAAAAAAAACAACTAAATCTGAAAAACGTAAAGAAAAAAGAGGTGCTAGCCCATCAAAAAATGAGACATTACCTTAAAAAGTACTTGCCATATAACGAATTACTTTTGTAATTGCCATTTTTTGATACTCACTTACAAAACACATTACATTAGTTCGTAAAGAAGGAAGTAGTAATTGAACTAGTTCTTTAAGGTAAAAGTGAATAGCTTAATAAATGTATGAATGATCATCATAATTTCCAGCAATAATCAATGAAATCGATTCTTAGTAATTGATTTTAAAAGTCTCATACCCTGTTAAAATCATTAGGTTGGTAATCTAGTTAGGAAGTACTTCGTTAAAAATGCTTAATTCCACACTCGATTACCTTTTTTAAAATTTTTTGCTGGGTGTTGTTAAATTTCAATAGCACCTCTTTTGAAATAATGTCTACGGAAATGTTCGTAATTAAATTTATATTTCATCTGGGGAAGTGGCTAAACTGATATTAACTTTAACTAAGGATTGAGAATATGTACATACTTTATGAGGTCGGAAATAAATATTGTAGAACATGAATTTGGCTAAAAAATATCATTATTTTTTTTATATTATTTGTTGTGAAATTTATTGATTAAAAGAAAACAAATTTTATTTTGTTAAAAGAATGTCTAATAAATAGAATTAATTGTTAAGAAAATTTGAGATGTTTTGTCTCCACTATAGTTAAGAGTGGCTTAGTTATGTAGAGCATTGCGTAAAAAATTTAATTAAGAAAGGCAAATTGAAATTGTTCAATTAGTATTAAATATCACTTCGATAAAATAAAAACGTAAGCATGTCTCATTAACAAAAATAGAATTTTTTTTGTTTTATTTTGACATAAGTTTATATCTGAAAATGTTTTATCGAACTTCAGTATTGAAGTCACAATATATTAGATGGTAAGTGTTCCTTATTTTATCATTTAAAATTATGGTAAGCAGTGAATTGAAAAATTTCCATATATTCACAAAAATATTAAAATTGTGGTTAAACATTACGAAGCTCTGCCGCTAAAATATGGGAGGCCACACAGTCATCAAAATAAAAAGAGAAAAAAAAAAGAAGAAAGAACATTAAAAACCAAACACATACAACTCCCTCCGGATGACACTTTTCTGCATTTGTTTGTAGACTAATATTAAAGCTTCAACAATCTCTTTTTGCTGTCGTTATCTCAAGACCGTCGCCGTTTTTAATTTTCATCATAAATACTTATTTAAGAGTGTATAAGTAAGTACGTCACATTCATATAATAAGTTTTATGGAGCTAAAGGGTGACTGTTGTGTGAGTAGGAGATTGAATCTTACTACATACTCACATCCAGTCATTCAGTACCTTCAGGGGATTTTAAGAATAATTAAAATTATAATTTTATGCAGCAAAAAACACTTTATATTATAACAGAACAATTGAAAATTAAAATGTTACGTTGCTGCCATATTTAATTTTTCTTTTAAAAAGGAACTTGGGCTTAATATTTAATATCCCTGTTATTATTTCATTAATTCGTATAATAAATAATATTTTCTCTTGTTTCCTTTGTGAAACATTTAAAATTGAATAAATAAATATATTGTTATCTTTATGGCTTTAAGATTTTTAAATTTTACAATAATGTTTTGCTTTAAATTATTTTTAATTGGTTTTTGTTTTGCCTTAAGGTATTTCTTGATACTGATCAATTTGAAGCACTACAAATGTTTCACAATGATGGTTCAGTTGTATTTTTCTGGTCTGGTCTCAGATCCAAAATTGTTTAAACAAAATTGATTACTTAGATATTTATGGTATTTTAACTTAAATAATTTTATTTTTGGACATACATACATTATTAGTCATGAAAAACGTAAAATTGTTAACAATATTTAATAAAGATAAGAAAGATTACACTTATATTAAGGTATTCAATTACTAAATTAAAAATTCAAAATTTTTATACTTTAAGGTGCAGTCTATTAAAAATTAACGTTTCAATTTTCTGAAAATTTTAATTAGAAATTTCAAATTTAAATTTTTGTACTAATGCATATAAATCAGAGGTGTTCTAAGGTTGTGAATTTGAAATTTTGTACTTTTAAAAATGCAAATTGTCGCGTACAGAATTAACTCCTTTATATTTCATTTAAAATATTTTACAAAGTACCAAAATAGTACCAATTGACTTCATCCTCAGACAATGGCATGTTAAACTCGCATGTTCTTTTTACATTGGCGGTCTTTCATCCTCAGACAATGGCATGTTAAACTCGCATGTTCTTTTTACATCAAGTGACCAGTTTCGAATCGGTTACTTTTTATGCAAGGTAATTGCAATAGGAGTGTATTCTAGTTTAATTTTTCGTGTTCTATCCCATACTTTATATTCACAAAAAGTTAAAATATAGAAGAGTGTCAGAAATAAGAAAATGATGCTTTTTATGGCTGTGCTTAATTTAAACCTGTAGCTGGAAAATAAAAAAAATTCTAGAAAACTTTTATAGACATTTTTTGTTTTATTTGAGCCTTTACCTTCCGCCTTTGTTAGTCTTTTTCATCCTCAGACAATGGCATGTTAAACTCGCATGTTCTTTTTACATCAAGTGACCAGTTTCGAATCGGTTACTTTTTATGCAAGGTAATTGCAATAGGAGTGTATTCTAGTTTAATTTTTCGTGTTCTATCCCATACTTTATATTCACAAAAAGTTAAAATATAGAAGAGTGTCAGAAATAAGAAAATGATGCTTTTTATGGCTGTGCTTAATTTAAACCTGTAGCTGGAAAATAAAAAAAATTCTAGAAAACTTTTATAGACATTTTTTGTTTTATTTGAGCCTTTACCTTCCGCCTTTGTTAGTCTTTTTCAGTTACATAAACCGCCTGTTAAGAGGGCTCTGTTCAACTCCATTTTCGGCCTGACATGGTTGGAATAGACAGTAGAACATCGGATGGAGCGATATATACCTTATGCCGTCAAAAAACCAAAGGCAGCTAAATGCTTCTTTTGTATCTTGAAAATTGTATTCGTTCCACTGTATAACATATTGAATTTTCACGCCAAAATTATCAAGGACTTCCTATTTCTCCATATATGTATCACCTCTTATTACAGGCGAATAACCACCCTCGGTCAAATACCTGTACAACAGAATACAACACTGAGTCATCGGAGTCCCTATACTCACGACTCCATTTAGAGATTGTTTCTTAATCATTATTAATGTTTTTCTTATAATTTTATTCTCCCAAAGGCTTAGTTATATATTTGCAAAAGAATAATAGCATTAGAAAGAAAGAACGAAGCTTTGTGGTACTTTTATTATATAACAGCTTGAAAAGTGCAATCCCTGACACACCCTGCCTACTTTAGCACTCTCCTAAGCCACCACTTTTCTCTCGCCAAAATAGTGTTTTTGCCAGCACGATTTTTGTTTTAAAGAAAGCCCACTCGGCGTCTCCTTCAGTAGCCACATTGGCGGTCTTTCACTCTAAATATATTTTTAATAGACATTATTTTCTATCACTTTGGTTGAATTTCTTTAGCAATTTTCAATAAATTTTATATTCGCTAATATAACAGAATAAGTTGAAAATGTTTGGTAATGGATGCGCTAGTGTTCAGAGAATCACTGAAAACATTCTAAGCACTAGCGTTCGAATGAAGACCTCTGGCATAGTAACTGACACTCTCTTAATGAAAGGCAGTCTTTAATATCTTTCTAGAAATTTCAACTGATTCAACAGAAAGTAATCAACAACTCGGTAAATATTTGATAATCTTTTTAAAACAGTCGAATACCCCAAAAAGTAGAAAGAATTTGGATAATTGTTGAGTTGCGATAATTAGTTGGGATTTCTTGAAGGGGAAGCAAGCAACTTATAAATTTATGAGTCAATAGAAACCAAGAAAGCATGCATGTCGATGTAGTATTTCTGATCAACTACCTGATGGCTAAAGTTGATAAATTCCTAGAGACAGTCTTGGTACTTTTCTGACATATCCCACGAACACACAATTCCCCTCACTATTGCGTATGAAGAATGTATGGTCTTATCTAAATGGAGTCGCTGCAACTCTACTTGATTGTCCTCGCAAATGAAAGTATCAAGTGAACCATACTAAATTAAGACTTTTTTGTTTCTAATATCGTACCAATAACGGAAAAATTCTCGATATAACCATTAACTTGAACAACTCTCAAAACAGACTCTAAGGATTAGTGGCCTCGTTTATATGCTTAATGTTATGATTTTGTGCTCAATTTAAAAATAATTTGTTCATAAATAAATTTTGCTGATTTTTAGGTTTATGTTTTTTAATGTTTTAATTAAAGAGTTCACAGTCTGTTGGTTTTGGCTTATTTATTTCCCTTCACTACTCTTTATTAGTAAAGAAAATTTTTAAATTTAAATTTCGGTATAAAATGTATTTGTCTCTTTTTAAAACCATTAATACCATATCCATCATGTTACAAAGGAAATGTATTTTTATAGTCCTTTTTATTTTTGGTGGTTTTAAACAATGTGGTCATATACAACATATAACTGATAATATTGAGACTCTTTTTATTATGTTTTTATTTTTAACACTAGCATAAATATTTACTCATGTATTCATTTGGGTGTAATAATTTAATAAATTTATAATAAAAAGTGTAAACAAATTTTAACAGCTGGAGAATATAACAACAGGAAAGCCATTTGATACAAAATAAAAAATGATGACAATAAAATTGAATTGAAAATGGATTAAAATTTAATATCAGTAAAATTTAATTACTAAATAAAATTTAATCTTCACTAAATAAATTTTTGTGTATTTAACTGATGAGCAAATGATGGAAATGGAATGAGTGGCTTTTTGATTTAATTTTGAAACGAAATTAAAGTTAATACGATTAAAAATCAAAAATTCCGATGTGTAGCTCTAGCTGTAGAAACACCTAAGGTTTTACTTTAGTCCAGCATGCCTCTATATTGTTTTAAATTTTTAAATTGCCTGTGCGTGAATATTACAATCTTTGGTTTTTTTTATTCTTTCAAGAAAAAACTGACTTCAAAACAGGTTTCATCTGTCTTTTGTAACGGCCAGATACATCAAATAATATTAACTATAAGGATATCCTCTTATTCCATTTCCAAACTCTTTGGTTGATATAACGAAATAAGCACTACAGCTCCTTGTTGATTTCAACGTCTGTCAACAACTGTTTAACAGTTTGGCCATATTCATTACATAAAATGTAATTAACGGATACCCTTAAAATTCCAAATTTAAATTATATACTTGTTGTTGTAGTAGACTTAGCAACTAGGTGCTTTGTATATTTCAACCGCCTGTCTATAACGGTTCAACAGTTTGGCCACATACATCAAATTATATAAACTAATGTAAAAGCCTAAAATTTATAATTTTAAATAATTATACTTTTTATTATACCAAACAAAGTAGCGGACATTATATCTAATTTAAAAGCGTTTGTATATAACGGTTTAAAAGATACGGCCATATACATCGTTTAACATTAATTTTGGGAACATCCTTTAATTTCTAAGTTCAAATTGTAAACTTGTTGTTATAGTGGATTTAGCCATACAGGTCCCTTTAAGTTTTTCATACACATTAAGCAGACATTGAATAGAGTGAAAAAGTTTATATTGCGACGAAAAAAAATAAACTAAAACTTAAGATTAATTTGTTGCAACGAACTGCACTGACGACCCTTTCTGCGCTTAGTAATCACTCTACTATTTTGAGAATACAAAAATTTAAAACACATGCTAAACCTAAACGCCGCTTCATGTTGCAAATGCTACAAATAATAAACGTTCCTACAGAAAAGGGAATGAATTACAAAGCTGACCTCAAGACCATAGCTCAGATATATAAATGTTTAATAATATTTTGGCATTCGCTGAAATAAGAGCTACGTTTCCTGATGAAAAATTGAAAAAATAAAAAATAACAAACAATATTCTTATTTTAAAAACTGGCGTAGTACTTAAAAAAAATTAGAAAAAATATTGGAAATAAAATATTTAACATTTCTTTAATAGAAAAAAAGAAAAAAAAACAAAAACATTTGAAGTCAAAATTCTATTTCACTTGATTGTTATTTCTAAATTAATTAATATAATGTTGTGAAAATATGTGTTATCATATTATTATTATTTATTTATTAGTAACATAATACAATTACCACTACTAATTTGACAAAAAAAAGAGAGTAATATCTGCTATGGCTTTCGACTCCGTTATTTAATCAAGATGAAATTTTGTCAATCATATCTATTTTTAACATATATGTATTTATAAAAAAGTTTGATATTTGTATTAGATATATTTATTAGAAAACTAGTTGGTGGATTAGATCCGAAGATTTTTGACCGAATACTGTTGTAGCAAGCACATTTGTCAAGGATGTGGACAACATCTAGTTTCTTGTCTTGTGGAGAAACTGTTTTGTCAATGAGATGTTTACGGGAAAGTTTGCAGTGCCCCAATCTCAGGCGAATGTACGTATTAGTTTCTTTCTTCGTACTGTTTTTGGGTTGGTTGGTGTTTCTCCTAGTGGGTTAAAGGTTTTGTACCTGTGTTGATAAGTTGACCATTGTTGGATGTTTTGCTTCTTAAGATAATTATAGACAACGTTTCGTATATCCCGCACTTCCCATATTGGGTTATTTTATTAGCGGTCTTCTTTTGGCGTATTCAGCGGCTTCATAAGCTTTTTCATTACGAAGTATACCAACATAGGATGTTTCCCACATTAATTTGATTTTATTGGGGTGTCGTATGAAAAGTTTTCGTGTCCTAATTAAAAGATCCAAATCATAAAAGGGATTTAGTCAGGTTAGAATGGACGAGAGGCACAAAACCAATTTTTTCAAAATTAGATGTAAATTTAATTTCAAATTTAGTGCAATAGCTTCTGCAGTAAAATTGGAGCAATAGTTGTCAATTAAACCGTTGAGTATAAGTAAAAAAATGTGGTGACTTCCTTTGTTTTCGAGCCGTCCGTGTCCGTGTATTATGAAAAGAAGTGGAGTGTTTTGGCAATTCTGTTAATGACAGAATGAATGACGTTTTATCTAAGAGCCATGGGGGTGCAGTTGAATTTTTTGTTAAAACTGGCTGAATATTTATATCAAGGCATCATAAGACACTTAAAGATTTGATGATTGCAGATGGTAGTTTAGGTATCTTAACACGATTTATAGTCTTGATGACTTCTTTGTAAATGATTTGATTACGGCTAATAAATAATTTTAATGTAAGTTGAGTAGTTCGATTTTTAATAGATGGCAATCCGGATTCTGCAAGAATATTTCTGGTAGGAGCAGTTCTAAATGCCGCGATACTGCGTCTTATTAAGGCATGATAAGGAGCCTCAATTAGTTTTATGTGTGAACCTGCGCACCAGCCTTAGATTGAAAGAGCGTAGTCAATTTTGGATAGTAAGACGGAGCGGGTTATGTTAATCATAGTAGGTACGTGCGTCATAAAGTTTTTTGATGTAAGGTATTTTATAATGTTTAACCTTGAGATTAGATTTTTTCTTAACATTATGCACTGATCCTTAAAAGTGAACCTCTTATCAAAGATGACGCCAAGTTTATCCACTATTGGTTTAGTATCGTATTGAATGTTTAAGCCATTACAGTTGTGTTTTCCGCATAAATGTAGTACATTACACCTTTCAATTGAGAATTTTGTACCTGACATTAAGCTCCAGTCATCTATTTTTTTTAAAGGTTTCAGTAAATATTCCTTGTACTTTATTATTGTCTTAATTTTTTGTAAATATTATGGCGTCGTCAGCGTTAATTGCAGGTTCGAATGAGGAGCAGTACTACTGATAACGAAAATCCTTGGGGTATACCATTATGAAGAGGTAAAGAAAAGGTATTGTTGGGTTTAACTATGACTTTTCGATTACGCATGAAGTTTTTAACAAGTTAAGTTTTTTTGTTTACCAACTTTCCAGTCTTGAACTTGTTGCAGTATGACATGTGAGCCAACTCTGTCTTTCGAAGTCGGTCGATAGTACGCTTATGTGATTCTTAGTAGATAGAGTTTTGGCTATGAAATGCCGCAAATAGATAAAGACGTCAACTGTACCCTGTTTTTTCATGAAAGCGACTTGAAGAGGAAAAACTGCTTATTTTAAGAAACCCCATTAGGCGACGGGAAATTTTTTTTTTCTAAAATATTGCTACTGCATGACAAAAGGGATATTGGTCTATATCCTAATACTGTGTTGCGTTTAATATTCGATTTGGGTATAGGATCAACTATAGCAGTTTTCCATATTTGAGGGTATCTATTAAAAAGGAAACTTTTGTTAAATAAGGAGAGCCATGTTTCTTAGTTGATGGAAAAAGGGTTTTTAAAATATCAATGAAATACGAACATGGCCTGGTGTTTTTCTTTTCGATGAATACAACGCGTTTTCTAGTTCAATAGAGTTTAGCGTTGTTTCAATTTTTGGGCATTCTATTACAGTTTTGCAACTGATAACTCGAGTGCAGTATATTTGTTTTATTTTCATGAAATTTATGTCTTCTGAATTATTAGTTTGGACTGTAAATGATTAATATTGTTTGTGGATTTGCCACCTGAATAGCACTCCAAATTCGTTAAGATGAGGATTTAGGACTAATATTGGATGTAAATTTTTGCAGGAAAATGGCTTTACTCTCTCTAACCGCCCTTCTGAACATGTCGTTGTATTTTTTAAATAGGGTTAGATTATTATCCGTTCTGAAGCATTTAAAGTTGTGCCAAATTTGGATACCACCACACAAAACGGGGACTGTATATTTTTCCTTTTGTTTGTGGTATACTTATATCTGCCACAAATCTTATGTTTTTTGTTGTGGTCGCCGCAATATATGTTAATTTTTAAAGAATATATGAAAAATTATGCACTAGAAGAAATTTTAATTGCTTAATCTTATCTTTACGTAAAACAACTTTAAAGTAATTCAGGAAGGCCGGCCCACTTGGCTAAAAGTCGAAAAAAACTAAAACCTTGACCCTACGTTCGAAACACCACAAACATTAAAACGTTGATAAGATAATATATTGTCAGAGAGAGAATTTCGAAACTGTTTATAATATAATTATGTATTAAAAAAACAAAATACTATTTAACGGAATCATCACCGTAAAATTTTGTAATGAATAATTCAATAAATCTGATCCATTCTTTTTTTATTCTTATTTAGCATAAATATTTACAGGACAAATTCAGAGTATATAGGTTTTTTTTTAAATTTTGATGTCAAACTCATAGATGTTTTTTTTTTTTTACTAATATAGAGACACGAAGAACGTTTGTGATTACGTGTCCACAAAAGTATTTGCTGTTATAATTTAAAGAGCAAATTTTCTCACTTAATTACTAACCACAAAAGTAAAAAAGTAAAAGTAGTAAATTTTCTCACATTTCTAGCAAATCATTGTATGGTGCACCACTAAGAAAACTGTTTTGTTTAGTGTCGTATGACATATTTATAATTCTTTTGGCAGAAAATAATCATACGTGTATGAACTTTAACAAGCTTAGGGAATTACTAATACCATGAGTTAATGTTACTTAAAACACGTTTAACATTGTCTTGTTATTAAAATTATCACAATAAAAAAATGTATGAATAATTTCCCAGCAAAAACTTTTTAAACAGGTAATCGAGTGTGGAATTAAGCATTTTTGGCAGAAGTACTTCCCAACTAGATTGCCAACTTAATGATTTTAAATAGGCATGAGACTTTTATAATCAATTACTGAGAATCGATTACATTAATTATTGTTGGAAAAAATGAGTTCCATTATTACGGTAGTCTCATTTAACATAAAGAACTAGTTCCATTAATGCTTCCTTTTTTGGAAACGAATGTAATGTGTTTTGCAAGCGAGTAACAAAATATGGCAATCACAAATGTAAGTCATTATATGGCAAATACTTTTAAAGGTAATGTCTAATTTTTGCTGGGTTGTATCAATTTACTTTTAAGTTTTAAACTGTTTAAAGTGCTTTTATAAATGTAGTTGTTTCTTTTTATTTATATTTTCTTCAAATTAAATATTTATGAGTTTGTGAATTTAATTTTACTGGTTTGAGTTTATAAATTCAGTATTTAAATACGAATTTAATTATTTTGTATGTCTTAATATATTTAAATTCTGCCTGTTTACTTAATGTGTTTATAAGCTTCATTAATATTAAATTCCAGCAGAAATGCTTTTATTTTTATACACAGCCTTTATGTCGTACATATTAAAGCATATTGTTATACTTGTGCATACATAACAAAGTTTAAGTTATTCTCATAAAATCATCTCTGAAAATTAATTATTATCATTAAAAATATTGATGAAACTGGATACAATTTTATGTTGCAGCAAGTATCACTATAAGAAACACAAGCACATCAATTTAGAAGCGGCAACCCCGAATTATTACAATCGCTAATGAATTTGGTAGATTTGTTGTGATCACAGTACTGCTTAGTGCACTGTACTTTAAGTAAAGAGATTTTAGTCAACAGACAACAGTCCAGTCTGTAGACCTGTTTAAACCTATTATAAAATTGGCAGTAGTATCAAAATTTGTGAGAGATATACGTCTATACTAACAAAACTAGACAGCTGAATTTTGAAACATCAAGGATTCTTTTTGGATTGTGTTTGGATCTACATATTTACATAAATTTTTCTTAAATACTTTAATAAGAAAAATGAAACAAAAAATAAAAAATATTTACTCAATGGTTACTATATTTTTGTTTTAAAATTTTTTGAGTTTTTTATGGCTTTTTGCCTTATTGATACAATGGAGTTCTTATTTAATCAATTTCGCTTTAAGTATAAGACTCTGAGGTTTTGCTTACAAAATTTGGGTAGAATCCACTGATGAGCTATATATGAGCAGTATCGAAATAGCCATATGGATATGCTTTCCCCGCAGTAATACATTTCATTTTTTAGTTTAGTTTAAAAAATAAATATTTCACATGAAATATTTACTTTTGAAGGAATCAAGCACAATTAAAGTAAATTTTTTTAAATATTTAAGAATCAGAGTTCATTAATACTAATGTTTCATCAACAATTTATACAGGTGGCATTTAATTAAAATTATAAATTTCGTAGAAGATGTTAAAATTACTTATAAGCTTAATACCTGTTGGAATTCTTAATATTATGAAAACCCTGTAAACAATGTGAACGCAGTTAACATTCGTTTTTCCTGTCATAATTTTTTCATTCCTTTTATATATTCGTTTGAACTAAGACGTTTTATTTTTACTCTAATAAACTTTTATTTAAACCTAAAATTAAACAGGTTATGGGCCCAGGAAAAAGTCCATATTAATTGTGGTCGATAAAAGTTTTATTGAGTTTTTGTAACTAACTGAAAAGAAAAAATTGAATGTTCTTTTTCTTGGAAAGCTGTTGCTAGAAAATAGCGTCCTTGTACCAGATTGATAAACTTGACGACACAAATTACGATAGTTGGTGCATTCAAATGCGCAGTGTACTTATACACAATGGTTGGTGGAAAATCGTAAATGGAACCGTTAAAAAGGCTGAGGATGCGGCTGCTAAACAATCTTGGGAAGACAGCGATGAACGTGCACTGGCTACAATAACTTTGTCTGTAAAGCCAACACAGTTGGGTCTTATTAAGAATTGTTGTTTCTTATGATGCTTGGAAGCGGTTAGAGGAAACCTATAAGCCAAGGGGACCGATACAAAAGGTGTCATTGTACAAACGTCTTTTTACCCGTTTGCCGAAACGGGTATAGTCGTTCAGGAGGAACTTTTGACCATAATGCTGCTTTCCAGTTTGCCAAGTGAGTTTGAACATTTTGTTATTGCCATCGAAACACGAGATACCCTCCCTAGTTTGTCAATCGTAAAACAAAAATTATTAGAAGAAAAGGACAGACACAAAGAAAAAGGTAAACATGAAGAATCATCGAGCAACACACAACATGCTTTTGCGATGAACTTTAAAAACGGCAAAAATCAAAGAGACAGTAAGCCGAACAAAAACAAATTTAAGGGTAAATGTTACAATTGCGGTCAAATCGGACATTATGCAAGTAAATGTGTTAAGCCAAAGAAAGAACGCACTCAACTTTTGCATGCTGTTACACGTAATAAAACAAATGACACGGCTTGGTGCGTTGACAGTGGAGCAACAGCACATATGTTCTGCAACAAAGAAATGTTTGAAAATTTTCAACAATATAATGAAAACATTTTGTTGGCAGGCGAACATCAAATAGAAGCCAAGGGAAAAGGTGATGTAGTCATTAAAAATAGTAATTGTCTACCAATAAAATTTGAGAAAGTTCTTTTTTCCCCAGAATTACAAATGAATTTTATATCATTCAGTCGCGTCATTGAAAAAGGATTAACAGTTACATTTGACTCATCGGGTGCTGTTATACAGCGAACTGACGGTACAGTCGTGCTAAAGGCCGAAAGACAAGGCAATTTGTTTTTGGCACATGGCAAAACTGAAAGACTTTTTGCGGTTACTACATCAGATCAGGTTTGGCATGATAGATATGGCCACGTAAACTACAAGTCTTTGAGACAGTTGTCAAATAAATCAATGGCAACGGGTATGAAATTAAAGAACGATAAATCAAGTTTAATACAGTGTAAAACCTGCATGGTCAGTGAAATTCATGTAAGCTCATTTCCAAAGGAATCTTGTACGAGAACAAAAGCACTGTTAGAACTCATACATAGTGACGTGTGTGGTCCGTTCAACATAAGATCGTTAGGTGGCTCTAGATATTTCGTCACTTTTATTGACGATTACTCCAGGCACATTTTTGTTTATTTTCTTAAATTAAAAAGCGATGTTTTCGAAAAATTTAAAGTGTTTAAACAAATGGTTGAGAAACAAACTGGTCGTAAGATTAAGATGTTCAGAAGTGATAATGGCCGAGAATTTTTAAACAAACAATTTAACGTTTTTCTGGAAAATGAGGGCATTACACGTCAGCTTACAGTACCATATACTCCGCAGCGAAATGGCGTAGCGGAACGAGCCAATCGAACTTTAGTTGAAATGGCCCGTTCTATGATGGTGCATGCAAAACTTCAACAAAATTTATGGGCTGAGGCGAAAAATACGGCAGTCTACCTACGTAATAGATGTCCCACCAAAATATTGGGCGATATAACGCCATACGAAGTTTGGCATGGCCGCAAACCAAGTGTGCAGCATCTAAGAATATTTGGTTCTCGTGCAGTGGCCCTTAATAAAACTCATGCCCATAAGTTTGAAGCTAAAGGAAACCATTTAATAATGGTTGGTTATTCGCAAGTAGCCAAAGCTTATCGTTTATATGATAAAAACAGTAGAAAAATAATAGAACGACGTGATGTACTTTTTGATGAAAATAGGTATGATGTCGAACGTGAAAAAACAACAGAACGAGACGGTGATTATTTAGTAATTGAAATCCCACATTCTGATTTACAACAGGTAAACAGAAGTGTCGATTCGATATCTGAAGGAGACTCCGAATCTGAATATGGGTGATTCAGATATCGCTGGTTTTAGAACAGCTGAGAAAGCTGAATCAGATAAGGATGATAATGTTCAGAAGGAAAGCGTTGCTGGTTCTAAACGTGGCAGACCAAAGATTGTGAAAACTGGTAGACCGGGCAGACCACGCAAGCAATATGCACAATTACATCAAATTGTTGAGGAAGTGCCAGAAACCGTAGATCAGGCTCTAAAAAGTGTAAACAGCGATAAATGGCGCCAAGCTATGATTTCGGAAATGTCATCATTGCATCAAAATGAAACATGGTCATTAGTGGATTTACCGAAGGGTGCGAGAGCAATCAATTCAAAGTGGGTATTTGCTCTAAAGAAAATTTAACTTGGGCAAATTGAACGTTTTAAAGCCAGACTTGTGGCAAAGGGTTGTAACCAAAAGTTTGGTGTAGACTATAATGAGACGTTTTTCCCTGTAGTCAGATATTCTACTATTCGTGTGATTTTGGCATTGGCAGTACACTGGAAAATGCATTTGCATCAAATCGACATAAGTTCAGCTTACTTAAACAGTGAAGTGCACCATGAAGTCTATATGCGACAGCCTGAAATGTTTGTTGATTCCGAAAATCCAGATAAAGTCCTTAGACTTCGGAGGGCAATATATGGCTTAAAGCAATCTGGTAAAGAGTGGCATGACAAGCTTGATAACGTCCTTAAAGAATTTGGTTTTGAGCAAAGTAAGCAGTGTACATGGATGATATTCTTATTAGCTGTAAAGATGTGTCGATAATTTCTGAAGTGAAAAGCTTAGTAGCAAAAAAGTTTCCAATTACCGATAAATGAAAGTTACATTACTATCTTGGCATTGAAATTGTACGTGAAGGAGACACTGGCCCAATTACAATACGTCAAACCCAATACATTAAAGAATTGCTTAAAGAATACGGTATGGAAAACTGCAAACCTGTATCAACCCCACTTGAGGCTAATTACCAAGTGATCTGTGACAAGGAAGATTGTAAAACCATTAATCAAAAGGATTATCAATCAGTAATAGGAGCTCTTATGTATCTAGCAATAACTAGCAGACCAGATATCCTCCATTCAGTCTCCAAGTTAGCCCAGAGAAATTCGAGTCCACATTCCGAACATATGCAAGCAGTCAAACATATTCTACGCTACCTTCGTGGTACAATGGATATGAAAATCGTGTATCAAAATGGTGAAATATCGGTAAGCGGACTTGTTGATGCAGACTGGGGCGGTAATGCTTTAGAGCGAAAGTCTTATACAGGATTTATATTCTTTGTTGGAGAGTGCCCCGTATCATGGGAATCCCGGAAGCAATCATGTGTCGCGTTAAGCTCCACAGAGGCTGAATACATGGCCATGTCCGATACAGCAAAAGAAGCGATATTTTTAAGAAAATTACTTTTGGAGATTGCATATTCATCCGGTGAAGCGATTGTCTTGAACATTGATAATCAAGGACCAGAAAAACTAGCAACAAACCCCGTATTTCACAAAAGAACTAAACACATCGACATAAGGTTCCACCACGTACGCGAAGTCGTAATGAAAAAGGAGATTGTTCTAAACTATTGCCCAACCCATCAAATGGTTGCGGATATACTTACTAAAAACCTATCAAAGACAAAACATTTGAATTTTGTTAAATTAATGAAAATTACATAAACATTTTTAAATTTTACAACGGCATTCACATTGAGAAGGAGTGTTGGAATTCTTATATTACGAAAACCCTGTAAACAATGTGAACGCAGTTATATTCGTTTGAACTAAGACGTTTTATTTTTACTCTAATAAACTTTTATTTAAACCTAAAATTAAACTATCAAATATGATAATAATGTTAAATAAAACCAGTATTCATATAGATTTTATCGAAAATTTTTAATAAAAATTCCTGGGAACAGAAAATCATTTTTTAAAAATTAACAGTCATTTAAAATTTTAGATCTTATACGCATTTTTGCGTGATAGAAATTTAATTTAATTAAATATAGGTGATTTAAAATTTAAATCGGGATAGAATAAAAAAATTAGTATAATTTTTTTTTTGATAATTACCTAATTTAATAAATGTTTCCTAACTTTTTAATTTAATTTATAATACAAAAATTTAAATTTTCTTAGTGAATTCTTGTCATAAACTTTCATACTTTCTTCATAAGTTTACATGTTTTCACAATTTATAAATACTGTTATTCACCTTATTAAAAAGAAGAAACAAATCAAATATTTAAGCAGATGTCTTTGTATCACATGTGATACATACTGCAGCATTGCGAAATAATAGAAGGTGGTCGCGATGGTAAATTTATTAATTTCGCCGTAAACGCTAAATGTCAAACTTTATACAAAAAAAAAATCTGTATAACAGTTTATTATATGGAGTTTGATACCTAGAAAATAATGAATTCGCCATCGAGACCACCTGTATTATTTCGCCTTGTTCTGCAAATTGTGTGTTTCTGTGCTGTTGTGCATATCATTAGAATAAGTGTTTTTGATTGGTTGTACGTTTCTTTCCATAAAAAACGGTTCAAAGGAATAATTGCTAAATATGTCTAATCCATGGTTTTGACTCCCGAAGAACTGGTAAATGAAGTGCTAAGTGAAGAAGGGATACGTTCGCATCAATAAAAAATATTTGGGAAAAAAGGTCTGAAAGCCTCTCAACATTTTACAATCCTAATGATTTTGTTATTGTGGACGAGCAATTGCTAGATTTTCATGGTCGCTGTAAATTTCGCCAATACATTCCATCTAAGCCAGAGAGGTATGGTCTTTAATTTTGGGTGTTTGATGACTCGCACACTTGTTTTGTGTGGAAAGTTATATTATATTTGGGAAAGGATATATCAGGAATTCCTGAGAGACCCCAAGAAGAACGGCTGGTTATTGATTTAGTGGATGTTACCATTTTCTTAACATAGCCTTGGTCAAAAGCTTTTAAAATGCAATATGATATTGGTTGGAAGCGATCAATTCCTCCAAAGCTCTTAGCATGCAAACAAATTCCACGGTATGAGTGAACATTTGCTTTTATCGTAGCTCTGATACAACTATGGATAGGTATAGAAGCCACACAGAAGTGTGTACGAAATATCATTTTCCAATCCTTATATAGAAAAAATTTCAAAAAGTACAATAACTAAACTTTCTATGGCAATTATTAAAAAAACTTTCAACGCAAAGTGCAAATGAATCAAATGACACTAAAGCTGGGACATCGAAAAAACATAAGACCGATGATTCTGAAAAAAAGAATCTAGATGTCAAAAATGTTACACTTCGGGTGAAAATAAAAACAAATGATCATCACCAGAAGCCTTGTTGTAGTGATAAACACGCGTTAATGTATTGATAGCATTAATGATTTCTAGAATTAATCATTTTTTATAGGCTTGATTAAACATAAATAAAAATTTGTAAAAAAAAAAAACTTTAAATGTAGTATGTGTCAAAATAAGCAAATTGACTTTCCATCTTTCTATCGTCCGATGTCTTTTGTGTAGTATAAGTAGATTGTTAGAAAACGTAATCAAAAATGAATTTACATGTTTTATGGACGAAAATAGTACTATTCCATCCCAACAGTTTGGTTTTCAAAGGGAACATAGTACAGTTCACCCACTTAGGAAAATATGAAATTTTGTTAAAGCGAATTTTGACCTACAAAAATTTACTGGCATGGTGTTATTTGATGTCCAGAGCTGCTTTTGATACAGTTTTGCATGGCGGTCTTATTTTCAAAATGATTAATTTAAACTTCTTCTTTTCTAACCTCTTGCACATTCAAAGTTCACAGTTCGCAGTATTATCTTTTAGTAGCTGTTGTCCACAAGGGTCTTGCTTATCGCCCATTCTTTATAATATGTATATACACGTCTGATTTTCCAATAAATATATACTATTTTTTTTTCTGATGACATAGCAGCTTTAAGCTCTGATATTATGGCATCTGATACAAGAATTAATGTACAAAGAACTTTTATAGATATGTTATCATGTGTCAAAGATTGGAAAATGATGTTAAACTGAAAAACCCAAAGCTATTTTTTTTAAGGAAACAATATTTTAAACAACAATTTAATTCCATGGGAACAAATTGTCAAATATCTGGGAATAATGCTTGATCCAGGGATAAATTTCAGCTGCTTCAGAACTCTATGGAGTCTATCTTTCATGCTGTTATATATGCAGCACCTGTTTGGACTTCGAGCGCAAATTGTCACTTTAAGAAACTTCAAACTTCGAAGTTGCAGGTCTACAATTAGTTTCTGATAAAATAAAAAGAGTCACACGAAATTTCTATTAGATTATTTACATATTAATGACTTAATGTCATCTTAATAGTGTTTTTTTTTTGTCATTAGTTTTAGTTAGACAGATTCAAATAGGGTTTTTAATTTTTGTGCCTCCAACTAAAATATTGTATATACATTTAGTAGAATTTTATAATCTTAAACGTATGTCTGAGCTAAAAAAGACTAATTCTCAAGCACTTTTAAATGAAATTATAAAAGAGGAAAAAAATTTTTAATGTCAATAAATATAAAATATAATGTAATACATTTTAGTTTAGTTTAAATTAATAAATATTTCATGAGAATATCATGAAATATTTATATATCAAGGAATCAAGCACGAATAAAGTAAATTAAATTAAAATATAAAACTAAATATTATAATTTATTTGACCTTTTAATTAATTTTATTTTCTAATTTTTCAAGCACTAAGTCAGTTTTTTTAAATAAAAATATATTGTTTATTTTATAAATAATTTTATTTCCTACCTCCTGAAGATGCCACACAAGGGTACGGCGAAATAACGAAAAAAGAAATAAAAGAATAAACAATATATTTTTATTGAAAAAAAACTGATGTAGTGCTTGAACAATTACAAAATGAAAACGAATAAATAAATCTTTTTATTTTTCAATTTATTTACTGTTTACCTTGTTTAAAGGGTGTAACCGCCACTGTCTTACTATTATTGTGAATGCTGTTTTGTTTACCATTTTTATCCGTCCTTTTAACTTCTTTTATATGTTTAGATACATGTTAAGATATTTATAAAAACTTTGCAGATTCCAAATATTGAATATAAACCCATAATTACTAGCCATCTTTTTTTAACAAATGTGTATTTTTAATAGCTGATCAAGCTCAGTACAGTTAAGACTGATTGTTAATTAAATTAAATCCTACTAAGAAGCTAGCTCAGTTTCCATACCAAAAAAGTTTGTATTCAAGATAAAGTTTGATTTTAATGTATGTAATTAATTTTTATTTTATAGGAATTAAAACATTCAATATAAACCAATAAATTGCTATTCAAATTGTTTATAATTGGTGTTTGCAATCTTATGAGTTCCAAACCATTTAGACTCCTTTAGTTTTATGTAAGTTTGTTTTTTTTTATAAATTAATTACAGATTACATTTTGTAACCTGTTTTAAATTAACAGAACGGTTTAGTTTTTGTACAAACCTTTAAATACCACTCAGTTAAAGAGGGATTTAAAAATTTGAAGTATTGCTATTTCTTCCTTATTTTCATATTTTCAAAAGCGATCTGCAATTTGATTACTCTCGTTTTTTCTATAATACAGACCTTTTTTTTTTTGATATTTCAAAATAAAAAATGCAATTTTATTTGTTTAACAAATACTTTAGATGTTTATTTGTTTTCTTTTTATTTTTCATATATGTAATCTTTTTTTTGTGTTTCAAATGTACTGCTATTTTCACATTTTTTGTTAATTTTATTTATATATTTATTATGTCATTATTATTTAACTAATTTTCTTAAACGATTCTCAAGAACATTATATTTTAAGTGAATATTATTTGACTTAAATATCTAAAATTTTTCATTAACTTTATTTATACAGTCATTTAATTAGTTTTATATATTTTATTTTTTTCAATAGTAACATTTTAATATTTGGTTAGAAAACTTTTGCTATCATATGCCAATTATCTACACTTACTTTAGAAGCAATTTATACAAACTAAATTTTTTATTTCTTTCGATTTGCTTAAATATTTATAAAATGCATTCAAATAAAATTTTTTTTAATAAAACTATTTATGCTAATTTCTTATTTGTTCTGTTATTATATACATAGGATGGATATTTAATTGTGAAATGATTTATTACCAAACAGCAACACTTGGCGGCAAAAAAAAAAATATTATATAGTATCCAACATTTTTGATAAAAAAAAAGATGTCGTTAGAACAATCTCGCTCAAATATGTTTTCTGATTTTCTTAAGAAATTAGAAAGAATATATTATCATTATATCCGAATAATTCAGCATTACGTATAATCAAAATGTTGCGATAAAAAGGATAAATTGTATTTTATTCTTTTTTAAATTAATATATAATAGAAATTAATTATTTATTACCTTTTATTATTGTTAAGTCACACATGTGTTTTTAGGCAATATCGCACAGAAAAATAAAATCATAAAAAATTCAAAAATTTTATACCACGCTAAAGTATTTAAAAAAATCTCCATCACAAAGCAAGAAATCGTTCTTTTTAATTTTTCATTACGCTGCAACTTATTTCCAAAGTAAGAATTTTTTTTAACGAATCGAAATTATTTTGGTTTTAGTTCATTTAATGTAATTCTAAAAATATTTTCAGAACAAAAATTATTTTACAAATGTGTGCGGACGTTTTCCAAAGAAAACAAGAAAAATTAAACGCTAAAAGATTTTGAGAAATGAAAATAAATAAAATAGAGCCAAAATAATTTCGACTCATTTATAATATTCACATTTCAAATCCTAACTTATTAAAAATTATTTATTTAGTTACTTATTTTTTTTTTCTTAAAAAGATTAGTTTTTATTTCCAGTGTAATATTTTGTAGTTTTTTAGGTTGAAAAGTAAAAATATTGAACCTTAAACTTCAGGTTAGGAAGACTGTTTTCCGCTTTTTTTAATGTAGGGATTCCGTGAGTATTTTCCATTCATTAAAACGAAAAAAATTTTTAAATACTAAAGCTTATAGGTGCTTTTTTTTAAACATTCCAACATTGATATCGAGACCGAAGATCAATTTTTGTAAAAAAAAAACGAACAATGAAAATACAGTAACTAGGTCGGAAGCCAAAAAGAAATTTGTTGCGATAAACAACATTTAAATTTGTACATAAATAAAATAGTTTATTTTTTTAGCACTTAAATGCAATGTCTCTGAATGTTCGTTCGGAATTACAAGCTACAAATATATTTTTTTTTTTTTTTTGCGTTACACTTTAACTTAATATATTAAGTATTAAACACCGTTAAAGATATGAATAAGGGCCAATTTATACTATGCAATTTTTCATGCAACTAGCACGAAATTTGCTAGTTTGCCTTGTCTTTTATGTGCATGTGTTTATACTTGTTTTAATTAGGCCAATTAGCAAGCATCACCATTGAAAAGTTGTGATCAATCTAACATAGTAAACTTATATATCGTATATAATAAACTTTAGATAATTTTGGAAATTTACTGCAACGCAAACAAAACAGAATTGGTTTAGTTTATTTTACCAGTTAAATACCACATTGATTGTTTTTTTTTTCTTATCAAGACCATAAGGAATAGTAGAAAGTGCAAGTCCTATAGCATAATGCCTAAGAAACTCAATGTAAATTGGGAAATATCTTCATCGACTCTTAAATATGTACGTTCGAATGACGAACATCATATTTCATTAACTAATTGAGAAAAACGGAAAGACGAGTAGACTTAGGTGGGGCAAATCACTTGGTTTTTTGAGTTATTTCTATATAAATTTTTCAGACAACATGATTGCTTGATTATTTAAAGTACTGTTGGTATAAATATAAAAAAAAACAAAAAAAATGCCTTCAAATATATGGAATTCAGAATATTCCTAAATATGAAATTTATTATTTGAGGTCATTTTTTAAGTTTATGTTAATTTTGTTTAATATTAAAAAAAAGCAATCATTATATTCTCATGATATATATAACAAAAATATTAATATTAATTTTATTGTACGAGTATTGTCGTGTTTGAAAAAAACTTAATATTAATATTTTTGTTTCCTTTTTCCTGTTTCCTAAATTTGCTACCTAACGGTGAGGCGAAATATTGGAAAAATAAACAATATTTTTATTTTAAAGACTGGCGTAGTGCTTCAAAAATTACATAAATTCTCTTTGGGCTTATTCAAAATTTTATTTAAATATGTAACTGTTAAATGAAAGTGCGACATTCTTTCCAAAATTTTTTATCCAGCACTCTATGAGTTCATTAAAAATTTAAGAATTTTTTACTTCATTTAAGAAGGTCTATACCAGTGAATGACATGACTTGACTAAATCTTACTGCCTACTCCTATTTTTATTACTCTTGTTTCGTTTTCAATCATTAACAGTAGCAATTGCATTGCTTAAAGAGTTTGCTTTTGTAAATGCATTGTTTATTACTTAATCTTATTTTCGATACCGTTAGCAATAACAACATACAAAACACTCCTTTGTATACAAGATACTCAAATGATTCATTAAAGCTCAACTAAATAAAAATTAAAAAAAATTAGTTTATTAATGATTATTTGACCCTTTTTTATTAAATTATTTTCTATTTTATTAAGCTTTGGGTCCTTATATTTTTTATTAATATTTTATTTCAATATTTCGGTACTTTCTGCGTACCTTCTTCAGGAAACAAAATTAATATATAACCAAAATAACAAAATTAATCAACAATTGAAAAAATTTTTTGTCATAATGAAGTTAAAAAGCAATGTTTCAAAAAATTTTCAAAAAACAAAAATATAAAAAAGTGTTTTGTGTTACATACATATATTAAGAACAAAACATTTATGTTATTTTGTGAATTAAGTGTCTGTATATATGAGCGACATTATCTGTATCTGCTTTAAAATTAATTCTTTTAGTCAATGGAGTATTTACAATATGTAACATTTTCAAAATATAACGTCTCTTATAATTTTTTCCAATACTAAGAACTGAAAGAAAGTACCGAAATATTGAAATAAAATATTAATAAAAAATATAAGGACCCAAAGCTTAATAAAATAGAAAATAATTTAATAAAAAAGGGTCAAATAATCATTATTAAACTAATTAAGAATATGAGCACAAGAAAGATGAATTTTCAAACTTACATTGTTATGGAGAAATTATTGGACTTTTGCTTAGAAAAACTAATTATAAAACCAAAAATTATTACTAAGTATGTTGATGATTTATTTTGCATTATTTCTGATAGTGCAATTGATGATATGTTAAAGATTTTCAATTCTTTTGATGTTAATATTAAGTTTACAATAGAGAAGGAATGCGATTCCAAACTTCCTTACTTAGATACTTTATTGATTCGACGAGGTAATAATATATTAATGGATTGGTATCAAAAACCGACAGCATCAGGAAGAATTATTAACTATTTTTCAAAGCACAACAAAGGTATAATAATTAATACAGCTAAAAATTTAATTGAAAGAGTTTTAACTATAAGTGATGAAGAATTTCATAAAAAGAATAAAGAAAACATTAAAAATATACTAGCGGATAATAGCTTTCCAAAAAGATTTATTTATAAATTTATTAGACAATACGGACATAAAAGAAATACATATAAGATAAGCACATTGGAACCTAAGATTTATAAGTCTTTAAGTTATGTACAAGGTTTTTCAGAACGTTTAAAGAATTCAAAAATCTTCAATAGGGAAAATTATAACATGGCTTATAAAACAAATAATACACTGAATAGATTATTTAGTAAGACTAAAGATAGAATTAACAAATTTGACATTTCTAATGTAGTCTATGAAATACCTTGTAAAGGTAATGATCAGGAGATTTGCAATAAGGTATATATTGGTACAACAAAAAATAAACTTAAGACTAGAATTGCTGGACATAAGTCGGACTTAAGATATGTTAATTCACAAAAAACAGCATTATCAACTCATTGTTTTGACTTAGGTCACTATCCTAACTTTGAAAATGCTTCAGTTCCTAGTATTGAAAAAAATTATAAGAGACGGTATATTTTGGAAATGTTACACATTGTAAATACTCCATTGACTAAAAGAATTAATTTTAAAGCAGATACAGATAATGTCGCTCATATATACAGACACTTAATTCACAAAATAACATAAATGTTTTTGTTCTTAATATATGTATGTAACACAAAACACTTTTTTATATTTTTGTTTTTTGAAAATTTTTTGAAACATTGTTTTTAAATTTCATTATGACAAAAAATTTTTTTCAATTGTTAATTAATTTTGTTATTTTGATTCAATATCAATATTAATTTTGTTTCCTGAAGAAGGTACGCAGAAAGTACCGAAATATTGAAATAAAATATTAATAAAAAATATAAGGACCCAAAGGTTAATAAAATAGAAAATAAATTTAAAGAAAATTATTTAAATAATTTTTTATTTAAAGTAAAATAAACATTACCTCATTTCTTATTTTAAAACTTTCGAAATAGAAATTGTTTATTTATAAGAAATATAAAATTTACTTCAAAAATTACTATAATTTTGTTTCTTAAATTTTGGAGTGTAGCTGATATTTTGTAAACTTTATTTCTAACAAATTAATAATATTTAGTACGTTTTAGTACTAATAAACAAAAAACAAGAAGAATGCTTTAAAGTAGTATGTTTTTTTTAAAATTGTACGAGAAACTGCACTATTTTTCGTTCCAATCGTGTTATTGTTTATATTGCGTTCCTCATTAGTTTATTCACATTTAAACAGTGAAATACTCAAAAATACTTACTGCTTTTAGGATTAGTTGGAGTGTTTAGAATTTGCAATCAACTACAAGCATTTTGTAGCAAAAGACATGCTAAATTGAATTATGCTTTAACAATTTTATTTAGTTGGTGCGTATTGCTAGCTCAATATTCATTTTTCAACAGTTAAAAAATTGCCATTTGAGTGCGATTTATGTCATTCTCTGATCTATACTTCACTAGTATCTGACTTTTACTGTTCTTCTTACAAGTGGTCATATAAAATTAATAACTGAAGCTTTAATTAAAATTTATAATTCCTTAAGCAAAATGGTGGAAAAATGCCTTTAATAAGTTTCATTACAGTTTGTAAAAATGTTGTGATAAGTTGTAGTTTGCATTTCATTTGCAAAACAAACTATTAAAAAAAAATACTAATAGTACAAGAAAATAAATACTAAGATAAAGAAAAATATAAATCATTCGCATATTTTGACAAATAATTTTTTCAATTGCTCTATAATTTTTTTAAAATTAATATCTGCGCCAGTGTGCTTCAAGTGCCAGATAGTTAAAGTACTTTTGAAGCAGTCTTTTGATATATTGTCACATAATTTGTGAATAAAAGAAAGATGGGATAAAATACACTTTTCCAAGAAATATCTTTGCACTTCTTTCTTTTTTTCTTTTTTCCCTTTTGTTAATAGTATTTTAAAGAAAAGTAAAAGTGTCAGAACAGACAGAAAAATGCAATTGAAAACACCTGTGTATTATTTACAACTTTCCAATGAATAAGAAAATCTTAAATTAAAAGGATAAATATTTCTTTTTTCTTTCTTTATAATATACTTCTTTTTTCCTACAGTATTTGTGTAGTATTTTATGTTATTTTATTTTTTTATTTTTTTTTTTTATTAAATTACACATTTTGTTGAGAATATTTTAATAACTTTTTATACTGACTTAATTATCACTAACGTAAAACGTATTTTCTTGTTAAAGATATTAATTATCTCTAACTACGTGTTTTAATGTTCATTTTAGTCGCTTTTTTTTAACTTTTCTCGAAAAGCGTACGATTTTCGTTTTGCTCTTTGTGCAGTAATTAGTTAGAATAAAAAAGTACTTTTAATTATTATGTATAAAGATAATGAGAGTAATTGCAACTAAAGCGTAATTAATATACAGTGTTTAGGAAGACATTTTTTTTTTTTCTTAAAAAACTATACGGGTAAAACGTAATAAAATTATTTTATCGGCTGTAACTAAATATATATAAGTGGGCTTTATTTCTTATCAAGGTCTTGAAAACATGTTATTTTATTGCCTTCCTATATATTAGGTTTGTTAATGAAATTTTAAAAAATTAGCGTTGTCTTCAAAACATGTTTATCACAAGTATTAAGACATTAAAATAAGTTCCCGAGTACAATTAAGGTTGCACCAATAAATAACTGAAAGTAAATAATAAAGCAAAACTGAAACACATTATTTGTGGTGTTAAGGGTTAACCCTTAACTACATTCGCTTTTTTAACTTACGTTACTACATTTGTGGGGTAATTTTCTACCCCAATCGAAAATTCTTTCTATTTTGCAGGGTCTGGCATAAAAACAGAAAGTATTAATGTGAAATATTACAACTGTTTATTTTTTATAAAAATAACATGGTTGTTACGTTAAAAATTTCATAAATTAAAAAAATAAAATTTTTTCTTTTCGAGCGGCTTAAAAAAATTGACTTATAAAATTAGGTAAATTCTTCTTCTAGAAAAAAATTATATGTAGTATTATAAAATTTTAAATTTGTAATTCATATTAAAGAAACTTTAAATAAAATAAAACTAAAGAAAAAAATGTATATAGTATAACATAAAAATTCTGACAGAGGATGTTCTTCGTGTAAAAAGAGTCTGTTTGAAATCACTTTTCACATACTGTACAGACTTTCAGTTCTTTAGAAGGCATTTTACAAATAAATTTGAGGTGAGGTTTGACTAAAGATATCCCTACTTCTTTAAAAAAAACACGTCGGCGTAATTTATTCTCAATATAAGAAAGCTTTTTGTCTTCTAATTCGCTTTCTGTATCATGATCGCTTATCTCCATTTCCCCATCACTTATGTCGTCACCGTCTTGGAAAATATCATCATCTCCTGCGTCATCAGATAAGTCGTCTTTAGCAAAAATTTTTTTCTACTTCAGATTTACTTAAATAGCGCTTCATTTTGTCTACATAATAAAAAATCAATAAATACCAAGAATAAAAATAAATTACACAACTACATTCGTGGGGTAATTTTGTACCCCAATATATACCTAGCACAGATTTTATTTGACGTAGCGTGAAATCCACTTATACACTTCAAGATGCCAACATGAACTAACAACACACGGAGTTTTAAAGAATATGCTTTAGTACAAATTAAGTTATTAATTATGGAGTGCGGTGTGGGGTAAAAAATTACCCCACGAATGTAGTTAAGGGTTAAGTTAATTTAACTTGAAAAGTTTGTTATTTTTTACATTTGTTATAAACATAATTAGAAAGAACAATTTCGAAATGCGCAATAAATTCGTCATGCGTTAATTCGAAGACTTAAGCACGACAAAAAGGAGGAAAATATTATTAATAAATTAATTTGAAAATATGTTTTTGTTTATATGTAAAATATGTACGTAACCAATAATTGAATATAATAACACAAAAGATTTAATATTAACAAGTAAGAGTGCTATATTAGGCTATGCCGATTCTTATATACCCTTCATCATCTATATAAATCAAGTTTAGTGAAGTAACTCCACTTAAAAAAGCAAATATTTTGTTCACAGAAATTTAAAAATAACAAATTTAAATAAAAATGACATCGGCTCTTAATGGGTTAAGCATTTTTTTTAAATTTTAAGCATTTACTTAAAGATCTCTTGAAAAGCTTAAAAATAATAATAAATTTCAGAGCCCCGTAACTCGGAATATATGGGCGACTGCCAATTTTTACAATGGTTATTTTTTCTGGTTCTTTATTCTCTATCGCCCCATATATTTATTTTTTTTTATTGGAGTTACTTTATTGTTTCAAATGAAATAAGAAAATTAGAAGTAGGCGTGGTGTTTTTGCTGCTGCCTAGAGGGACATGGAGCGATCATATGTATAAAAACGTATTATTAAAAATAGTATATTTTTCATAGATGTGCTATAAATAAATAAAAAAAATTGTAATGTGGCAGGAAATATAAAATTTTAAATATAAAATAAATTTATTTATTGTCTTACGCATTACGAATTTCATTCAAAACTCTAGTTATGTGCGTCTTATACGCACAAATGTATTTAGTTCTGGAGGCGTAGAAATGCAAAGAAAAATACTAATGAACAATATAGTGGGCAATGTGTTTAGCTAATATTTTGCAGAATTTGTTGGACATATTTGTCCTTTGAAAGGTATTGTGTTCATGGACAAAGAGTATTTTAATTGAACATGAATTATTTTAAGCGAAATTAAGCAAAATTACTAAAAGTCTTTAGCTAAATAACTAATTCTTTTTAACCGACTTCAAAAAAAGAAATGCTATTAATTTTACTGAATGCTGCTTTTTTGTATTCGTGCCTACATTTTTTTCATTTAAAAACAGTTAATAAACTTAATAATTAAAGGTATTCCCATACAACGTACATAAATTTTCGTGTATAACGAAACGTAAGGGGCGCCAGTTAAAGATTGCAATAAGACTGCATATCACTTTAGCTGCCCATGGCAACAGTAATACAAAACCAAGTCAAAAAATAAAAAGTGATCTATAGCTGACGTAAATTGACCTATATGGGCCTATCTTTTGAACAGTTATAGAGAAAAGTTTAAAAACTAGACAGAATATCAAATGCTATGACCACTATATTAACAAGTATTAACATTCAAAATTATAAATTAAAGGGTAACCTAATAGTTATTTTAATTTGATGTACACGGCCATACTTTTGAGCAGTTTTCGACAGACGCTTGAAATTAACACCGAACCTGCTACAACAGCAAGTATAAAATTTGGATTTAGAAATTAAAGGCTGTGTCAAAATTTAATATAATTTGATGTATGTAGCCAAACTTTTGAGAAGTTAAGACAGACAGCTTAAACTTAGCCGGCTATATAAACAAGCCGTTCACATAATTATTGTTAATTGACCTATGTAGTTATATCTGTTGAGCCGTGATATGCACACAATTAAAAATTATATAGAATGACTACTACTTTGTTTTTTATAAGAAGAAGCATAAATATTTTTTATTATATATTAAAGAGGGATTACAATAGTTGTTGTAATTTGCTGTATATTACCAAACTGTTGGACAGTTGTAGACAGACGATTGAAATTAACAAGGAGCCATAGTGCGAAATCTGCTGTAAAAATTAGGAAGCGGAATATAAAGGGGTACCAATAGTTAATGTAATTTTATGTATTTGGCTATTCCTTTGAACCGTTATAGACAGGCAGATGAAATCTGTTTTGCAGTCTGTTTTTTTCCGCAAGAATTATTATTTTATGCAATGATGAACATACAGTAACTCTCACACTGTGAGGAAGGCAATAAAGCCAAAATCAATGAAAGATTTAAATTTCGTTAAACATGGACGTTTATGTATTTATTTTTTATTTATATTACTTTTATGTATTTATTGTTTCTGTAGAATTAGCAAGCAGCTCGTTTAGAAAGTTTTTAATACAACTTCTTTAGACCAGTTAATCGCTGCTAATCAGAAACAGCGCACTAATATTTTGCTTTCTTTTAAAAGAAAACTGTAATAAATCGAAACATTCTTACTACTTTATGAAAACCAAATCTTCCTCATATATTTTCTGTAATAAAAAGATAGACATCTTACTAGGTGTTAATCAAACAAATTAAAGTACAAACAGGTTATGAACGATAACAAGGGCGTCAAATTTTTGTGGTTGTTGTTGTGCAGAATAAAAGGAACAAATCTAGTTTACGGACGCAGCTTAAAAATGATAAAAAAAAGTTATCTACCGGATGTAAAATTTAATTTTAAGCAAAAAATGTAAAGTGACGCATTTTTCTGTCAGTTTACATTATTTGAGACGAGCAGTTCATAGCACAATTGAGAAAAGAATCAATTTAGGTTTGAAATATGTCAGAACATTTTGTTATTAGTAATTGTTTTAACTCTTTCATTTTCTAATTAGCAGATTTATATTTATTAGTATAGTAAGAGGTGAATAAATTATGTACTATATTATGAGATCAGAACTTTACATATAAAAAACAAAAATAGAAATTTCACCTCTAAAAAATATAGTGTCCAAAATTTAAAAAATTAACCGAAAATCTCTCTTTTAGTTTGTTAAATATATTATTGCTTTTTGGCAGAGCCATTAAACAATTTGCCATTGCTGCACATTAATGCTATCTAGTTTTGTACTCTTCGTACATAAATTATATTAAGAAGAACAGCGTGAACTTAGTAAGAGTGCTATTTGTTATTTTTATTTGAAAAGTGTTAATTTTCGAAAATGTATTTCTCATACCCTTCTCATAGAAATACTGTTAAAGAACACTGCATGAAATGTATTGCGAGAAAATTTTAGTTTTTTAAGCTGTATTTGACACTTTCAAACGAATGAGACAAAAAAATTTTTGTTTCAGCTTTGGTAGGAATATAAAAACAAAAATATAAAACACAAGTTAATTGAATAAAGAAAAAGCATATATTTTTTTATATATTCAAATTTGTTTGTTGACTTTTTACATTTATTAGTTATTTATACACCACGCTCTACAGACTTTCTTCATTCGGCTAATGGGAAATATTAATGTCTGTACAAATAAGATATGTTTCCCATCAGCTAAATGAAAAAAAGTCTGTAAAAAGTGATGTGTTCATAACGGTATCCCCAGTTCGATACCTTTAATACTTCTTGACGACCATATATTACTTTCATATAATAACATATTAAATGTTTAGGACAGTTTTGTTAAGTGTCTCTAACGACTGTTAGCCGCCTAAAAAAGATAACAAAGGGAAACTTAATCCATAAGTTTTTCACATAACTGGGCTGCTGAAATCGTTAAAGGAATAAGAAATAGAAAAAATTTAATTCTGTTTAAATTACTACAAAAACAGCCAGACTACTTATATTGTGATTTTGTAAATTTTTATGTACTTAAGTAAATATATATATTTATGTATATTTCTTCCTTTTATTTACATCACACTTTAAGGTTGACTCTCATATATTTAATAGAATTTTTTAATGTTCTGCTTTAACTTTTAATAAGAACATCATACTTAACTTATTTATGTAAATTATAAAAAAATTATTACAAAAAAAAAAACCAAAAGAAATAATGTTTTATAGCTACATGTATTTACAACAACATTACATTTTAATTACCATTTTTTATGATAATGTTAGATTTAAATTTATTTAATCACCGCAAAATATGCCTTTGATGCCAACTTCTAAGAACAATAGAAAAATATTTACAATTCACCTTATTGTGTGTCTGATGCTTACGCTGTTGCCATTCTTCACAATAAACAATGTTCATGTTGCATATAATTTTGAAAAATTCTGATTCAGTTTTACTTGTTATAACATCAGCAGTATTGTCATTATCATCGTCTTTTTCTTCGTCAGAGCAGTAATTGTTGACGTCATTGTTGTAATCTCTATCGTTTATTATAGGGCAATTGACACTTTTACTATTGTTGCTAACGCTTTTGTTTTTGTAGCTTTTGCTAACATTGCAAAAATTGTTAGCTATCGTATTATCGCCAGTAGCTGACTTACAATTTGTTTTTGTGCTACTGTTGCTGTATATATTACTGTTGCAGATGTTTTTTAAATTTTTACCAAACGTTGATAATGCGTACCGTAGTGCTAATGTTGCCACAAATGTGGTAATAGCTGTTAAATGGATTGAAATTTGCATTTTAGTAGCTGCAGCTGCATTTGTTTGCATTGCTTCTGGGCGTTCTCCTGCAAATAGCAAAAAAAAAAGAGTTTTTAAGAACAAGAAAAAAGTGAAATAAAAACTGAAAATTTAAAAACAAGAAAAGATTTGCACACGCTTGAATGTATTTTATTTAAATGAGATTAAACCTTAACAAAAAAGCAGACAAAGGTGAATGCTTAAAAATCAGATGCACTACTTGTAATTCTACAATTTGCTACAGCTGAAAAAAATGCAAGAAATTAAGTTGTGAAGTGGTTAAGGTTAAGTCCAGATGAAGTCATACTTTTAACTCCAATTACTAAAAAAAGGAGCTTTACCAGACGTATTTTATTCTAACAATTTGAACAGCCACTTCATTATAATTTGTAAGCATTTGTTTTTAATGCTTATAAGATTCTTTATATTCTCAATCGAATGATATGGGAAAGAGAGTTCGCATTAAGAGTTGGCATATAACCAACCTAACGCAGAAGGGAATGTAAGCAAAAATAAAAACGTGGTTTGTTTGTTGGTAATTTTTGTTAAAGCCTTAACATTTCTGTATTGGCTTCTTAAATAACTCTCATGTTGTTTTTGAAGTTTTTATACTTAAAGGAAATGTTTTTGGTTTTTCTAAAAATTGGATAAAGGTTTCCTGATGAGCTGGCTTAAGCAACCGGCGAAATACGTATAGATACCTGCTTTTCCAACCAACAAATAAATTGCATTTTTTTTTTTTAAATGTTATGGGATATTAGCATAATATAATGAATTAATTATTATTATCAAGGTCTGTTTCAGCTAGTTTCTAGCTTTTATATTCAATTACTTTTTACATTTGTTGGCAATGATGCAAATGTTTTATTTTTATTTCCATAAAATCACTAAAATAAAATTTATGAGTATTTTTGGATCTTCAATTGTAGTTTTTTGCATTCCAGCAATTTTGGACAACTTAGTTACATTCAGAGAGTAACTTTTTTTTTACTCTCAAAAGTCCGGACTTTTTTGTTATGCATCTGGAACAGACCTTTTATGTTTTCTTTTTTGATATTTTGAATATTTTTTATTTATTTATTTTGTATATTTATTTTGTATATTTATATATTTTTTTTTATTTTGTAACTTTTTCCAATAAGAAATAATTATTTGAATTTTGTGAGTTTTCAAATGAACTTATAGCTAACAAACAAATAAATAATCTGATATAAAATCATTCTGTCAGGTCCTAGAACAATTATATAAATATATATGTTTTATCATAATTTGATTAACAATAATGTGTTATGGTTCAATATATTATAATGTTTTTAATAAGATCTAATACTATGGATGCGATTAGTATTTTTTAATTGAAAATGTAATGTCAACAAAAAATTTTTATAGTGACCAAAGATTGTAGGATTTGTAACTCTAATTCGATGAAAAATTAGATGCAGCAAAGTTTATTCTGAAGCTGTTGAGCAGCTTTTGCCTGAAAAAAGAAGAATGTTAAAATTTCAAGTATTGTCTGAATTTCAGAAGAATCGAGAAATTAAAAATAACTAACAAAAAAATAAATACCTTCCTGAAAAGGCCAGAAAATATAAGCATCTCTTAACTTTACGTTAGGTCGTTTTGCAAAAGGTTGCAGTAAAATATTTATTACCGTTTAAAAGACTTGTCAGTTAAAATACTAGATGAGCTAAGCCTGTCGATGGTATACAGGTAGCGCTTCCATAGGTACTAAAAACTTAAATGCTGGTTTATATTTATTCTGAGCAACAATATTAAATTGAAGCTGCTCGGTGTAATAGCGAAAATCAATATTTTATTAAACTATTGATAAATAAACTTTGTTTTAATATTAATCTCGAAGTCCAAAACTTAAAAAAAAAACATATAATTGCAAGTTTACACAGGAGCTTTCCTTAAAATCGTAAGAAATAAAGAAAAGATACATATCCAACATGTTTTTCAAGACGAAAGAAATTATTCATTCAGTATTTATTTATTTATAAGTGTGTATGTGAGTGTCTAGCCTAGCACTTTTAATATGTAATTAATTGAGTTCAATTTATTCTACAAGAACTCAATTAATTGTGATATAATTTCGTTTACATAAATTTTAAAATCGAAAAATAAAAGTATAGGACGATTTTCACACTTCACTAGTGTCACTAATATAATCTTTATCTCGTATTGACTTGCTTTGAGATTCCACCTTAGGTAATTATTGTCCATAGTAACTAGTATTTATTGTTATCAAGTTTATCACTTTGTCTTGTCCAAAACATATAGTACTTTTTTGGAATGTTTAATGCGATTCCTAGGAGTGCATTATTAATGCCAAGCATTGAAAACTCATTTTTTTGTCACAGCTACCACAATATTGCAATAGTATCCCCAATTTTATTTTAAAAAATAATTTAGATGTCTTTAACTTTAAATTTATCGTGCTATTTTCCCGGTATTGATTATTGAAGGTGAAAGCACGTCTCGATGGCCATTTCGCTATCGCTTACTTAGCTCGTCAGGAAACTTCTCACAAATATTTTAAATGAACTAAAGATTTTTGTCCAAACCATAAAGAAAAGACAAAAATCAAAGTTCAAGCAAAAACAACAATAATCAACTTTGATTTTATTTTTCTTTATACACTGCATTAGATGTCTTTAACTTTATACAAAAAAATTTAGAGACGCATACACTGTTTGTATACAAAAAAAAAAATTGCACTTATTCAAGTTTTATGTATTTTTAGATCAAAAAATTAATTAACTTTTTAATTGAATCAATTATTTTTTTAATTAGACAACTATTTTTTATTTTAATTAAATTTTTAGTTAATACCAATTATTATTTAATTAGAATAATTTGTATTTATTTTTCGATTAAATATATTATTGAAAAATTAAATTTAATTCCAATCTGAAAGCCAATAAAATTTTTAACAGGTATAAACATTTATTCTATGCAGGAATTATCTAAGATAAAATATTTAAAAGCTTTGTGTTTCATCAACGTTTTACTTTAATATTTATAACATTTATTAAATTTTACTTTCATTTCTCAATAAAAAAAACAAAGTTGCTTTAGCGTAATAAAATACCATTTTGCACTGTTTACGCTTTATGTACATTTAACTTTAGTACTTAACGCGAATTACGGTTTTCATAAATCATTGAGATATAAAACATTACGCTTAAAATATTATGTGTGTACAGCTAAAATGTTCAAGTATACTCTTGACTTAATTTCTATGCAGTAGGTTTTATAAATTCTAAAAAATATATATACGAGCACTATAATTATAATTATAATATCCTTTAAGTAGTAATTTGTATACATGAGTAGGTTAAAGTTTTTGTGAAATTCTGTGCATTTGGTATGTGTTTATTTTTACTTGTACAGTGGCAGTTATCTTGAAAAGAAAATTCGTGTTTAATCTTCAAATCTTTATGGGTTAAAGCATTTTCTTAGTATAATTTAATAATTTATAAAAATAATCTAATCATTTGTAATACATTGTAGGTATACAATGAGAAAAATCTTGATATTTAAACTGTCTGAAATAAAAACCTTAAAAAACTTCAGAAACTACTCAGATACTCGTAACTTTCGTGTGATAGTGCAAAAACAAAATGTAATATGTTGGAGTTTTTGTCAATCACAATAAATCATATTTTTCTTTTCATATTGAAGAAACGGTTAAAATTATTGCAGAAAATCCATTAAGATATATTTGACATAGTTGGCAAAAAAATATAATAAAGATATGCGTCTAAATGAAAAAGAAATTCTATTAACAAAATAATTAAAGCCTAACAACTAGGCACTGAAGAGCATATAATTTATAAGTCCTCTAATTGCAGTGCAGTGAAAACGCTCATTATTTTAAATTACTTAATAAATATGTAATATATATCTTCACTTTGCCAGTCTTCAACGGGGAATCTTGGTTTAGGCTCCATTGTCTAAAGCGATACAAAAAAAAAATAATACAACAAATGAAATAACTCCTAATGCAATAACTTCCAATGAAATAATCCCCATCAAAAATTAAATAACACTTAAATTAAAAAAAAAGAAAAACCTCCCAACGCCCAAATGAAATATGAACCAAAAACTTAACCGTTAATTCAAAAGAAAAATATTAAAAAAAATATGAAACAACTACTCGTACCAAATAAAATAAGTCCCACTAAAAATTAAATAATTCCAATATAAATTACATTTGCAGCCGGATACCGTTTAACTGTTTTAACCTCTATTGTATAACAGTTACCTCCCGATGAAAAAAGTCCTTGATTTTGATAACATACTATATATCATAGATATATGACCAAAGGCCGGCTATACAGACAATATTTTGTTAGCGAAGCCACAGTTCCATATACAATACAGACCTTTCAACACTTCGCCAACGATATGTAATATTTTATGTTTTAAGTGGGAAGTGATTTCATTTTCGATGCTTCTTTTACATTTAGTTACTAAAATTTATTAGTTTTAAACTTTGCAATCACTCTTACTAATAAACTCAGCAGTCATTACATCAGCTACTTTTTTATAACCTTCAGCACAAAAAGTGTAAAAATGGTATATCTAAGTTTGTCATTCCGTATGTAATTTCTACAATATCCATTTCCGACCCCATAAAGAATATATATTCTGACTTCTTATGCATAGAGAATTCGATTGAGCGATGTCCGTCTGTCCGTAGATGTCAATTGATCAGATATAGTATCGAATGAGATGCTATTAGAAAACAGCATGATCGGTCCATGTCCTTCGAGGCAGCAGGCATAAAAATACGCATACCTCTAATTTTTTCATGTCATATGGAACAATAAAGTAACTCCAATTAAAAAAAGAAAATATATGGGGCGATAAAGAATTAAAAAAATAAGAAAAAAATATCAAGTTGAAAAATTGCCGCGCACCCATATTTTACGGGTAACGGGGCTCTTAAATTTTTATTTTAAAGATTTTAAAGAAATACTAAGGTTTTTTTAAAATGCTTAACCCACGTGGAAAACCAAATCTTTTTTCTTATTTTTTAATTCTCTGCCGCCCATGGCGAAAAAATACAGGTGAACGCGAATAAGCTCATCAGCTGTATACATTGTAGTTGTCAAGGCGAATTAAAATTATTAGCGAAAATTGTCAAAAAGAAATTAATTCTTAAAAAAATCCAAAAATTTAATGTCTTTTTTAATACTTATAAAACATAAAATATTTTAATTCCTGATAAGAAACTAAATAAAAGTGATAGGTACAATGCAGTTTAAGAAATAAAATATATTTATTTATTTATTTTATTAAATAATAAGCAAAGGTTGTATCAAAGTATGTATACAGCAACCGTAACTTAATAGATATGTTTTTGTCGTAGTCATAAATCAAAGTTATTTTGTTGTTAGTTAAAAGAACTTTTCTTGCTCTTTTTGTTATTTAAAGGAACCATCATCATCACTTAATAAATGATTAAAAGCGCAAATATATTCTTATGCGTGGACACTTGAATAAAAAAAGTGAAAACACCGGATTTAGATTTGCACAATAAATATAAATGCTGCTTGGATAATACAGTACTTTTCGTTTAGTCCATTCCGCTTAAAGATTAAAAACGGATGTAAGCCGAAACAGTTCTATTTACTTGCAGGTTTTTTCGAATTTCATAGAAATTATTTGTTGTTAAGTCCACTTCACCTATAGTCAATTTTCGTTTAAAGGATAAATTTTCTTTGCAAATACATCGTGGCTATTCCGTTGGAAGAAACGCAACAGAATATGTGTAGAAAAAATCAGTGGGGAATCGAAGGACAGTGATGAGAATGAAACCTCAAACATTATAGAGAACTAGTTGCCTTAAATTGTTCAAGAATATACAGCAGAATGTATTTTTAATGGAGACGAAAGTGATTTATACTATAAAGCATTACCATACACAACCTACTTCAACAAAGGCAGTCCACCAAAAGGATGGAAACGCAAAAAAAGCCGCTTAACACTTCTCTTCATTTGTAACTCAATGGGTTCTTATAAACGTGTGTTTGTGATTGGAAAGCCTGGGCAGCGTCGCTGTTTTAAAAATAAAAACATTCCCTTTACATATTTTTCAAATAAAAATAGTTGGATGACTGTTCCTATCTGGAATGATATAGTTTCTATATTGGAGGAAGACATAATTAAATTAAAGAAAAAAATAATTCTATTTGTTGACAATGCGCCATAAGACTACAATAAATTTTACAAATATTTCGGGTCAGTATCTTTTTCCGAATACTACAGCTATTATCCAGCCTCTTGATCAAGGAATAATTCACTCATTTAAGCAGCAATATAGACAGATCATAGTTAAGAAGCAGATGTGTGCTATTGAGAGAGGCAAAACCGTTCCCGAATATATTAAATCAATATCCACATTGGATGCTTTGTATTTCATAAAGCGGGCCTGGTGGTTAGTAAAGCCTGAATGTATTGAAAACTGTTGTAAAAGGGTATGTACATTTATATTTATAAAATTAATTTAATTAGATTGGAGAGGAGAGGAGAAAAATTGCGTAAGCGAAATTTTGACGTTCTCCTCAGAATATCAACATTTCGGACACAGTGGCTTCGGACAAATCTGGTGAAGTATGTCTTAATAATTTTGATGATGAAGATTCCGCTGTTGAAGTTTTTCATTACCAACAAACCAAAAACAAATTAAAAGAAGTAATAGATTCCGTTGAAATTATAATAACATTTTCTACTGACAACGAGATTGAGCCAAATATGTTTTGAAAAAATCTTTTGAAAAAGCAACAATGTAAGATTACAGAATTCTTTTAAATATGTTCGCAATTCGCAATTTATATTTCATATAGAAATTTATATGTATCTATCTTGTTTGTTAATTAGTCATCCAAAGAATTCAAATGGATCTCATATTTTAAGTTTTTTGTTTTTTATTACAATAAGCTTTTAAAGCATTTGAATTGCAATAAATAATAATATGTAAAGGTTTTTGTTTTATTTATTGATTTAATTTAAATCAATATTTGCTTATATTTTAAATAAACTTTTATTTTGTTTAAAAGACAGTGGCCCAAATTCATAGTTAAAATAAAGTATACTTTAAGGGAACTATAGTCGGTTTTATTTTAGAGTCGACTCTAATTCATTCATAGACAATTTAAAAGATATTTTTGGCGAGAAAGACAACTCTAAATTTAAAACTACCCAAAGCTGTTTTTAACTCATTTTTCGAAAATTATTTTATTTGGTTTAAGAACACAATACTCTATATCTGATTTCTATACCAATGTGAACAAAATAAACACAAGGTTACTTTTTTCTAATGTTTGTTTAGAAATTGTATGAAAACATTTATCAAATCACAGGCGGTACCCAGTGGAAGGTGGCTAAACTTAAAGTATACTTTATTTTTGACTATGAAAGCAAAAAAGATAATAAGAGCTTTTTATTTTAGAGTATACTTTAGCAAGAGTCGACTTTATTCTATAACTATGAATATGGGCCCATAATTTTATTTTTTAATTTTAATAAACAAGAGTCGACTTTAGTTTATAAATATGAATTTGGGCCAGTGTTTTTATTGAAGAAATTGCATACTTTGTATATAGTCCAAAATGTGTATTATATCTGGATTCAGTTAAAGTCCATAAAGTGGCTTAAAAAGAAATTTCGTTATAGTCCTAATTCGCTTATAGTCCACAAAAATTGTGCAACTGTAGTTGTGGACTATAAGCGAAAACTACTGTAGATGTAAATCATGGTTAATAGAGGCATAAATCTAAAGCGCGGATAATAGAGGGAAAAAATAAAAGAACCTCTTGCTAGTTAATAGATGAAACTGAACTGTAACTTACTTAAAAAAATAAACAAAAGTAAGTTACAGTTAAACCTCGATTAACCGGCATCTACTAATCAGTTTTATCTATTAACTAGCATATATATATATATATATATATATATATATATATATATTTTATTTTTTTTTAACGATTGTTTTTGTAGCCATGCAGTCACTTGTATTATTTCCCCTTGCTGCCACTTCAATATTTACCTTTTTGATTGTAGTTACTTCACTTAACTAGATTTACATAGCTGGTGAAGGGTATATAAGATTCGGCACTTTTGCTTGTTATTTTTATTTTTAATTTATATATTAGGGAGTTATTTCGTGAAAATTATTTTATTTGGAAGTTATTTCGCAGTATGACAATTCAGGGATCATTGAAAATGAAATGAGCTTAATTTTTAATAATAAATAATTATTGATAAAATGATGTAAATATTCTCAAAACAACAAATTGGGATCTTCGTATTATTAAAAGAATCTTATATCTTTAGGTCACTTTCAAACTGAAATTCTCTTTAAAGTTAATTTCTTATTCGACATATTTTATCCATAGCAAATTTGTATGAATTTCATTTTTATAGGGGTGTAACTTAAAAAAAAAAAATTATAAAAACTAAAAATAACTATTTTCATTTTGTGTGTGTGTGTATTTTTTATAGTAGCCAAGTGTAACATACTTTAGAACACAATGCAGTGAAACTAGTTCAACCAGCCAATCACTTAAAATTTCTAAAGGTGTAAGAGAAACCATTAAGAAAACAACACCTTTACCGTATTGCGTTCAAATGTGCAGATGTATTGTTATAAAATAAAGAGAAATTTTTTTTCTTTTACGGAATTGTGTTTATAGATGTTAGAGGGATGCTTACGACACATGTATGCATATGTGTGTGCACATGCATGTGTTGTTTACTTACATTTTCTCAAGGTAAAAAATGATTTCCTAATTTTTCTTATTTTCAGAAATTTGTGTGTTTTCTTAATCTTTTAGTTTATTGCTTGTTCTTTTTACATTTTTATTTATGATGCACTTACCTTGAAGCACATGTACACGTATACTAGCAATTTCTGTATTTGATGGATAACACGAATATTTTCCAGAGTCTAAGAGAGATGCATCATCGATAAGTAAAATTGATTTTGTTTCATCCGATTTAAAGGTTTTAAATTTAAGACGACCACCTGAGTTTTCTTCACTTAAAACCTAAAATAAAGAAAAGAAATTCCAATATAAATAAACTATCGAAACACATGACAGGAAATGCATAAAAATGAAAAATAACAGACAGAATTTTAAATTGTAAACTTAAATAAATGCTAAATGTTTAAGTAATAGTTTTGAGTAAATTTAATTTTTGTATTAATTTTTAAATGTGTTGAATGTGATTTCCGGCATCGTTACAGAACTATTTTCACTTTTATTTTCTTTTTCCTTATTCGTTTTGTTATAAACTTTAATTTTTTCCGTTTATTTTGTTTGTATTTTTATTGCATGTTTAAAGATAATTTGAAATGGAAGGAAAGCACGTTTAGGTGCGGTGTATCAATTTTCATAGTCACTAAACTAAAATGTGCTTTTAATTTTTAACAATTTTCAACCATGTGTTCTCGTACCACATACAATATACTATTATGTTTGCTCTAGTTCAGTGTAATTTGGTTAAATTTCAGTTCGGCAGGACTTTGTTGCATGTTTAAATAAAATGGCCACACAAACATGCAAAAATTTAAAGATTTATAGATATAAATGTACATGCAGGACTAACACTGAATTAATGAATTTTTATACCCTTCACCGCAGGTGGAAAAGGGAATATGGAAGCTTGTCATTCCGTTTGTGATTTCTACAATATCCGTTTGCGATCTAATAAAGTATAAATATTTCGAGTTGTTTTGCATAAAGAAGTCGATGGAGCCATGTCCGTCTGTCTGTCTGTCTGTCTGTCCGTGGGTATTCATGTTAAAATCTACTTTGCCAAGGCACTAGATAAACTAGAGACAATTTAAATATATCAATCGATTAGATATTGTTTCAAAAACTATTGAAAATCAGCAAGATCGGTCGATGTCCTTTGAGGAAGTAGGCAAAATACCATGTCTGCCTCCAATTTTTCCTCATATATTTTCAACTTTGGTTTGTATTTCTACAGGTAGTTGTGTTTCTTTAAAAAAAAACGAATGAGAATGTTAAAAAAATGGTGAGCTTTTCACTTTATACCACAATCAATCTTTTTCGAAAAAAAAACGTTTTTTTAACAGGAAATCTTTATGGTGGCAAAAAATTCGAATGTCGGTTTAAATTAAAACTATTCAGTAAGAAGTCTTCGCTATGGCATATGCAGATTCGGCATAGCCAACTATAGTTTGAGTTAGTTCTGGAGTTTGAAGATAATTTTATATTTAAAATTTTCCCAATTGGGATTTGAACCATCGATCTTATAAATGACTACAAATTGACTTATTTTCGTCTTTTGGTTCATTTTAAATTTAACTTCTAAACTTTTTTATAAAGAAAAATTATTTACGAATGTATGCGGACGTTTTTCAAAGCAAACAAGAAAAATTAAACGCTAGCAGAATGAAATGCAGCATTTTCTGGACCGCCAAAACCTTCCTCAGCGTTCTTTGCATCAATCTCCCTTATGTTATGTACGTTTAGTGTACAAAGACAAGGAATACATTTATTAATGACTAGCTGTACCCGCGACTTCGTCTGCTTGCCATTTATAGTGCTCTGTATTAAAAATTTTCTATTTGCAAAAATAAAATGTGCAGGCAATTGTTCTAGCGCCATTACACACGTACAATTGGTTGCTTCCACACTTGTCACGCTAATTTCTCTACGAAATTACTTATATTTATGAAAAAAAAAATATAATTTATTTTGGAATCAAGGTTTTAAGGGACCTCCTCACAAAATTTTGTTTAAATCTATCCAGTACTTTTCGCGTGATGCGTAGTAGTAGTAGTGGTGTAGTATCAATTACTACACCAACATAGATAATTATTTGAAATCATTTTATCATTAATAGTCAATGGTAACGACTTTGTTTTTTAACTTATTATCAGTTAAAGCTTTTTATAAAAAAGCATTACATTAGTGAAAATAATGATAATGAAATCGGAAAATAATTAGTCCATCTAATTAATATCTCCCATGGATGCTGATTAAATGAAGTTCACATTTAATGGAGTGTACACACGTATAAATAGAATTAAAATACCTATTCTTAATTGTAATTACTCGTATGAAGAGATTTTTTGTTTTGCTTAAATGCAAAACAACAGAATAAGATATGGAAGAAATGGTGAATAACGAATGTCATAGAAAAGGAAACTAACACGAAAAAAATTCTTAAGTGTGTATAGTGAATCTGCAAATAAAGGCTTAACATTGCTTAAGAACAGTAGTAATAATGGGCTCAGCTTAATGTTACAAAAGAATAATCGGAGCCTATTCACGCTTAACAGACTTGAATGAGATTAAACACCTTTCTAAATATCTGGTTCAGCAATTAATGTAAATGTTTTTGTTATTGCCTATAAATGAGTGGTAAACAAAGCTGAACAAGCTGTCACTCTGCCACTTCTAAAATTTGAATAGACATAAAAGAAAAGTTAGATAACACATTGAATCTGCGTATTTCGAAAAACCTCATTGGTTTACCTTCCATCGGCGCCATAAATATAGTAAAAAAAAAATAAGTGTGGTTAAAAGAGACGCTGTTAAAACAACGCAATTAAATGCAAACAAAAGTACAGAGCTGCCCGAGGCTCGATCAGAAAAACAAAAGGCAATTGTTACGTAGTTGTAGTAGATTAATAGGGAAGGTCTCTTGTGTTAAGAGTAGTATTTAAGAGCAATAACTTAGTAAGGAAAACATAAAAACTATATATGACAGTAATAACTGTGTTTGTTGTTAAAAACCGTCTAGTATATAACACAGAAGAATATTGTGGGTTCAAGTTTTGTCGGAGCTACAGCCTACTGTGGTCTGCTTAGAAGAACATAATTTCATTCTTCTGGCATCAAATTTAAAATTTATTTCGATCTAAAAAAAAATTATTTCCCTGATCATTTCGCATGATGTTAATAAGCATAACAAAAATATCATGAATCGCTTTTAGCATTTAGAATTAAAAGTATGTTTAAATAGAAGTTATGAATTTATTTTAAATAAAAGTTTCATATTTGTAACGACATATCTAACAATATTTTACCTAAACAAATTATAATATCATTAATTTATTTAATTTTTATTAAATTATCAATTGAACTGTTATGATATAACAAATGAATTAAATTAATTTTGGCTTAAGTTCAATTCCATTTTTTTAAGAAAGAAATGTTATTTACAAGTGTATGCGGACGTGGTCCAAAAAATTAGATTATAGTAGAAAAATTAGGTTCTAGTAGAATGTAAAACTGCATTTCTGAATGGCTACTTCCTTTATCAGCAATCTAAGCGTCTGTCTACCTTAGATTGTGTTCATTGTAAACATCATCTATTTAACCAACTTTATAAATAAGAATACGAGAAGTATTTTTATCAATATAAAAAATAAATTTTAGAAAGAAAATGGTATTGAACTAAGCCAAAGTTAATTTCATTCATTACATCATTAATTTAATTTTAAAAATAGTGCTCAATTTGTTTTCTTTTTTTATATCTATTAAATCAATAAATCACTGATATTGATTATTTAAGGTGAAAGCACGTCTCGATGGCTATATCGCTACCGCTTACTTAGCTCTTCAGGAAACTTCTCACAAACACTTTAAATAAACTAAAGATTTTTTTTCCAAACAATAACGTAAAGACAAAAAACAAAGTTTTAGCAAAAAAAAAAAAATAATCAAAATTGATTTTCGGATCTTATATACAGTTAAAAGATTAGGAAATAAATTATTAAAAAACACAAAGACAATTTATTTTTGTTAAATTAAATTAATTAATTTTTAATTACGTAAGCCCTGAAATAAGTTTTTTTTGTAGTTATATACTTTACGAGTATACATTTATAAAGTACTTTCTTATTGAAACTTCATAATTTACTAGCTATTCCTAGTGTGCTGTAGGAATTTCCGTAATACAACCATTCTTGTAATGCAGCATGTTTTGTATTTAATTAACTTGGAAATTACTACTACATAATTTTAAAAACCTATCCTGTACAGTTCTCCAGAAAACTTTGTGTGGGAGGTTAATCGCCCACTGTCCCAATTCATCCAGCATTTCACTCACTATGCATATTAATAAGGAAGTTCCTAGTGAAATTCGAGGTTCTGTGAGTTAAATTTCTCTACATTCACGATGACAATTTTTCAATTTGCATGGGAGTTACCATGCCTACAGCTTCAATTCAAAATTCAATTCTCCAGTTTTCAAGACTCTACCTATTGCAGCGCTCCAGATTCATGATAATAATTATTTACTTTCTGTGAAGAATCCCACGCCCACTGTTCTAAGCTAGCGTGTGTTTCACTAAACTATGTATATTGATATAGGGATTTCTGATTGAAAATTTCAGTTGTTATAATTTTCCAGCTACATGAAAGAAAGTTTTCATTTTGTGTGGGACTACCACGCCCACTGTTCCAAAAAAGAGTTATTTGCACAAAATTTCAAGCTGCTATCTATGCAGAGACCAACCAAAACGCTAACATTTATTTACTTTATATGGAAAGGGCCAAGCGCACGTGAAATATCAAAAAAAAAAAAAAATAAGTATCCTATTTGAACAACCGCATATCTGTTAATTTCCGAAAATTTGAGGAGGCTCGGTTTACTTGTATAGTCAGCTATAAGATTCCGATAAATAAGCATATTTTGTAATTTTGATATATAGAATGCAAGCTTTTGTCTATTTATGATGATTAAGAAAACTTTTTCTGACAAAGCTGTATTTTACAAAAATTTTTGTGGAGCCCTATTTAATATTTTTTTGTGTGACAAGAACCGGTATATTAGTATTTAAAAACAATTATTTTGATACTTAGACATTATTTTGTAAGCTTGGTTTTAACTTTCGTCATATGCTGTGTGCAATTAAAAACAATTTTTAGAATAAAGATATAAATTCTTACGACCTAATCAGGGTCTCTGCAAGTCTTTTCACATAATTTGATACCGAAAATTGTCCCCAAATATAGTTATGGGTAACGGCAACAATCTACAATGATATTAGGTACTGGAAACCGTATCAATTTTTTCATTCATGCCAAACTCATTCTAAGTTTTTGTTAAGCATACGGCTGTTACTGCACTGACTCTGTTCGTACCCATTTACCTAAATAGAAATTTTTTTCGCCTAATTTTCGTTTGGCAGAATTTGGCCTGGATAACGAAATACCAATTTTTTTAAATAAAAAATAATGATTAAGAGAAAGGATAGCGACATAATGTCCATGGATATTATGTCACTATTAAGTGCGACGTAAAGCCTATCGACATTGTGTCCTTGGACATTATGACATGCCATCATGTTATTAATGCGTATGAATTACCGTTGAAAACAAAGTATAGTAACATTTTTGGTGAATGGCTTTAGCAAGACTTGTAAAGAATGGGTTTTTTAATAAAGCTTTTTCCTATATACGAAAGCCCTTTTACATATTTACTGTCGATTTATCTTGTCATTTGCTCAAGAAGAAGCGCGATAGAAAACATAAATTGAACCTTAATTACTACCTCAATTCAATAGTCGATTTACACGATTTTTGAAGAAAATCGAAATTAAACTAATATTTATGGTAACTGTTATAATTATGGCGTTTTTATATCTCATCAATAATGGACTGCGATGTTTCTTATTAGATTAGTTTGAGCAGTTGTTTTTAATGGTTATGGTTTGAAAAGTATAAATAAACATCTAGAAACTTAACTCAATATTAAGCTTGGTCACGAAATTCAGTAAAATAAAAAGCTTGAAACAATTAATTGACTATTAACATAATTTTTTCAACCACACCAGGAAGCATTAATTTTATCACTTAAAATAATGAGAAAGTTTATACACGGCTTGTTCTATTCATATTTATAAATAGAGGACAGTTGGGCAGAAATGAAATGTTGTGAAAATAAATCAATCATGTCTAAATGGCTGTACCGATTGACACAGAATTAAAAACGCTGGTGGCAGTGGAGTACTTCAGCTTAAGTTTTGAGTTGGAGCTTTTTATATCTTTGAAAGTAACGGATTTTTTGGTTTGGATTTTTCCCTGATTTTATCATAACGCATCAAAAATAAAAAATTCTTATATTTTCAGAACTTTACCCTTAGTTGTTTAAGCTATATTCGAGACTAATTCTGTTTCGGTGTCAGTTCAAATATCGCTATCTGGAGATTCAAGATATTAAACATTTTTCGTTGGATATTCGTCAGAATCCTCTAATTCCAGTGCATCTTTACTCTCTGAAGGAAAAACCATCGCTGCCACTTTATCTGATGTCAATACCTTACGTTTTCCGTTGTCCCAGTACACAAAGAAATCCATTACAGCAATGTCTTATCAACAAATGCATGAAAAACTGAAGTAAAAAACATAAATTTTAAACTTGTACGTACATATAATGTATGAATTGAAAATATTATTACAACCATATCACACACTTTTGCAGATATGCAAACACAATAATATAACTTGTTAATTAACAGAAACATGAACGAACATTAATTCATGGTTTCACTGCGTGTATAGATTCTTACAAGACGACGATTCATGCCAAACTAAAGTTTCTCTAAATGGGACGAACGCAAGTCATATTTGTCGAGAGCTGAGCGGACTAGCGGTAAATTCTTGCACACAGTATTAGTTGCGTAATATTGCCGTCTTGCAAAAGAGATTCCAACCTGAAACTAGCAAAATAACACGAGAAAATTGCGTTTAATTTCGCTTTGCAGATATGCAAAGCTGCATAATGAAGGGCTGATGCTCTTGTTGTTGTCCATAAATGTGTGGTAAACAGAACTGAACAAATTGTCCAGAGGTGCTTTTAAACAACACGATTAACTGCAAACAAGAGTACAGAGCAGCCCGTGTCTCGATCAGAAAAAAAGAAGGCAATTGTTGCGTGTTCGTGACAGATAAGTAGGGGAGGGCTTTTGGGTATTAGAATAGTATATAAGAGCAATAAGTTAGTGAGGAAAATATAAAGTGGCTGAGTTAGTTGTTAAAGACCGTCTAGTAGATAACACAGAAGAAGATCGTAGGTTCAAGTTTCGTTGGAGCCAAAGCACAGTGTGGTCTGCTTAGAATTACTTGTTCGCCACATACTTTCATTGTTCTGACTTCAATTTTAAAATTTATATTTTGAAAAAATTTAGTTATTTTTTTTATTGAAGAGGTTTTCCTCATTTCCCATGATGTTAATATATATGTCATGACATATGTAACAATATTTTATTTAGACAAACCACGATACCTCTCAATAATAACCATTTACATATGTTACTCCAACATAAACTATGAAAGGCTTTGATGTTCATAAACATTTGCTCTTCACTGCCAAAATAGAAAAAATAATTTTTTTTATTAGGACCAGCACTCAGGGGATTATAAAATAGTAAAACACACTCCACATTGCGTCAATGCTATAATGAGTCAATAGAGCTGGATACCCTACTGTCACCGATGAGCTTCTTCGCTCTCTTCTGCACGGCCCATGCATGAGACATAGATAGTAAGGAGATCAGATGGAGTGAAGTATTTCTTTTACCGTTTCAGAAAACCTAGGCACTTGAATTCTTCTTTTGCGACATGAAAAACATGCTGGTTCCAACGAACATCACATTGAATTTTCATGCCAAGAACATCAAGGGCTTCTGATTCCTTAATATGAGGTAACATATTCAGCCTGTGCTAAAACCACTGCACTAGGTTTTATAAGCCTTAAATTGAACCTTATCCGCAAGGCCCCATTTGTGGATTAAAAAAAGTTCACGATTAAGGGTATCGTCTAATTAAACTCGTTTGATGAGATCTCATCTATAACAACTCGTATAGTGCGATCCCTGAGAAAGCTCGATATAAGTCGAGAGAAACTATTACCGGCACCGAAAGCAATAAGTTTTGGAAACATCTAAAGCCACACCTTACTTTCGCAAAAATTAGAAATGGATTAACACCATTTTCTCATTAAATTTCGATAAGACACTACCCAGCAAAAAATTAGAAATTACCTTAAAAACTACTTGCCACATAATGACAGAGGTATTTTTAAAAATGTGAAAAAAAAAAAATTTAATCAAAAACAAAAAGTAGAAAGCTACATAAAACTGTACGTGTCACTATACAGCAACGATATTTAGACATAGCAAAACATTGCCTTAAGCTGTTAAAAGTTATGTTAAATATATAAAAGCAAAATTAACAGAAAAAATAAACAAAATTACCATGAACTATTATATATATACTCGTATATATATTTTTTTTATATTTTATTCTTATTTCATAAGATTAAATCTTAAAAGGAAATGTTAATTATATAGTTGTGCTAAAAGAAATTAAACGCTTTTGCGTTTGAAAATATCATTAATTTGTATTTAGTTCAACACATTCATTGCGAGTATTTTCTATACATTGAAAATGAATATACTTTTTATGGTTAATTATTGTTGTCATTAGGTCTATAACAAGAGCTGTATTAACTGTATACTTCTTCTGTTTCACACTTTTATTGATAACCTTATTTATTGTGCAATATAAAAACTATAGCAGAATTGGGTTACTAACATAAAAGTTAATGTCGGCATAAAGATTTACGTTGTCTTATATGGGGTAAGTTTCATTGAATAAATAAAGAATATCAGCAGTCTCTTACTTGCTTTCAGTTTTTAAGGGTTACGTGAACCTCTGGGAATGCTTACTGTGAATTAAATATTTTTATTAACGCTACAAAAGAAAGTAATGCATAATACCAATACCAACTTTTAGCAATCCTAATTTTAACAATTCTTTGAACGTAGTATTACTATAAATGGACGATGTGTCTGAATGTGTGATTTGTTCATATTTGTTCGAAGCAAATATTTGAATTAACAATAAGCATTGATATTTTAAGAATATCAGCAAAAACACATATTCCTGCCAGTACCATAAAAATTCTTATGTTTTATGATAATTCCCTCCTTCTCCCTCGTACATAACGGCAACCCTTAAAGATGCTACTGGCCAGCAGGTTTTAATGCATTCAAAGCTTCACTAAATACGATACTGCATGACCTGTAAACAGTATAATATATAACTTAAACTCGCCTACACCTCTTATATAGCCGAGAGATGTTTCAATACCATCAGACTAGCCGTTTACAAAAAAAAAATAACTTATGCGACTCACGCATAATGTCTATATTGAGTGCAACGTCACCCTGTTTTTAACTGGGTTCTTTAACACGATATCCTATTACATGGCATTTCTAAAAATCTTCATCTTAACTAAAATATTTTAATATGTGTTTCACCAAGCTTATTTTATATACTTATAGATAGATATTAATTTATAGTAATTACTTGTAATGTTATCTCCAGGCAAAGAATGGAATACCAATTCATGGATATTGTTGCAAGATAAATATTCAAGGCCTGACATAAAATTTATAAAAGACACGGCTTCATATAAAATAAAATACAAAAAATTTTCTTCCCGAAAATTGTAATTTTATCTTCAATAGACTCTATAGACCCCATTTATGCGCAGGATTTTTACAAAATTTTGGAAACTACTGAAAACCAATCGTAGTAGAATAGTTGGTTATAAAAATAATAAAAATCTGCGTGTAATTTTTTACAGTCTCGAACATTTTGCTTTTTGTTAAAAAATTGCTTATATTAGAACAATGCTGAGTGTAGCGTGCTTCAAAAAATTTCCATAAAAATATATCAGATGGATTACACAAGGCCTTGTTCGTAAAAAAAAAGTTTAAAATTTTATAAATTTACTAAATAACGTTAAAGATCTACTTAAAAAACTGAAAGTATCTTTTGACTAAAATTTCACATTTTTTAAACTTTTTATGAAATTTCAAATTAAGAAAATTATTATTAAAAAAAAACAGGTGAAGAACTAAAAAATTCCAAGACAAAAATCTTGTATTTTAAATTTAAGAGTCGAATTTCTCTAAAAGTATTAAAAATACCATGCAAACTCCAGGCACGTTTTTCCTTTATCTATTTATGCACATTACTAAAAATAAAAATTTTTTTTTCGACTTCGAGGTTACCTACTTTAACGCTTTTGGTACTACTCTGTACTGATACAGGGTATATCCAAATGCAACAGGCGCAAAGCTTATAACATCCTCTATAAATCTCAGTTTGTTTTATAAAAATCGGGCAAGTAGTTTAAAAGTTCCAGACTTTTATACCATTATTTGGATTTCAGGCTACTGTGAGTTGTCTTGTTAGCTACTCTTCTGTAAGAGTCGTCTACGATCCGCCGAAAATAATCGTGTAGGACTCTTTTATTCCTACTTTAAACATGTCGTGAAACAATCGCCTTTATAAATATAAATGAGCTCATAATGATTCCTAAAAGTATGCTTCAAAATTAATGTAATTTTTGAGAGTTTTATATTGTTATTTTCTTCTTGTAATATAGGACTTCATAGAATCCTGTGTTTCTGTTTTCAATGTGGTCTCCTATTTCTAAATACTATATCCCCTTTATTGTACGTAATGAGTTAAGTCATTGCCAACAGGACAAATATTTTTCGCCTTGCCAATTTTCACATCCATAAATCGTGCGCATTTTAAAAGCATAAGCCAAATTTTCAGCCTGGTTAAATATCATAGCTGTTCATAATATTATTTTAATTTTAAAAATTCAAAAATAAAAAATTAGTTTCAAGACATTTTTTGTATAATTAACACGACCTGAAATAAAAGTTATTTAATGAGTTTTACTTCTTTGCTTTTAACTATTATTGGCTTTTTGGATTTCATTTTAACTTCAGATTATTAATTATCATTTATATATTATTTTAACAAATACAAGCTTTGTCATTGACTCTAGAGATAAATTCAATGCTTAGTATAAATTTAAAAGTACAAAATTGAAGTGAAATAACGCTACAATTGGATACTAGATAATAAATAAAAATCATTAGATAAATCTTAGTTTTAGGGTTAAAACAAAAAAGAATAATAAAAATTAATTTTGGCTTTACGAGTAGTTCATTTTTTATTTTAATTTCTATATTTTTTTCCCAAAGAAAACGGGAAAAAATTAGACATCAGCAGTATATAATGCTGCATTTTCTGGATCGCTAAAACTGTTATCAGCATTTTTCGCATATTTCTACTTAAGGTTGTGTTTATTCTAAACATCGTCTACTAAATTAAGCCAACTAACTTTGTATATAAGAATACGTGGATTATCGATAATCAATCACGTGATCCATATTTAGTTTTTAATTATTTGTTAATAATGTTTTTTTCTAATTAAAATAAAACATGAACTTGAGCCAAAATCAATCTTAATTAATTTGTTAATTAAACTTAAAATAAAACTTTAACAAAATACTTTATTATTAAAACTAGCGTGCCCACGACTTCATATGCGTGTCATTTCTAATTTTTTTAAAATTCAAATTAAACTTTTTATTCTAAAGCTCTGTAGACTGTGTTAAAAAATTTCCATCTACAAAAATAAAAAGTGCTGACATTTGTTATAGTACCATTTTAACGGTAAAATTGAGTGCTTTCACAATTATCTCTTTTTTGTCTACAACATGATATTTTTATTAAAAAAAAGTGTTCTATATCGGAATCAAGGTTCTAGGGGACCTTCTCACAATTTTTTTTCAAATCCATCCAGAAGTTTTTACGTGATTTGAACACAGACAGACAAAAATTCCAAAAATAGGTGTTTTGAATTCTATATCGATTACCATCTATACCAAGAACAAAGTTTTCAAAAAATATTTCATGTTATTATTATTATTATAAATGCAAGTTATGCAGTCAAGGATAGTCAGCGTAAAACTAACCTTAAAAGCTGAACTGAAAACCTAGTGTAGTGTGCTTCTTATCCATGCAGCACATTTCTTTCAGTCTCTAGTTTTACAATTAAATTCAAAAATAATCATTATTTGCAGTCTGTGGCTTCAAATATTTTTCACATAATTACTAGCAAATTGGTGTGTAAACATAAACATGAAATATTTATTGTAGTTGTAGCTCGCATTACTCACCCTATCTTGATGATACCAAAATATATGTGTTGGAGGTTCCGTACTAAATTTGATTACGCATGTTAGATTAATTGTACTTCCTTTATCAACATATAAATCTGGTCCGCCCAGTATGGTTGCCGTTGGTACTGGAAAAAAAAAATAACACAAAGTTATAATAAATAAAACGCAAAAAGCATTAGTTTTTCCTAACAATGAAATTAAAGGAATTATAAAGCTTATTTAGAAAAAAGCAATGTGTATTTTTGTTATGTATTTGGTTTTAAAGTTGTTTACATATAAATGTGAGTTGTCATTGTTAAATTGCTTATATTCAGTCGATATACAATTAGTAGTGTTATTGTTAAAAAAACATTTGAAAACATGAATTGATAAAAAAGTAAAACTAGAGCGGTCATAGTTATAAACAATATTTTAGGTATATTTAATGTTTATCAATAAAATTTTGAAACAAAATTTGTTTTATAAATTAAATTATAAATAAAGTATTTTTAAGAGCACAAGCTGTGGGTTCGATTTTTGCGGAAGTGCCACAAGGATTGTTGCTGGGATCAGTTTTGTATATTGTTTTATATTAGATATACCTCTTCCCCTATAGGGAGATCTGTTGTTGATCGATTCTAATGACATATTAATTGTTTCTTTACTGACAGACTATTTCAAAAGGTGGGGCCTCTACTTAAACATTTATATGGCAATTACTATGGTGTTTAAAGGATGGCGTAAATAGACATAAATATATAATACACCCTAATTGCAGATCATTCAGACCGTGCTTGAGAGTTGGAAGCGACGTTATGCGGACTTTGGATAAGTTAAAGTACCTTGGCGTCACCTTTTACGAAAACTTTGAGCCATATCGAAATATTAATAATGTGCTTCAGTGCATCAAGACAGCCTAATGCGCAAGTCAGGACATACTTAAGCGAAGAGAAGGACTCGATAAAAAAGTGCAGTTTTCATACTTCCTATCTTTGCCTACGTCTTTCTAGCTTGGTTTAGAATTTCTTCAGTCCAGATGGAGAGGTTTGGTATATGGAAGAGGCGGATCATATTTGCAAGCCTTGGGTTGGGACCATATATAGGGCGCAACATAGAGTTCCATGGAAAGAAAAGGCCCTTTAGTTGCTGAAAAGTGCGCGATCTATGGAAAATGTTTGATTACGGAGTATTTCTCTGGGGCTTCGAGTCTGGGACCGTTCATATAGCGAAGTACCTCTCTGCAGTGGATTTAGAAACCGTTGGTGTGCCGGGATTCTTCAGGAGGGTGCCATTTTATCATAGAAGAGTTATTTTGTAAAAATCGTTGACACACCTCAATAAGTTTATTTTTTATTTAGTTGTTTTATTTACCTTTGTTCAGTTTTGCTTCCTTTATTAGTGTGTAAATAGTTCAAGTTTTTATTTTTTTAATTATTTTATTTTGCCATCCCTTTTTTAATTTTTATTAGGGGGGGAGGGGTTGGAATCCCTTTTTAAATTTTATTTTTAATGTAAATGGCTGTACACCAAACTGTGTAAAGTTGTTATTTGATTAATAGAATTAGTCCTTGACAAATACACTAATATGTAGAGAATTGCTTTAAATATCTTTTTAGTTTACATTGCTATTTTTTAAAATTAATTTTTGGAAAAAATAAATGAATCAATAAATGAATGAATTAAGATTTTCAAATTAATAATTAAGTAATAAGGAAAAAACTTCCTTGAGTTTTTTATTTGATGAAAAACTTCCAAACGTAAATGTCGGTATATAGAATCTATAGCCATGCCGATATAGTTATTCCCATTTTTAACGTTATCTACTTAAGATTCGGTGTGAATATTTGATACAGTAATTTTAACCTGTAACTTAAGCGGTTAAAGTTACCAGCGTGTATTTTTATGTAAAAAAGCGATTAGTGAATAATCGTCTAAATAAATTGTGTAATACTCTATAAGTTGTGTGTTATTATTTTGCATAAACTTATTACATCATTTTGTAGACGTGTTTAATTTTGTAAAAATTTTTTAGTTTCGCTGTTCTTGTTCCTTAAATTCATAAAATATAAAAATTTATTGTTTTTCGGCATTAAAATCTTCTTTGCTTTTGATACGTTTATTTATTCTATCATTTATTCTTCTTCTATCTTATATCTGCTATTATCTATTTTATCTTCTATTATTCCTCTAAATTTTTATTTCGCTGTTTTGTTCCTTGTCTTTGAATCTTCCTAACAATTTGTGACCTAAACTCTGTGCCGCATTTTTTTTCAACCTTAAATATTATCTGCTAATCTAAAATGTTCTCGTTTATTATACCCCTCACTTCTTAAAGTGGAAAAATGCTATAAAAAATCTTATTATTCCGTTTGTAATTTTTAAAATATCAATTTTTGAACCCCTTTAAGTATATATTTTCCAGGCATCGGAAATTAATGTTCTGTTTCTATATTACAGGCGATCAACTCGTCTGGAAATTTTATATGAAAATAACTCGAAAAATTGAGTGCTTTTCATACAAATTTTTCAGACGAGTAGACCGCCTGTAATACAGAAACAGAACATTAAAAAGAAAAACTAAAAATTTTAAGTTTTTTATTTCAAAAAATAAAAAACACTTGTGTACAAAAAAAAAATATTTTTTTACTAAGTTTAAAAATAAAACAAAAAATACTTCTGCAATTATTGATGATACAGTAGATTCAAAATATTAGCTTGAAAATTGCAAAAATATTTTTATCAAATGTTATTTTTTTATTTATTATTAAAGTTTTTCAATAGTCTGATCTAAAAATAACCGTTATTTTCAAATTTCGTAACGTATGTTCAATTTTCGCATTTCTTTCTGTCATGTTGGTACACATATCTGTTATATACATATGGCAATATCAGCCATTTTGGATTGTTAGTTTGTTTTTGACAGATAAAAAGGTTAGTCAGGTTTGGGTGTGCTCTTCGTTTTTTTACTATTCGAAAAAATGGATCAAAGAAACTGTATTAAGTTTTGTGTAAAAAATTAAATTAAATGCGCAAGGACATTTGACATATTGACTGTGGCGTTTGGCGAGTCAATCTACTATGAGTAGCACACAGGTTAATTGTGGTATAACCGGTTTAACTGCCATCCCTAAATTAGCGCGTAAGACGCAAAGCAATGTAATTCATAGCTTTTGCGCTGAAATGTCATCCCTAAATAACAGCGTTAACTTCGTGTCGTTAAAAGGAATGTTAACTCATTTTATTTCATAAAACCCGCTGTATAAGAATAAAGAAGAGATAAAACCGCTAGATTGCCTTGAAAATTACTAAATTGTCACTACTTTTCAACCATAACAAAACAAAACAAACCAACAAACAGCAAACTTCACTTCCTAACGCACTGTCAAAATTGGATTTTCCAATTGCTAAGCGTTGACGCCAAGCTATTTAGGGATGCTTCATACATTTTGTATGTACATGAGAAATTTTGACAGTTATCTTGCGCTTTACGCGCTAATTTAGGGATGGCAGTAAGGAAGGCTGAGTAGATGACGATGACACGTCAAGTTTGGTCAAATGTGAATTTTTTGCTCACTGCTTTCTTCGACTGCAATGTCGTGGTGCATCGTGAATTTTTGCCACAAGGTCGTACGGTCAATAAGGAACACTACCTTCAAGTTATGCGCCAGGTAGGCTCTTAATGTGTTAAGCATTTTTAAAATATTTTAGTATTTCTTTAAAGACCCTTTCAAAAGCTTTAAAATGATATCCATATTGGCGTTATAAAAATTTGAAAATTTCAGAGCTTCGTAACTCGGAAAATGTGGAAGAGCACCAATTTTACGATGTTTTTTTCTTATTTTTTAATTCTCTATCGCCCCATATATTTATTTTCTTGATTGGAGTTACTTTACTGTTCCAAATAATATAAAAAAATAGAGGTAGGCAGACGGACAGACTGACGTCGCTCAATCGACTTCGCTATGCTTAAGAAGTAAGAATATATTTACTTTATGTGGTCGAAAATGAATATTGTAGAAATTACACACAGAATGACAAACTTAGATATACCCTTTTCCACTTTTTGTGGTGAAGGGTATACAAACAAATATATGGGGCGATAGAGAATTACAAAATAAGAAAAAAATTCCGAGTTAAGGGCCTTTTGAACTTTTCAAATTTTTTAAAATATCAATATGAGTATCATTTAAAAGCTTTTCAAGAGATCGTTGAGGAAAAACCAAAATTTTTAAAAACTGCTTAACCCATTAAGAGCCGATGACGTGTAAAATTATCTTTATTTTGTACTTAATTTGTTTATTATTTTTAATTCTCTGTCACCTCAATATTTGCTTTTTTGATCGGAGTTACTTCAATAAACTAAATTTACTTATATGGTGAAGAGTATGCAAGATCCGGCATACCACTCTTACTTGTTTTTCAATAACTTGAACTAGAGTTTTTCTCATTTTTATTTTCAATATTTTGCTATCGCATTTGAACACATTAACTCTAAAAAATTATACAAGGTTTTTTTCCTGTATGGTATAACTAACACCGGCTTCGCCGTCTAAGAATTTCCTGAATAGCCGGCCTTCATTAGTACTTTCGGAGAACTATTTCACTTTTTAATTCATAATTTATAATGCCTTAATTTTTGTGAAGTTTTTCTTTTTCATCCTGAAGACTAATTTTGTTTCGCTGAGATATATTTCACATTAAAATACCAACAATATTTAGAATCAATTGATGGTGTTGCAAGGACTTATAGAAGTGTAGAGAATAACATATGACGATATCACAAGTAGTTCAATAATATATTAATAATATTATTAAAAGACTCAATTAAATAACAAACAATAAATTATTAAATGGAAAATAGATAATAAACCTTAGCCCTGATGTTTAAACATAAGCTTTTCAAATGTTCTGCTATTTTATTGGCTTTAATTTCATTATCATCTATCAATGTACCTTAACGTCCTCTATTGTTAAAAAGTTGATTTATGACCTACTTTTGCTTTTATACTAATAAAATATTTGTTTTAAAATAAACTGATAGATAATCTTAATAAAACCGAAATGCAATATTTATTTCTTCCACTTGTTAGGTGAATATTTATTTAAAAATTAATTTAAAAAATAGTTGTAGCAAAAAAACCGACTACAAAACAGACTGTCTAATATGGTTCAAAAGTGCGGCCACATACATCAAATTGCATGAACTATGAAGAAATCCATTAATTTCCAACTTTTAATTTAATCTTGTAGTTATAGATACAGGTTTATTGTAAATTTCTAAAACTATTCATCAGTTAGCCCACATACATCAAGATCTTAATTTATAAAGTCTAATTATATACTTGTTTTTATACGGAACTAAGCAAAACAGTTCCTTGTAAATTGAAACTGTCTCTTCGTAATGGTTCAAAAATTAATACACTTAAAATAACATCAACTGTTGGTGCACCCTTTTATTTTCAAATTTTATACTTGTTGTTATAGCAGACTTAGCAATACAGATTCTTTATTAACTTCCACCGTCTGTCTACAACTGTTCAATAGTTTGGACATATACATCAAAATAAATTAACAATTGGAAGACCCTTTATATTATAATTTTGAATATATATACCTAAGACCCTTAAAGTGATCGATATTTCGTTCAACTTTCAAGCGTTTAAATATAACGGTTTAAAGTGTAGGCCTATGTAGATTAATTTACGTTCCCGATGGGGACACCCTTTATTTTTTAGATTTATTTTTATATTACTGTATGCTGCTGAGAGCTATACTGATATGCAGTTTCTTAAAATTAGAAAGTGGCGCCATTTACTGTTTATAATACACGTAAAACTTGAATGTTGTATCGGGATACTCTTTAATTTTTAAAATTATGAACTACATAAAAAACCGGACCAATCTATTATCATAAATACAATTTAAAAAAATTTCAAAATCGGTTCAGAAGTGACTGAGTTCTGCGGGTGACTGAGTTCTGCAACTTTCATCCGAATTGAAAATCTCGTTCCTTTTAAGTCGGTTAAAAATACATATAAGTGAAGTCAGTCCTAGAATAATCCTGTGTCATAAATTCAATTAAATATAACTTTTTAAAGTTCAATACCTAAGAGTGAGCGTCTTTTTTTCTGTGCAGCTATTTCACGCTTGTTAACAAATACAGTTACAACATCGACTACAGTTTTTAATATTGTAGATGCGGTCGACATAGCAAATGAAAAATATATGCACTTTCTTGTTGCTACAAGAAAATCTTCTACAATGACAAACCGTCAATTCCACTAATAATTTAAATACAAAAAGACCGCGGTTTAATGATATACAACACATTTTTTGCTGCTTAATTACCGAAAACTTGATTCTACATAAATATAACAAAAGTTTATAGTTAATTATCTTAAATAGCTGGCGGTTATTAAAAAAATAATTTCTTGCATGGTGTTCGAAAACATCCACTTTTCTAAAAACTGTATATTTCTCCACAAACTAAAAAGAAAATTTCATAATTAATTCTTTTTCCTATGTACATGTAAACAACAGACAGCAAAGTCGCCAAAAAAAAGTAAAGCAGAAGCTGAAAAGTCATTAAAAACACATTATCAGGATTATTCAAATAATGGTTTTATCAACAACATTTAAAATTCAATTTATCATAAGCATATACATACATACATACCTACATATATAACATATGGATATGTAAATGTGCAATTAGAAATATAGTTTTATCATGCAAACACTTGCCTTCCGATCCGCACATTTACACTTCAGCATTGAAAATTGATGGATTTAATGTAAGTTAACAAGAATTCGTTTTTAGTGTGTATCATACCGTTTATCAAAAAATTAATTTTAAAGTAGTGAACGTTATTTAACGGGTGATTTAGCTTTGGTATAAAACTGGTGTAGTCAGTTTTGAGTTATTAACATTTATAGTCCTTAGAATGTCGGTGCGGTGTGGTTATAAATTATGTTATTATAAAATTAGTAATAGATGAATTTGGAACATCTTATGGTAAAAAATAAATTGCGCCTAAAACCCTTCCTAATTAAAAACATGTGAATGGGTTGAGGTTTTTAAAAAAAATTTGAGTATTTCTTAAAGATCTTTATAAAAGCTTCAAAATGATACCCATATTGATATTTAAAAAAATTTGAAAATTTCAGAGCCCCGTAACTCGGAAAATATAGGCGAACGCCAATTTTTTCACTTGTAGTTTTTTTCTTATTTTTCTTATTTTATTTTTTTGATTGGCGTTACTTTATTGTTACAAATGACATGAACGAATTAGAGGTAGGCGTGGTGTTTTGACTGCTACCTTGAAGGACATGGACCGATCAGGCTGAAGTCCAATAGCACCTGATTATATCTGATCGATTAACAGATTTATTTCTTTGTGCAATTAAGTTTGCCTCGGAGGGAAAGACGGACATCGCTCAATCGACTTCGTTATGCATAAAAAGTCAAAATGTATATGCGTTATGGGGTCGCAAATGGATACTGTAGAAATTACACACGGAATGGCGAACTTATATATACCCTTTTTCCTTTTTTTGTGGTGAAGGGTATGAAAAAATCAAAATTTAAACAAGGGGATTTTTCAAGCAAAGAATATACAAAGCAAATTTTTAATTTAAATTAAACCAATTACAAATACACTATAACTATATAAAATTATGCAAAACCCAGATTTAAGAAACTTTGTCGTAATATTGTAAATGTTATGAAAAAGTCATATCCTTGGCTGACCCATATATTCAACATTGCAGAATTTTCACTACACTTAGGTATTGAGCAACACTTGTGGGCAGTAAAACCAAGAATTTAAACCAACAATTTAGCGGTACTTAAAAATTGTATAAACTAAAATACTTGAGTATAAAACTCCAACTAACGTCTTATCTTAACCTTAAATTGTCGGTGAGTTACTGCCAAGAAAAAATTTTAAAAAAGGTAATCGCGTGTGAAGTTAATAACTTTTGGAGGCAGATCTTCCCAACTATATTACCAACCTATTGATTTTAATCAATAGGTGAGAATTCATTAAATTGATTACTGCTGGAAATTCTGAATATCATTAGTACATATTTTAAGGTTTTCTGTTTTAACTTAGAGAACTAGTTCAATTACTACTTCCTGTTTTTGCGAATTTATGTAATGTGGTTTGGAAGCGAGTAACAAAACATGGTAATAACAAAACTAAGCCAATATATGGCAAGTACTTTTTAAGGTAATGGCTAATTTCTTGCTAGGTCGCTAAGTTTTTTAAGTAAGGGCCATCTGTTTTTTAAATTTATTTATGCTATTATCATGACACATAAAATATTTAAATATGTATATATTATATCCACATAGTTTGAAAATTTACATTTAGCATTGCAACAAAAGTAATACTTAATTTGTTTGACGCCGTGAGCTTACGACAAGTCAATTGCCTATGCCAACAAGCCAGCGATGATTGATGAACTTACTACGAATATCGAACGTGAAATTGCAACAGTATCGGCCGATTTATGACTTCTGCAAGCGTGGCCGTAGTAGCCGTGCAAATGAAATCAAGCTCCATACATAATGGCATCGAACTTACTTTCACAGGAATAACGAATTTCATTGATATTCAAAACCGTTTTTGTTTAATTAAAAAAAAAAAACTTTTGTAGCGCTCTTCTTGGTAAATTCTTTATTAGTATCTAACAGTTTTGAGGAAAAGATAGGGAAAATCTCTCCGAGCTTTAAGAAATTTTCTTTGTCGTGTTTTCTATTATAAGCATCTTCTTTATCGAAGTTGCTGAAAAATTAAACAGTTTTACAAATTTCTTAATGCTTCGGTATTATAAGACCTATTTTTGACTTCAATCTTGTAGTTAATTTATGAATAACAGACTAAAACATTTCGTGGTTAGACTTTTTATGTAACAGAACAGTGGGGTATCTACTAGATAGATTAACAAGTAAGAGTGCTATATTCGGCTATGCCGAATCTTACATATTTACTTTAACTTTTTTTAAATGTTTTGGTTCCCTTTTTATTTGTTATCATCTTTACATATTATTTTTAATTATTTATCTTGTACACAAATTTTTATTTTTTTCAATTTCTTTAACAATAAAAAACTATTTCAAATTTTAGCTATCAAAAAAATTACTAAACTGTCAAGTACGAGAACAAAATATTTTTAAGCATAAACATTATTCTGTTGCTTTTAAACATACTTTGATTAACAATAATATATTATGATTAAATATTTTATATTATTTTTAATAAGTTATAAAACTTTGGTTGTGCTTGAAATTTTTTTAAGTTAAAACCAACCATTTTGCATTTTTTGAGCACAGTAAACACATAATCGTTAAAAGTTAACAAAAAATGTTTATCGTGACTAAAGTTTTGGTGAAAACAACTATAATTTGTTCTCCGCAACTATACATTGTTACAAAGAACATAATATGGTTATTGTGACCATATAACAACCATGTTTTTTTTCTGCGTGTAGAGGAGAACATTTTTTTGTTTTTGAGTTAAGTTATGTTTATATGGAAAAATTGGTTTTGTTGGAGCCTTACCTGATCTTTTTATTTTATTTTTACTTTTTTACTATTTAATTTAATACGCCCTTAAATTCCCTTTCCAATGATACCCATATTGTCCCATTCTACCATTGAATACTTGATATATGCCTTATTAGATACAAAAACTTCGGAGGTCCGTAACTCCGAAACTAAGGGTTGCCGCCAAATTTTTCACTTTACATTTTTTGCTTAAAATTGCATTTTGCACCCCTTAGGTAACTTTTTTTATTTTGGAGCTGTGCCCGTAAACTAGATTTAAGCCAATTATTCATTTCAATTAAATTCCATTACTTTTTAGAATAGAGCCTAGTACCATTTTCGATTTTACGAAAAATGTTGAGCAACCTGCATTATTTGGCTTAAAAATGTGAAAATTAGCTACTAGTGCCAACACGCATTTTAAAAAATAATTATCGTTTTTATCGGCTTCAAGAATTCCACATTGTCTGGAAAAAATTTAAAATTGCTGAAGCCGAAGAGAAATAAATACTCATTCACCTCAACCAAACTCATGGAATTAATCCATAAATAGGTATGTTTTTGTTTTATAATTGCAGTAATGAGCAAACGCTTTTCTGCGTCAATAAATTAATTTTTGTATTTTTCTCCTTTTAAATGTCCACTTTTTTTAGTTTTCTTTTAAAAATTTTTTGAACAGAAAAAAAAAAATAAATCGACACAAACAGTCTGAAAAGAACTGTTTTTAAAAAATTTTGTATTAAAAAGTGCTGCTTATGTTATTTCGTAGGTGAAAAATAATGTTGACAAGAAATTTTTTAGTTGTAAAACATGCTGCGAGAAACATTTCGTGACAATTAAACAGAGTACTATTTCAGCAACATTATTTCTTATTTATTTCGCAGTACATTTTTTATGATATTTTTTTGAACATTTCGAACAAAATGATGAACAATAAAAATTATCACTATCATCACGTTAGCTTTTTGTTATCATATACAGTGATATCTTTGCAGAAGTTCTAAGGATTAAAAATTATGAGAAAACAGTTCACTATTTTTGTAATCTCATTCAGTTATTGTTTAATTATTGACTTTAGTAAATTTATTTTCCCTTAAAATCGTAGAGGTATGATCTGTACTGATGTCATGTTCAGTTTTGCCAAAAATATTTACGTTCAGTTCTTTGATGTCGGTTACTCACCTTTAGTACTTTAGATCAATTTGAGTCACAGATTAACTTTTGTCACATCTGTGTCTCAATTTTATAAAATTTATCTAATCAATTAAACTAAGTTTTACAATTGGTTGTGAAGCTGTTGTCATATTTATTGGCTACATTTATGTCGCTGTGTTAATTGTTTCCCATGTGAAAAATTAAACAAGCAAAAGCTTATTTGGAAGTTATTAATTTTTTTTATCTATTATCATTAATAAAAAATTTTGAAGTCAGTCTTAGAAAATTACAAAATATGAATGTAATGGTTAAGGGGAATTGCTAAACGTGCATTTCAATAATTCCTTATCGACATCAAAATAAATTAATTTTCTACTATAGATGTGTGTAATTTTTGCCACACTGTATAATCCCCATATACTATTGATTATCTTATTTTTTATAACTTTTTTCTACTTTTAGCTTACAACTTAAAATACAAACACCAGAAAAATTAGCATTCAAATGTATTATTCAACTATTTTATATTTGTTTGTGTTAAACTTTAAAATATTCAATAGAATTCACATTAACGTTATATGGTGCTTAATATTTTTTTACTTATTAGAGCAGTCTCACATATAAAAAATAGTATATAGTTTTATGCATGCAATATTCGTTTGATGTGGAAATGCATTAAAAAAGTAGAATGTAAAAGTGTAATAAAGTATATGAGTTCCGGATATGTAACATATTGTTTTTAACTTTAGCAACATTTTTCATATGCTAAACATTCAAGTTGTTAAATAGAGTTAAAGCAAAATTTTGCTCTCGTTAACATTTCATTCATTTATATCCTTTTTAAAGGTACAAGTGTAAATAAATATTCAACTGACATAATTTTATTTTTTCATGGAAAAGGGATTTTTTTTTCATAATGAATTGAGTAGATATGTTTGTTTTTCTTAGTACTTAAAATTTAAAGAATATAAATAAACAGGACTCAATGGATATTAAAATTGTTAAAGTAAAGCATAATCATACAAAAATCATAAATAAATTTTTCAATTTCATTGCAATACCCAATTCCCGGATAATGGCATTGTAAACACAACTCGTCCCAGTTGTTCGTTTAGCACTACGAATTTGTCATTTAACCAGCGTAAAATTTTTAACTAAAATATATTTTTGTTTACATATGGCACTTGCTAGAGTGACCATGTAATTTTTATACTCCTCTGTTATTTGAACTTTTTATAAATTCATACTTATTTTTTCACTTTTGGGATATCTAATAAATAAAATAAAAATAAAAAATTACGGTAGTAGTTTTTGCTATTGTAGGTAAATATATCGCTGTCAACCAACACTTATAATAAATAACGACTCTGTACAGAAATAAACATTTCAAAAGTACATTATGAAAATATTTAAATTTCTTTAATTTTATTTCATCGAAATAGTAGTTACAATTTATACTACCCTGTAGATAAATATGAAGTACACTAACGAAGGTTGTAGGGAACCAGAAAGTGCAATTGATTTTGATGGTATCTAAGTTTTACTTTTATCTTTAGAATTTATCACAGTTAATAACGAACTAAAGCCAAAAATAAAAAATAATAATAAAACTAATAATTCGAAATAGTAATAATAAAAAGAATTTAAAATTAAACATGTGCGGTCCCTCTACATAAAAATATTCGTCGTTCGTCAACATAAAAAATAAAAATAAACCTATCGCAGTATTCGTTACGTACGACGAATTTCGTCGACGCATTGATTGTGCGCATTTTCATATACGCAAATATATTTTATTTTTTTGTGTTTTCTGCACAAGTCGAAATTAAAAAAAAAGACTCTTTATCGTTAGTTCACAAAGAGAGAAAAACAAGGCACCATAAATAAACAGATTCAATAAACAAGTAAGTAGTAGTTTTTCGCCAAATTTTGTTTATATTTTAAATTATAAGCCTTTATGTCATTACTTGTCAAAGCCAGAAGAAAAGACTCCACCTCTCTCTGAACTATTCAGACTCAGATATTCCGGTAACCACAAAAAATCTTCCGTTTTAAAAAATTTCTATTCATAAAACGAAAAACATACTGTGAGCGTCAAAATAAAGTGTACACAAACATTTTCTTTAAATTAGTTTTTATTTCAGTCTTTAAAAATACTATTTTATTTAACATTTAATGTTTTTTTAATTGTTATGCAGTTCTCTACTTAAACTTAAAAAAACAACAAAAAAAATTTACAACAACAAAAGTTAAAAAACAAAATCTATTCCATATTTTAGGCGTCAAAATAAAGTGTACATCTTATTTTGTAGCATTTTAGCGAAGTAAAACCGCATAAAATACCGTTATGTTTTGTTGTTTATTTACTTTCTTGCATTCTTTTAAATCACTATTACTGTTTTATAGTAGACAGAAGCAATTTTCGGACTATAACTTCTTTGCAGAAAGAAATTTGTTATGGGTAGACAAACGTCCACAGATGTCAGGGAACTTGTGATAAAACTTTGAAAAGACGGTAAAACTTTTCGTGAAATCGGGTCTATTATAAACAGAAGCCATAATACAGCAAAGAAAATAGTTGATAAGAACGAAAAATTTGGCAAAGTAGAAAATCGTCCAGGTGCAGGCCGACTAAAAGCTTTAAGTTAGTCTGAAATAAGGTCTATTTTGCGTGATGTGAAGAAGAATTCATTTAAAAGTGCTGTTAAAATATCGGAGGAAATTTCAGCAACAAAAAATACCAACGTAAGCGCCAACACAGTACGAAGAACTCTACACGCAAATGGTCTACATGGCGAAAAAAGCCACTTATATCGTTAGCAGATCAGAAAAAACGTATTGAGTATGCAAAAAAGTACGAAACTAAAGATGGTTCTTTCTGGAATAACTTTTTATTTAGTGATGAGAGTAAATTTGAGAGATTTGGCCAGAAAAAACCTGTAAAAGTGTGGCGTACAAAAAATGCACAGTATGCTGAACAAAATCTAATATCTACGGTTAAGCATGGAGGAAGTTCGGTGATGGTGTGGGGATGCATTGCGGCAAGTGGAGTGAGAAGCTTGGCTTTTATTGAAGATACCATGAATAAAACGGACTATTTAAACATTTCGAAAAACAATTTGCCATGCAGTGTGGAGAAATTGGGCTTAAAGGGACCTTGGATCTTTCAACAAGACAATAATCCCGATCATACGGCGAAGATAGTAAAAGAATGGCTCCTTTATCATACTCCTAAAACATTAGATAATCCTCCCCAAACACCGGACCTTAACCCGATTGAGCATTTGTGGGAGCATCTTGACCTGCAAATACAAAAGAGGACAATTACTAACAAGGATACGCTTAAATCCCTTATAATGGAGGAGTGGAAGAAAATTTCATCTGACATAACCAAAGATCTAGTTGAATCGATGCCCCGAAGACTAAGTGCCGTTATTAAAGCTAAAGGAAAAGTAACCAAATACTAAATCATACTAATTTCTATAATGAACTATAAGTGTACACTTTATTTTGACGCGTAAAATAGGGAATAGATTTTGTTTTTGTTTTATAACTTTTGTTGTTGTAAAATTTTTTTGTTGTTTTTTAAAGTTTAAGTAGAGAACTCAATGACAATTTAAAAAAACATAAAATGTTAAACAAAATAGTATTTTTAAAGACTGAAATAAAAACTAATCTAAAGAAAATGTTTGTGTACACTTTATTTTGACGCTCACAGTATGTCTTATTCACACGTGCTGTTAATATTTTTATCTTCAACTTATGTTTCAATAGTTTATGATTGTTATCGGTATACATGGGAGTTATAAATTAATAATATTGTCCATTTTATTAACATTGAATGATAAATAAAACTAACGAAATAACGAAATAAAAATATATCATCATCGTTAATAATTCTTGCGCAGAAACCAACTCTAAAACAAATTTTATCTTTCTGTCTATAACATTTCAAAAATATGGCAACATATGTACATCACATTACGTTAATTATTGGAACCCTCTTATATTCCATTTTAACTGTTCAACCGTTTGGCAATTTACAACAAATTACAGGAACTATAGGTACCCTTTTAAGTTGTTTTAGCAATCGCAAGACCTCACGAAACGTCGGCGGACATTATTATCCTATTTTTCAGTTTGTGATATATCTTGGCTTTAAAATGTACAACCGGCCGTAACAGGATGCGGTGGATAGTAATAAGTATTCTGAGATTCAAAGGCAGCGACTACCAGACTCCACGGAGCGGGCAATGAAAATCAATTGGCGGCACATAGACTTTAAGTTATGCTTTTGAACTGCAGGAGGTTACTACTTGATACAGGTGGGCCGACAGCTCCCAGGGTCAAAATGATTATATGACAGTAAAACCTTACTAGTGCACTGTTTTCTGCCAATTTTTCTTAATTTTTATAAAAATAGAAAAGGAAGAAACAAAAAATATGATAATGAAAATAAAGTGAACTTTAAACAAGCGAAAACTTCATCAGATAAAGCGGCAGTATTTTAATTGAATTATTTTAATTTTTTTTGTTTTTGTTTTTCAAATAAAGAACTGTTAGTAAATACTAATTGCAAAATTAATTAAACTAAAAAATAAAAATAATTTTTAAAAACAAACCAGCAACAGTTTGTATGGGGCCAAACATTCCAGCGAATTCATCGTCAGCTGATTGATAAATACGATCATTTGATATAACAAAGGAATCGTCATTGTAAAACTGTTGAAGTGTGTCGTATTGTTCAGAATCAAGAGTATCTAAACGAAAAATAAAAAAACAATAAATAAATAAATAAATTAAAACAAAATAAATTATGATAAATAAATAACAAATAAAATGGAAAATATCTTAAGGCTATTTAAAAAATAAAATCTTTATTTAATTAATTCCAATGATTTAAAAAAGATAAAGATAATAATAATAAAATTCTAACAGGGATATTAAATTAAATTAAAAGAAAATATATCATTGTTTTACAGTACGTGCCCTTCTTGCTACAAGTTTGCTTTATTTTAACAAAACTTTAAATATGCCAGTAACATAACATCTCAATATTCAATTCTTATGTCATAATAATAATAATAGTATTTCTTACAACAAAGCCATTCTTAAAAGCCCCTTAAGGTATTGAATGTTTGTATGTAGTGAAATTGAAACTGCTGCTTACACAACAATTATCTGTTTATATAAATAAACCTATAATGTAAATGTATGGCGCACACACACAAATATATAAGTAGTATTTAGGATAGCAATAAAGAATGCGACGATGTTGATAAAATGAGTTCAAAAGGTAAAATACTTGTTGTAGCTTTTTAATTTTTTTTTATAAGCAAAATCAGCAGTGTCATGCCGTGGGAGTGGTTTATTTTTTCTAACGTTTCTCTTTTATATTCTTTGAAATAGCGTATTGTTCATACTATGTGGCCTCTGAGATAAAGGTGTGCAGCAGACTAAGTCACTTTTTAAATATGTATAAACATAATTTAATTATAAAAACCATAAAAACCAATCGATTAATCGAATACTTTTGAAAATTTTATTCTATTATTCGGTAAAATATAATCTTCAGCATTATACAACTGACTCCATAACACTAACAAAGTGAAAATAATCGATTTGCTTACTTTCTTGTATTTAATTATTACAAATTTAAAGATAAACGGTGTAGACTTGAACCTGAGTCAGGTTTCGGTCATTGAGTCATGAAATGGAGATAATGTTAGAATAAATTTAGTCACACAATATAAGTTTTTTCAAAATTTTCTATAGCGTGATGAAAAGTATGCTCATTAATAAGCTTTAAAATTTGAAGGGCAGCCACTCGATGTTCAGTTTAAGGATAAACTTTGAATTGGTTCGCTAAAAAACCTACTAACAGTCTTTTGTAGATTAAAAGTGTGTACACAGAGAATAGAAATTCGTTCTGAGAACCGAATTCGTTGCCAATCGAATTTTGGCAGTTGTGTGTATTGTATTGAATTCAGTTGTAATAACTGAATGAATGTGGCACTCACAACTGTTTAAAAAAATGGTTCTTGGGTGACTATAAAGTATTATTGTGAATGAAATAAAACAATAAAATATGTTAATATTTACTTTTATTTTAAAAATAAATTACAGGAATAATATAACACTTTATAAATTTCATGTTTAGAGCCTTCCTTTACATCATGATCCTTCTTTACGACATATGTGTGTAGTTTCTTCAAATTTTCATCCCATCCCGTCAGTTTTGCTGCTGCGAAGTGTATTGAACATTTCAGAATTTTTTTAATTTACAAATGTCTTTGTCAGATTGATTTTGGACTTTCCTTTCTACAATATTGGAGAACTTTTCACCACTAACAGTATATGTATCTTTGTATTTTTAAACTGAAATATTGATTATTTTTTTGTATAATGTGTACAAATTCATTTTTATTATGTCAAACATTTTTCGATTTTAAAAGACACAATTGATTTTTATGATTCTAAATACCAAAATTTGGTATTCAGTAGTAATGTGCTGAATAAGTTTAGTTGTATCTTCCATTTAATATAATAGATTGTAGTAAATACACAAAACGGTAACGATAACATTTTTAAGAGTTTTTACAACCAACATTTGGACGCAAATATCATTTGTTAGCTTTTAGTGTTGAAAATAAGACAAAATTATAATTTATTTATATTAAAAAACAAATAATTATATTAGTAATTAAATTTTAAGCATATCAACTGAATTTTTACCAATCTTTTTTCTGTGTGTATGAACAAAATATTTCTAATTTTGTAACGAAAAAAATGTTTATATAACTAAATCATGAAAACCTTTTACCTTAAAAAATTAAAGCCAGACGTTTTTTTTAACCGCGAGGAGCCTATCCGGGTTACAATTTAGAAACGAAATTTTGACGCCTATCATAATTTTAATCCACTAGATGACCGAAAGTGAGCGGGGAGTAGAAAAAACCACTTATGCAAATCTCATATATTTCGTAGGTACTATACTGTGTAGTGTATGATGCAATAACTTTTTTTTATAACAACATATAAACGGTCGTTTTCAATTAAAAACAAGAAATGAAAAATCAATCCCAATAAAATATGTGCAACGTTCAGTGTAAAGGCACATTTTTCAATTGCAAATAAGCAATTAGGTGCTTTAGTTTTCTAAAACTGTGCAAGCGATACTTGACTGCATCTGAATTCCTCACTATCTATGTCACATTTATCAGATCGAAAATGAAATACACCTCTCATGTATGTATTTTAAAGTAACTCGACCGCTTACTGTCGAGAGCAAGAAAATCATGAGTGATAGTAGAGAATCCAGCTCGATTGTTTCACTGAACCATTGACACAATGTGTTTCTCTGTTTTATTATTACTACAACGAAATGTGGTCTATTGAAATAAGGGAATATCGCTGGTCTCTTGTAGAAAGGCCCTAACTCGCATATAAGTAACTTTACAGGAGAAGGTAAAAACATAGTAGAAACTGTATTTATCACAATCTAATATTAAAAATGGAAATGCTTAGAAAACGTTACTGAATTAAATAAAACAACTTAATATATTAATATTTAAATCTATTAAAAATAATAATTTCTGGAATATGATTAAAATGATTTGGATTTCTGCATGCGGAAATGCAAAAGCAAAAACGTTTTAAAAAATAATTATTTTTGCAAATTTCTGTCCTCTTAAATGTTTTTTTCTTCGACCACATATGACAGCTTATCGCCACGTTTACTTTTCTTTTTTTTTTTCTTTTTTTGTGAAAATATTGTTTTATTTTTTTTTTAATATGTATTTCAAATGTTATTTCTTTACATATGAATCGTATTTGGAATCAGGTACAAAAATTGGCTGCTTTTACAAATTTATCTCTACTTTATTTAAGAAATGACCTATTTTCAGGACAATGTTTCTATGTACACAATTATATTAATAAATCTTCACAAAAATGTTAAATAAATAAAACTATTTCACATACAAAAAATAGGGAATACAATTCTTAATCGGATTTTCTTTAATTGTTCGTTAATTTAATTTGAATTGTAGTTAAAAATTGTTCTCTGTAGCGAAAAATATGAGTTGAGTTCATTTTATTAATTTAGGTCAGCAAAAGACGACTAGCGGAAACGGTCGACAAGCTTTGAAGGAACAACCACAGCACTGGATATATTCATAAATGTAGACAAAACAATTGTTTCAAGATGTTTTATTAAAGATTGAGCAAGGAATATGAATGGCAATAGAATCTGTGTTGCTGTTTGTCTTGGGAAGAAAGTAGTGGAGTCGGTGGGATTACCTCTAATATAATTTCACTGCATAATTCATTATCATGTCTTGTCATGCATGAAAATTTAAAAAATTAGTTCTGTAATGTATATTGTAGGAGTTATAAACTTTATGTAAAGACGAAACTGGACTCGTTATATTGAAATAAGATGGCAAAAGTTAAACGAAATGTTTAAAAAAGGCAGTTTAAATATTTTTCATAGAAAAAGAGAAGAAAATAGTTGAACTTTTAAATACGAGTTGGCATTTTTCTACATAAGTGGATTGAGTTTAATGCTTCAAGGTAAAGAAAAATTGGTTCACGAATTATTTTCAAATATCAAATAAATCGAAATGAAATTAAAATTGCTTAAGAATGACGTTTAAAGGGGTATTTAGATTGTGGGTTATCTGTCAGTAAATACAAAAAATATATTGAAGAACTGCAAAATTAATTTGCACATAGATTTACGGATTTTCATAAGCATTTCAAGGAAATTAAACTTTTTCAAAACCTATTTTTAATAGACATTACTGAAGTAAGTACTTATTTCCAGATGGAAATGATACGTTAAAATAAAGCAACAAAGCTGAAGTTTTTTATTTAGAACGGTACGTATCTGCTACCTCGTTTAAAACTGTTTGCATCTAAAATTACCCACAAATATGTATCTGCAAGCAAACATTTTCTAGAATAAAATATATAAAAAACAAGTAAGACTGCTATATTCGGCTATGCCTTTACTATCTATGTAAATCTAGTTCAGTGAAGTAACTTTAATAAAAAAGCAAATATTGGGGTGACAGATAATCAAAAATTAAAAAAAAAAAATTGGTACTGCATATATAAAATTTTACATAAAAATGAAATCGGCTCTTAATAGGTTAAGCAGTTTTCAAAAACTTTATTTGTTCATTAAAGATCTCTCGAAAGCTTCAAAAAGATACCCCTATTGATATTTAAAAAAAATTTTAAGTTTCATGGCACCGTAATTCGGAAAATATGCGTGAGAGCCCATAATTTCTCACTTTTTGTTTTTTTCTTATTTTTTTATTCTCTGTTGCCCCAAATATTTATTTTTTTTTTTTGATTGGAGTTACTTTATTGTTTCAAAAGACATGAAAAAATTAGAGGTAGGCGTGGTGTTTTGCTTGCTGCCTCGAAGGATATGGACCGAACATGCTTATTTCCAATAGCACCTCTTTCGACAATATATTTGATCGATTGACATGCAAACTTGATTTCAACACTAACACCGCCGGACAGACGGACATCACTCTTATCCCTTTTATCCCTTTTTCCACTTTTTGTGGTAAAGGGAATAACAAATTCGAACAAAATCTATAGGTGAACATTTGCATGAGGTCTCTAGAACTGCAACGTTGTGTTTTAATGTTGGTTTTAACAATTTGATCACAGACGGAATGCGCAATTTTATTAATCGCACTGATAGCGTTAAACTTTTTTGTCCTCTCAAAAAAAGTTTGTCGACCGCTGTTCAATCGTACTCAAATTGTAACAAATATTTAGACTTTTTGTTCTTAATGCGGAATAATTTAAATCTGATTATTTTTCAGCTTTAAGGAAAACCTTAACCTTCAACTTACAAAAACAAAACGGTTGCCTTGACTGCTTGGTGCTTAATCCGAATTAAGTTAAAAATACGCTATACAAAATATGAAAAGCTATTATTGGAACTAAAATGCATAATATTTTTGGTGTATATTATGCCCATTTCCAACCTAAAGTATGTATTAAGAATACATCATTCCTCTAAAATGGATAGTGGGTTAA